>JAWNKW010000146.1:5275000-5875000 GCA_035041775.1 Chymomyza caudatula
GCCAAATGCATGCAGTGCAATGGAAGAAGCAAGGCAAGCACATATTGACTTCAAATCCTGTACATTTTTAATATATAATTATCGAATTCCGCTTATAGGATGCCACCAACGAGGAGCTCAAGTACATAAAAGAACAATTGATTAAAAAGACACAACTGTTAGAAAAGGCCAAAGTGCTGCTCACACGCGCTGCTGCCAAAGAGAAGGTGCTTAAGGAGCAGCTATCGCTGTGGAAACGCAAGTGCTCCGAGCTGCAGAATGTGCCCGTAATTGATGAGATTAGCGAATAGGTATTCCAAAAAGTTGCTGTTCCATAGTTTAAGTTAAATGTTGTACAGTAATTAAAATGCTTGTATTAATTCGAACTGCTGTTTGTATGGCGTTGCCACTTTGCTGAAAGCGCATTTCGCAACAGCTGTTCAGTGTTTACACTTGTTTGTCGTAAATTATTGTGGCAACAACAACAACAAAAATATTGTGCGATTGAAGATTATTAAAATTAATCTACGTAGCGCATTGGACTTTGATGCAGTACCCTTTGAACAGCTCTTGGACAAATACCTATTCAAATATTAAATTATGTTGTACCAAGGATATCAGCAGTTGCTTGTGGAAAAGCAGGAAAAGATTTTGCTGGTTAAATTCAATAATGCTGCAAAAAAGAATAGTTTAAATGGCGTTGCTTATTTAGAAATAACGCGCGTGCTTGGGGAGGTTAACCAGGATGACGGTGTTACAATTATATTATTTACCGGCGTAGGCGACTTCTTCAGGTGATTTGGTACAGCTTGTCGGTCTTAAAATCACATGCTTATAAAGCTACTTTATTGCAGCTCCGGCAATGACTTGACCAGAAGCGAGCCCATCACAGATATTGATGAATATCTAAAAGAATCCAATAACAATTTAAGAAAAATGATTGAGAGTTTTATCAACTGCAATAAGATCATATTTGCTTTAGTAAATGGACCCGCAATTGGTATTGCTGCTACTATTGTGGGCCTGGCTGATGTGGCTTGGTGTTCGGAGACGGTAAGTTCGAAGTAAACAAATTGCTAATTTACCATTCAAATTATATATTCTTAATAGGCTTACTTTTTGACACCCTTTACCAAATTGGGCATTGTTATGGAAGGCGCATCGTCCTACCTGCTGTCGCGCACTGTGGGCCGCTCCAAAGGCAGTGAAATGCTTTTATTAAGCGAGCCACTTTCTGCGAAAGAGGCCTATCATTTTGGATATGTTAGTCGCATTTATAAAAGTAATGAGCTGGACACTGTAGTTTGGCCCAAGCTACGAGCCTACTCTAAACTGCCACCCGGTTCTTTGAAAGACACTAAACGGCTTTTGCGTTCGCAGGAACGCGAATTTGTGTTACGTGCTAGTATTGCGGAGTGTCAGGAATTGCTGACTAAATTTAAATCTGACGAGTTTATTGAAGCAATGATCAATTTTGCTTCGCGTAAAAATAAGTCTAAGTTGTAAATAATCTATTGCTGATAAAATTTTGGTAAAATGAGACGTTTGCTCCAAATAATGTGGAATTAGTCGGATAGGTCAGAACAGCTGCCTGGTACATTTATCGTAATAACTCTCCGTTGAGAGGTCAGAGGAGGTCCATCCAGTTTCAGAAATGAAATCGGACTACCGATTAGAGCTATTACAGCTCCTAAATAAATCTTCTCAAAGGAAAGTGGTCAAGCATATTATAGCAAGTATTTGTTGGTGTTCTTCGTTCTCTACAACATGATGCAGCGTAAACAATGTATTTTATAATTTTTAATATTTGCTTTTTAATTAAGCAATCAATTTTATAAATTATAAACTCAATATTTTCAAATCAAATATGTTGGCATTTTAAAAGCCGGGACTGGGACAGTGGGAATTGTCATACATATGTGGCAGTCATGATTCGCCAACTCGACTCCCAAAAAGCCGGGGAACTTTCTCTGTTAAGACCTATTTGCTAATTTCAAAGTATTCCTTGCAGTGCATATGTATGTATATTCATATCTGGAATATCTTCAATTCCTTTAATGCTGCATTTATTTTCAAGTCCAAAAGTTGTCTCGCCTTCATTAACGCCGTTTTGCAACTTTTGTTTAATTTAAATTCTAATAAACTGCTTTCCGTAAATGCCGTAATTGCTTTTTTTATTTTTTATTAATAAATGTGGATTTATTTATTACGTGCGTTTTATCGAAATAACGATAGAAATTATTTAATTTTACAAGACTGTATGGCAACTTCATATCGATAAACAGCGTTGCCACCGCGCATAATACATTTCTTTGTATTTTCTAGTACATTTTGTGGCGCACGTTGTGTACACACCAGCTTTCCACGAGTGAAAAAGGTTTTCGGTCCGGAAAATAAAGAACATTAACTTTATTAAATGCATTAAATACAATTAAATAATAGTTAGTGCAAGAAATAACGTATTTTTATACAAATATTTCCAAACTTGTGCGTGTGCGGTGGCCGTGTTCAACAACAACAACGTATTGTTAATTAGAGCAGCACAAAAGAAAAAAGTGTAAATCGCTTGCAGAATCAGAATCGTCGTGTCATTAAAAAAAAGAAAAAAGAAAAAAAAGAAGAGCATAGCAAACGCTCGCCGCTGCGGCAAGTGAAACACAATCATTGGCAGCAGCAGCAGCAGAAGCAGTGAGTGGAGGCCGCCCGCACGCATAAATCATGAAAGATTTGCTAAAGGATTGAACTGGCATTGGATTGGCGACAACATAGGTAAGTCGGCGTGTTGCATATATGCACATACATAGATATAAATGATTAATGTAAGCTTCACCAACGCCGCTGCCACATTCCACCGTGTGCTGCTCTCTCGTCGCGCTCGCAAGTGCGTCAACGTGGTTTAAATACTTGGTATTTGATCGTGGCCGTCGCCGACTCCGTCGTCGTTGGACATTGGAATCCAATGCGTGCGCTGCTTGCATTTACATATATGTGCACATGTATATATACAATTAACTAGAATTTATTTTTTTTTTTTTTTTTTTTGCTGTTTGCAACTGGGCTGTGGCCAGTTTTTGCGGTGAACTGTGCCATGTCTTGGTCGCTTGCATTTTTTTTTCCAGTTGAGGTATTTTCTAATTTTTATTACACTCGAACAAAGCTCGCAGCTTGTGTGTCTGCAGGTGTGTGCGTGCGACAACATGAGACTGTGTGTGTGTGTGTGTGTGCGTGTGGCAAACGTTTTTCTGAGGAACTCGCAATCTTTCACAAATGTATGGTGTATTTGCACGCCTATGTAATATGTAATTGTTTCAGCTACTTGCCAAAAGCCGGCTCTTTTTTATTGCAAGTATCTTAGCCACAAAATTTGAGTGTTTAATTTATTGTTTTGTCTGATTTGCCTGCCTTTGATTACGTTTTGTAAGCTTATGCAGTTAGTTAGTTTTTGGAACGTCAGTTTGGGGGGAGGGGCAGCGTTTTAGCAGTATGACAATTGTTTCACACACTTTTTCTCGCTTTCTCTCACTTGCCTCGCGCGCGCTCTCTCTCTCTCTCTCTGTTTATTTGCTTTATTTGCGTGGTGTTGCCAGATCATTTTGCAAATGTTCCGGTTGCGGTCTCAATCTAACCTCAATTTTCGTTTATGTGTTCACTGCTTTAATTCTTTTTTTGTAATACTTGCAGATATCTTTCCATGTTATGTGTTTCCTGAGATTTTTGCATAAATCAAGAGCAGCGACTAGCCACAACTTGCACGTGTAGACAGTAAAATTGCGCTTGGGAGGCGTTGAATTATGGCGCAGCAAACGCAGCCGGTTGCGCAGCAGCCGCCGTCGCAGTCGCAGTCGCAGCAGCAACAACAGTCGACAGCAGCGACAGCTACAGTGGCAGCCAACACAGCAATAGCAGCAACCGGAGCTCAGAGCACGACTCAACAGCAGACTGTAACAACACCAACAACGCCGCAGCCGCCGCCGCCCACAAACAATAACAACAATAACAATAGTGCTAACAACAACTTGGTGTCGCCGCAGACAGCTAATAATAACAATAATAACTTGCTAGCACCCGTGCAAGCCTTTACACCAGCCGGACAGTCCTTATACAACCAACAGCAACTCTACATGCCTGCCCCTGGCACACATCCTCATGCACATCAGCCTGGTTCCATGTATCCAGCCATGATACAAGCGCCAATACCTAGCAATGTGTATGTTAACAATGTTACTGCCAATGTTAATCTGCATGGCTGGTCACATACCGTGCCCTATATACCAGGTGGCGCACAGCCGTCCTATGTCACACATGGTGAAATGCCGCCAGAGCAGGTAAAAAATAAATCATAAATAACTTTAAAGACTTGCTAAATTTCGACATTTACACACAGGGAAATCCCATAATGCAACCTATGCCTATACCTATTAATATGGGCCCCAATGGTGGTCCCAATGGAAATCCACATACACCTGGCATGGGCGGACGCAGTCGTGGTCGCGGCCGTGCACGTGGCGGTGGCGGTTTGCGTCGCAGTGACTATCATCCACGTTACATACAAAACCAGCAGCAGCAGTTGCCGCCACCTCAAGCCATGCAAGAAAGTGCCAGTCCTGCGCCAAGCATGCAGCCCTTACAACCGGAACAAATGGGCCAGCAGCTTCCACCACCTGTCGCTCAACAGCAGCTTGATGCGCAGATGCTAGGCGGCGCACCTGGCGTGCCGTATCATACGTATGCACCGCATCCCTATGCATGTACCACATATCCTCCTCAGTACTTTACGCCACATCAGCCACCACCCAATCCTGCTGCACAACAGGCCCCCGGCACGCCACTTTATTTTCAACCAATGCCGCTGTACAATGGCGCTCCTCTATATAATTACATAGGCGGGTATTTGTATCATACGGTAATGCCACAAGCTGAATATCAATATATGCCCGAAGATGGTGGCCAAGCTGTTGACGAGCGTCAGCCGCAAGATGCTGGTGCAGCCATGGTGCCACAGATTTGGCATCCAGGACAAATGTATACCGATGAATATGGCATGAATCCGGATGTGTTGCCACCGCATCCAAATGGCGCTGCTGTTGCCGATGAACTGAATCATAATAGTTCCTCGCTACCCTCCTCTGAAACGTCCAGCATGCTGAGTCCCAATTATCCCATTTATGATCCGCAAATGCATGAAATGCAACAGCAAATGGGTGTCGTGCAAATCTACGATGATGGACAGCTAGCGCCACTACAGGCCATCCATCCAGGCGCTGGACAAGTGCCACAGGTAAGCTGCATGTTATATAAAATAGGGGGGAAAAAAAATTAACTAAATTGTTCACTTGCAGTACGAGGATGAGCTATCTGATTGTGGCGTAGCGTCTGTGGGACCCATACCTGTTAGTTGGGCCGCTGCCATGAGCATGCCTGGTGATGCTCCACAGCCCATGCTGCATGCAGCGCCACCGCATCATATCATACAGCCTGTGGCCCAAACATGCATTGAACAGCCACCTCCACCGCAGCCTCAGCTGTCCGCACAGACGCCAACCCAGGCATCCAATCAAACCCAACAACAACTGGTTGTACAGGAACAGCTGGCAGTAGGTAAGTGCTAAAAGACTCAATTAACTATTTCTTTAAAATGAAGTAGTTTGGCTACGATTTCGCGTGCAACTTCTTGCAAATCGTTAGAAAATTTTAGATTTTTATGTGAAGTCGCAGAAACAAAAACTTAGTATAATTGAAACTATTTGCTTACTTCGCTTTCACTGATAAGCTGTGGGCAATTAGTAGTCGCAATATGTTTCGATAAATACGGTTTTCCGGCAATGTACTTTTATTTTCCGAGAACTTATAAAGAGCTATTAAAAACCGAGACTTGAGCTCTTTGGCATGATCGAATTCGTTTTCGTAATTGTCGTTTGATGTCGAGCACATCGCCCTGCCATAGTCTCATGCACATTTTGCTTAGTCGAACATATTTTTCTGTTATTTATTTATATTCGTATTTCCTTTTGTAGACTGTTCAGCTTGCTTTATATTTCTGTAGTTTAGTTTTCATTTGCGAAGAGTATATTAGTTTTGCGCTGATACTTGTAACCGTCTTTTATAGCACGGCGCACCCAAATTTACCATAATGGATCAATATTAGTTTTATCGATTTTGTATTTTAGTTTATCCGTTTGTCTAGTTGGTACCTCTAAACTTATTAATTTTCGGTATACAGATCAGGTAGTTTATTTTTTCTTTCTTTTTGAGCGCATCTAAAGTTGTTTCTCTTCTTCTTAACTGGCCATAACAACCCATTATCGGGTTACGGCCTGATGTAAATACATTCTTTCATTGGAATTGTGGTTTTACGTGGTGGGTCCCAATCCCTACGCACAACCCTTTTAAGGCCCACTGGTCTCGAAAGAAAGAAAGAACCCAGTGTCATTGTTAGTCGCCGCATACGACAAGCTTTGACCTGCTGAGGTGGTATTCTCTAATCCGCTCACCAGACGGGGGTGCGGTTTAGGTATATATAGAATATTGTTGACTTTACACGATATTTGAGAGCCTGAGCTCAAAACTGTTTGGAATTCGCTATTCATCTATTCTGTTGTAGAACTAATTTCTGGTGTTTATAATTTGAAAATCGATATTACAGAAATTTTAGAGTTTTGCTAAAGGTATGATTTCAAATCACATGTAGAAACACCATAGTAATGGAATGTATTTATGCGAGCTTCTTCTTCTTAACTGGCCATAACAACCCATTATCGGGTGCCGGCCTGATATAAATACATTCTTTCATTGGCCTCATACGACAAGCTTTGACCTGCTGAGGTGGTATGGTAGCAATAAAATTTAGTTTTTACTAAGAGTTGCGGAACAGCGTTTTGTTGAAACTTGCCAAAATTCGAACTTAAAAACGTTTTTTAATGCATAGCAGAAAACTACCTTCTTGTTGTTGTAGTGCTCTCATCTGAAAGTAGAGCTAAAAGCGTATGCAGACTTCGGCTCGCCAAAATTAGCTTTGGTTTTTGTATTTTCCTCGTGTTTATATCGCTGTTGTGTTTGTCGGCAAGAGTATCTACATACGTTTCGCTGATCAGGTGTAGCGGCAAAAGTGTCACACGATACTTGTGTAGCTACTCGTATTTTTGTTGTTGTTCTCTGGGCATATGTACGATATTTATTTGTTGTTCAGTTTTCATTTAATTGCTGAGTACTCTACGCTGTTGCTAGGGAAAGGTCTTACATATGACACATTCTTCTATGCGATTGGATTTGATTTCGATGATTCGATGTTAAGCTTGCGATAGGCGACCAATACACAATTGTTTACATATGTCACACGTTGGACACAAATCTGACATTCCAAGTTGTCCTCGAATAGTGTCATAGTTCTGACAGATGTCCAACAGGTGTCTACCAGGTTGTTAGCATTTATAATTGTTTTTGTTCCTAGTTTGCTTGTCTTATAGCATACCTTTTGTTGTTGCTGTCAAGCCTTTTGTTTCCTACTGTACAGCGTATACAGTTGTCTGTCTGTCTAACTGTCACTAATCAGCTGTGCAAGTGTTATGTGTGTATGTACTCGCTTATCAATCACAAGTACAAGCTGTGTCGTCGACGTCTTCGTCGTTGTCTTGGACCTGCCAAACGCCTCTAGTTACATTGTTTTGTTCCATTTATTGCCGCATTTGCATTATTTTTGCAACTTTACTTAGAATCTTTGGCTGGCCATTTCTGTGTTGCATGTTTAGTTAAACTTTAAGTTTGTTTTTGCTTCTGGCTTATCATGCAGCCAGTCAATGACATTTTTGTTGGCCACTCATCATAACTCATAAGTCATAACAAAGAAGGGCACTTCGTACTATAAACTACCGTATATGTATTGTATGTGTGAATGGTGATTATGAGAACACCCCCAGCCAGCAGTCCAACAAGTACAACAATAAGTGTAACTAGTATTAAGTGCTCTTTGTCGTAAGGGATTTAACACATACCCTTTATAAACACACATTCAACTAGTAATCATAATTACACTTTAGCGTATATCATGGATTGAGTTAATTATAGTGTAACACAAAACATGTCTTTCAGTATGGTTTGACCGTAATACCCGAAGATTAATTGTAACTAGCCGAATGCTTTTATTTTTACGAATTATCTTATCTTGTAAGATGAAATATGGCCTTTAGTAGAAACTAGCTTGAAACGTTGTTTTCTATCCAAACAGTTTCTGGCAGTATTTAAAATTGCTCCTGCTCCGTAGCAGGAGTCGTTGCTCCTACTCTTGCTCCTGCTCCTGATAGTTCGGTAGGAGTATCAGAATTTTTGCTCCTGCTACTGAAATTTGTTGACAAAATAACCTATATATATGCTCTGTATTTCTGTGCATACAAGTATCAAAGGCTCCACATTCTTTGGTAGCTGATGAAATTAAAATTGTAAGCTGCAACATAAGAATCTTCTTTAATTTGCAATGTGAAAAAGGATTCTTCCGCTAGGAAACGAATGTTTACAGATTCAGCATATACATAACATTAAATTGATAGCCAAACATCGGCAAACAGCCAAGAACTTACCAAATGGATGCAAATTTAATGTATAAAAAACTAGCTGAACCCGCGCGCTCCGCTGCCCATTGATAAAGCCGTCAATAAATTCATTATATAAATGAACCTCTTCCTCTACTTTTACCTCTACCTCAATTCAAAAGAATTCTTTACCTAGTCAAAGCTAACGCTGGCCTACTATATATGTAGAAACACATTAAGTATGTTTTGTATGGAAAATTGTATAGCAATATCTCCGGAACCCCTAAGTCAATTTTGTTCAAACTTAGGTAAGAACACTCTCCATTATGGTGGAGAAGCTTTCCTCAAAATTTTATCAAAATCTGTCCAGTAGTTTTTGAGGAGGAGAGTCACAAAGAATCGGCAGTCATTTATATATATATATATATAGATGTATACTATCGATAGTATCGATATTTTCAACTACCAATATGGAATGAAAAGAAAAGTTTTCGATGCTATTTGTCTCAATCTGGCAATATTTGTTTTACGTAGAAGCGTTACTGAAGTTAAATTACATTGGCTTGATCCACAATTGGTTGCTTTGCATTACAGCAAACTTTAAATACGCTAAAATGGGAACGGAAGTATCCACTTTTATATCTCCTTTCATAAGATCGATATGTCTGTAAACATTTTCCTATTGAGAAGTTCCAATTGACAAGTTTTCCTATTGAGAAGTTGGCTATTATGGTGACAAAAAATACTTTTATACACAAAACTCCAGTATTCTAGGGTCAATGTCATTGAATTTAACATAGATCAAAAATATGGCAATTTCCAAATTAATATATTGGGGGGTGTGGCAGCAAATAAGGTAAATCGATTGCGGGGGAAGGCGGACTCTAGTTCTTATGGTCTCGGCGATCTATGCTGGACAGACGGACATGGTCCAATCGCTACCCGAGTCAATGATAAGACTTTTTGCCCATGGAACTTATGGTGTGCCACGCATTCTTCTGCCTGTTACATACGTTGCACAAATCTATAATACACTTGCACACTATGTGTATAGGGTATAAAAAACCGTTTCGCTACAGCAGTTTGTCCAGTAAAACACTTTTGCTGCGACGCTTACAAACTTAGCTGCAATTATTAAAGCAAGTTTTCATTATTTTGCTTCCTTTTTTTTTTTGTTGAATTTCAAATTATTTGTCGAAATTCTATCTATAACATTTGATTTTGGCCTTAGTGGAAAATTTATACGATTCATTGAAAACGGGTTACTTGGAATATGTAAGTAGAGATGAACACGGGTTCGAACAACGCCACACATCGACATATTTTTTCATATAGAGGATTTGCAACACTTGCAAACTCTATGACACAGCTTATATGCACTCTTTATAAGCTGCGATATTGAGAGTGACTGACTTTGGACTTTTCCGCCACGGATTTTGTTGACCAAGCGTATGACTGTACACGACTGACCATAATGGCTATATAGTTATAGTTGTGGCACTTCCCTCGGCTATGCGCTCGATTGTAGCTGTTATACTTAAAATATTTGCCCAGTTTTTATATATACTGCCCACTTGAAGCACTCCATGCTTCTTGGTAACAAATTTCGAGACCGCTGAGACCTTGCCAACGCATCTAATCACACAAAGTTTTTATACCCTGTTTATTAATTTGATTTGGAGGCGTGCGCCGCGCCAAAGCACTTGCGATTATTTGTGATAAAAAATGTAGCTATTTCTGCAGTTTAATCGATCGTTTTTTGAGCCACCCGAACGCTCTACAATTGTATAACAGTTGAGAATTAAAACAAGAATCGTTTTCGCATTGTTTTTAAAATGTATGGCAAAAATTTGTTTTTGTTTATTTTTATAACATTTATTGTTCTGCTTTCGAATTTGTTGCATTGCTTGTTGGCTTTGTTTTGAATTAGCTTGTTGCTTTATGCGTATAACAGTTTTGAGTTAATGGTTAGTAAAGTATATAATATATATATTTAATAAAAACAGAACTTCACCATTTTGCTACATATATATGCACATATATGTATATAGTTGTCTTAATATACACTATATAATTGTTAATTATTTAAAAATTTATAACACATTTAGTTTGTTGAGTATAACAAAACGCACAAGCCTTTAAGATAAGCTTTACTTCTTTTGTTGTTTTTGTTGTTTAAATACTTTGTTTTAAAGTTATTTTTGAGGACTTTGAGTTTTTGCTCATTGTGTGTGTGTGTTTGTGTTTTAAGCTTATTGGACTTGCAAAATGTTTGTTAATTTGTTTTATTATTGGTTGGGCTTCTTGTATAAGTAAAGTATAAAAGAAATTAAGTTAAAAATTGAAAAATAGTTTTTCTTTTGCTGGCTTTTTAGTTTTTAAAAAATGTAAAATTTCATTAGTTTAGCATTAGTTTTGGTTGCTGTTTAATTTTTTTATGCCACTTTTCATTTTTTATTTGCTTATACTTCTTAATTTTACATATTAAACGTACGAAACTAACTACTACCAAAAATTAATTTTTTTCTTTGCTACTAATTTTTTTGTATGACACTAATACATCTATGCTTTTGTATAACACTTCAGTTTTTTATTTTGCTCTTAACAATATGCATTCCGAAATCACAACAACAATTATTATAATTATAACTCGTGTTAACGTAATACATATACACACACATATATATATATTATGAAAAATAAAAAATACATACTTTTTTTAATTTAACAAAACAAATAATATAAAAAATATGTTACAATAAATAATGTTTGCTGTTGTTGTAGCTCTCTTCTTGTATAACACATACATCATTTTTGTTATACTAATCAATCAGTTTTGGTATCCTTCTGCGTTTAAACTGTCCTAATCTTATCTTTAGGTCTGCTCTGTGCCGCCATTTCGATTTTCTTTCTATATTTAAAGCTAAGCTAAGTGTTAAGCAAAGTTCATTATATATATATATATATAAAGTATATAGTATGTATATATATATAATAGTTAGCTTATGCATAAGTGTGTGTATATATATGTATATGCTTTTGTATATAGTGTTTGTGTTTTTCTGAACTTTGCCTTCCAAAGCAATCTTTTTTTTTGTAACTGTCTTTTTGTATAAGTTCCTAAAAAAATATCGCCCTGGTGCTTTTCGTTTAATAGTGGTTTCGGTTTATTTTTATTTTAGTTGCTTTTCCTTGCAGATGAGTTTCAAACTCAACCCCCTCAGACATTGAACTTTTGGTTTTTCCCCCCTCCCCCAAGGTTTTCTTTTTCGTTTACCCTTTTTTGCTGTTACTTTTCCTGCTAAATTCTGCTTAGAGCTTCGATTCTTTTTGTGTAGCCTGACCACTTTTTTGTGAAAACTGCGGCTGCGCCTCCTCTTGCTGTGGACTAGCCAATGTTCTTATAATCTTGGGCACAATGGTAATAGGCTGATCCTCATCATCCTCGACATCTTCATCCTGCTCTTCATCAATGGGCGTCAGTGTCTTTACGGGTGTTTCCTCAGAACCACTGCAGCGTTTCAAGCAAGGCGCCAAAAAGCTAGTTATGGTGGATATGGCAAACAGTGCTCCAGCCATATAGAAAGGCAAATCATAGGTGTGCGTTATATCGTAAATTTTACCCGCCAGCGGTGTGCCAATAAGCGCAGCAAATCCTCTGAACAATATGAGCAAGCCAAAGGCATTGGTGAGCTTGTCCAGTCCCAGTAAATCGACCAAGATAATTGACGTGAGCGATATATAACCCGAAATGGCAATGCCAAAGAATATGGACATGGTTATATAGGCCCAATAGGCGTGGCACAACGGTGTCACTGTAACCGCTATTGTAGAAATCAGCAAGCATATATTGTTTAGCAGCAGCGAATTGACCTGTGGCATGTCTGCAACCCAGCCACATACTACACGTCCTACTGTATTCGTTATACCAATTATGGACAGCAACATGGCAGCATCATTTTTGGCTATGCCATGCTCCCTGGCTGCATCCACCAGATATACAAAGGGCACATAAAGTCCAGCCATGCCGAAAACATTGGAAACGCCGATCAGCATAAAAACAGGATCCTTAAGCAGGCTAACGTCCAGCATGGTGTTCACAACAGATTTGACGGATTGGGGTATGCACAGGCAGGGGCATAAATCGTACTCCTCCCGATGTTTTTCAGCCTCCGCCAGAGGGTCCAAGGCACGTATGCTCTGCATACTCTTTTCATACTTGGGCAGCGATAGCACTGAGTTGCGATAGTTGGCCAATGATTTTTGTGACTGATATTGTGGTAGATTGGTTACGGAACCGGAGTAGAAAATATCCTTGCGTGACATGGGTCGCACCATACGACCGCTGCTGCTGCTGCTACCTTGACGTTGAGAAAGCGACATCTTGGAGGCTGTATAGTCCACACCATTGCCGCCAGCCTCGAGATCACCACGTGAGGATGCGCGTATGGCAGCTAGTGATGGCTGATAGCGTTCGCTGGCAGATGTCTTGCGAATGCGTGTGAAGGACGGCACTGAACCATTCTTTGGAAGACTTTGATGATCGCCAGCCATAAAGGCGGGCTGTGAGGCATTGCGTGTCATGGCATCTCGTGAATTATATGGACTGCTGCTGTCGGTTTCTGAGTTACGATGCGTGCGGCGAGTGCCACGGCGCACATCCAGTTGGCCATTGCTATCGCCGCCATTGGGTGGACTTTGAGTGCCGCCATTGGACTGATGCAGTTCGACGACTTTGGACTCTGTAATGGTGGGCAGCGTTGAGACAGGATGTAAGCCACCCGCTTGTTGTGCCAGCAGTTCCAAGTTTAAGCTAGAGTGAACGCCCGGATCAGCATTTAGTGGCAATTTAAGCTTGCGTTCCATGGTGCCATCGGGTAGCTGAACCATAAAATGTGAGCCCGCAAAAGAACCACGTTCCAGCTGCATCTGCTTTTCTTCGTACATGCGCTGCATAAGCGGCTTTACACGTTTCTTCTTGGGATAGGTTAGCGGTCGCATCATGGCACCGAAAATGGCACAATTTAATATGAGACCAGCAAAAATGAGCAGCGCATTTTTCCAGCCAAATTCCTCCAGCAAATATGTGGCTAGCGGCGCAAAAGCAAAAGTGCCAAATCCAGAACCGCAAACGGCAATGCCTGTGGCCAGGGAACGTTTGGTTTCAAAGTAATAGCCCACAGCCACAACGGCAGGCAAATAGATCATGCCAAAACCAAAGCCACCCAAAAAGCCATACGTGGCCATTAACATGCCCACGGAGTTGCTAAAGGTGCTGAGAACAAAAGCAATGCAAGCTATTATGCTGCCCGCTATGCAGACGGCACGACAGCCATACTTGTTGGCCAGGGCGGAGACAATGGGACCAGCGCTAAGATAAACGCCGCTAAGCAGGCTGCCCACCCAGGCCACAGTGCCCTTGCCCTCATGGAAATAGGCAACAAACTCCTCCAGAAATATGCCAAATGTGTAGGCAATGCCATCAACAATCATATTACACATAAAGGAGGCAAAGCATATAACCCAGCCATAGCCACCATCTGGCGGTGGCGGCAATTCGCCATAATCGCTCATATCATCATCATCCTCACCATCGCCGCCATCATCATCGTCGTCGTCGTCGTGACTATTAACGCCATCCTGTTCAGCGGTAAGACGTGCGGCCTCCTCGCAAGCCAGCTCGCTGTCGGTGCGATCGAATTTACGTAGACGCGCATTGGAGCCGATGGCGCTGGCCGACGCCACAGCGCCACTATTTGTATCGACCATGTGTGTTGGTTATTGAGCGATATAACTGTTAACCGTGCACTTATGCAGTTTATAACGAGCGGCTGCTGCTGCTCCCAAATTCACGCACTTGCCGTTAGGTGTTTTTATGGCACACTCTTGTTTCTTCGTTTGTAACTATTTTTATTTTATTGTGTTTTTGAGTACGTTTAGCCCGTCATTTAGCGTTTTTATCTTAGTTTATTAAAGTGTACTTAATTGTGCGCCCGCGCGCGTTGTCTTTGCTTCGATATGCGTGAGCGAGTGCTACGTACCGTTAAGAATAACTTTACACTTGGTGGCGGCGGCGGCAACGACGTTGACGCAGCTGTCGCCGCTGCGGCTGCGGCTGCTTTTAGAGAGAGAGAGAGAGAGCGAGAGAGAGCGCGCGCGCTTTTCAGTTTTTATCTTTGCTGCGCGCACAAACACATGCACAGTTACTTTACACACATGCACTTATGGCAAGCTTTGGCTTTATTCGCTCTCTCAAAAGCTTGCTCTTACAGCGCTGTTAGTTCTCTTTCGTCTGTCAATGCTGCAATTGACAGAGCTGTCTATGTGTGCGTGCGTCTCTCTTGTGTGTGTGTGTGTGTGTGTGTGTGTGTGTGTGTGTGTGTGTATTGCCTTTTTGTTATTGACTTTATTTGATAAATCTTTGTTTTTTTTTTTTTTAATTTATGTGATAAATTTTACATTATTTTTTACATATAAACTGTTTTAATTGAGGCAAATTTTAAGGTACTTGTTTTATTAATTAGACATGCATTTTCGAATACTCATTTATTTTGTTATAAGCCGCCAAAGTCACGTTTTGTTGTCTTATATATACTTTATATATATATTTTTATTTATTTATTTATTTTTTTTATTTTTCTCTAGCGTTTTGATTTTGTGCTTTTTGTTAATGGCGTTGAACTTGTGAGTGCAATTTGCGCTAACTGCAACGAAATTTTTATCTTTTTTTTGTGTTATTCTTTCATTTATTTATGTTTGGTTTGTGTTTTTTTTTTATTTTATATTTTTAGTATATATTTTTATTTTCTTTGGACTGCCGCTACGCTTTGACTTTGACAGCGGCGTTTCTTCCTGTTCGATAGCTAAAACGAGAACTTTTTGTTTTCGCTAGTTTCCTGCACAAAGATACAGTTTTGTTAGTGTTATGTACTATATATGGCACATTTTAGTCGCTGCTGCTTTTTTTTTTGGGTGCTGTACCGTGCTCGATGCGACGTGACGATGCAATTGTATAATTTGTGGCCAATTTTTTAGCATTCGATGAAAAATTCAAAATTTGACGACTCAGCAGTTTGTGTAGGAACGTTAAATAAAAGCCGTTTATAACTTGGCCGTTGTTTAACTGCGCGAACTCTGCCACTTCGACGTGTGATCGATAAATGTGCTGTGGAACAGACAACAGACTACTAAACGGGTAAGGCAGTTGGAGCCCCGTTTTCCGACAGTCCGACAGTTAGTCGAGTCAGTCGTAAAACACGCACACACACCAAGTTAGCCCAGCTTTTCCAGCAAATCCCTAGCTATAACTGCATATTAACAACAGTTTTTGCCTGCTTTTTGAATGCTTGCAATGTTTATTTTATATGCAAGAATATATATATTTTCTAGATATATATATATATGCGTTTTCTTTGTGCTTTTGTGAACGCGAGTACGCGTTGAGGTTATTATCCAAGTGAAAAACACGCTCGTCACTGCTGCGCTGTTCGTATTGAAATGAAAATTGGTCGTAACTAACAAAAAGCATAGAGCCGCCTCGGGGCTGTAATGTCAAACTGTTATACACCCTGAAAAGTGACACACAAAAAAAAAAAAAAAATGCCAACAGTTTGAATAATGCACAAAACGCGAATATTACGCTCTGAAATTAAAAATTCGCTCTCTTTGTGTCTATTTAACAACAACAATTAAACACAACGAATGCATTTGAAGTTCAAGCGCACAGGCGCAAGCTCTCACGAGAGCGCTCTCGTTACCGACACCTGGCGGCGCTCTTTAATAACTAAATGCTGCTCTCTCTTTTTTTTGCAGCAGGTATGCCGCCATGCAAAGCGCATGCTCAAGGGTTGCCAACCAAACACAGCTGATTTGTGCACACATACATACATATATATATGAAAATAGTGAAACTTTTGAACAGATTTCTTGAGTCTATTGTTTTGGATTGACCGGCTGCAACCCTACGCACAGCTTTATAAGGCGACAAACTACCCTCTGCTGCGGCCCCTGCCTGCTTATGACGCACTTTCTTCAAGGGTTCTTAAGGGTGTCTTTTGGTTTAGTAGTACAAAAACCGGTAGCGGAAGTGTGTCGCTTTGCGCTTTTGACATAGTATGACAGTATAACAGTATAACACTTGGGCATAGCAGCTGTCACATGTTTAATTTGTTAAGAGCGCAAAACTGTTGCTCTTAGCTATTACTTTGATTTGGGTTAAAGGTTAAGCACCACAAGGCACGAGAACTTTCGACTTTCGATAACTTTTACTTTTAACACTAAAATACTATGCATGTATGTGTGTGGCTTCAAAATATTTATTCAAATAAACGTGCCGCCTTTTAGGCGCCTTTCCACAACGCTCCAACTGACTGATGCCGCGTGTCTTAGCCATATTTACCAAGCGTTTTCTAATCTTATCAGTATCTGAACGATTTTTCCAATAAATGAATTAAGCAATGCTTTGATAAGCCCAACGTTTTTACGGCACACTTAATAAAAGTTATGTATGAGTATTTTGTTTTTAGAAAAGGAAAATTTAACAAATGTCTGAGATACAGTTGTCAAGTGCGAAAAACGTGCAGCTGTGCGTCTGTGTGTAAATTTTCCCACGTCCACGCTGTCTTTGTATAACAGTTAATGCACACGATTTGCACAAGAAATAGCACAGATTTGCGCAAAGCAAGGAAATGCTGAAAGATACAAAAAAAAACAACAAACATCTGGCAAATGCCAATTGAGCAGTTAAGAGCTTAGAAATTGGTTCTCTTTGTTTTTGCGCTCTTAACTAACTGTCTTTTCGTTTGTTGGTCAATGTCATTCATAAAAATACTATGCCAAGCGTGAACACACACACACGCACACACACACACGCACACACACACACACACACACACACACACACACACACACACACACACACACACACGCACACGCACACACACAGTTAGCTGACTTTTGCTTTTAACTTGGCTAAGTTAATATTATGGCTACTTGATAGTTTGATTAAAGCTCACGCTCAACATATAAACTGCTTACATACTTATTATTAACGTATTACCAAGAAAAATTGCGCACTTACCAAACCAATGCACAGAACCGACAACAACTACAACAATATTGCACAGGAAATTGCTGCTTAGCTTTGAACATATAACACTAATGAATATGGCTATAGAGTTACCAAGTGAAATTTAATATGTATAAACAGTCAAACCTGCAAAGTTGGCCACCTCCTTAAGTTGGACACTTTTCCGCGAAACCAATATACCAATATATGTACAATAACTCAAATTTTCAACTGTTTAACTTGCAACTGCATATCTTGTAAGTTCGCGACTTTTTAAGCAATTTTTGAATTTCGTCAATGCAATTGAACCTGGAAAAGTTGGCCACCTTAAAACCAAAGCAATGTTATGTATGAAAATAAGAAGGCTGCATTTTCGAATCATAAAAATAATCATAATCCATGACAAAATTTACAACTGAACGAAATTGGTTGCAGTAAACTCGTTGCTTATAGAAATTTGAATGAAATGCTTGCAAATGGCACAATTCAATCAAAACAAAGTTAAAAACTAAGTAAATAAGCAAATTTAAAAAATACTCTTAAGTTGCATTGTCAAATAATAAAGATAATACTAATCCATGACAAAATTTACAACTGAATGAAATTGGTTGCAGTAAACTCGTTGCTTATAGAAATTTGAATGAAATCCTTCCAAATGGCACAATTCATTTGTTGAAAATCAAAAGAAAGACAGTTAAAAAACTTATAAATAAGCAAATTTAAGAGATTCTCTTAAGTTAGGATTCAAATTAAGTGCAATTTTGAATTTAAAAGAATGTACAGTGCTCTTGAAACGAACTTTAACTGCTTTGCAACTATAAACTTAAACTTTAAATTATGTATGTACGTACATATTATTATGTTTATTTTGTTAATATGTAGAGTTTATGGACATAGTACATTAACATACACAATTAAATGCATTTTTATGTTTAAAACAATCATAATCCATAATATAAAGTTGAAAAAATTAAAGAAACAACATAAAATCAATATAAAACTGCTACCCCCTCACAAGTTGGCCAAAAATTCTTGAACCATGAGTGGCCAACTTAAGCAGGTTTGACTGTACACGAAAAACAGTTATACCGCAGCGACGTCTTAATGCATAATACAAATGCTTGATATGAAATTTAAACCAAGCTGCAGGCACGTGGCATACATATGTATACATGCCAAGCCTACAACTCATCTTGGTTATTTCAATTAGTTGCACCATTTAAATTTAGTTAGTTGCTTTGGCTACATCTGATGCCCAGCTGCACTTGTTTGGGCTGCAGGCCAAAAAGCTGTTCAAATGTTATTGACATTATTGCAACAGTTCAATCTGTAGATATAGATACAATTTATTTGTCTGTATCTGTAGCTTTTTACCTTGAGGGGAGTGTATGCGACCGCCGCCAACACAGTTCAATAATTTTTTAACATTGTCTGTCAGCATTTGCTTTGTTTATTGGGGCTTCTAAAGGCTTTAATGAAATTGAAATTGCGCATACGACGTGTATTACAAGCAACACAGTGTGAGCAAATACAATCATTTCACATTTTCTTACAAACTTTGCTTAAACTATACTATTTGCAATGCTGCATACATATAATTTAATATTAAAATTTGTATCTTTAATCTTAAACTTTGAATTCATGAAATGCAACAATTAAATGATTTTTGTTTCTTTGTGAGCCTATACTGTATGACAGTCAGGCAAGTCAATGCGCCTTGTTGTGCGTTCGTTTGTCGAGTTTTCCTTGTGTTTTCCACTGCATCATATTTATATATACATATGCGTATGTGTATGCAGTATAATATGACGCAGTTTGTGTTTGACTTGTTTGTTTTAGCAAGCACTGCATGTTGTCATTGGCCTTGCACAAAAAAAAAACAAAAAAAAACAAAAGTTCAATATAAATTAAATTGTTTAACGTGTCAGATACATTCGTTTTAGAGTATCTGTCAGATAAAATTTGTATTTGTATAGCTCAATACGCCTGGCAACCCTGTTCTCCTGTCAATATTGCTCAACTGTTATACGCAGCGCAACGCATTTATATGTTAATGTGTAGCATCGTATGTGCTTGCCCACGCAGAAGGATTCATTTCAGTACCCAACTCAACCAGACACAATTTCGCAACAAACGCAGCAGTTGTCCTTGGGGCAACTGTTCTACCTAATACTCCCCTGGCAACCCTGATCAAGTTGTCACTTATGCTGTAAGTTAAAGTAACTGTATTTGTACCTTGCTTAGACGAAATACTTTTTCGCTTATCTATCGATACTTATCATAATACCTTCAAAACAAAACCAAATTGTTGCCAATGCACAATTAAACCAATTGTTGATAATGTGTGTGTGTGTGTGTGTGTGTGTGAGTGAGTGTGTAAGTGTGTGTATTTGTGTGTGTGTAGAATTTCTTTCGTTTTAGCAATGCAGTTGGTATATTGTGTTTGTAATGGCGTCTGTTAGTCTAACAATAACTAAACTGTGTTCAAAGGGTACTTCAGCTTTGGCTGCATTTCTTTGTCGACATTTGTTTGAATATCAGTTTTATTTTCATTTAAATCCGCCTGTTTCAAATATTCAGCTGTACCTTCATTTTTATTGATTAAAGCAGTATTTCTCATTTGTGGGAATTGATTTCTCGATACAGAAAATCGAATTCACATTCACAAATTTGTTGCGGATTTGAAAACCGGGACAGGCGTTTGTTTATTCGTGTGAATTTTGTCCAACTTACTTTTCAAAAGCTGTGCTGTAAAGTTTATGTAGCATCTTCTCTCTTTAATCCTCAGACTAAAACAACAGCTAGTGCCCATAGAGAGTTCACTTTAACTCCTAGACATTTCTTTCACTTTTCTTTACCCATAGTCTTATTTGACACGCGAGAAGCTTCTGCAGTAGGTTGTGCCAATGTATACTTAACAAGGTAATGTCATTGTTGCGACGTCACCAGCGCAGTTTCTTAGTTTTTCGTTACCTTGTTAAGTATACATTGGGTTTCGCTTTTTCCTGGTTGCTTTCGAAGCTATTTCAGTAACAAGCTCTTAGCATATCATCCTTTTCATGTTTACTCACTTCAACTCCTTCTGGCTTTAATAACTTTTGGAATATAACTAAATGGAAACTAACAATTTTAGAATTAAAGTGTATCTAAAAGTAATCACAAAAAGTTGCGATTTCGTTTTTGATTTGTTGTTTGTTTTTGCGATTACTACTAGTACCTCATTGAAGGTCGCGTGCCAGGCGTCACGTTGTCGTCTTTGGCTCTGAGAATCTTATAGAATTATGCAATTTTTATATGTTTGCCATTTGTTGCTGCTGTTATCGTTATCGATGTTGTTGTTGTTGTTGTGTCACTCTAAACAAAAGTAACTTTGTCATTATTTATTGTAAATTGACACAAATGAATTCAATTGAATTGCTGCAGCAACAACTACAACAAGCAACAGAATAGCATCGTAGCATAAATTTGATTCACAGGGTGATTCAGTTTCAGTTACGCTTCAATTTCAATTACAATTCGGTTTTATACAAAAGCTGTAAGCTTTGTTGCCAAGCAGCTCTTTTGCTATGTTGTTGCTGTTGTTGTTTTTCGATATTGTCAAAATTCTATCATCCATGGGGCGTACGACAAGAACAAATTGTTTTTTTTTTTTTTTTAGCTTTTCGTTTGTAGATTAGCTATCAATTTATATAATAATAAAAGAACAATAAAGCGACTTATAACATGCTCTACAGTCAACGTCAGTCGATATAACACTTTTTTATTTTTTATTGTACAAACCATAATGTACAACTCGTTTGTTCTGCGGCCGCTGGCCATCCATAAAATACAAAAACTAAATATAAATTCTAGCAATTAGCACTGAAAACTGCAACTTGTGTATCAGTTTTTGCTCTAATATCGAAACCCTACAATCCAATCAAAAGTATAATTTTTGTTATTATTATCATATACAAAAACATTTCTTCAATTGTGTTTTGATGGTTCATATCAGATTACGCATACGCCGCATTGTGCGCTTGAGTTTTTGATGACATGTGAAGAATAATTGTGTGTTTTTTTGGTGGCAATACATTTTCTTTTTGTTTCCCAATATCATATTCCTAAATGTGTGATATAAAAATATTAATTGTTATAATAATTAATTTCTTTGTTTTGTTTGGCATTTTCTGCTTTCTTGAACTTTGGTTTGTTTTTGTTTATTAAGCGAGTTCTACTTGTTCTTTTATCAAAAATTGAGTCAGTGCTTTATGAATTCAGTTGGTGTTTACTTAATATGTAAGCTATAAGCTTAAGTTTGCATATCTATCATATCAAGAACTTTTGTAAAAATTTCGAAACTCGTCAATACAAGAAAATTTGTTTATAAATCTCTAAAGATATTGGCGAGCGTTTGTTTGGCATGCTGGCATTACATTTCGTTTGTTAGCCTTTAAGAAGGTTAACTATTACGTAACTAGAGATAAATTTGTAATTTCCCGGAAAATTTACGCTTCAGAAATTCAGGCAAAACAGTTTTCAGACTACCAACTTGTGAAATGTCCAGGCCTGCTATTTAAGATTCAAAAGAATTCTATGGAAGCGATTGAGAAACACATCAGAAATTTAAGTAAAATTTTTGCGCGAAATATTTTCTTTTTATGCCCTGTACACAAAGTGTAAAAGGTTATTATAGGTTTTTGCAATGTTTGTAACAGGAAGAAGGAGGCGTGGCAGACCATATGTTCCATATGCGAAAATGATCAGGAGCAATAGTCAAGTCGATATAGCCATGTCCGTCCGTCTGTCCGTGTTGTAACGTGTTTTTCAGAGACTATAACAATTAGAGCAAAAAGTTCTTCCAAAAGATGCGCATATTCCCGGAAAAGTAGTACATGTGTGCACATAGATATGGATACATATGAGCTAGAGTTACAGAATTTGGTGTGGAGAAAAAAAGATTACTATTCTTCGGCTTGTCTGTGCGATGATTATATCCCATTTGGTTATTATTCGAAGTGTGACAAAACGTGAGCTCCCTTTCACGTGCTCAAATTATTTGGAAGGCTTTGAAGTTGTTTGTTTCAATTGTCAGTATCCTATGTTTTATATTAAGAAATAAAAGTAAAAATAAATGTATATGAAAAAAATAATTCAGCACAGAAATCGGATTAAGAGTTCTTAAACACTACGAAAATCATGCATGACGTTAATTTTTGAATGAAACCATTAAATCGATACAAGTTACTTCAATACAATTCTCAATCCATATTGATTCTAAACGTTGTTTTTTAAACTTTCGGTGCGTAAACAAAAAACTAGTTTGACTTGTATCACCCCGTGTGGTGAGCGGGTAAGAGAATACCGCCTCAGCAGGTCAAAGCTTGTCGTATGAGTCGACTAACAATGACACTGGGTTCTTTCGAGACCAGTAGGCCTTAAAAGGGTTGTGCGTAGGGTTTGGGACCCACCACGTAAAACCACAATTCCAATGAAAGAATGTATTTACATCAGGCCGTAACCCGATAACGCGGATTGTTATGACCAGTTAAGAAGAAAAACTTTAAATTGTATTACAAA
Organism: Chymomyza caudatula; assembly: GCA_035041775.1. Classification (NCBI taxonomy): domain Eukaryota; kingdom Metazoa; phylum Arthropoda; class Insecta; order Diptera; family Drosophilidae; genus Chymomyza; species Chymomyza caudatula. The sequence continues at coordinate 5,298,128 of JAWNKW010000146.1, forward strand.
CCTAAAGTTAGACTTAACTCTCGGTAAACTTGAAATTTAGCTTAAAGTAAACAAAAATATGTTTTTGTTGTAGTCGCTTAGCTTAGAAGCTGCCGCCTTTGTTGTTGTTGTTTGTTGTACACTTTGCTATTGCCGCATCTATTTACAATTAATTAAACCTATTTATTTTTTGACAAACTTAATTCGATCAAATGCAAACAATATATTTTTAAATTATTCAAGTGTTTTTTTTTTAGAAAATAAAAATTCTTAGACGCCCAAAAACTATATTTAAAATTTGTGGGCCGATCTAGATTGATTGCTGTTGTTATGATTGTTATTGTTGCAGTTGTTGTAGTTAATAAAAATTGAATAAAATCGCGCGTTCAATAACAAAAGCAACAAATGACAGCGGCGAACCGGCAAATATAGCTGTCGCTGACCCTGTTCCAAGTTTAATGAAAAAAAAAAAGAAAAATCAATTGAAAATGAAATAGACTTGAAAAGCACCACCAACAACAACAACAATTGCAGCTACAACAAACTTTAGCCTGACCAAACAAGAAACAATATCAAATACGAAAAAAAAAACAAACTGACAGTCGGGACGGTGCCCGACAGTGGAATACCCTGTACCCCGTTTCTTTATAAACACTAAATACGGTCAAATGGGAACGGAAGTATCCACTTATATACATTTTAAAAACATTTTCCTATTGGGAAGTTCCAATTGACAAGTTTTCTTATTGGGAAGTTGGCTGCAAAAATTACTTTTATACTCATAACTCCAGTATTCTTGGGCCAATGTCGTTGTAAAATAGATCAAAAATACATTTATAAATGTCTGTGACAATTTTCAAATCAATATATTGGGGGTGTGGCAGTAATTAAGGTAAATCGATTGTGCCGAAAGGGAGGGGGGTTCCATTGAAAAAAGTGGATGCAGTTTTAACGATTAGGGTCACACGAGTCTCCACACCAAATTTTGTAACTCTAGTTCTCCTACATCCATATCTACATGCAGTGCAATTTTGGAGCAGTTTATAGGCGTGGGGGGGGGGGGGGGGTGAAATAAGCATATTTTTGGCTCTAACTTTTGATTTATTTATCCGATTTCGATAATTTTTTAAACATAGATGCACATAAACACGACGCACATCTCACAGTTTCGAGTTGATAGATTCAACAGAGCGTTTGTAATCCGCGCAAAGTTGTTACGGGGGCAGGGGTGTGACATCGACTTGATTCGACAAACTTCCTCAGCCTTGAAAAAATGCGCATCTTTTGGTAAAATTTTATTGATCTAACTCTTATAGTGTCGGAGAATGGATATGTCTATATCGACTCGACTATTGCTACTGACCATTTTTTCCCATGGAACATATGGTCTGCCACGCCTCCTTCTGCCTGTTACATACATTGCACAAATCTATAATACCCTTTTACACTTTGTGTACAGGGTATAAAAAAAAGCTACAAATTCATCTGAATTAATGAAGCTTTGCGTAAAAATAAAAAAAACAAAATGGCTTCAAATAAACAGTTGTATACATCATATTATAAGCGATTGTATAACAGTTTGTGAGACAGTTAATGAAATTGAAAGCGAAAATGATCGTTGTAGTAAATTCGATTGAAACTGTTATACTTTTGCTTTATCACAACAAACATGACACAGAAAACCCTATAAAGTACAGTTTTCGATTTCCCTGCTTGCATTGTTTGCACTTAACCCTTAGGCTACATGTGTGTGTGCTTATGACCCTTTAGGTGTTAACTATGCTAAACAAGTAGTCTATTTGCAGCATATACTTTATGAAAAAGTCTTCTACAGAGCATATTAGAAAATATAAGAGTTTGAGGTATACACTTATGTGTCTAGCATTTAACTAGGCATAATCGACACAGTGGAAGAAAATATCACTGATGAAAAGCAAATTAAACAATAAAAGGCAACATCATTAGTCATCAAGTCAGTCAAACATTATATTATCATAGTGCCGGGAAGGAAAATAAACACAATAGCATATCCCAACTGCAGAGTTTCCGGAAACAGCATCGTCGCTTCAGCAGCTTATTAGGACTTGCACGCATTATCGTCTGGATTGTGGTTTTATGTGGTGGTTCCCAAACCTTACGCACAACCCTTTTAAGGTAGCTCTACTGGTCTCGAAAGAACCCAGTGTCAGTGTTAGTCGCCTCATACGACAAGCTTTGACATGCTGAGGTGGTATTCTCTAACCCGCTACCACGCGGTGAAGGAGCGCGAAATCCAGTAATGAGATTTGGAATTCAAATTTTGTCATTAGGAAAAAGTACTACTTACAAAATCTGTCGTTTTCTTTTTGTTTCTTACATTACTTTTGCACAATTTCGTAAATTTTGATTTTCGTTCAAAGCTATGCTACTTCATAAGCTGCTCGAGTAAGAAAAAAGAAGTAGGTGATTTTTGATACTAGAATGAAAGAAGTATTATTTTAGGAACGTGCTTTCAAAAAGTCCCACTAGGTTTTTTTTTTCTAGAGCTCAACTGGTGTTGAGACGCGTTTATGTCATACCTTCAATTAGGTATTACCAAAGCTACCAAAGTAATGGACCGATAGGATGCAACATATCAGGTTTGGGTATCATTGAAACGAGAGTTTCCTTCCAAATCTTAGAGTAGGCTTGTGGAATGCGTATATCTCAAATAAAATTTTTGTTTGTTTTTTAACACCGTCAAAATTTAAACAAAATTGGCCGCTGAAGGGTTAAAAGTTGATTACTTCTTTTTGATATTGTTGCTTCTGTCTATTATTAGACTATTTTGCATACCTGCAAGTGGCTGTTGTTGTTGCTGTTGCAATTGTTATTGCACTTAGTGTAATTTACCTGTGCGCTCATGTCTGTAATTATCCAGACAACCTTGTCAGAGAGCAGTTAGTTAAGTCGCCCGCCTCATTGGCTGACACCCTGGCATAGTTTTTTTTCCACTAATTTCGTAATTATACCCTGCGCACATAGTGTACAAGGGTATTATAGATTTGGCAATGTATGTAACAGGCAGAAGGAGGTGTGGTAACATGTCCGTCCGTCTGTCCGTATGAGGGGATACACAAAATTTTACCACAAGATGCGTGTAATCTAATGTAAGATGAAGTTTGTCTAACCAAGTTGATATCTTACCCCCTTCCCCCGTGACAGATTAGTGCGGTTTACAACCACTCCATTGAGTCTATCAACTCGAAACTCCTCAGAGATGTGCGTCGTGTTAATGTGCATCTATGTTCCAAAAATGATCGAGATCGAATAAATACATCAAAAGTTATAGTCAGAAATATGCTAAATTCACCCCTCCTCGCCTATAAACTGCTTCAAAATTCCACTACATGTAGATATGGATGCATATGAGCTAGAGTTACAAAATTTGATGTGAAGACTCGTGTCACCCTAATCGTTAAAACTGCATCCACCTTTTTTTAATGGAACCCCTCTTCCCCCGCAATCGATTTATCTAAATTACTGCCACACCCCACAATATATTGATGGGAAATTGCCACAGAAATTTATAAATGTATTTTTGATCTATGTTACAAAATTCAACGACATAGGCCCAAGGATACTGGAGTTTTATAAAAGTTATTTTTGCCCCCATGATAGCCAAGTTCCCAATAGGAAAACTTGTCAGTTGGAACTTCCCAGTAGGAAAATGTTTACAGGCATATCGATCTTATGAAAGTAGTTATAAAAGTGGATACTTCCGTTCCAATTTTACCGTATTTAGTGTTTATGAAGAATGGTACAGGGTATTCCACTGTCGGGCACCGTCCCGACTGTCTAGATCAAATTTTGTTTGTAATGATATGTGCGGGCTTTATTCGTTGTTGCTGTTGTTAATCTAAACCAGTTTTAAGTGTCGCTTATTGCAATTCGTTATTTGTATCTAAATTTCCATTCAATTTTAAATATATGTATATTCCATTTCGTATATTCGTGCCTCGTTTTGTATATTTTAAAATGTAATTTTTTTTAATGCCTATTTTTTTCGTACATGCACGGTTTGTTTTTCTTTTTTACATGTTTTCTGTTAATTGAAATTAATTAACACATACCACATGCAAGCCTTTTATAAACACTTACTTATATATTCTGCTTCATTAAAGTTTGCTCTTCTTTTTGTCATATGGAGCTAAAGGGGTAAATAGCATTTAGCACCCCGCCTCCTTTTTCGAATTGTAGCAAGTAAATATAGCTGCATAATCTCTTTGAGAGCACTTGTTATCATAATTGCGCTAATTGGACTTAAAATAGCGCTTTACGGAATCTTTTGACACGTTTTAGCAGTGCCACCGCAAGTGGGGGCGGCGACTTCAACTGCAGTTCATTGATTGTATCTTGAAATCTCGGAACAGTTCAGAGGAAAGTGCAATTAAGCCCTGAAAGCGAATGTAATACTGAAACGGGTTAATAAAATGTTTAAAGCAGGTTGTGCGATTTAAAAACAGGTCGTTAGCTCTGTAGGAATGACTCCTAATACTTCCGAAATATGTGTCATTGTACTTAAGTTAACTTTCTCCTAAGTTTTTAGCTTTATATAGATTCTAAGTGTCCAAAAAAGTTAAATGCACGCATTTTGTTATCGTTCATAAATTGTATAGAACTCTAAATGCCAAAACTTAATACTAAAAATCTAAACTAACGATTGTAATCGATTACAAATAATGCTTCGTTGCTATAATAGGCATTATGACACATTACCGCTCGTCATTCATGAAAATTCAAAAACTGTTTCAGAGCTGGATCTTCAGTGTTATACGATAGTCGCTAACTTCTTACAATGAGAAGCAGAATATCTTTATATGTAAATTAAGTAACAGTTACATTTTATTATAGTTTGTGTGCTTTCTTTAAAACTAGGCGCCATGCTTCGCATTTTTTGTAATTTTCCAATTTGTTTATAGGCTAATTTTCCATTGAGCAAAGAAATACTATGTGTACACTTAGTTAATTCCATTATCTATCGGGGATGCCCCAACTAAAAGTAACCCTCTACAATAACATATATCGTTACTAACAAGCATAGTTCAAATTAATTGGCAAGATGTTCATATTTCCGACTATTGCAATACAAATTGTACAATGCAATCTTATTTCTGGGCTTGGTAGGGAGCCATGAATCACAAAAACCTTATAAGTTTGATCTTTCTCGAAATTAAAAAAATTGCACTACCTGCAAGAAGACAAACATCGTCAGGTCGATTGATCTCATCAATGAGATCAATAGAGGGTTTTTAAATTTTATTGGGCAATCTTTATCATTCGAAAGAACAGTTCTTTGCATGTTTCTTCTATATATAAAACGTTTCAAATGTTGGCCTCAACGGGTCCAATTTTCGATGACGCGTTCGAGCATTGCTTAAAAAACTTTCATCACATCAACATTCTCGGAAACGAACCCTTGGACGGACTGGCAGGAAATGGCGCTGCAAGCACCATGATAGGGCCAGAGCCTTTTTGTGGCATTGGAAAACATACCACAACACTACAGATATTGTAGGTCGCGGCGAACCACTACACAATAAACTGAAAAGAGAACACGAAATAACAACATTTGTGTGTACAATGTATTTTGTTGTTGTGTTTTTTGCTTCAAATCAATTTTTACCTGACTAAAACGCAACGTATCCAGGTGAAACTTATATTCTGCAAATCGCAAGCATTTTATCTTTTGAATGGTATAGGTTTCACCTGAAAACCTTGCGTTATTGCGAAGTAATCGGTACCACACTGAATTTTCACTTAGCGTATTTATATATAGATGATTAGCTTTTCATATAGTCCAGCCTAGGTGCAGTAAGAACAACTTAAACCCAATGGCTTTAATGCCATTGAAATTCCAAACTGCTTTATTGGGTATGTCGCTTGCAGACAGAGTGCTCCATTTCCCACAGCTCCATATATACATACATACATCTAGACCAAACACTCCCTTGCAATCGTAGGCCTTGGCCTTATCGGTAGCCAATATTTACAAGTTGTGCATAGCTGCTGCTCCCATGATACGTATCAATGGCAATTATTAATTATACACTATTAACGGCAAATAAAACTACATACTATATATAAGTAATAGCCTATATTTGCTATAAATCTGCACATTCGAAATGATAAAGACCCTACGTTCAAGACTATACTAAATACTGATTACGTCAAACTATTGTGGAAATCGTAAATTGCTTTAAAGCCGTAAAACAAGAAATATTGAAAAACCTTGCTAAAACTGTTGCTTATCTTGGTGCAAAGTACCTCCGAGAAAAATATAACACTAATTGATTAGAGTTTAACAGCAATTTGACTGGTCTAAAAAGAGCTGCTCTATTTCTGCGCTACTTGTTCCACTGAGATTAACAGCTGGGCGGCACTTCCAATTGACACGGATTATTGCTGTTTTCTCACTGTGAGTGCTGATAAACTACGGACTGCAAAAGAGACAACTGTCAGAGGAACCCCGGAGGCACAGTGTTGGATTGTGTTCTTTGTAGTTCGAGTTGTTTCGACTGATATGAATGCTATCTTAACCAATAATAATGCAATCAGCTTGTGTTTGAGCGACATAAATGCTTGTTTCTATAGATATTTTATGCGTTTATGGCGCTTTATTTTGAGACGAAACGAAAACAGTTATGAGTGTTATCTCTTATCATGGGCACTTTATTTGTTCAATTTGTTGTCTGTTTTAAAAAGTTTAACTTGCATTCTATTCAATATAATATTTGCACGATGCGGTTCGTTGATCAGGCGCTATTGTCTATTGAATCTATTGTCTTTGCTGATTAGCGTCGTGAACTAATTTAATATTGATTTTCACTATTGAAAGCGACTTTTTGTATCACTACACATTCATTCACACTCACACACACACTCACTTGCTTTATAAATACTCGAGTGTACTTGTGTTTGTTGTTTCGAGTGCAGTGAATGCTTTTTTCATGTGCTGGTTATTGGTCAACCGTTAAATGTACTATATTACATAAGCCTAACATCAGACTGTCGGGAGGTCTTATTCTCTACTACTTGTGGCCCCCGCCCACAAACAATCAATTCAAATTAAAGGGCAAACAAATAAATTAAAGAGTACAATCTAAAGAAAAGGAAGGCATTGTCTGCCCGCACATTAATTAAGCGGCCAATAAGTTGACTGAGTTGTACCATCGGCTTGTGCTCCCTATAATTACCTCATAAATGACTGTGTATATAGGGCTTAAGGGGGGAAAAACGTGCAGGGAACCTTTTTTGACCCCCAGGATGTGATACATGTACTATGTACTTGTAAGATTGTGGTTTACGCCAAAAGTTGTACCATGTGGTGCATGTGACAGTTTGAATACATTCAAAGCATGATGATGAATTCTTCTTCCTACTTGAGGAATTTTTTTTTAAACGGCTCAACCAAACCTACTAACTATACGATACCGATCGCCTGTAATTCAATCTTGAAGGTTTAGCAACTCATACTGCAAATCAAAGTTTTGATCCCACCAGATTTAGAGTATGAGCTTCCACCCATGGTCTTCGAGATTACTATTGATTTTGAAGTCGATTGAAAGGATTGATTGGGATTTTTGTACCCTGTACACAAATTGTAAAAGGGTAATAATCAGGAGCAATAGTCAAGTCGATGTCCGTCTGTCCGTGTTGTAGCGTGTTTCTGAGAGACTATAAGAGTTAGAGCTCAAAATTTTTTCCAAAAGATGCGCATTTTCCGGAAAAGTGCAAGTTTATCGATTCATGTCGATATCTCAACCCCTTCCCCCGTGACAGACTTTCGCGGCTTACAGCCGCCCTGTAAATCTAACAACTCGAAACTACTCAGTGATGTGCGTCGTGTTTATGTGCATCTATGCTTAAAAAATGATCGAAATCGGATAAGCACATCAAAATTTATAGTCAAAAATATTCAAATTTCACCACCCCTCGCCAATAAACTGCTCCACAATTCCACTACATGTAGATATGGATACATGTGAGCTAGAGTTACAAAATTTGATGTGAAGACTCGTGTGACCCTAATCGTTAAAACTGCATCCAACTTTTTTCATAAATCGTTTGAAATGTTTGTTTCTATTTCTGATTGTTAAAAGTTCTTACCATAGATTTATCATCTTAACTGGCCATAGCAACCCGTGGTTACGGCCTGATGTAAATACATTCTTTCATTGGAATTGTGGTTTTACGTGGTGGGTCCCAAACCCTACGCACAACCCTTTTAAGGCCTACTGGTCTCGAAAGAACCCAAGTGTCATTGTTAGTCGCCTCATACGACAAGCTTTGACCTGCTGTGGTGGTATTCTCTAACCCGCTCACCACACGGGGTACTATAGATTGGTAGCAAGAGAAAAACTCTATAGAGAATATTACCAATCACTTGTTCTTGGACATTATATAAAAAAGGGGACAATCCATAAGAGATCTCAATGGCGATATCCGATATGCTCACAAACATATGCTAGTATATTGCTCGTTAAAGTTATTAGCATTTAGCATTCAATTGGCATCAATTATGATGATATTGTAAATTTTTTTGTATATGCGGCGAGGCAATTGTATTTTTTAGTGTCGTAGCATTACATATATATATATATATATATATATAGCATATAGCACTTACATATAAATATGTATATAACTCTAAGATCATCAACACTGTGTCTTTATTAAACCCAACTCTTTTTTCTTGCAGTTGATGTGGAGCGTCTCAATAAGAATTTACTGAACAACAACAACAACGATGTATTGCTGGATGATGCCACAGCTGGCGCTCTAATTATAAACAATGAAAAACAACAACAAATTGAACTGTTGCCAGTGGAGTATCAACAAGTGGTGCAGCAACAGCCCCAGCAGCAGCAACTACAACCACAATTGCATCAACAGCTTCCTGCCACTCAGCAGCCTGTTGGTGTTGTTAATGAGAAGCAAGTTCATACAACAACAGAACAACAACAAACATTGCAGCAGCCACCAAAAGTGCCAAATTTGATTGTTGCTGTAGCTGCAGTAGCACCACAGCAACAACAACAACAGCAAATGCCACCGCAGCAGCATCAGCAGCAACAAACTTCACCACAGCAACTGCCACCGCAGCAGCATCAGCAGCAACAAACTTCACCACAACAAAAACAACCGCAACCAAAACAGCAAACTGCTACTTACTCAACTGCACAGCCACAACAACAACATGCCAATTATCATGAGCAGCCGCAGCAACAACATCAACCGCAACAACAATCACAACAACAACCACAACAACAACCACAGCAACAACCACAGCATCAAGCCTTGCCACAACGCAAACCACAACAATACAACAACACTCCACAACAAGTGCGTCGTAAATATTCTTCAGAGTATCAGCCTCATCATCATCATCACCACCATACAGGAAGCAATGATACGGCTATACAAACCACTAAAACCATGTCCTGGACCAATTCGGCCCAGCAGCACAAGAAATCCACACAATCTGTGGCAGTCACCGCCTCACCCAATCAAGGCAATGGCAGCGGCATTTCCTCTTCATCGTCATCATCCTCTGGGACTGCTCCGCATAAGCAAGGCTATAGTCATCCCACCAAGACTTTTACTAATCAGCAGCACTACCAACAGCAACAACACCACTTCCAGCAGCAGTCCTACAACAGCAACAACAATAACGGCAGTCAGCCACAAATGCGCACCTATGCCACCATGAAAGTGCCCTCCTCGCCCGTATCTAGTACTGCACCCATGTTAGAACGCAAGAATAGCCAGCAGAGTGAGCACGGAAAGAATTATAGTTCCGGCAACAACTACACACAGAATCAAGCAAACCAAACAACGACGACAACTACCTCAACGGCCAGCATAACAGCAGCGCCACATCAGTTCCAGCAGCAACAGCCACAACATCATCAGCCACAAGCCAATGCTGAATCGTCCAATAACACAAATAGCACTCAAAGCCTGAGTGCTGCAGTGGCACATGCGCCGTCGCAACAACCACCGCAACCACAACAGCAGCAGCACATGAGCAAGCCTTATAGCAACTATACCGGCAAAAAGCACAATCTACATCAGTCGACAGCCGAGCCAGTGTTAAGTACTGCAGCAACTGCTGCGGTGCCAAGCACACCGGCTCTAAATTTGGCACCACCCGCGCCACCTGCCTCGCAAACAAGCAGTAATACCACAGAAAGCGCACAACCTTCGTGGGCCAGTTTATTTGCTAACAAAAAGCCAGTAGCCAAGGTGGCGCCCTTTGAGGGCAACAAGCCCCAGCAGCAGCAGCTACAACAACAACAACCACCACCACCACAACAACCACAAACTGTGCTGCAGCATTCGCAGCAGAGCCAACAGCAACTGCCAGCGCTGCCACAAATACAAACTTCGACACTGCAGCACCCAGCGCCACAAAATTTTGCCGCTGCATCCTTACCAGCAGCAGCACCACCCACACATCAGCAGCTGCAAACACCAGCGCCCGTGCCAGCGCCCTCCACTCCGCTCATAACGCCCGGCACGCTTTCCTATTCGGCTGCATCGGCACAGGCCGTACCTGCTGTCACCGCGCCCACCACCTTGACTTCTACCGTTAAGCCCATGAAGGCTGAGCTGCCACGTGCCACAACGAATCAACTAGACGAGTGGACTAACAAATACGCCGACTTTTTGACTCGTCACAAAACCAACCTGACGCCCATCAGTTTGCGTCCTCGCGGTCTAACCAACCGCTCCAACTATTGCTACATCAATTCCATACTACAGGCGCTGTTGGGCTGTTCGCCATTTTATAATCTGCTGCGCGCCATACCTAAGCAGGCAGCAGCGCTTAGCGAGGTTAAAACGCCCACTGTGAATGCCATGTAAGTGTTGCAACTTACTTTGTATGTACATATATGTACTATTAGACGACCTAGTTTTGGTTTCGATGCCACAATCTAGTCAACAGATGCCTTGGCGCTTCCATGCTGGCATCTGTGTTACGCTTGTGGCAGAGCAAACTGCAACAGTTGCCATGGCAAGCGGCAAGTTAAGCCGTTCTGGTTTAACTTGTTGCCTTTGCCCAAATTGTTGCATGTGCCCCGGATGAGTGTCTGATTGTCTTTTGATGGACTTACGCACAGCTGGATGCATGCACAGTTTAACTTATATCATGGTTTCATGGTGATATTTAGTCAAGATTAGAAGCTTTAGAAGCGGATGCGGCAGTAGAATCAAAAAGATTTAAACTAATTTCACTTGTTTTTACATTACAGTGTATGTAGCAGGGACAAAAATCGGCATCAATAATCATATCCGGTTTGCCCGTATGCTTTTGAGGTTTCCCGAATCATGTTCCTTTTGTACCCCCTGTAGAGCCGAATCAATCTAACTGGGCAAATAAAGTTCATCTTAGCACCTGCTTGCTTTTGAGTGGAGTTGCCAATGCCTATTGATAGGACTTGTTACCATTAAATTGGCAATAATGTACAAATTTAAGACCCCTTAGCGTCCCCATAGATTATGCTCATACGCCTCAATGCAACGATATAAAACGTGTTACAGATATTTACTTTCTTTGTTGGAAAAAATGAGCATGAGAATGGTTTCCCATTGTTTGCCTTCTTCCCGATACAGTCGCAATGATTCAGTTTTTAAGCTGCTACGAGTTCAATGCTCGCATTTTTCTTGGTTTCCAAAGAAATGAGCAATTATAGTAGAGTATTCAACCGAAAGGCATATCGATTACAGTCGATTGTTATTTTGTTTTGGTTACCGTTACCAGTCCCATTCGGTCAATATCGGCTGACGTTGAGGATTTCGTTAGCAATAAGATTATCTAATTTCAAGTTCAATCGAAAAAAGAAATTCGACATGAGTCAAAACGATATAGGGTCGCTCTTAGAGATGCATCACTGAAATTTGTTGTCGAAGTCCAAGGAAGTCAATTAGTGTGTGGGACTGATATTCATATACATATGTGTCGCCCCACTGACTTCAAAAAGTAGAGTTTGTCTCGTTAAAATTCAAAATTGCAATAACCGCTTCAGCATAAATATAGCAACAGTATTATATAAGGTTCAAGGTATTTGACAAAATCGATTTATCTTACATTTCCGCCTGCAGGATGTCGTTTATGAGCAATTTCTCGACATTGCCCAGTGGCCAACGTTTGCGCTTGAACAACAGCAACAACAACAATGGCAACAACAAGGGTGCCCAGAACAAGGGTAAAGATGAGTTTGCCGGCGTGGACCTGCAATGTGATTTGGCCTTTGAGCCCACTGAGATATATAAGCTATGGAATGACAGCCGCGAGGAGCACGTAGAAGGCCGTCAGGAGGATGCTGAAGAATTTCTGGGCTATGTGCTTAATAAGCTCAACGATGAAATGCTGGAGGTAAGTCAAAAGCATGCTTAAGTGTAAAAACGTACTACTAATTACTTTCCTGTGCAGGTTATCAAGCTAATTGCTAAGCCAAATGCGCAGCAAAATGGCCAGGAGCAGGCTGAGTCTGAGGATGGCGGTGATGTTTGGCAGGTAAGTGATGCTAAGTAAAGTTCTGAGCTATTAAATGTTACCTGTGTTGCCTCTCTTCCTTTACAGATGATTTGCAACAATCGTAATAAAGGTAGCGTGACACGTCAAACTGACTTTGGACGCACGCCATTAAGCGATATTTTCCGTGGTGAGCTGCGCTCACGGCTGCAGCGAGAGGGTGAACACTCCACAGATGTTATACAGCCTTTCTTTACATTACAACTGAATATAGAGGTTAGTTGGATTTTCAGAACCATAACTTCTTGTTATTGATATCACTGCTAATGTCCAATGTTTTATTTGCTTATTACAGAAAGCTGCTTCGGTAAAGGAGGCACTAGAAATTTTGGTGGGTCGTGATCAGCTCGAGGGCGTTACTGGCAGCAAAACAAAACAGGAGGTTGTTGCCTGGCAGCAAATGACGTTGGAGAAATTGCCAGTAGTTTTGATATTGCATTTGAAATATTTTGACTATAGATCCGATGGCTGCACAAAGATACTAAAGAAAGTGGAATTCCCCGTGGAGCTTAAAATCGATGCAAGTAAGTATAAATGCTAATCAATTACTTCATTGACCACAAGCTAATACATATCTTAACTGTTCTACAGAGATACTCGGCTCAAAGAAGACCTCACAAAAGCAGCGCGCCTACCGTCTCTTCGCCGTTGTCTATCACGATGGCAAGGAGGCCTCCAAAGGTCACTACATAACCGATGTATTCCATACCGGCTACAACAGCTGGCTGCGCTTCGACGACAGCTCGGTTAAACCGATCAGCGAGAAGCACGTACTGCAGCCGCACACGCCGCGTGTGCCTTATCTACTCTACTATCGTCGTTGCGATACAGTGCCCCAGTCACAAACTAGCAATGGAGCAGCTGGTGGCGCCAGCGGTGCCGGAAACTCTGCTGCAGCCACTGCCAACTCGGCAAATATTAAATGAAAAAAAAAAAACAACTCTAGGCTAGGCAGTTGTAAAAAATTTCAAACTATAACGTAAAATTTGAGTGTAACTAGCTGTGTGTGTGTGAATTTGGTTTTATACGCATATACAAATCAATATAAATTGTTATATATATATATTTATACATATATATATATGTAATATTTAAGCCTAAAGTCCAAAGCGCATGCATGTGTGTTAGTGGTGAAAGGCTTATAAATCTGTGAGTGTATGAGAGAAATTAAGATAACATAGTCTAGATATAATAACAAGCATATAAACTTTTAGCTCTAAACTAGTCTATCTATAAGATTTACATTGTGAATTTCTGGCACGCAAAACACAAGCACACAAACCGAGCGAAAATGTCTTGATATATTTCGTTGAATCGAAAACATTGTACAAATCGTTTGAATTAACAAAAAAACAGCGAGCAAATTATAATATATCATAGTTTAGCTATTAATAGTTTACCAAACAATTTCAGCTATACAAAAAAAAAAACTAACTTGAAATAGCATTCTAAGACGAAAGTAAGCACATTGTATGTCTAACTAACCATACTTCTAGTACGGTGTAATGTTACAAAATTTATATGACAAACAAATTAAGCGCTGTATATACAACTCTACATTATGTAATTAGAAAGTATGTTTCTTTGATTCTGAATGTTTGCGGCATGCAGCGTGCAAAAAACAACAAACAATGCAAAAACCAACCATGTTCAGCGAAAAATAAGAAAAAGTTCAAAAAAACATGAAACTCTATTAAATGCTTTGAATATGCTTTAAATCAAACTTTTGTATACAATGCAAGAAAGTGCATACATCGATTGCATACATAGATTTATCTATAAATATAAAGTGTTATTTTTGTAAATTTAAAGTCATGCTAAGTTGAAAGATAATAATAACAAAAACTAAACACTGCAACTTATTTCTGTGTCGTTTAGTTACACAAAAGAAAACTGCATATAAAGAAATTGTTATGTATAGTTATTAAAATACAATTTTAAAAACTGTCAATGCCAATTTACTAGTGTACTTCATATTTTGAAAAACCACAGAATAGCAGGAAAAAAACTTGTTTCGTTTCATTATGTGTAACTTTTATTTGTATGCCCAAATGATATTATGTTACAAAACGCTGTAGCATATATGTATGCTTAAAAAAATTAAGTTTTTTTTTAACAGAAACTTTAAATGTGGCAAAGCGGAGTATACATATTTAAATGTATGACTAACTTTTATTAGAAAATTCTTTTGATGAATATATTTAACGTGTAAACTTTATAAATATATTAAAATTGCAGCCTAATAAACTAAACTACAGCTAATCAAACATACTAGTTTATAAATATGTAATTTTATATAACAACAAGTACATGCATACATGAATAAAAGTATATTTTCCAAATAATAAATATATAAACATATAAGTTATGAATAACGTGCCAATGTTATATTTCTAAAAATGCAAAAAAAAAAAAAAAAAAAATGAAAAAAAAATTTGAGATCATTGTGTAGTCAGCAAAAATATATAGTTGGTTTAAAGTTAAAACAATAAATGAGATATATGATTTGAATGTGAAAATATAAACCATTAAAAAATTTGTTAAATTAAGTTTGTATTCTATATTATTATGTAGATATTAAAAAAACAAGTGTTTGTCAATGTTTGTAGTGACAATTCTACGTAGTTGTGCTGCTATTTACTTTAAAACCTAACTTCTGATCGCAATGAATTATAAGCTGAATCAAAACGCTCGCTGAATGTGAAAACAGCGAAGTGTTGCCAAGTTTTAGCCAAAAATTGTTCATTATTTTCTTAATTACAAACCTAACGCCTTATATTAAAATGTTAAACGTATTCAACTATTTTGCTGATATATTAAGTTAAAATAAAAAGAATTTGGAAATTTAAAGTAAAACGCAGCACAATTATAGTTAGAAAACTTCAAATCTTTTTAAAACTAATGTAATGCATTATGTTCTTTATGTGTGTACATATAATACAAAAGAAAAATAAAAAAAATATAGGCATATATATACAATCTATTTTGATGTTATACAATTATGAATTATTTATAAGCCAAAATTGTAGCGAAACATTTTTTCTATAGAAATTTTTGAGCTAATGCTAGTTACAAAATAGGTTCCTAAAAACTACGAAAGAAAAACACTAAAAAAAAAATTATATAATAATAACTGAATTCTAGAATACAAAAAAAATGTACATATTATGGTTTGTTCTCCATCCCAATTGCAAATTTCTCGAATTGATAATAGGGAATGCAAGCTAAAGTGACAATTCGGAATTGAGAGCAGAAAATAATAATATAAATAAATAAAGCATATAGTAAAAGTAAAATACAACAAAAAGCAAATACAATAAATAACATTAGTACATACGTGTAGCCAAGCTAAAAACATATAAAAGAAGAAAATAACATAAATCTTAATATATAAAATATACAGAGATCTGAAATGACAAGTTAAATAAAGCAAATTACCATTTATATATATATTTTTTCAAAACCGAAATTAGCATGTTCAACATATAACATATAATAACAATTAAAACTTGCGTAAAAGCGTTATATTTTTAAAACTTAACTTTTTCAAATGTAGTTGCTTTACATGGTTAATATACTATGTGGAATACTCCCAACAAACATTTGTTTTATAATTTTTCAGGCCTGTTAAAATTTCAAACAGTCATTTCGAGCAGTCGGAATCGAAGTTCGTAACAGGACTGATTTATATTTTTTTGTAGTTATCAGTTTTGTCCTTTGTTCTTTCAATGTTTTGTAGTTTCAATTCATTTTGCCCGTTCTTATGTTTTTATTTTAGTTTTTAAATAGTTTCTAAGGCTGTGTACTAACTAAATATATATTTACAAATTAATTTACGTTTAAGTCAAGCTTATTAAAAAAAAAATCATTACACTGATAAATATGATTTCAAGTTTGGCCTGACAATTTTTGTTTATATAACAACTTACTTGATATGATTTGAAAATTTGTTTAAACTTACGTGAATGTTGTAAGAAACTAAAGATAAATGGCGAGTAAATAAACAAGAATTGGCAAGTGCACTTACTAAGCGTAAAAATCGCGAAAACATAATACAATTAACATATACATATATATATATATATATATATAAATATATTTAATTAAAATCAAATATACAAAATATAAGTATACATATGATTAACGAGCATGCATACAAATTAACGATAAATGTTTTTTTTTTCATGATAATCATTTCTTAACAAAAGCAAAACAGGAAAACTGGCAATTTTCCAACTTTCAAATAAAAGCAAAAATAACTAAGACATAGAAGTTAAAATGAAAAACAAAAAATTTAAAAATAATACAAAAAAAAAAAAATCTTGGCGAAAAATATTAGTACGCTTTAGTCTAAACAAACGAAATGAAAAGTTGTACTAAAAAAAATATATATATGTTTACATATATTAAATATAATTTGTAATATGATATATAAAAAAGGGGAAAAAACATTAACTAGCAATAAAATAAATAATTTCAATACCACAAATTTCATTGTATTTGTTATGTTCCATTTTAAAGTTCACTTTAAGGACGACACTGAAATGGACCACAGGCTCGGAAGAAAGGGTAAAAAAAGCAAACAATCGAGCTCTACATCGCGGATGGAGCTTACCAACATAACTGACGCATTGGATGTACGACTTAGTGAGGCGATTGAGTTCAGTCACAAAGAAATCCTCATACCTGAAGCACCAATGAGCCGCTGAAGAGACTCCATGGAAGTTAACTCTTTCGATGTCCGCTGCATGTCCTCAGTAAGATAAGAGCCACGAATACCAAAGCGATATCCATCATCTGTTTGTGGATAAAAAACAGCATTTTATAGCGTACACACGATTCGTGTATGCCGCATGGCCTGAGTTCGGAGGAGAATGCAACTTGGCATTCAGAATAACATATCTGAGTACTTACCAGATTTCTATGCTTCGCCTAAGCTAATTTATCACTTTCTTTCATTCAGTTACAGTTCGAAATACCTGAAATACGAAATACGGCTCTTGTACTCCTGCAGATGCACGATTGGACTAAAATGTTTTATGTCTCCTAGGATAGTCCGATGGCTTATACGGCTGTGGCAAGGCCCATCCACCTCTATGATAGTCTGGTTTGGTTGCCTGCGGTGCGATGCAAGTCTATCATAAAGCAACTGGGCCAAATACAGCTCGCATTACATGCGCCCTTTGCACTGTGATACCCTTGACACTATTCTAAATATCCCTCTAACGAAAATTATTGGAGAAGCTGCCTTATTGGCAGCAATACGTTTACGTGACTCAGGCTGCTGGACTAAGACTCGCAGTGGACATGCGTTCGTCCCATCTAAAACTGACTACTGTGTACCGAAGAAATTTGTCAGTACACCTTTAAATACCCCTCTCCATGTAGGGAGGATTGATCCGTTGGTATTTCC
The DNA here is from genome assembly GCA_035041775.1 of Chymomyza caudatula. Classification (NCBI taxonomy): domain Eukaryota; kingdom Metazoa; phylum Arthropoda; class Insecta; order Diptera; family Drosophilidae; genus Chymomyza; species Chymomyza caudatula. The sequence continues at coordinate 5,316,079 of JAWNKW010000146.1, forward strand.
CGACGTTGCCTCCTTCACGGATAGTTGTATACTCAGAAAAGTTCAATATGAGGCAGGGCTTCAGGCTTTCGAATCACTTCAGTGTTTTCCAGGCTGAGGTCCTTCCGATAAATATGGCCTTAGTAACTCGACAATCCGCGCGGGCAACGTAACTTTTACAGTGATAGCCAAGCGACTATTAAATAACTCAGCGTAAAATCGTCTAATTCGACATTGGTAACAGATCTCTACACGTGATGGCTCAGCAGTTCGTTATTAGCTTGATATGGGTGCCGGGACACCGCGGCATCGAGAGTAACTGATGTGGCACTACCGCTTCCCTTCTCATTGATGAAGAAGGCACAAGCATGGCCACTTGTAACTCCACATTAAGGAATATTATAAACTTGAATTCAACCAAAAATGGTATAATGCGACAAACAGTCGCAACAAACAAACTTGGCCTGAAAACAACAAAAAACGCAAAGCGGAGCGATGTTCCCTTAATCGGGAGAGGCGTTGCGGTGTGGTGCGGGCTTCTATGGAACACTGGCTGGTTGGTGTCTATGCGGCTAGGCGTTCTGTCCCATTTAGCGATTTTTGCAGGAGCTGTTTGGACTAGGAAGATGCGGTTGAGCACCTCTTCTGCTCATATCCAGCTCTTTAGAGATATAGGCTCAAGCATCTAGGCAGGTATTTTCTGAATAGTATTTAATTATACTTGCAGAATTTATCTCTGCATACGGATGGTCCCTCTTCTGATTCTGTCTACATTTGAACAGGAATGGCTTGCACTCTTAGATCTTACCGTATCACAATGGGTCCTAGTTCGACCTAAGTGTGTCAAGCAGTATGTCTGACAGCCATCTTTGCCTTAAGCCAGAAACATACTGGTATCACAAAATAGCCGAAACTCACAAAAAACAAGCAGATTTCAAAGTGTATACAAACTTCGGCTAAATCTTGTATGTCTGCTCGAGTGGATGCAACTTGAGTGAGAGAGAGCGTTTAAAATACGTGCAAGTGTAGGTCAAGACGGTAGTGCGAAGACGCTCAAAACCGGTTTAACGTAAATATCAACATAAAATTAAAAATGTATAGTGAATTTCGACCAACGAAGATTGATTTCCCTGATACAAAATGAAATTGCTCAAAACTAAAGAAACGCAACACTTTTACAAAATACTGTTGAGCAAGTTATCGAAAACATATGAGTTCATGCTGATTACATCACGACTATGACTAATATTTGACTAATGAACTTATATTCATCTATCGATGGATGATTCGCTTGTGATTAGAATTTTCAAGACCTGGGTAAAATGTAAGACTCGTGCCCATCGAATAAAATACTACTAAATACAATCTAAAATGGAAATGTACCCCTTTTAAAGCCTTGGGCAGCAATATGTTGTTTATTAAAATCGGACAATGAATACCAGAGTTATGGAAAAAATGCCTTTGTGGACGACATACTCCATAGTTAGTAGTCGTTACGGAATCTTTCTTGGATCTCAACCAAATTCGTTCAAGTTCTTGCTGGGCAACAGCCAAGAAGACGCCTAGAACAGCTACTGGTTGAGCGACGGAAGCCGAATCCGAAGTATAAGGTATATATTTCACTTCGATAGCCTATTTTTCTAACTCTTGAATTGAGGAGAAGTATTACTAATGATGATGTAGAGACTTTGTACCACTTTGTACAAAACCTAAAAAGTGGGAGAAAAACGACGTATTACGGCTACATAACCTCAAATATTCAAAAATTCCAGATTCGCATTCTACGAAAAAAAATAAAATACTTCAGAAATGACCCTTTCAACAACTGAACCATGTGGACCTTAAAATTTTCTGGGACTTCTATGGAATATATACAAATTTTGAACCATTGAGAACTTTAGTTTTGAATGCCTAAAAATAGCTTAAACTACCTTTTCTTATCGGAAATCAAACTAATACATATTAAAATATCGTAAATTGTACATATTTGCAGGGAATGAATCGTTTCTGATTTGGAGCGTTTGTTGATTCGAAAATGAAATTCGCCGCAGTGCAAGAATTATCAATAGAAATCCACCATAAATGTGGATTTTTCGAGAGATTTCAAGTAAACTAGGCATGCTTAGAGCACAACTCACATGTCCGATTCCGAAAATTTTCCCGTTTTCGACTTCTTTCCTACAGCCTTTATAAAACCAACATTTTGTATTTTTAACTTTGTAAAACTAGGGGGCTCTGCACAGCAAGCAACGAGCTTCTGAGAGGTAGAAATGTGTTTCTCCTCCGTCTCCTCAATAGATACAGATTCGGTTCAACGCATTTCTTCTCGCTTGTTATATGCTTTGGGCAATTGTTGATGTTGATTGATTTACAGAGAAAAAAGAAACAGTTCGACTAAAACCTCACAACAACTACATTCGGCTACAACTTTGTATCATCTTTAAAGCCAAGTGAAGGTACTCCGCTTGGCAAAAGAGCAATTTTTTACGTAAATATTTTTAAACTCTTTTAAAATTGTTGTTGAAATAATTTAGCACTGTCGCCCGTAGAAGATCGTCAACAGACTGACTCATTATTAATTCGTATCACAAACGAAATCGAAAGAAAAACTTGTTTTCGGTCTGAAGAAGTCTATAGACGACAAGCATAAGTGTTATATACCTCTTTAACTTGGAATTTCGAATCAGTTGCAAATCAGCTGTACTGGAAAATGCATTTGTTGCGGCTGTTAAAGATTTTGTAACGTCTTCAGAAACAAAAACAACAAATACTATGTGCGGGCCAACTTAGTGCAAATAGAGTTAAGCGACTTGAAAGCGCTGCAATGTACCGCAATGTGCTGTGTTTGCTGCTGGGCGTTGTTATAGGCATTACCTTAACGGATTTCTGGGACTACTTTGTGATGCCTGGATGCAATGAGCTTATAGAATCTACATCGCCTGCGGATGCGGAGCAAAGCTTCAGTAGTGAATTTTACGTAGACGATTACAGTGAACATACATTGCAGATGGCCGAATATCTATATGAAAAAACTCGTGTGCTATGCTTTGTGTTGACCATGCCGCAACATCATCAAACAAAAGCGAAAAAACTTAAGGGATCTTGGGGCAGTCGTTGCAACAAGCTGATCTTTATAAGCTCCAAAGTAGACGCTGAGCTGGGTGCCATAAATGTCACTGCCAGCGAAGGACGTCAATTTTTGTGGAACAAAACGCGCGCCGCTTTGAGCCACATCTATGAGCATTACATAGATGATTATGATTGGTTTCTTAAGGCTGATGATGATACGTAAGTTGCAACTGATTTTGCATAGAGATAAAATGGAAATTTCAATTTCTTCACTTGCAGCTATGTTATCATGGAAAACCTGCGCTACTTTTTGTATCCCTTTGATACGGAAGAGCCCATTTACTTTGGCTGCCGTTTATGGATTAAAACTCAAGAGGACTATATGTCCGGCGGCGCAGGCTATGTGCTTAGTCGTGATGCAGTGCGTCGCTTTAATCGCTTTGCCAAAAATGATGTTAAAATTTGCACACAGCATGCAACATCGGAGGACAAAGCGCTCGGACGCTGTTTGCAGAATGTAGGTGTTGTCGCTGGAGATTCTAGAGATGATCAGGGTCGAGAGCGATTTATGGCTTTGGCGCCGCGGCATCTTTTCCCACAGCTACAACCTGAAACTTGGCTGATCAGATACTTGTATTTTAAGCCAAATGTATGTATTGAACAGCGTTTGCATTTAGTTTGTTAACTACCTTAAAAATATAACGTATTTCAGGTGACGGATTGCTGTTCGGATACCGCCATTTCGTTTCATTATACGAGAGAGAGTGAATTCGATTTCTATGATTACTTGCTATACAAGGTGCGTGCCTTTGGCATGCCGAGTCCCGTGAATTTGCCCCTTCCCGAACGCTTGAATGCCACGCAAATGAAGGCACAGCTTGCATTATGGTCCAGCGCCACAAGCACGAATCACAACTCAGCTCTGCACACACTGCCCAAGTCATATCATAGATATAAAACTTAACCAATAAACCTAATGTAATTGCCAAGCTCAATCAATAAAACAAAAGTTAAATTAAGATTTATTTACCAAAACATGTAGACAATAAAACAAACAATTGCATGTCGCCCCACTATGTAAACTTGAGATGTTGTCCATTGGCGCAGCTTATGTCATTTATCAAAGTAACTTTGATGCGTTGTACCCCAGGATCCGAACCCTGCTTTAAAGCCCGCAAACATGCACCCATTTATCATGAAAGTGCCGCTTGTGTGTCGCGTGTGCGACGCCTCTAAGGATTAGATGCGAGTAAACTAAGTGAAAATGAACGAAAAGAGGCGTAAAATCGGCATACGAAACGTGCCAGACACGTGAAAAATACCTGGGGATCAGCATAGATATAAACCCTATGCTGTTGCATACGGTTCGCCATTGTTGTTGCTCTTATTTATGAGCATCGAAATGAGCTAACTGTAACTGCAGCACAAAACCGGAACGCCGTTAGTCGAAATATGCCCTGTCGATATGGGGTAGGGCGCTCGATGACTGTGGCAAAGACACCGAAATGTTTATGCAGCACGCGAGTTGCGCCGCATTTGGGTGTGGATAAGGATAAACTTGTTTTTGCCAAAGCTGGCAGCTGGCGAACTATGTATATCCCTGCCAGTTCCCGAATCCCTACGGCGGCTGGCACTCATTGAGTTGGAAACTCATTTGCTCTGTAAAATGTTACGAGCTTGTAAACTGCTCAAATGTGTTAAATTTTTATGCGGCAAATCCACCATGTACAGCTATGTAACGGAGGGTTGTTTAGATTACTAGATAGCAGCTCGTTATAAGGAACGTGTCCTGGAACGTGTCCGAATAGACGCAGTGCGCTTGCGCAGCGCCTGCCGCGCCTATTGTTGACTTAATTTACATTTTTTGCGGAACAGTTGGCGGCAATGAGCTTAGCTTTATCTACATAATGCTCTACCTACGGCTCTACGGCTCTCCGGCTCTACATGCAAATGCATTGCGGTGGCACACGTGTGCTTGCCCAACTATTCGTGAATATGCAAATTGAGGTGGACTTGAATGGGTGACGGAGTAGTAGTAGGTAGCAGTTGCTGGAGCAAGACAGATTTTGAGTCACTTCTGGCACGAGTTAACCGTAATGAAGGCTACATTAATTCAATGAGAATTCTACAGCTGTTGGTCATTTCCAGTTTAGGGTAAGCTGATGTTGTAACAAAATTCTAGTACAATTTAATGGGCAAAAAGTGCACGCTCATCCTGAGCTTTTAAAACTTTCAATGTGAGAGCAAATGTCACGATTCTTTTAAGTTACGGTTTTGATTGCTTATTGTTTTCAGTAGATAATAAAGTATTTCAGATAATTTCATTTCTTTGTTTGTATATCTGGATAATAGCAGCAGCATTAAATACACAGATGCAGGCGCTATGACGGAGCTCATAGAGTTCGTCGTTCTATTGAATGCGGTAATCCTTGAAAACATCACAAGTATAGTTTTCAACATCAATCTGAGAATCCAACCGTTGTGTCTCTCTACTCAAAGAAAACATATACTTTGTCTTGTCTTCTCAGCCAGACCCACCTTTGTAGATTCTCTTTCAACAGCCACAAAGGCTCCAGTAACTGCTGGCTTAGTAAGACCAATAATATCGATATCATCTGCGTATGCAAGAAACTGGAGACTCTTATAGAGCATAGTCCCGTTCCTATTTACTTCAGCCTTTCGCAACACTCTCTCTCTATACGCGATCCCTCAACTGTCTGTCAAATGCTGCTTTATAATCGACAAAGAGATGGTGAGTGCTGATTTGGTATTCGTGGGCATTTCTAGGATTTGGCGTAGTGTGAATATCTGGTCTATTGTTAACTTACCAAGCCTCAATTTAGGCTGCTGATAAGGTCCAATCAGTGCTTTCCCAAATGGCTTTAGTCTTTTACCCATTACGCTCCATAGGGCCTTATATGCAATAGGAAGAAGACAGATACCACGGTAGTTAGCGCACACCGTTGGGTCACCTTTCTTGAGGAAAGAACAGAGAATGCCATAGCTCCAATCATCCGGCATGCTTCCATCTAGCCATATTCTGCAAAAGAACTGGTGAATGCACCTTACCAACTCATTGCCGCCGGTCTTGAACAACTCTGCAGGCAGGTCATCTGCGCCAGCAGCTTTTTACGACCCTGACTTAGTCATTGCTAGGCGGCGGTATATCCACGTCGTCATCCATGATTGGGGACTTCGGGAAATAAACTCCGGGAGACGGTCCGGTATAAATCAGTGAGCCAGATGCTTTAATTTTTGAAAGAAGTTTCTAACGTCATACTTGCTCCTGCACATCTCGACCTCATCTCATAGTGGTCCCCCACAGATCGCGGATCTATCAGATTCAGAGATAGGTCGAGTGAGAGATAAAAATCATTCATATTATAGTTTGCTGCTATATTTTAAATTAAGCAAGTAAAAGTATGCAATAGTTTTGAGTTTGTTGCATTTACGTTTTTTCTTTTAGAACTTGAAGTTTAGAGTTGGTTGGCAAACACAATGCAACAATATATCTAGTCTTTAGTGTGTATTTCAAACAACGAATATTTAGATGTTTCCTATTTCAGATGCCTCTTTGGGCTGCCTTTGAATTAGAGCAAAGATAATGAAAGTCATAGAGTACAAATATGCGTTTTTGCTCTTTCATCTTTCTCTTTCAATTTTGTCCACGAATTAGTTGGTCTAATAGAGACAGCAACACAAACAGCCTAACACGTACAGTGTCTTGGAAATGGTGGCTTTTTAGCAAATTTTGGAACTCTTTGGAATTAAAGCTGATCGATAGTGGCTCCATTCGCTACTACTCAAGATTTGATAGTAACAATAGAGGCATCGGTTCAAAAAGATTATTATCGGTAGTACTATCGTTTTTTTCTAGCCGCCTTAAGCTGGTTGTAACAAAGAACAGAAAAGGTAACAGAAACAGACAAAAAGTGAAATCGGAATTGAGTCTCTGTTTCAGTTTCTATTCTTTGTCACAACTAGCCTTTGGCGTGTGTAAACTATCGATAATGGAAAAAAAACATCGATTGTGGGTCCCGAAGGAAAAAATATGTGTATATAGAGCTGTTCTTTTATTGGCCAAAGTCTCATCGGTGTACCAAACTATGGTTTGCCTTGCAATAGGAAGTATTCCTTCTAGCGTTGTCCAGACGTGTTTGTTGCCCATGATAGTGTCAAAGGCTCCATTGGAAGTGGTATTCAGTTGCTATTTCATCTCTGGGTTGTGTGAATAACGGAATTGTTCTTCTCAGTTTTTTAGCGTCCTGGGCCCTGATTTGGTGTCTCCTACCAGTTTCTTTTATTGACATTCTCAATAATGTTGCTTTCATTTGGAATTTCTATTACAATATGGAGTGGTGTTATATCCCTATGAACTTCCAATGCCGTTGTGGGACAGGTTCTCATTGCAGCTGTCATTCATTCGCAGACTAGCCTTCGTTAGATCGTTTTTAACTGAGGCTACATTCCATAATTCCATATGTGAGCATTGGTCTTATTACTATCAGGTATAGCTAGCTTACAATCTTGGGAGAGGTTCCCCATGACTTTCCTGCTCTTCCTGCATGTGTACGGTTTTCTCTTCGTCTTCTTGAGAAATGAAACGAAGTTGTAACAAAAACTAACGCGCCGTTGAAACTCAGTGCAGAGCGAACAATTTTCTCTTATTCAAATTTCATCTGCACTTAATTATAGGTATATGATACATACTTGTAAAGTTTTTCACTTAATAGCAAACAATTAGGGTAACATTCAAGTCTAGAGCTGTTCTACAAAGCCAACCTCTGCTGCACGCCCATAAACTTTAAATCTTTATCTAATCGTCTACAGTTTCTATTGAATTTTTCCTCAACATTAAACCCTTGAATACATATGGGGCTGTTTGCCTTTGGAACAACCCATTTTGATATCCGGAATACGGAGCAAAGACAAAACTTCTTAAAACGCAAGTCACAGCTGAGCTGTTTGGATAAAACGCCCATCTAATTAGTAGCATTCCTTCTGCTTACAATCAACTTTGCTAAGCTAGCTGCCACGCCCATTCACAAGCACACACAGATACACTCACATACTCATAAAGTCTAAGGAAAGACACATGGAAGAAGAAGCACGGCACGGCGACACGCTGTCTGGCAAACTGTTTACACATTTCAACGACGTTTTATAATCAATTTAATGGCTTCCTTGGCAGAGCACAGCGAAAAGGGCAAACAGAATGAATGTGAATGAGACTTAAAAAAAAAAAAGACAAAAAGGAACTACACTCAAGCACCTCAGGATAACGTAATAAACGTCGACAACAATCAAAAGACAAAGTCAAATCCAAACAAACTTTAAGGCAAACTCCGAAAGGAACCGAACCCAGCAGCAACTATGAGCATTTCAATTTGTACCTTTTCATTTTTTCAACCAACGTTGCTACTGGAAAGCGAAACCTACAATTGGCACTTTGAAGCCAAGGAATTGCCCCTTTTTTGCGGTGCTGCAGCTCAATTAAGTGAGGGCAATGAAGAATGAAAAGGAGCAGGAACAGAAAAGAGCAAGCGGTTCCTCGCAAGTTCCGATAAGAAACAGACGGAAAGACCAAAAACTGGCTAGGGTCGTTGAAGCATATAAATGCATAGCCGAAGGTTTGTCGAGCAGGGGTGAGGAGGGGCTTGAAAACACAATGTGACAACTGTCGGTGACTCAACAATGTCTCAAACGTGTTGCTTCGCTTCTTCCGGCGCTAAGGAATTTTTCTTATAAGGATTTCCCCTGCCACAAGCCAGAATGCCGCATCATTTCAATGCGCTCAGCTAACAACCCCTAAACGTAGAGCGCACAGCGCGGGGTTTCCTTGAGACACGCACACATACAATAAGAAAGCACAGGGTTGCGTTTCTTGAGCGCGTGCCAAGACAGCGTAGGACCAAGGCGCATACCTGTAGCATGTGCTTAGTGTGTGTGTGTGTGTGTGTGTGTGTGTGTGTGTGTGTGTGTGCCGTGTGGCAAGGATCTTGACGACGTCGCTGTCTTTGCAACATTCATTACGTTGCTGCCTGCGTGTCAGTTGAGACGCAGTCAACTTTCTTGCCGCGCAGTTCTTCCGTTTCCAAGTTAAACATTTTGCTAAATAAAAGCAGTGAACTTTACTTGTGTTTAAAATTAATTTCATTAAATTGTATTGACAAGTGCACGTGTGTGTGTGTGTGAATGTGTGTGTGTGTGAATGTGTGTGTGAATGTGTGCATGAGTCATGTGCGGCTGTCATAAAGCGGAAATGCTTGCCGGGCTAACGAAAGGTGTACTCACTCTTTGCTTTTTGTGTTTTACACAAAATATGAAAAATTACAACAACTAAAAACTGGCAATTATATGACACTGCACAGAAAGGAGTATGCATGATATTCATGTGTGTGGTGCGCAAGGACCTCGCTCCTGCAAAGGAAGTGGCAGCGAAGCGTTAAATTGAAGCATGCCAAATCAATTAAAAACTATGCAGCTTGACAGTTTGCATACAAGTTTTTTTTTGGTTGTTTTTTTTTGGTATTTTTTTTAATACTTCTTTTACGTTTACGCGTGTCCATAGAAACACTTTTTTTCTTTTTTTAATTTTAACTAAAGTATTTCAGTTAGTTTCACTTCTATGTTTTTATGTACGTAAAATACCAGCAGCTTTAGATACACAGATGCAGCCGCTTATCACAACAAAGCTGCTATGCTGTAGGCGAATACTCTATACTCTACATATATAGTACAGCGGTTGAGCAGGAATTCTTCTTCTTAACTGACCATAACACCCCTTAACGGGTTACGCCCAAATGTAAAGCAATCTTTAAGGGGTCTGCCGTGCTCGGTGATACCAAAAGTAGCGTGTGCTCACTACCCGGTCCTTCGAGAAGAGGCATGGTTTGCCCCATCGTCGCCTCCCTTTAACAATCGCATTGAAGATATTTCACTTAGGAATTCAGCAATAAAATCTAACTAAATTAGGAATTACAACTTACAATTTGATATACATTGGATATTCTGAAACAATTCTAACAGCCAACAGTTCAAATTTTCGAATAAATGTGATTGGGTAGTACAAAGCTAACTTTAAGATCTATTATACTAAGCTTATAGCTCCCCCACCATTCGCTGATATCTCTCTGAGCAGAATCTCATTATCCGGGTTCATCGGGCGTTGAATGCCCGCCCTAAAGGGACATCCATCTTCTCGCCAGGGCATCTCACTCAAATAGTAAGCTTCTCCTAAAATTCACAATACCAACAGGTTTTGAAGTTGGTGACGTCCAGCTATGATCAGACGGGTTGATAATCGGCATGCCGACTCGAGCTTTGACTCGGTCATTGTGGCGACAATTGGCAAAAAATCGAACATACAGATTTTTGCTGCTGCCAGATTGTCTAATGTCAAACTGTCGGCAGCCGAATTTTCATCTCAAAAGGCGTCAACAACTGTAAAATACATGAATTGATTTCGATTAACATTCGCAGAGCTTCGCCTTTTATATTCCTCTTCAACCTCAACATTCTCATCGTCGTCGGTCATGTTCCTCTACCTATTCGTCTACGCCATCATATTACTGTTCCACTTCGGTCGAATTCCTTTGCCACATCTTCTTTTGTCTTTGGTCATATTCCTCTACCTATTTCTCTTCACCATTATATTCCTGTTCGCCTTTCATCGAATTCCTTTTCCTTATCTTCCTTTGTCTTCGTTCATATTCCTCATCCTCCTTCGTCATCGGTCATATTGCTCATTCACATCCATCACTATCCTCATCCTTCTTCTTCTTGGGACATTTTCGTCATGCTCATTCTCTCTCATCTTTGGTCATATTCCCCATCCTCACCTGTTCTGCACCTTTCAACAACACCCAAACTGATTCAGGTTGAATTGGTTCTTAACACCTGCTTGCAAGAACCGCCTGACGAACACGATAAATGCCTGCAGTTTAGTTTTTACACATTACGATTGAAGGCTGCTGCAATCGGCATATCGACACAGCTGAATCGATACGGCAGACGTCGGAGTGCAGATTATAGAGCGGTCAGACATGTTGGTGTGAACAAAGCGTCTTATATGTTTCGGATTTCCCTAGCGAGCTTAGAGTTTATTCTAGTTCATGAAAACGTCTGCTTGTAAAACCCTAAAACAAAATATGTATTTACTTTACTTTTGTGTAGACCCAACGGTATTTTTGACTGTTCCTGGCGTTAACACTCTAAGTCAGACAGGGGTATATCTCTTTTAACCCAACTGCAATTCAAGCCGATTTTCAGCCAGAAATATCTTGAAGTTTATGGGAATATTACAAGAAAGCATCTAAACGACGGATTTTTTAAGGGAATTTAAATGAAAATTTTGACAAATTCGCCTAGAGATTATATTGCATAATGGAATCGCCAGGCATAATGGAAAATCTTCGCAGTTACACAAAATCTTTTAAGACTAACAGAAGAAGTTTATTGATTCGATTGGTAGCTGAGGCTTAATAGCATTCTTAAGCTAGATACAATTCTCGATGGTCATCAAAACTTTGTGAAAAGCTTTTGGTAAACGTTTTTAGATTGGCATTCTCAAAAATACATCATTAAAGCAACAAATCTACGGGTTACGAACTCATTCTAATTGAAAAACAAGATCTTCTATCTAAAATTAAAATGAGTCCAAGGAGAAATTAAATGAAGACATATTCGAATCTACCGCAGATGATGAGACTGACGAATGCATTGAAAAAGATGACGTTAAGGAAGAAACTCGTACAACAGATTGATTAGTAGAAACAATAACACTGATAAACACTACTTCATATGAGATTTTGATGGATCATTTTTAAACTAACTTCGCTCAACAACTTTTTTCAAACACACTCAAATCTTGAGAATTTCGCGAAAATTCGCAGTTTATAGGAAATTTCAAAGCAAACGGTAAATCTTTATTGCCAGTGGAAACCACGTTCTATACAATTTTACAAACTGCTTGCCAGTTTTAAAATGCCTTTTCACTACCTGAAATGTATACAAAAAAGTTAACGTTCGAATGAAAATAAAAATCAAAATACCTTTACACATGATTTATCAAGCCCTGCATATGGGCGTGTTGCCATGTGTACTGTGCATGTGTGTGAGAGATTGTGTTGCAGCTGCCACTGCCCCTTGCTCAAACATATAGACTGATATACTATGTAGCTGGTTTATTGCCTGACGCATGTTGGCATTTGGCTGTGATCGCCCTCGGGCTCCTGTTTTACCCTGACCATGCAACGATTTTTCGAAAAATGCTTATGCTATGCCGAAAAACCAAAACCGAAATCAACCCTCCGCTGTTTGTCCAAACAACATTTGTTTTTTTCAGCTAAATATGCGCCCCCTAAGGGTAGCTTTCCTCATACGTGTGTGTGTAGGTCTATAACATACCGCATCAATTTATTGGCAGCGAACTCACGTAGTTGTTGTCTTATAAACATAAAGTGCATGAAATTCAAAATTTTCTAGTTAACATATTAGCTGAAATATTCAGAAATTACAGTAAAATCTGTTCAATTTTCTTGTTCATATTACGGAAGCTTTGCATTGTTTGCAGGACGTTCCTAATTAGATCTGCATCTGTGTGTATCCCCTGATTGCATGTGTGCGTGTTGTGCTAGTGTATTTGTGTCCAAGGGTATGCCTAGGGGCGCAACAAACTGGTGAAGTGTCTCGAATTGGAAATTCGGAAACAACAAGAAATGTCTGCAATTTGAAGCAATATTAACGAGCTCTTTTATCTATAGGTAAAGTACGAAATACTTAAAGTTTCTTCAGTTGGAACTAATGTGAAATAAAGTTGAATTGAGACGCAATCTCTTTAAAACTGCTGACAAGATTTATGTGTACAAATATCTTTGCAGCTAGTTTCAAAGCCGATTGGCAGTTTTGTACTAAGGTATTTCGATAAATTGATGACTTACAAGTTGTTGCAAGATTGAAATATTTATATCTAACTTAAATAAGTTTGCATAACTTATTTGAGCATTAGTTAAGAAGGTTTAACTGTTTCACCACGAAGAGCTGTTTGCACATATACAAAGTTTTCCTTAGAGTTGTCGAATATTCTAAATGCTTCATTGTCTTATAAAACTATTAGCATTTGAGTGCACTCAAGTTATATTTGAGAAGGTATGCCAACTATGCCGAGTTAATTGCTAAAATTTTGTGTAGCTGATTAACCAAGAAAAGCTGGTTGCATATCTACAAAGCTGTACCTAGAGTTGTCGTATTTTCTAAATGCTTCATTGTCTTATAAAACTATTAGCATTTGAGTGCACTCAAGGTAGAGTATACTTACTATGCCGACTTAACTGCTTAAATTCTGTAAGCGCCAAAGATAAAAGCACACTCGCACAGGGTTGTAAATTTCCTGCTATAAATCACATCTTCTTCTTTCCTGGCCATAAGAACCCGTTACCAGTCTAAGGCATTCCGCTAGGCGCATCTGCGCCTTTTCCAATCGGTGATACCAAAGGTAGCTAGTTTGCTCTCTACCTGGTCCTTCAAACGGAACCTTCATCGCTTTCCTTCAAAAGACGCATTGAAGACCTTTCTCACACGAGCTCCTGCATCTATACGCATAATATGCGCAAGCCAGCGTATCCGATGGATTTTCATTCGTTTGACTATGTAAATGTCGTCGTAGAGCTCATAGAGTTCGTCGTTCCATCGGATGCGGTAGTCTTTGCCAACGCGTAAAGGGTTGAAGGTCTACGTAGTACTGTCCCAAGGGCACTGCATCATCACCCATGAGATTCGTCAGGTGAGAGTGGTGTCTTTTACTCATTTGCCTACTGAGAACTTAGTAACATCTATTGGCAAGAGTGATTCTCCGCTTGTTCTCCATGCTGACATCGTTTTTCATCGTGGCGGTGAAATCCTTGACACAAAAGCATAGTTTTCAACATCATCTGAGAGTCCAACAGCCGTGTTTCTCTACCCGAAAAATACATCCTGGAAGATTATCTTTCAATAGCCACACATTCGGTAGACACACATACCTTGAGTGCGCTTGTCAAGCGCCAATAGCAAGTTAAAGTGTGTTTTTGGCTGCTGCTTCCAGTGGAACCCTATTCGATATGAGTGGTAATGAGCACATACTCGGAGACTTGCCATTCTGGTTTTTGAGACAAAAGTGATACATTCCCTGCTAAGTAGACATGAGATTTAGTAGCATAAGTCGGTAGATCAGCCTGATATGAGAAAAGATTTCGTACATTTTTGCCCAGATTCCTGAGTCTGATAGGTAATCCATGATGTACATCCTCCTGGCTTACAACATAACTCACGATTGTTAGTCGTTGTACCCAGTTTCTGGACATTATCTGCTGGGAGTGCACAGCTAGTACTCCTACTAACTTATATTCAGGTCTAGTTATATAGTTATTCCGTTATGCTTGGAATATAGATGACCATTCGTGTTTTTGGGTGCCATAATTGATTTGCAAAAGGTTGGCGTGTAGGTGTTTGTAGGGATGTTAACAAATGCACTTAACAAACAATAATATTAACTAGGGGACTCCGCCACCTGCTCTCTGCCAGCACCAATGTATGTGCTATAGGTAGATTTCAGTCTTTCCAACCACGAAAAGTACGTGCAGATGGCATCAATGATCAGAATCGCATATTATGCCACACGCTAATAAACCTAAAAACGGATATGGTAATTGAAACACAAAGAAAAACGCCTATAAGCTATATGAATTATTAGTAATAAAAAGAAAATGCAAATCCGGCGCAATATGATATTATAAAAATCTACTTTTCTGAAGCTAAACTGGACACTTCGAACGGTATTTCTATGCCGATTACATGCCGTGACGGTAGAACAGCAATGTGCTTGAACCGATTAGCAAAAACGCAGGCTAGATGGCGCCACACATAAAACCGTACTAAAACCGCAGGTGCGTTATTCGTTATTTCTCTGAACGGGTAAAAAAAAGCGAGAGCGTGCCGTCACTGATTCACATTCATTTTATGCGCAGGCATATGAGTTTGAACAAACTTTTGCAGACTAATTGAATAGATTAGTAAAAATTTGATGAATTAAACATTTCTCGAGAAGATTTCCTTATACATTATCTTTACAGTTCGCGACCTAAAGCTAGCAACAAGAACAAGACAAATAGCTGCTCTTAAGACATGATGACTAAATGTAAAGTTAAATACAGTACATACTATGTACCGTAATTATCTTGGCAGCTCTTGATATATTCCCACAACAGAGTAGATAAGTACTATGGGCCACGTAGGCCCATTTAACGCTTTACAAATCTCTCAGATAAATTAGTTGTATAGTATAAATCAAGGCACAAACAAATATAAACAAGAAAATCAAAACAAAATTTGCTGATAACTTGCTAACTGTGAGTAATACCGAAGTACCTATAAAAGCTAGTGTCTGCTTCGAGCACAAATCAGATTGTATCTTGCAGTAACAAGATGCACTGCAGCACACTCGTTTTGGCTGCCTTCTGCGGCTTGTTCGCAATATTGAGCCAAAGTTCAGCGGTTCAACTGGCGCCTTTAGCCACAGCTACAGCGGAACCTAATAACTTTTCACGGGAGTTGAAGAGCGTGCTGCGCGCCGTGCCCAAGAAACAGATACGACAGTTAGTGCAAGCCTATTTACTCAATGATGCGGAGTTCCAGGGACTTATACGCAGTATTAATACCGTGCCGGCCTATCGTCTACGTCAACAGTTGCTCAATCAGCCGGAGGTGCGTCAGTTGCGCCTATGGGTAGTGCAGCAATTGCTGCAGTCCGGCGGTTCCACTGAGATCTTTGACGATTTGGAAATCTCGCTGTTTAACAAATATCCACACTGGGCGCAAAGCACGCAAGGCGTGCAAGGCTTTCAGCGTGAGTTCTTGAATATCTATCCCGCGGAGCTGGTACGTTCACTGATGGAGTCCACGGCCAAACAAAGCGCTGTCTACGCTGAGTTCTGGCGACGCTTGTTAGCACTAAAGCCGCTCTACGAGCGTTTTGTGGCACAGCCCGCGACCAAGTCTTTGATAGCAAAGTTGCGTCAACAAGGCGTTGATGTGGAAGGTGCAGATCGCTTTATTAGATACCAGCTGGGCTGGAGCAATACCACCTGGAATGGCAATGACTACGACTATACCGACTATTTGGGCGGCGGTTAAGCCATTCCCACTAACAATTGTTATATGCATAAATAAAGGCACAGCTTTGCAGCTGCTTTAAAATTCAGTTTGATTTGAGTTTGCCCGGCACGCAAACTAATGCCACCCCCGTACCCGGTGTATCCATGGCAATGCCATGATTAAGTAACAGATGAGCATGGCCTAGGCCTGGGTTAGCACTGCTCGGGTCGCACATGCGATTTAATTGAAACAAACCAAACAGGAAACGACTCACGACATCGCCTCAAATGTGGGGTGCCTTTGTATGCTGCCTCTGCAACACTGTAATAAAGTTGCCAGTTGCGCGTTTCCAGTTCCCAGTTGGCAGTTCCCAGTTACCGTTCTGTGTCGCCCAGGCTCAAGCGTATACAGTTACTCATTAAAAACAAAAAAACAAAAAAACCGGAGAGCTTGGGCTGAAATTGGAATTGCAACGGAAACTAGTTAATGTGTGGCTATTGTCAAAAGCAGAAGCGCAAGTCGTGCAATTTTCACACAGCCGCAAAGCAGCGCTGCCAGCGGCGACGTCAGCTGCAGCAGCGCTGCAAATCTTGCGCAGGATCTTCGCGGTCGCTAGGCGTCGGAACAAAACAAAAAGAATATTGTAGATATGGAAACTCGCCCCTTTTTCCTTTTTGCGGTATATGCGTCCAATTGGAATTTTATATGTATTGTGCAGGGTTTAAAGAAATATTTTTATACTCTGCACTAAAGTGTAGAGTATTATGGGTTTGTCGAGCAGTTTGTGACATACTGAAGAAGACAGTTTTGATATCATTAAGTTTTTATGCCCCGTGGGCTTTCGACGCAACACTTATCTTAATACCGAAGAATTGGTTTAAATTTAAATATATGCTAGATCGATATGTTGGAACGTTACTTAAGGAAAAAGCTAGAAATATGTAACGATTTAGTTCATATGAAAAGTTTTACTTTTGCTATGATGTTAGACAGATCCAAAGAGAGAGGAAAGTGGATAGGTGGACTTTTCTAAAGGTTCCCTCAATGGAGAGTTTGAAATTGGCATTACCAATAAAACACACAATGAAGTAACTCAAAGCAAGGCCCGTATAATTTTCACATAGGGACCGATTTTAACTCTCTACCACCCTGAAGTAGTGGGTACTTCCTTATGGTTTTTCGTGAGCATTATTTGATAATAGTTTTTCTAAGGTACTAGGGGGCCCTGTCCCCTGCTCCGCATGACAACCCCCTTCTCCTCTCAAGGTAGATCATATTCCCGTTCCCCTTTCTTTCCAATAAAAAAATTTGCTTCCCAATAGATTCATTCACATGTTTAAAAACGTTCACAATTTTGGTGACGTCATTTATGAAAAGCTCTAAGATTAATCTCGAATTCACATGCTTCGCCTATAGCCACTTTTACTTATGCGCTGGACTACCAAATAAGAGTAAGTGGAAGTTGAAGATGATAGCCAATTGGATAGTGAAGAGAAGAGGGTTGGCGAGCGAATTTTCTATGTAATGAATTTTCTTGAATACAGTCATTTTTCATAAACAATGTTCAGAGACCTATTTGAATTGCAAGAAAGAAGGAGCTACGGTTTGATTCCAAAAAATCTAGAAATTCCTAAAATTTCGTTTATATTTAGAGCGTTATACTCGACTCAAGCCTTCAACCACTCATCCTAATGAACATCAAGTTAACATATATATATCTGTACATATTTTGAGTCTTTAGAGCAGGTATCGGCAATGTGAGCAGAGAAATTGCCACTGGCAACTGCGAAAATGTTCGCATACCATGGACAACTTTTCTCTGCCTATAGACAAATACTATTGCAGCAGCTTAAATCGACGTGTCTGCTAACGTTGCCGAACCCTGCTTTAGAGCATTTGCAATTCGTTACAATATAGCCTTTTTTTTTGGGTTTTGATATGTGGCAGCATTAAAAGTGTACCCGATGTGTGCACTGTGACTGACATGCGGATATATATGCCATGAACGGGCGCTGACTGATGACGCTGTCGAGCGTGGCTGCATTTTGCCACCCCTAAAAATGCCAAAACGCTGCGCCCCCTTGTCGAGCAGTTCAAAGCCGCAAGGGCAGCGGCAGTGGCAGCAATTGAAATCAGCAACAGCGTAAACAGCCTTAGCGTCGAAATCGCGCTACGCTTGAGCTCTTGGTTCTGGTTTAGATTTGCCCGTTTGGCCGTTGTCAGGATATATACATACTTCATACGTTCCATTTTATTCCCCTTTTTTTTTTATTATTTTGGTCGTTCGGCTCTGTGCAATATGCGCCCCGTGTCAGAGCGTTTTCAGAGTTTTGGTTTAGTGTTTGAAAATGCACCTGGCTAAATTTTGTACCTATATCGTTGCTGTGCCACGGGTCTCGAGCTGTGGCACGAGCAAGGACTTGGCGCAGTGGTTGCATTGTGATTTTCATGGTGCAAATGCCTATGTGGCATTGTTGCCCTAACGCTATGCAGCACGGCTCTGTACAGCACAGCAAGGACATTAGCAACAACAAATGAACGTGTGTGTGTGTGTGTGTGTGTGTGTGTGTGCTGGTCGCGTGCCCAAAGCACTTCGACACCCGACAGAATTGTGAATTGTGATTGTTTTTTTTTGCTTTCTTTCTTCACGATTTCGTTTTTTGCTCGCTCATGCAAAACGCTTTGACGAGTTATGACCGTGTGTGTGTGTGTGTGTGTGTGTGTGTGTGTGTGAGTCCCTCTGTCGCTGTGCTTATATCCTGCGGCGTTTTAATACATTTATGCATGTGCTCACACACACACACACACACACACACACACACACACACACACACACATATACATACATACATTTGCACTTATATTGCATATATTTGCTATATAATTTGGCTGATTTCTTGCAGGCGACAACTCCTATGCACTTTGCTGCTTAGCAGCTAACGGCACAACATGCTGCCATATAATTATTTTGGGGTATTGCATTTTCTTGTTTCGAAAATTTGTTGCCATCTAATAGGGTTAGTCATTTCGGTGGATTTTGTGTCTGGATTGTCGAAGTTAATTCATGAGTAAACAACTGCGAAATACCTTAAGCCAGCTTGGCTCTAAATAAGCCTACACTTTGTGGCAAACTTGGGTAGGGGGGGGGGGACGTAGAACTCTAGAGTTGGGGTTAAAGTTGGATGAACTGGCTATGTTGACACATGCTGCGGTTGATTTTAATGAGATATTGCCGATTGATTAGAAAATCGCCTAAGGTCTTTGACATTTTCAGGGGGTGTTTGTGTTTGTTCAAGAAACGTCAAATTTGACACCTGAGAATTTATTGGTATTTGTGTAGCCAGCTCTTAGGCCAGCGGTAAACACATAAAGGAATTTGCTTTTTCATTTTCACTTCTTCGCTGTATGTATATGGCTTGAGTTGAATTTGAAATTGATGACAAAATTTATGACTAATACTGCAAAGGTATCTAGGTATCAGACTGATAGTTTTAGCCTTAAGTTTATCTATTTTTCTACTGTCATCCTTTCATGGCGTCCCTTATGGATATGGTACAATGAGCAAGGCTGCCCAAGTGTTATAGATGGGTTCAACTTGGGTTTTGTTGGCCTTCATATTTGAGATGTTTTTAAAAGTTATGCTGTCATTCAAATTAGAAATAGATAAAATAGATTACTCATCATCGTTTGTGTAGAAATGAATGGCTCATTTTTGAATGATGCCGTGACGGCAAATGGCATCAATTTGCTTGCTATGGCACTAGTCTACCAAATTTTGGATGGCGCCACATTATGTCAAGTTGGAGGGAGTTGTCTCTAACAGCACTTTGCTAATCCATCTATTCTAATAATAAAAGCGGTCCAATCACAGAAATACTCTCAAATGGCAATTTACCTTTTAAGTTACCAAATATTAGTGTGTTTTTGGCATATAAGTAATTCGTGTTCATGGTTAGCAAAGTCACTCAATATCCATAAATTTCCATGTTTCTCAATCTTGGCACTCTTGCTGGTTATACCTCCGTCAGTCCAAAGATTTGCGTCTAAGGATTTCAAGTAGCGTACGCCATCTTGTAGCGCATTTATTCCTCCACTCGTTCCAAGAATTTCAAGAGATCACGGACCACCATCGCACCCTGCCATTTGCGTCGGCCATATTTTTGTTAATAGTTTGTTTTGGATGCTTCTGGGCCTGGCAAGTTGAGACCTGTCACAGATGCAAATGGTGACAGACTCAGCACGGCTGGTAACGTGTTTCTGGCGTAGCGGATGGCCAGTTCCTCGTGGTTTCGTTGCTTGATGAATTCTGTAAACCTCTTGCGAAGTGCTTTCGCAAATGTACTATCAGTGTCCAGCTTAAACTCTTCAGCCAGTTTCTGCAAGTTATTCCTAGCAGTCGCCTTGTCCCGTTTTGTTGTTCTTTGGGCTTAAGTTTTTCTGTTGGCTGATCTAGGGTTCCTGCTCTACTGCAACGACAAACTGTGGGTTTCAAAGCGTTCCACTGGCTAATGTACCAGGTGGTCTATGCTTTCCGATATTCCGCTTGGAATCGATTTGAAAATAAGTGCTAACGGTCGCTGTAAAAATCGAACAAATGATCGCTGACTTTAGCTTGCACACATGAAAACCAAGCTTGATGTTAACGTACGTAGAAAGGGTTAAAAATTTACACAATAAAAGAAAGAAAGGGATGCGAACGCCATATGCACCAACAATAAAGTATATGCCAGAAACTGGATTCGAACCCATGATTTGTGTGTTGCTCATAATTAGAGCCACTGCAGACGGCAAACTATCCTTAAAATGTGTACACATGCTTGATTGCTATTCAAATGGCAGATGATATTCCATGACTTCTGAATGCATAAAGCTAAAACAATCAGTGCTGTGTCAGAAATCTCTTTCAATTGGGTTTAAACACACTAAATCCTTCGGTGATATCTTCTTAAACCGAATCTTAAAATATAGTAGAAATATCTTTTAAACTTTTGGATGTCTATCAAAAACGCTTTGGACCGACTGATTTTTAAGAGAAAGAAAGTGAGGAATGTGTTGAGTAAAAAAATGCTTTCAGAAAGTTGTGTATTTTACGGAGGGATCTGGAAGGGTGGCTCAGAGGATCAATCGCCCCATGGACTAATGAAAACAAAAAAAATAAAAAAAGCTTATCTCTCCATGGCAAAAAGCTTACTACGCCAATGCTGGCAGAAGAGTATAATATCCCTAAAAAACATCGCATTGTTAAGGTGATCCCCGAGGTGCTGTTCGATGTATCTAAAAGCTGCTCTTGCAACGATCTCTACAACAGTGTGGAAACTATCGGAATTTTTTATGGGTTACTGTGATTACGGATGACAAACCAGGGGTTTTCGAGTATGATCCTGAATCCAAAAGGCAAAATGTTCAGGTGCAAACGAGTCATCGTGAAATTGCAAAGCGTCTCTAACACAAAGGTTTGAATTGTTGCTTCTAAACCCCTGACTTAGATGCTGTATATGTTTAGGGACACAACAAGTCAACCAAGTGTTGTACACTTTAAAAAATCTTTTGAAAATTCAGTGATATGGGAAATTTTAGAGCTCTCGTTCGAACATTTTGATAATATTTTGAGACAAAGCGAAAGTCCTCACCAACTTTGTGATGAAGAGTTCAACGGAACTGAACTATACAATGTATAAGAGTGTCAAGTTGCTCGCCTACGCAGATGATATCAACATCAGGTGTAGTACTAAGCGAGCAGTTACCAGAGCCTTTGTGGCTTTTAAAAGAGTATCTGCCAGGGTGGGTCTGGTTGTAAATGAGAGCAAGACAGAGTATAGGTTTTGCTCGGGTAAAGAAAAGCGGCAATGGGACTGTCAGATTCATGTTGAAAACTATCCTAAACTACATTGGCAACACCGTCACAACGAAGAACTATGTCAACACATAGATCAAGCGGAGAATCACTCTTGCCAATAGATGGTACTTTGGTCTCTTGCAAATGAGTAGTAAGACAACTCTCTCCAGACGAAACTAACACTCTATAAGACGCTCGGCCATCTGTCTGATCGGAAAGTACTTTGTAAGATTTACGATCCTTTTCGCGTTTGCAACTACTATTGCATTTAATGAAAAGACTCTATGAGCTCTACGACGACATTGACATAATCAACATAATTAACATCCAGCGGCTCCGCTGGCTGGGTCATGTTTTTGGTATGAATGTAGAAGCTCCTGCGAAAAAGGTTTTGAATGCGGCTTTTAAAAGCTGACGACGAAGAGGTTGTCAGAATCTCCGTTGAAAGTACTATATAACTTTGGTATCAACACTGCAGGAGTGCTTTATATAAGGCCGTAAACCGGTAATGTAACAGCGGGAATTCCATTGTGTTTGGACTTTTTGTGCTTAAATATTGCCAGTTCATAAATCTATTTGTTGCACGACTCTCTCATTATCTTATTTGTAACCCAGATTATAAATAAATTTGTGCAATATTAGGTTTTAAATCCCTTAATATTACCTCCGTTAACAGATTCCAGTTAATTGAGTAAAACACAGCCAGCTTGCCTTAATCGCCGCAATATTGTTAACAAACCTAGAAAAAAAATTCAAAATACAATTAAAAAGCTTCACGCCTCGACATAAAATGAAAAAAAAGTAAAAAAAAAAAAAAAAAATGGAATCCAGCTTCCGGAATTTTTTTCTTGCCGAGCAGGGAAAAAATTGCATAAAATTATAAAGTAAAAATTTAATTACAGCTCAATGACAGCTGGCGGCTGTTGTGACTGCGTGGCTAACCCCCAAAAAGGACTCCAATGGCGGCGACAATGGCAACATGTGCTACAAGTGGAGCATCCTTGAGGCGTAGCCAGGCAAAAAGTGCATACGGCTGCCTGGTTGCAGGATCCCAAAGCCGCTGGCAAAGCCAAAGTATACTCAAAAGCCTTTTGAGACATAAGTAAAAATGAAAATGCATTATGCCACATAAACGATGCATTTTCGAACATTAATTATTGCATTTCGCTTTCAAGGCAAGGACAGGCAAGGCGAGAGCAAGGCCACAGAGATGCTTCTCAAAGGCACTGGCTGACGCAGTGACTGTCGGACGTGCGACTCCTCTTGAAATTACCATAAAAAGATGCACTTAAGGGTTAGCTATGAACAGCAACAGCAACAGCAACAACAACAACAACAACAACAACAAACAAACAAATGCGTAGCGCAGAGAGTCACTCTCAATGAATGAAGGTGGGAGGACAATCGTGTGCCCATCCTAGTGGCCATCATCCATGCTGGGTGTTCTCGAGTGCAAATTTAAGCTAAGCGCGCCTTGGAGCGCTCTCTTAAATGCAGGCAAGCAAAGGCTGAAATCAGAGCAGTGCCAAGGCTATAGCCGGAATATGGTACATGGAAATAACGTAGCATTTGTGGCTGACAGCGCGTCTGACAGTTGGACAATTTGGGAAAGTGCATGGGGGTTGCAAATAGGGTTGGAATTTTCGCTAGCCGTAGAGGCACAAAGGACAGCACCATTCGCATTTGCTGGAATTATCTGCCACAGCGCGGAGTGAAGTGTAGTAAAGTTGCCTGTCCTTGGTCCTTGCTGCTTGCTCTCTGGTCCCTGGTCCCTGTTCCCTGCCTGGCTGCCTGGCTGCTTGGCTGCTGTTGCTCGCGTGGCTGGCGCACTTTGGCTGCGTCGTTCGGTGCGTGTGCTATTAATTCTAAGCTGCATGGTAAACACTGATTGAGGGGCGCAACTGGGCAGACACTAGACACCCCACTTGGCTATAGTCGAAGATGACAAAGACTATGGAAAACTCTGATGTGATCGTGTCGGCAAAGGCCAAAGCTGCATCGCCGTTGTTGTTGCTTTGGGAATTCTACTTTTTTGAATAACCATTTTGGGGTGGCGGCGTTGCTACGCACGTGCCTACCGTAATACAACAATAACAACAGCGGCAGTAGCAGCGGCAACAAAAACAACAATGGCGTCATGTTGAACATAATATGCCATATTTGTATTTTGAACGGTGCTGGGCAAAAGCCCTTCTTTGGAATCGAAAGTGCATTCCCTTTCATAACAACAACGACGACCAGGACTACGTTCACTACCAGGACTACGATGGCGACGTCGTCGGTGATGCCGCATTTCGATTACATTAATGCAAAGCACACTCGCATTCACTCACAATACAATAGTCCTTTGCATGTGCCTGTGTGTGTGTGTGTGTGTGTCCCTGTGTGTGTGTGTGTGTGTGTGTGTGTGTGTGAGTGGTGACTGGCAACGTGCTGTGCATAACGCTACCTACCCCACCAAAAGCAAACTTGACAAGCTTAGCATACTAGTTGTTGTTGTGTGCGTCTGTGCGTAGAGAGTAACCTCAACGAAAATGCAATGGTAAGTTACACTGAGAGAAATCGATGAGTGACTTAAAGGAATTTTCAGTTATGTCTGTGTAGTTGGCTGCTGGAAATTTTAAATCAAGCCTAAATCAACAAAACAGTGAATTGAATGAACATAAACATTAACTGCAGGAACAGGGTAGAACTGCAAAACTATAGAAGACAGATCTATTCGATATTTTCAATAGTTTCATACTTACCTTCTTCTTCTTAACTGGTCATAACAACCAGTTATTGGGTTACGGCCTGATGTAAATACATTCTTAATACATTTCATTGCAATTGTGGTTTTACATGGTGGGTCCAAAACCCTACTCTCAACCCTTTTAAGGACTACTGGTCTCGAACGAGCCCAGTGTCATTGTTAGTCGCCTCATACGACAAGCTTTGATCTGCTGAGGTGGTATTCTCTAAACTGCTCACCTTAGCCGCTTAGCGTGTGTCAAAAAAAGAAGAACTGAAGCTGACGCCTTGTGGCTTTAAACTACTGATAGTGAAAAAAACATTGATAGTGAGACACAAAGGTAAAAATTTTGTAACTCGGTAGTACAATCGATAGATTGTTTACTTTTTCTAGTTAAGGGTATATTTGAAGAAAGTACGTGGTGAAAGCCTAAAATAAAAATCCTAGAGAGAGAGAAGTAAAATTAAGAAATCAAAACCCGGCCTACATTACTGTTATGTTAAGACCCTCATTGAGATCAAATATTCTGTAATATCCGGCTCAGTTCCAGGATTATAATCACCACTATTAGAGGGAGCTGTTTTTGTCGTCAGTTAGGAGTATTTTGGCTTCATAATATAAAGCTGTATACACTAGCCAACAAACAAAAAGCCTTTGGCTAAAACATGCTTTTTCCGGTAAAACCAGCAAATCTCGTATTACTTAGCAGCCTTACTGCCGATCGCGTAACTGTAAGACGAATTAAAGGTTTTTAAGTGCCGGTTCAATGTTCCTTAGAGAGTTTTGCGCTACCTTCTCTTGTTTGTGGATAACAGAATAATTATCTTAAGAAAATAAAAATATATAGAATTTTAAAATTTTCAAAAGCAGATCGGAGCCTTTAGTTACTTTGAGCAAATGCCGGAGGAGGTATTTTTGTTCTCGTTCATTAAATTACATTTTTTCAATAACTTTTCATTTTCAGAGTTGACCTTTCTATGGAAGTACCTACATTCTTTTAAGAAATAAATTTAATTGTTACCTAGTTTGTATTGTACTATATATTTCCTATTTTTTGTATGTATAAACCATTGCCCAAATGAGCAAGAATAAAATAAATACTACGTTCGAAAAAAAATTGCATTGAAATAAAATCGAATGTAAAGTGTTTTTCTTCAAAAACATTTTAGAAATAGTCGCCTTAAAATATATTTACAGGTTTCGCCACAGACGGCCACGAAAACAAGTTTAATTTTTGTCACGTTCGCATACGTTTTTATTTCTTTTCCTCGGATTTCGTCTGCTATCAACTTTACCAAAGTGTTATTATTGAGAGTACCTAAAGTAAAAAACCTGCTTCACTTTGAATTTTATTCCACTTTAACTATTACGACTGTCACGTTCGAACCCATGGATATACCCATACATGCTGTCTGAATTCTAAGAATTTTATTATTGTTGTTATTAATTGAAAATAAAACCATAATAAAAGTGAAACGCAATTGTGGTGAGTATTTCTTTGTCATAGATCATAGATCATAGTACCGTTGAGAGGCGTGCATGGCATGGCATGAATACTTAAAAACCGATTTTCAGGAAAAGCTTTTGGTTGGTTGCAGCAGTTTGCTGGGGCCTTAGCTTGTCCAAAAATCTGAAGAACATTGAGAATAACGGATTTTGGACATGTGCGAAAATGAACATTCTATAAAATCCGCTACAGAACACGAAACAAAAATGGGCGCTATTTCTACTCTTTCTAAGGCATCCGTAAACGAAGTAGCGAGTAACTCTTTCAAGTGCAACTTATACAAGGGTATGAGCGGGTCAAATATAAATATGTGTGTTACATAGTTTAAGAAGGAGTCTAGTCTAGTCTCCTTCAGAAATTGGAGCAGTTTTTCTTCACAAATGAAATTAAAGGCAGCGAACAATATTTGCTCGGTTCGTTTGTCAAGCCTCGAGCTCCTAAAAGATAGATAATTTTTTGTTCGACGCTGTAATTTGGTCGTTTCACGCCGCTTGACATATACTTTACGCATTTGTTCTTTTCAACGTTTTTCCCGTTCTGGCATTTTATTTGCCAAATATTCAAATTAAAAGGTTTTTTCAAGGTTCTCAAAATAATAATTCATGGATGATTCGAACACAAACCACTTACCGCCAAGTCACTTCTTCAAGTTCAAGATATAGTCATTATACTCAGAATATGGTGAATGGACTGGCGGTTAGGATTTTGGACATGCCGACTAAACGTGCTTACCTCGATCTTTCTGCTCAATCGCTCCACAAGCTCATTATGTGTAGCTACATTAGCTAACTTATTAAGTGAGCCTAATGAGGAATCTTGATATTTGTTTTAGTAAAAGTTTGACATATTTGACTGGGTACGCACGTGACAGTTGTATGTCTTTAATATAAAGAAGAACAAAAAGTTCTTAACATATTAGGAAGTAATACGTAATGTGACAGCTAATCGAAGTGGTTTTTGTCTTCAAATGCATTATTTTGCTGTTGAAAAGTCTATTTAAGTTATTGTAAATTAGAATTTTATTCACTCGCTGTTGGAAATCAGGGATTAAAGTCAGTAATAAAAGGCACTAACCTTTTAAATTCAGAAATACTAAAGAAATGCAAGAATCTAATAATATGCTGGTGTGTCAAATGCAGCAAATCTCTTTATTAGCTAGTAATTAACCTGAAAACTAACCAAACAATGCTTTCATCTGTTCCCACTGAGTTGCTTTCATTTTACATAGGATGCAGCCCACCTAGTGTTCACCTTTGGTTTCATGCACAATTAACGGTTTCACGGTTATCAGCTGTTGCCAAAAACTGCAAGAAATGTGCAAAGCAGGCAACCCGCTTGGTCATTGTTGCGGTGAAACGATCAGAATTCCATGAATCACAGAATTTGCAAGCCAAATGTTGCTTAACCCCGTGGCATGTGTTGCAGTTTTGGGTGCAGTTTGTGGTACGTGCCAAACCGAGCCACAGCTGCAATTTGCACAGACAACAACACAAAGATTTCTCCAAGTGCAATATGCACCAACCACAATGCAAAGGACTTTCACTGCCGGCGTCTGTGGCTGCCACGACGATGACGACGACGGCGACGTTGGCTCCCCTATGGAAAAAAGGGTGACTAATGTGTGTGATTGCTAACAAAAGATTCCGGCTTTTGCGGCAGCAGCAGCAGCGCCGGCGTCGCTGTCGACGTCGACGTCGTTGACGTACTACGTAAGGGCTAAAAGGACAACGACTTGATGGGGGATGAAATTTCCAAGCAGACACACACACACACACACACACGCACACGAGTAACGTGGTAACAGTAACAGAGAGCCGGCTTTGGCGACTGCGACTGCGACGCCGACGCCGACAGCGACGGGCAACAACACAAACAATGATTTTAATTTCGCTTTCCTTTGGCACACATAAATAGAGGTGGCAGGATATGCTGTTAGTCATTCGCAGCATAAACCTCGAGCCGACAGGAAGCAGCCATTGAGGCAGGCAGCGCTATTACGGCAACGCTTCATAATCATTCAATTTGTTAAGTTTAGTTTCAACTCTTCGTTCGTTCTATTGCTCAGTTCTGTTCTCACGCTCTGTTTAAAAAAAAACAAAACATCATAAAAATAGTTGTAAAAGTTGCTGTTTAAGTGTTTCGTTTAAGTTTCGCCATCATTTCGTTAACACGCGGAATTGTGCAATGGCCACCATTGCCGTACAGCCCACACACACAAGCACACCCACAGTTTCCAATATACAGACACAGATACAGCCACACACACATAGCATACAGCTGGTGCACAATGCAGTGGGCAGCGGACTGCCCCACGGTTTGGGTCTGCTGACCACTGTGGCCTCGCTGCCGCCCAAATATCGCAGCCGCTATCTGAACATCAAGACCAAGTGTGAAATACCTTTGGATCTGTCTGTGAAACCGCTATCGCCGCAAATCGCCAACGATGTGCCCATGGCCACCGCATTTGCCGAGGTGCACACCGAACCGGCAGCCAAGACACCAACGCCAACGCCAACACCTGTCACTGAGCTGCCTGTGGCTGTCGAGGAGATTGTCATAATGACAGAGAAACCCATAACGCCACCGCAGAGTCCAGCCAAGCGCAAATTTAACGAACTCGAGCCGGCACATAGCGGGCAGCCGGCCAAAATTATCAAAACCCACAAGCAGTCGACAATAAAGTCCATGCAACCAGAGGCAGCCACACCCGCGAAGCCCATCCAAGCGGCAGACACGGCGCCGCGCACCTCCAAAGCGGCTGCACCCGCCAGCAAACCAGCACGTAACAAAGCCACACGCAAGCTCAAATTTGATGAAGAGACCAGCTCACCGGTATCGGGCACTATAATACGACCGCTGGAAGACATCACCGACGGCTCCATGCAGTACAGCAATGGTGACATTGACCCCAAATACAATATAGTTGAAATCACCGAGGAAACCAAGGCCGAACTGGCAGCCATTAAGAATGTAATCGGTGATTATGTGTGCAAGCTGTGCCGCATTAAGTTCGATGATGCCTTTGGCCTGGCGCGGCATCGTTGCGCCTGCATAGTGCTACTGGAGTATCGTTGTCCCGAGTGTGGCAAGCAGTTCAACTGCCCCGCCAATCTGGCCTCGCATCGTCGCTGGCACAAGCCAAAGAAAGAGCCAGCAGCGGGCGCCGGCAATGCCAAGAAGGAGAATCGCAATACCATCAATCAGCAGCCACAGCAAGTTCCAATCGTAATCAAAAAAGCAGAGGATTTGCCGTTTGGTTGCACCGAGTGCGGCAAGAGTTTCAAGCGCCAGGCATATTTGCGTAAGCATCAGCAAACGCATGCCAAGCGCAAGCAGGACACAACAGCACAATCCGGCTCTCCGGCGCATACAGTGACCAGCACGACCACCATAACGGCTAGCTTTCAAGCAGCTCCCTATAAATCCGGCAGTTCCTCATCCAGCAGCTCACATTCCTATGCGGGCACGCACGAGGACGAGGGTGTCTATGTGGTAGGCGCAGCAGGCAGTCACTGTGACTATGAGCCAGATTATATGTCCGACTGCAGCTCTTCCAGCTCCTCGGCGGGCTATGGTCGGCTGCAGATTGTGGAGCATGGTCTGACGGAAGAGGAAAGCATTGCGGCAGCGGCATTGACCAATTTGCGAAACTGTGCCTCAGTCATACAGCACACAACACTGGCGCATTAAGAGGGGCGAGCGGTGAGTGCAGGGGGGCGACGCGGTGTATATAAGTATGTACATTTGGTTTATAAAACTCTATTGTTAAGTTTAGGTTTTACATTTTCTCTTGATTTCGTCCTGAGAACTGCAGCTGAAACACACCAAAGAAATTAGTTTTATTGATCAAAATTCAAGTGAAATTCGTTTACAGTTGGAAAATAATGCGTGCAAGATTTTAAGATGAATTCATTTTTGTACCCGATTTGTTGTTGAATTTGAGTTGTAAGTAGCTTTCGCCTCAGTTTCATCCTAGTTTTTTTTTCGTAATTCGGTTGGAACTTTGGAGGAATCTATTAAGAACTACAACACTCAGATTGAAACTAAAATTTTGCACGTACTAACGCTAGTTTATGAGCTTTGAATTATATACTTTCTTAAGAGTTTTAGTTATAAAATTTAGTTTACATAATTTACCACCAAAGACGGCAATCTCTAGTCAGGTATAGCTTATAATTTAACTTTAATAAGGGTCCAATCCTAGATTTGGCACTTATCGGCTTCAATATGATCTCAAGACGTGCAATGCAGTACCAGGCAAAGCATTTGTATAGATAGTAACTAAAACCTAGTCAGCATTTAGTTAGTATACATATGAGTTTAAGTCTAGTCATTTTCAGTTTTTAGCGTAAGATATACCAAAGAAAGTTTCTAGTCCGACACAAACAACAAATTCTTCAAGCACTCAAAACTCCATCATATCCGAAAATTCTAGTCAGACTGCCGTTACACTAATTTCTCTAGTCACTTTTAGTTTCTAACAGGCAGAAAAATAATTAATATCATTCTAGTCAAACAGCAACATTTGTAAAAAATACCATAAATATGCCAAACCGAAAAAAATTTAAAAAAATCCAAAATACTAAAAAAGAATCATTCCAGTCATACATGCAAAATTATATACATGCTCTTTAGAAGAAGGAAATCGGTGCGCTTATTTCTTATATACACATATAACTTATAGAGCACAGATAACTTGGCTACAAATATGTAAACATACCAAAAAAATCTACCAAAGCAATCTTTCTAGTCATGCATAACAAAACTAGTCAAACCCAGTTAGTAAATCAACAGCATTTTTGAAAAATACGAAAAATACTAAATAAAATAAGTAAACTTAACAACAAATATGCAATATCTAGTCATACCGAAAGTTCTAGTCAAACTTAAACAACCGATTTAAACCAAATATGTTAACTCAAACCAAAGATTTCAAAAATTAACCAAAACATGCAACTATAGCAACAAAAAGCAATCAATATTTTTAGGGTAACTGCAATATAATTTTCATATGAAATGCTAGTCATTACTTTAGGCCGCTTTTCTTTCTACAAAAACCAAATATTTTTTTAAAATCTTTGCAATCCCACCTAACTGAACTCGTATACATATTCCGAAACTCCGTAAAACGCTCATAAAACATTGTTTAGAAGCTCACCAAACAGAATCATAGAACTTTCCTTATATAACATATGTATATTACTAAAAAACACCTTCAAAAGTTACAGATTTACCTCATAAAATTCGAAACGCATACTTCCAAAGTCCCAAATCAAATTCAAACCACATAATCGAATCCCTTTTACCATACACATTCCTTTAAACATCCTAAAAAGCTTTCTTTTGTAACTCACTTCACATATTCAAAATTTTCTTTCTTCTATAGCTCTCTTCTTCTAAAATCCACAGAAATCTCTAAGCCTTATGTCGTATTTCATACCGCTTGAAATCTTCAAAACCAAAACATTTCTGTAAAATGGAGACAAATCTCACCTCAAAACATGCCCTAACAAAACCATTTCTAATCACATATTCAAAACTCCTTCAAAGTAACTACCTATAAAGTTTTCTCCTAAAACTCCCCAAACTAACTCAATCCCATGTAAATCGCTTAAAGTTCTCACATATACTTATTCTGATAGTTTTAGCTTTTAGTCTTTCTACTAGTCATATTTAGGCATTAGTCTGCTTCATTTAGATATCACTTTAGTTAACTTTTGATTCAAATTCATTTTTCAAATTTCGGCTATAGCTTTAGTTCTATAATTCATTCCAAATTTTCTAAAGCAAAACCAACGAAATTCAGGCGAAAACGTGCAGTAATAGTTTTAAGACATAAACAAAACTTTAATACTACTTTAATACTAAGCAGTACCAGTCATTGAACCAGTGCAGTACTTACAAGTCGAGTGTGAACTCTAGTCATTTCTTAGATACCCTAAGTTTTAGCGCGTGATTTTAGTGCGTGCAACTCAGTTTAGTTTAGTTTAGTTTAGTTTAGTTAGTTTAGGTTGCTTCAGTTAGGCTTATGAACGGACATTGAACCAGCGTTTCACTACCAGCAAAAGTATTTGAAGAGTACAATTTAACTAATAGGCTAAAAGGCACTCTATACATAGCCAGAGGCCACAGAACCGGCGGTTGTGTACTTACACTTAAACTTTTATAGTGTATATAAGCATACACTATATAATAAGGAGTATCACTAAACAAACGGGCAATATCACAACGCTATTGTTCCTTAGTTTGTATATAATAAGTATGTAAAGCAATGGTTGTAACCAACAGAGTACAACGAACATGGGAAAACTTCGCTCAATCTACATAGTATCTATATACAATATATTTTATACTTATATATCAATTTTAAGCATATCTAACAGTTAAGTGACAGATTTTCATATATATATATATATATATAGAAATTGTTTTGTGATATTAATTGTTAAGCTTAAAGATACACAAATATTTTTGATATACAAAAGTTGTGCTCGATTTTTTAACTTGCGCAAAGTGCGTTAACAATAAACTAAGATATTTAAGCTTGTACTATTTTTATACGTAATATAATGTACAATATATATTTTTATATTAAAAATGAGAAAAATGCTTTTATAAAAAATGTAAATGATCAAAATTTTTCAATAAAAAGAGTAAAACTGAAAAGAAATTTATATTGGAACTTGTTCTGGCAGTACAAACACGCCCGCACACAAGTGCAAATGTGTATGTGTGGGTTACATAATAATGCCATAAACATTTTTATGGGTTGCTAAGTGTAAACGCCCTTTGAAGAGCGTGAGTTTTATAGAAAGAAACTTATGGGTAATCACTTTATAATTGTGGAAACGTTTCCTATATCTGCTCTTCAGCATAAGTCGCTGCAGCGTTACCAGGGTTGAAATACAAATGGACACATTTACAGTTAGGCAGCTCATTTTACAACGGGGTTTCTTTTTGGGACCGTCTCATGTTTTGTCTTAGCAGTTTGCTGCTAATGTGCATTGAACATTTTGATGGCTGGTAAAGAGCAATGCATCGGGATGGGATGATACATGGTACTAGAAATAACCGCAGTTCAAATAATGCTCAAATAGCGGCGCAGGGTCAGCACTGTAATGAAATGCCATTAAAGGACATTGACATGGACCATCATCATCATGAGCTACATCGATTGTAGCCAGCTCACACCCGAGGGGCACTTAAGAGCAACTAAAACAAATAACGATGCACATAACGCACGGAACTTTTGCTAGCCGGAAGTGGACAGATGCAAGCAATGCGCCTTAGTACACAGCAACACGGAAAGGAAATGCTCAAAAGGGTGCGTGCGTGCGTCTCTGGGTGTGGGGTTGGGGGTTGTGCCTCGCTGGACCAGAGCGAGAGCGAGATCGAGAGCTAACCTGCCTGCCTACTAATGACGGATTCAACAAAAAACGGAAACGCGTAAAAAATGTTTAATCAAATACAAATGCATGACAGCACGAAAATGACAGCCAGGCTGCTGGAAAAATATTGAAAAGCCTGTGGAAAAACGCACACTGCCCCGGATGTGTGTTTTTGGTTATACTCCATAGCGTGAGCGGGTGGTGGTGCCGTATTTTTGGGTCTGTGCGTGTGCGATGTGAATCAATTTAAAGCGTCAAAAGTGCCATCGACTATTTAGTCTAGATGTCCTGCCAACGAGCAAAGTTCAATGCACAGCTTATCAGGGTTGTTGTTGGAATTATGTTAAATCATGCTGCCACACCCTTACCTTACCCTTGTGCCACACAATCACTTATTTGTGTTGCACTACAACAACGACAGCATCAGAGTCCAGGACCTCATGGTCGATGCTGCGCTGTCATTGAATATGTTCCAGCGGGTGTGTCTCACTTCCATAAAGTCAAACAAGAAAAAAAAACTCAAAGTCAGCATCTGTGCCTATTAAATTTCAAACGGCTGTGTAAACTGATATCGCAACGCTGCTCTTTGGCAGTTGCAAGTTGCATTTGCACCTTGGCATGAGGCACAGGCTATCGCACATACCTTTGCAGCGCGCTACCCGCATGCAACGCAGGCGCAACATGACCATAATCAGGCGGCAGGCATTCATGCTACATAGCAGCACTCTAAGTTACGGTTTGTATTTCTGCGGGCTTTATAACTACAGGGCACAGCTGTGTTCGGAACTAGCGAGTCCTTCAATATGCAATTATGCTATGAAAATTGCCTGCTAAATCGCTCAGTTTCTACAGTGGAACCTCTTAAAACTAATGTCGCTTAATCACTTCCGGTTAGTTGTTCTTCGTAAAAAATAAGAACGTTACTATCCCATAACCTATATTTACACAAAAATGCTCAAACTTAACATACAGATTCCCACATCTTTTCTTAAAAATTTGTTGTTTTAATATGTTTTGGAACTCATATTTCCCTCATAGTTGTATGATATGTAGTGCAACGTTTGGAGTGGTCAGTAGTTCTATAAAGACAAACAAGAGTACTTATGCGGCTCGATTTGGTATATACTTCGTACAGCTTCCAGCCTTTCCATAAAAGGCAATCTTGATCAATAGTCTTTCAGGTAAAGGCTTCTCAACCAAAATGTGTGCATATGGATATAATGACACTATGCAGCAAGATTGGCCTCAATTAAAGGCCTATGGCTAAAACATACCATTTCCTTTCAATTTTGGGTCGCTGATTTTGAATCCGGAAACGATTTTGGATTTTCTAGCACCGTTTTTGAATTATCGCTATTTAAAAATTCAAACTTAAATTACCAATTTCGAAAGACGCGATGGAAGCAAAACGGATTGGCAAAAAAGCTCAGATATACATTTTTGTACTTACAAACTTGTTCCAATTAAAGTTAACTTTCTCTTAATACGAATCCGCTTATGCGAATGTGATAACTAGAGTTATATTTTTGCCAT
The DNA here is from genome assembly GCA_035041775.1 of Chymomyza caudatula. NCBI lineage: Eukaryota > Metazoa > Arthropoda > Insecta > Diptera > Drosophilidae > Chymomyza > Chymomyza caudatula. The sequence continues at coordinate 5,351,253 of JAWNKW010000146.1, forward strand.
TGTTATACGGTCAGGCAATCTGAATATCATTTCGACCATCCCCGAGTTTATAAAAAAAGAAAATGGGCTGCACGGCTTAACAGAATTAAACAAGAAAATTAGGCTCTGATCTGATTCTGATTAACTTTAACGTATTAAAAACCAAATCCAAGGAATCATTAGTAAAACGATTGATTCATTCTCTCCTTCAAAAAGAAATGAAAGTTTTCACGGAACTATAGTATAAGAATTCAAGGTATGTTCCGTCTGATTGCCAACCGCTCTGATTGCCGTTTGCAACAGCATGAAAAATAGTACCTTAAAAAGGAGTGAGTGTTGGACTATAAGGCATGGCCAAGTTTTGTCTGCTGGCACAGTTATAATTTATAAGTCAATAACAACTAAAAACAAAATTTGGTATAAAAAGTGTAGTATATTTTCAGGGTTCAGTACTAGGCCAGGGTGGTCAGTACTTTGTTAAGTTAATGTTTCGAATTCGTGTTAGTTCGAATCACATTATTTGAGCAGTTTGTAATTACGTTAAAGCTAAACTTCGTGGTACAAATAGTCTTTCAGTTGAGTATTCACTGTAGTTCTAGCTGTTGGCACATCATTGCTCTTAACCCTGCGGCGGTAATTTGCACCTTGAGTAGGCAGTACTCGAACATTTGTCCTGCTTTTGTCCTTATGCCGGCATACTATGCCACATTGTACATACATTATGCGCTAAGTGGCCGTGTGGTCTTTGTCTAGCCAAAGAGTTGACAGATTGATGATGCTGATTTGCTAGCTCAATGAGTGCCACTTGAGCCGTTTGATTGAAAGTGCTGATTGCCCTCATCATCATCATTATTACCATCATGATGGTGGCACTTTCGAGTACGTTACTTAAAGTACAAAAAAAGCTTATGCCTCTTTTGCGCAGTGTAGCTTTTTAAGGTGGTGCGCGCGCGCTTCGACGAATGCAACACTGCGCTGTCATGCCGGGTGAAACTTCAAAAACACACAACTCTACACGTTGCAAAGGCACAGCAAGTGGGCAGCGCTGACTGTCAAAAATAACGGTACATTTGCAACTCGCGCTCTACACGCCTACACGCGCTCTTTTGGAGAGCGGCGGCAGCAGCCGTTCACATTCGCAAGAGCTCCACCAAAGCAATGCCAAGCAGCTCGCACACCTGACATTCATGTTGTGGCGACGGTGAAAGTCAGACGTGTTGAGCGGATGAGCAAACCAAATAGCGACAGTGTGTTTTGTATTTAAAAAAAATAGAAAAAAATCAAAAAAATACTAAAAAAAAAGGAAACAATCGTGTAAAGTGTTTGGCTTTGTGTGGAGTTAGCAGAGTTATTAAGAGTGTGTGTGTGTTTACAGTTGCAGGCATCGAAAGCTTTTGCAGAACAAAATTGATAAACAACAAATTTACTTAATTTGTTTAAAATCAAACATGCACAAGTGACGTTTGGCAGCATGCTGCCTGCCAGTGGCTGCTCAGCTTTGGCGCTCTCTCTCTCTCGAGCTCTCTCTCGCGCGCTCTCTCTCCGCTCTGTCGTCTTACGCTCTTAAAGCTTTCCCTTTGCCTTGCTACATGCTTATGTCCTGCCGGACTTATTGATTGTCTGTGTGTGTGTTTGTGGCTGCGCTGCTTTGCTGAGCTTTCTTGCGCTCTGCTTTTGCTTACTTGTTGTTGGCTGCCATAGAAAATAACGGTATTTGTAGCAAAGCTTCGCGCTCTGCTCTTGCTCTGCCTGCTGCTGCTGCCTGCTGCTGCCTGCTGCTTAGCGTTGACTTCGACTTGGCGCTATTTGGCGTGCGTGCTTTGGGTAAATTTTTCACAAATTTTCATTTTCAGTTATTCTCCGACTGTTTTAGGGCGGTTCCGCAGGCAGTGGGCTTTAGCACATAACACTGTGTAGTGGACGCGTCTCCGTTTCGCTGAAACAGTATCCCGTATGTGTGTGTGCTTGCTCGAGTGTGAATGAAAATTTTTGCAAAAAAAAAACAAAAAAACAAAAGTGAAATTTCCAAAAAACAAAAAAAAAAACAACACAAATTCCGCCTATAACAAATCAACAACAAATCGAGCATTGTTTCGCCACAAATCTGTCACAATGTGAGCGTCAACAGAGCTGCCAAAAGCAACAAAAAACAAAAAAAATAAAGGAAAACCTCAATGTTGTGAGCACATGCAAAGGCACAATTGGCATATATATAAATGTTATGACAAAAATTGTTGTGTCCCTGTGCAAAGCTTTTCTTTTTGTGTAAAATTCAATAAAATGCGAACTGCAATTGCCAAGCAATTACGCCAAAATTGTTAAGGACGAGACAAGGAAAAGCCACACACACACACACACACACACACACACACGCACACACACAGACACAGACGCATGCAAAGGAGCTGAAAACGCCAGACAGGCTGCCAGCTCTATAGACAGTTCCAGTGGCAGAGCCAGCGCCTTTAGTGCGCGTAGTTTTGATTTTCTCTGTGGCTTATTTTCCACTGATTTTCGCAGCGCGTTTGACTCTGTGGCATGTGTGTGTGTGTGTGTGTGTGTGTGTGTGTGTGTGTGTGTGTGTCCTTCGCTGTCGCTACGCTTACGTACGCAGACTGACTGACTCGACCGACAAAATTCGCTGCCACTGTCTCTGCCTCTGTCTCTGTCTCTGCCGCCGTTGACGTTGACGCCCCCGACTCATTTGCCTTTTGTGCAAAATGAATGCGTATTCAATGAGCAATGAAATCCGTGACACATTCGTGCGTTTTTCTTTTACATTTCGCTCGTTGTTGTTGTTGTTTTTGTTGCTTTGCTCTGCATTTTGCATTTTCCATTTTCCATTTAATTTATTTTTTATTACACATTTTGCTGGGGCAACGCTTTTGCTTTGTTCTTACCGATTTCCGTTTGAAATAAAAGCGACATTAACACCATAACCTCTGACATTTATCTTGTCTGCCAGTGACTACGGCTCACACTTTGGCAGCGGCGACTTACATGCTTCTTGTGTTCAGCATAGCTTTTTTGTGTGTGTTAAATGCTTTTCAAGTGCACACACACACACACACATACACACACACACACACACATTGCCAGACCTAGACACAGGAATGTCTGCCGCACATGTGCGTCCTCTCACAGACACGCGCCGCATTCCTATAGATGTAGTTTATCTACATATAAAACTCCCAAATGCCTTCACATTTCATACATTTTGATTTGGGTTGCTGGCTTTTGTTTCTATGACCACTTCACTTAGAGAGCTCCTGCCACTGATGCCGCCAAGCACTTGCACTTTTCTGCCAATTCCAATTACTAACCATTGTCGTAAACACACACAATTTTCCAGCAGGTTTTCATTAATTGGTGCCACGTTGCGAAATTACATAGCATACCCTTTATATGTGCAGTACTAGTACTACGTGGAATTCGCGTGCTCCCGGCAAAGCAATTGTAAAATGTGTACGCCAAGCCTATTGACAACGAATACGAAACGCGTGCATAAGTAAATCATAAAAACAGTACATAAAAACCGTATATATTATATGTATTTCTCAGTACAAACTACTACATATGAAAAATTGTGCATGCTTCAATGCAATAGTGCCTTTTCCGGGTGAATTACAGCAAGCGACGATAATGATATCAACCTAACAAATATTGTAGTAATTAAAGACTAACTTGTTGACGTGCTCGCTCGACTTATCGCCGAACGTAACGAATTTTCATCAAAAGGTGAGTAAAATTGGCTTGTGATATGTTTGTGCACCATTTGAAAAAAGTTCTGGTTAATAAATTTATGCATATCGTTATAATGAGGGCTATGCCGGAAATATCTAGACAATTTTGTCCAAAGTTTCGTTTGAACTCTCGCAGTTCAGATGTAATATTGTATTGCTCTTTGTGGTTAATTGACGAATTGCTTTCTGTCCCATTCGAAAGCATAATCATTTTATGGAGTAGATGTTACTTAACATGTTTTTAATGCTTTCTTCAAAAAAATTTGTATATTCAATGATTTATGTACAAAACGCCTTTTTATGAGCAATTGAGTTTGTTTAGAGTGATGGCTCATCAGATAAGGTTCAGCCATTCCTAGCACTCAGACAGCCTTGCCCATTGTATCACATCAGAGGAAGTTAAAAGAGAAAACAGACAGTTGAAATAGGAGAAAAAGTACGAAAAAAGAGTAGGCTAGAGGCTCCCTATTCTTCCGTAGGAAGTCGTGAAGACGACGTAAGCGGAGAGTATACACCTTGACAATGTTGAGTAATTGCAGGCATAGTTTTCGACCAAATTTGGATTTGTCAGATTGAATGCCGTTTGGTAAGCTGTTTACTTACACTTGTTCGGTACCGTCCCAAAAAAATAATAGTTTTCCGAATTTACTATTAATGGTTTATGCATTTTCTCGAGTCTTATCATTTAGGTTTCGGTTTCTGATTCGAACATATTTTCTGTTTTCATTTCTGCCAAATTAAAATTAAAACCCGAAAAGTGTAAATTAATTAATTTTTACATTTTCGCTTTTTTCAGTTTAATGTTTTATTAGTGCTTTACTATACACAATTCGTTTCGTGCGTTTTCAAATTTAATTATAACCAAAAAATATTACGAACTTCGACAGCCAATTTGGATGACAAAAGGAAGCGCAATGAGTTTCTCTCTAAAAACTCAGGGTGTCCCAGGAACACAGGTTGTAAAATTCTGTATTTGACAAGGAATTTTTCAATTGGTGTTCTTGGGACTGAACCTGGGCACCCGCGTTTAATTTAAGTTAAATAAGAGAATCCAAAAACTATTCTATTCGTTAGTCTCATTCGCAATGGCCGCCAGCAAGGAATTCTTTTCCGTCATGTTTAGGCCTGACGGTGTCCAGGGTGGACTCATTAGCAAAATTATTGAGCGTTTGGAACAGAACGCTTCAAATTGGTCGCCCTGAAGTGCACTTGGGCTTCCAGCGAATTGTTGGAGAAGCACTACGCTGATCTGTCTATCCTTCCCTTTTTTCCCGGTTTGGTAAACTTAATGAACTCCGGTCCAGTGGCTCCCATGGTGTAGTAGGGTTTGAACGTTGTTAAGACGGGAGTTAAATTAAGAAATAATATAAAGCCCGTCAGGTAACAAAATTTTAGTATAAGTTGATGCAACGAAAATAATATGTGCAGTCAAAAATGTCGAGCAGATTAGGATAAATAATTGTCAACAGATTAGTAGAAGTATTCGTCAAGGTTTATTTGATTCCAGCTGTTGTATAAGTTCTAAATGTTTACTCAAAAAAATAGATTCCAAAATATCTTGTATGAAATGCTAATTTCATTTAATAGCTAGCATTCATTCTCGATAATCCGTGTTTTAGTATATGATAACACTAGAAGGCTCATTGTTAATTTCGGGAGGTTTTTTGGAAATTAATTTTTTTCGATACACAGTATCAATCAAATATGCTTCACGTTAAGCACGAGTATCTGACACGCAAGCATCGAAATTTTTTGAGTTATTTTATAGATACTCCGTTTTTTATTTTATGAAGAAGGCCTGTTCCGATTTTCTGGAGGTTTTCTGGAAATTAATTCAGGCAGAATTTGCGGATTAAAGAGCACGTGTATTTGTCACGCAAGCATCGAATTGCTTAGAGTAATTACAATGTAATTAACAAAAATATTCCCCAAATATAACATTAAAGAATGTTTTGCATTACAATTGATAACTTGCTTAGTTTATAACTAAAATTCGATAATAATACTTCCGTTTAGCTTTAACTAAAGTCTTACGCGTTTCACGAGGTCGTTAAGTTTGATTGAAAAAAAGCCATAATAAAATAAGAGAGAAAAATCTCTGAAGCGAAAACGCTTCAGCTTTCGTTTCTACATTCTCGAAAGATTAACGGGAAATCACGTCAAAATTTTTTAGGGCAGTAATATAATATCAAAGTTCTGTAATAAACATAATATCTTATGAACAACAGATTACAGCGACGGATGAATTCAACGCATGTCTTTGCAAGTCATTATATTTGTGGCTATACGTGAAAATAATTCCATTGTATATGAATATGCGATTTTTCCTGCAAGATGATATAACCTCAGAAGTGGACAAGTGGAAAAATTCCGGTAGATACTGCCAGTGGTTTAATATCTACATGCCATTTTACAATTCACCTAGTATATACATATTCTTCTTCCTAAGTTTATCGAAAAACAATATTCATAAACTTATGACGTCATATGAAAACGGATATGTAAACTTGCTTTCAATTGTGATAAAAAGTCAATTTCGGCTTTTTTCTAGTTGTGTTATTAGTATTTCTTGTGACGATTTGCTTAAAGTCGTGTTTGTATAACTCACAATTGTTTTGGCTTAGCTGTTTAATAGATTTGCAGAATATATCGATAAGTATTTCAATAAGTTTCTTCTGAAAAATTCTACTCTAATAAAGTAATTTCATAATCTACAGTTAAAGGACACGCATTAAGATGAGAAAAGATTTTCGGCTTGCACATAATTCATGAAGAACAGCATAGGTTCCATAATTGGCAAGCTTGTAAAATATAGCCCATAATTCACATTTTCTTACAAGTTCCTTCTAACCAAAACTAACGATGGAATTCTCGAAAATTTGCCTTTCCGCTTCGAAAAAAATAAAGTTGTAGGAGTCCCTCATCAAAAAAAGTTTTGAAAACTCAGCTTCATTTTGCTAATATGGTAATCAAAATATAGTTGTTGATCATAATTCAATTGAATAAATGAAAATCTAGATGGTTTTTCTTATTCGAATCGACTACGGCAAATTTATTGGCCATAACAACCCCTTACCGGGTTACGGCCTGATGTAAAGCTTTCCTTGGGTTTTGGAGTTACAGAGCCAAGAATTTCCGAGAAGTAAACGTAAGAAGAGATGCGTCGTTCTGAAGTCATGTGATAAATTGGGCGCATGTTTGTGGTCTTGATAGATTCATCGCTCTTAATATTAGTGTTGTTTGTTTAAACTTAAGGATAATATTATGGCTCAACTAAAAGCAATGAAAAGAGAGATTTTTCAACAAAAAATTTTGTATATAAAGTAATGCTATTTCAGTTCATAGTAAAATAAGTTTTTGGGTTTGTTTAGATGAACACTATATTACAGTTTGCTTGCTAGTTTTTCTTTGTTTTTCTTCATACTGAATGGTGGAATGGAAATTACCTTATACATATTTTGACGTTATTTTGGGATCTCCGTTGTTTATTGCCGTTGTTGTTTGTACCCTTTTGTGAAGTGCATCCTTTTTCGCGCTAGTCTCTGGGATATTTCCTCCTTGAGTTCCCAAAACCTGTAGATGAGATGTACAGATTCGCCGATACCTAGCTACTCAAGTTTTCTTTTAGTCTAAAACCTCTAAGAGTTATAGGCGACCTGAAGTACTAATCCAGGTAATCCAATCTGCAGGTTTTTGGGTCTCTTCTCTTCTCTAAGTAGCGGTTTTACAGTGTGTTTTATTCAGTACCATAAAATGGCTTTGGACCTATTAGGGGACTTGCGGCAACGTACCCTTAAGCACACACGTGTCCGACAATGTTGCAGGAATTTTCAAGTTTTGCCTGAAAATAAATTACGCTCGTATACTTTATTTTTCTTGATGTTTCTTAAAAAAATTAACACGAGTGCTGAAAATTCTTTGAGTTTTTAGTTATTTGAATGCTTAGCAATTCGTTTGTTTTATTTGCGAAACCATTTTTAATAAATGAAATAATAACTGTTGTACTTATATATGAATCCTTCAATCCCTTGTGGGTCATTAGTTGACGACAAATTTCCTACACCTTTCTCGATCTGCAGCCAGATATTTAATTTTTTTTATTTTAGGTTTTACGATCTGTTGGTCTACCAACTGGTCGTGTATTTTGAGGATTCTATTTGAACGACTGTTTTGCTATGTTGACGAAGGTTGACAACAGTTTTTGATCCGTTCTCCCACATTTTTTCTTTCCTTATAGTTTGCAGCGAATGTATTGCAGGCAGCTGTTTGCCTGTGCCGGCATTTTTCTTCAGATAGTCATTCGGAGTAGAGCTGCAAAACTTTCCATAGTTCTATCGATATATCGAATTGTTTCCTTTGTGTCTTACTATCGATAAACACACGCTAAGCTGCTAAGGTTAGAAAGTATAAAAACTGTTAGTTCCATCGGGTTCAGTCATTACAAGGTATATTAGTCGCCAAAGGGATCGGAGAGCTGGCCGTTATGTAGAACGAAAAACCTTGCGGAATGATAGGACTTCTTTATAAAAGCAACCATCTTCGGGCGAATCGCGTTTTCCATATCCATTCGCCATGTTTGTTTAAACTAACAAAAATGAGTACTTTCATACAAACCATATGGCTAAAATCTAAGTGAAGTTCTTGGAAAACTTATGGCAACGAGCTAATTTCCGTTCCGTACTAAATTGCCTTAGCTGACGTCAATTAAATTGTTAAAAGTGTCAGTTTAATTTGCTAACCTCTTTACTCTCGGGTTGAGTAATGTTAATGGGCTTAGAAACTAGAACTATTAAGCTGACATATTTGACATGCCAATTGCTGACAACTTAATGACTTTACTCAAAGCTCAAGTTGCCATTCCGGTTGTCTGTTTAAAGCCAACTTTTTTATCCGATTGACGCATACGGCCATTTATTTTGCTAAAAACAAGCACTTTAAACTGTCAAAGGGAAAAATTCTTCACTGTGCTTATAACGAGTTCTAAATATATTTTGATTTGTTTTGTAATACCTTTGAAATTGTATGCTAAGCAGCTTTAATACGACAGTTGTTAAAAATAGTTTTTTTGGGTCTTAAATAAAAATATAATTACTTAGACGAAATGGGATGCCCAAATGTGTCCATGACTTATACAACGGCTAAAAAACACTTCAAACGGCCCACAAAAAGTTAATACTGTTATTGTTGTTGTTCGTCATAGCAACAAACAATGTTCACAATATCCATTTACGGATTAAACATACACTAAATTTTTCTTAGCAACTTATCCTTTATAAACAGCCGCTGGACACGCATGCCCAACAACAAGCATGAAAAAAAGGAAACCCTTTTTCTTCTTACGTTTTTCGTGCAGTTTTCCTTTTTAGACCTTGCCCAAGAAAACCAAAAAAAAAAAAGTGTAGCATAATTTTGCGCGCACACTCTTTTAGCTTGGGGATTCCCACGGCATTCAAGCAAATATTGTTTGGCATTTTACAACAACAAAAAATGCCTATTAATAAAAATAAGCCAAAATCAGTGCAAAAAAGGCAAAAATTGATAAGAGCGTAAAAAAGGAGTTGTGGGAAAAACCGGAACCCTGCTTAACAAAAATTGATGCGAACAGTCGGGACGTTGCCCGAAAGTGGAATACACTGTACCCTTTTTGCCCCATAAGCACTAAATCCAGCATACGGTAAAATGGGAACGAAAGTATTTTCTGTCATGTCTCTTTTTGCAAGTTTAATCTGACTGTAAACATTTTCCTATTGGGAAGTTCCAATTGACAAGTTTTCGTATTGCCCATAACTGCAATATTCTTGTATCAATGGAGTTGAATTTTGTTACATAGATCAAAAATCTATGTATATAAAAATGAAGCCTCAAAAAGTGAAGTTGTCGCTAAACTCGAAAACGAGTTTTCGACAAAAACGATTTTCCATATAAAACTAAATTTGTACTTACATATATAGTAGGAAAGCATTAAATTTGATAAGGCAAAGAATTCTATTGAATTGAGATAGAGGTAAAGGTATAGGTTGAGGTATAGGATGAGGTATAGGTTGATGTATTAGTTTAGGCAAAGGTAGAGGTAGAGGTAGAGGTAGAGATAGAGATAGAGATAGAGATAGACATAGAAGAAGAAGTAGAGGTAGAGGTAGAGGATATAAAGATATTGCTACCAATACCCTCAGCTTGACTTAGTATGAAGAAGAGAGAGAGAAAGAGAAGGAAGAGGAACGGGAAGGGGAATGTGAACGGAAAGAATTTATATAATGAATTTATTGACGGCTTTATGAATGCACAGGGGAGCGCGCGTGTTCAGCTAGTCTAGTACATTTATAAATGTTTTCAAATCAATATATTGTGGTGTGTGGCAGTAATTAAGGTAAATCGATTGCGTGGGAAAGGGGGGTTCTATTGAAAAAAGGTGGATACAGTTTTAACGATTAGGGTTACACACCTCTGTCGAGTTTTGAGATGATAGACTGAACAGATAGATTGCGGCTGTAAACCGCAAAAATATGTCAAATATGTGGGCCTGATATCGACGTGATTTAACAAACTTCATCTTTTCGGTATAAATGCGCATCTTTTGGTGCCTCTACCTTTTATAGTGTCTGCTACCTTGACGTTTATACGGAAGGACAGACAGACGGTCATGTCCATGGCTCCTGACCATTTTAGCCCATGAAACATATGGTCTGCCACGCCTCCTTCTGCCTGTTACATACAATGCACAAACCTATAATACCCTTTACACTTTGTGTGCAGGGTATGATCAACGTCAGCAATAGGCAAAGGGGCAAAAAATTGAAAGTGAGTGAAAAATATGGAATGAAATTTGTACAAAGTAAAGTTGAATGAATCAACTCAAAGCTGAGTGCGTTTACTTAAGCAATCAACCCAAGCGAAAGCGCGCACACACACACACGCATACTCTATAGAGAGAGAGAGAGAGAGAGAGCAAGACAGAGAGCGAGCGAGAGAGATATATACACAAGCAGAGACACTTGAGAGTGAGTGTGTGTGTGTATTGATGGTTTTTCGTTATTATTTTTGCACAACATAAAATGGCCGCAAAGTTTGTGTGCTCACAAAAACCCTTTTATATATTTTTTTTGCACTGGCTTTGCCGTCTAAACGAATTTGGCCAACAACAGGAAGAAAAATACTCTGCATTGTTGTGTGTGTGTGTGTGTGTGTGTGTGTGTGTGTGTGTTTGGTAGCCAAATACAAATAAAGCATTTGCTCTGTGCTCCAATGTGAATGAATGTGTTTGTTTGTTGTTATGCTTGGCTAGAGTTTGCAGCATCCTTGTTGGTGGCGTCCTTGTAGTTGTCATCTCATCCAGTCGCTGTTGTCCTTTTTGTGGCCTGCTGCTGCTGCCGCTGTTGTTGTTGCTGTTGTTGTTGCTGTCCTCTGCCAAAAGATGAATGTTTAGTTTTTCAATTTTGAAACGAAATCAAATCCGAAAACATTTACACACACAACAGCGCAGCGCAGCACAGCGGTAACACGGCAGCTACATCGATGCCAGACGTGGAAATTTTCACGTCAACAAGCAGGACCATGTGCACACACACACACACACACACACACACACACACACACACACACACACACACACACACAAATGCTTATATATACACATGGACAGGATCTAACGTAACAGTTAACGACGCGTTTTGGCTTTCAGCATTATGTGCACCTTTGTATACACTAAAAGCGGGCGTGTTTAAACGCTCATGAAGCTTGCACTGCTCCTATTAGACTTAACAATAACGCTTATTAGCTTTCTGTCTGTCTCTAAGATTGACAATTCGATGTTGATAAGCTTCTTAGTTTTGGTAAACATGTTCATTTTCTAGTTCAAAAAATCTAAGTCAGCGGTCGGCAACGTCAGCAGCGATAGCATTTGTGTGTGTCTGCAGCGAAAAGTCACTCACGAACGTTTTCGCCATTTCTCTGCTGCCATTGCTGATGGCTCATTCAATATCTAGAGGTAAATGATTGCATCACAAATAGGAGCTTTTTAGGCAAACCTTTTTGTTTTAAGTCCTGTCTGAAAGCAGACAAAAATAACTGCCAAAGTAATTTAGGTATTTTTTCAAAAATTTATAAAAACAAAAATGATTTTTTTTACTGATTTACAAATTACCATTAGTAACTACACACAACCAACAAATAGTACTGAATCAGTCTTTTTTTTTTAAATTTACAATGCAAAATTCATATATCTATATCATAATCATAAATTATTTAAAAATATTTCAAATTAAGATATTGCGTTTATTCGTAACGGCTACGAATTTTATTTTTAAAAATCGTTCAAGGATTTTTTTATAAATTTTCTTTACAATTTTTTTCAAAAATTTAAATTTAAATTAATAGTGATTTTTGAATTTTATTTTTTGTATGTTTAGAAAAATATAAATAATTGACATACATAAAAATAAGTTTAAAAATTTGAGATCTGGAGGTGATTCAAGTTTATGAATTTTTTGTTGCAGAAATCGAGGTCCATTTACACCGCTAGGCATTCGTCGTTATTTTTTTTTTTTGGAAAAAACTGTAAAAGTACGTTTTTTTTTGTATCAAAAAATGTAAAAAAAATATTACTTGACACATAAAAAAGGTCACAAAAACATTTTCGGAATTAGGGGTGACCCCATCTTATTACTTTTTTTGTGTTGCTGAAACTGCTTATGAAGACCGTTTACTCCATTACGTTGGGTATTTTTACAGGACACTGGCTAGTTGTTGTTCATGCAATTGGGCTTATTGCCGCAAACAACGATCTCTCTAAAAGCTGCAGTAATAAGAAGGAGTTGGAAGAAACGTCGCAGCACTTCTTTTGCTCTTGTCCGGCCATCTGCAAAAGACGATTTAAGCAATTGTGTCGTCACTTTTTAAAATAGCTTATCAGAGCTGCCGAATATTGGCTCAAATAAGGAGGACCAACAATTAAGCATGTCTCTTAGTGGGAAAAGGAGAAATTGATCTGACTGTCTCACTATGGGTTCTCCATAGGCTTAAGTTTTCCAAATTGAAATCGGGCAACTGTTGAAATCTTAACCATTTAACCTATAACCTACTCTAATTTGTATTCGGCGTCGAAAAATATTGATTCTTCACTACTCTAAGTTATATGAAGAACTTTATAAAACATAAGGAGCGTCGCCCCGCTCGCCAACAGCCGTAAATTTTTTGCCGAAGTCATATTTCTGATGCGATTTTGTTTTGAACACTCATAGAGATTGAAGCTGATACTTTTTGTGCAACCAAAACCTGAAATTAATGGGTCATCCGATATCTACCGCCCATCTAGGAGGAATTGCAAGCTCAACCTTGTTTGACTCTTGAAAAGCAATTGATGCGTTCGAAACACATGTCTAAGAGCTACGTCATTTGGAGCTGGCAAAAGTTTCTCTAAAATATCTTTGTTCTTGTCTTCAATTCCCGATATATAGAAGGTATCCATCGTATTAGACGTTTTTGCTTATGATATAATAGTCTATATAAGAAGAATCCAAAATTGCATCTGTGGCTGATGTTACGACATAAGGTTCAGTGAAACGTAAATCAGGTTGCTACACTTTATAACTCTCTTTGCTAAAGAAGCAAATAGAAGAATGTTAGACCCCAATGAACAACGTTTTCAACAGGCCGTACCCATATACGCAGATGGTCTTATTATGATGATGAGGAAGAGAAAGGCAAACGAGATGGGGAACGGGAAGAAGAAGAGGAAAAGGAGTATGATCTACCACGAGGGGCACGGAAGTTAGCGAGCGGAAGCGAGCAGCGGGCAGAGCCCCCTATTAATGATGTAATGTTTCTTTGCTACACTTTTCTATCATAGCATTGAAAGGATCTTGTTCCTAAGCAATACTTGGGATCATGAAATAAGCATATAATGTACTCATTCTGAAACCGTTTTTCGACTTTTTATGACATTTGTATTATAGAGTGCATAGAAAAACTTTACGTTCAAGAAAATTGTATCATCAATACACATGTTTCAATGGAATAAGCAATAAATCTTAACAATATCTTATTAAATCTTATAATGTTCTTATTTTTATAGTCATTTAGCATATAGTTCGGTTCTCTTAAAACTCCAAAGCATTTCCAGTCTATGCCAACTCTGCCGACAAACTGAAATGGCTTCATCCTTTTACTTTAAACACAAGCACAAATGTTTATCCTTTAACTGAAGAAGCAACTTAAAAACTTAGAAGAAACTCTTGCACCAAGAGAGTATTTAAAATTTGGCGCATTAAAGTTGGCATTACTTTCCGATTTTTTTGTTTTTGCTCTCTGCCGCGTCTCACGTTTCTCTCGCTTGCGTTCAGTCTCTGCGGCTCTGCGGTCGCCAATGCTATATACGTAGATACGTATATATATATATATGTACTATATAGTATAGTATTCCGTTGCTGATGCTGGTTGATGTTGTTGTTGTTGTTGCTGCTGCTGCTGCTTCTTCTTCTTAGTTTGCGCTTTGGCCTTTGTTGTTATCTTTTTGTCTTTTGGTTTTGCACGTATTTTTCGTGTTGCTTTTTGTGTCCGCTTTTATTTTTGGCATTCTCTTTTTTACTCACTCGCCGACGCCTACGCCGACGTCGTCGTTACCATACCAATTGGGAATTGTTGTTGCAACTTCAAAGCTCTGTCGCTGTCGCTGCCGCTGCCGCTGCCCTCATCCTCATCTGCAATGTCTCGCGTTGGCCTGTTACGGTTTTTGTCTTCTTCTTCTTCTTCTGCGCTGCTTGTTGTTTGTTGACTCCTTGTTGTTATTTAGTACTTTTGATCCTTTTTATGCGTCGTCGCCATTGCCAGCGACGCCGCCAATGTGCCTCTTTTTGTTGTTGTTGTTGCTATTTTCGCTACACAAATTTTCGTATCTCACGGCTCCTGCAATTGTGTATTGTAACTGTATCTCTTCGCATGTGTTGTGTATCTTTCTTTTGGGCGTTCGTTTTTCTTCATTTTTTGCGTTTTTCTTTTTGTGCCGTTTTTGGGCGCTTTGGCATAAATAAGTTTATTTGCGCATGCACATGTGTGTGTGTGTGTGTGTGTTAGTGTGCGTAGCACTTACAAGCGCGCCACTTGCTTTGCTTGCTTGCTTGCGGCTGCAGCGGCGACGTTGACGCCGACGTTGACGCAGGCTACGCCGCGTCGTCTTGACTTGACTCGATTTCGAGTTCGAGTTAAGTTCGAGTTCAGTTTAGTTCGTTTGTTGTATGTCTTTTATGTGATTTCTTTTTTGGCTGCTTTGCGCATCAAATATATTTGTCAGCTAGCGCACGTCGTACACACACACACACTCACACACACTCACACACACTCACACACACACTCACACACACTCACACACACACACACTCACACACACACACACGCACACACACACAGATTGAAATCTATGCTCCAGACTGTTGGTCCCATATTGGATTTGTGTGCGTCTCGTATTTTACATGCGCTATTAATGTTGGCACATAAAACAAGAATAAAGTATGGGCGAAATGCTTACTGCATGGCACCGAAGTTTGTTTACTCTGCGCATACGACTTCTATAGTGCTACGTGAGTTCTTGAGCAAATAAAAACTTTTTTAATGTGAAATTGCTGATTTTTATTACTAGTTATCGGCTTAATAGCCAAAAACTTCAAACATAAAACTAAAGTGGACTATAATAAGACTATAAGACTAGAAGTATTTAAGTTGAAAATCAGTCTTCAAGCGAATTTGTTTAGAGCTAAGATATTTGGACAAATTCAGCACGTTGGTAGCTCTAATGCAGTCATAGGCAGCAGTAGCAGTGAAGTAGCCAAAGGTAGTGATGTAAATCTAGAACAAAACATCGATGTTCACCATCGCAGAGTCCATCGACAATAGACAGCGATGTAGGTCGATGCATCGGACTAAAAACATCGATTATTTTTTATATTTACAAATTTTGCTTTTTATTATAGAAGAAACTGCGTTATATGAGATATGTGAAACTAAAGCTAACTGAACATAAGAAGATTTTTAGATTCTATGTAAGACCAATGATCTACGACCAAATTATGTCACCATAAGAGTTTTGATGACCTTCTTCTTAGCAGTCTATTTCGCTGAGAGTTTGGCTTTTGAATAAACTTTGACATGACACACTCAATTCTGCAAACACTATTTGTAAAACTGAGAATAAGTTACTTACCTTGGCATGATTTTGAATAATAGTAAGTTGGCGTAAGAAATGGTGAAATGTTCGATGGTTTTAAAAACAGCGATGTTTTGACGATGCCATCGTATGTTTGGTAACAGCGGAGAACATCGGACAATCGATGTTTTCGATGCATCGATGTATTTTTTACACCACTAGCCAAAGGTAACTGACAACAATGTTCGTAAATGACGTTGCTGCGTCTTAAATTCTGCCCCTTGCTGCCGATCCCTGCTCGCATTTGTTGCAAGCCGCTTAACAAACGCAAAACACTTATTCAACGTATAGAGCATATAGAAAAAATGCTGCACTCCAAGCGATTGAATCCTTTGCTGTTATTGTTGGCCAGCTTGAAATATGAAATGTGCCACGCCCCGGCGAGCGTGTTATGCAAGCTCTGCGACTGCTCAGCCCTCTGGCTCTGCCATTTGTATGCATATGTATATGTTGCTGTTGCGCTTCTGTCTCTGCCACTGCTGGCATCGCTGCTGCTGCTGCGGCTGCTGCCGTAACGCGCCTAACGAACTGTGTCATTTACACTTTTGACTTTATTGTCAAGTCGCGCGTTTCAGTTTCAGTTTCAGTTCGGATCTGTTTGGGTTTATTTATTTTCTGTTTTTTCTCATTCCTTTTTTGGGTTATTCGTTCTGGTTTTGTTTTGTGCACGGCTTAGTTCGGTTTTATTTTTTTCCGTTGCTTTCTTTCACAGCTTTTAGTATTTTATTCCTTTTGGTGCTTGCCGTGTCAAAGTAAAAATATTTGCTTCACTTCGCTTCAGTGCATGCACGTTTTGACTGCTGTCGCTTTGGTTTTAGCTGCAGGATTCAGGATCGCTGCTGGCGTCGCTGCCCGCTGCTGCTCCTTGAGCTGCTCCTGCTGCTGGTGCTGCTATTGACTTTGGTTGGAGCAATGGGAGCGATACTCCCGATGCTGCTGAGTTTTGTTCGATTACGCAAAACCAATAATGAAATGACTTTTGGGTTTGATTGGCAAAACATTGTGGGCCCCCGCTGCGGGCGCGCTCAGTCGCTCTTTGTGCGTTGGTGTGTGTGTGTGTGTGTGTGTGTGTGTGTGTGTGTGTGTGTGTGTGTGTGTGTGCATAGCATATTTGTATGTGCATTTGCGCTAAAATTCACGCTCTATTAATGGTGCGTAGCCAGCTGTAAGTTTCTGTAAGTGTGCGTGTGTGTGTGTGTGTGTGTCTTTGAGGGTCTCAATTGTACACTGTCAACATTTGCTCGGCGTATTTATATTGGAAGCACATTCCTTTGGTGTAGTTCGATGTTGTATTTGTTATATTGCTATTTGGCTCGCGCTTCTTTTGATTTGCCATTTTAATTAGCCGCAAAAGTTGCAAAAGCCAATCAAACAACTAACGGAAATATACACTCACAGCAACGCACACACACACATACACACTTAAATATATATATACATAAAATGCCAATCCATAACGTGTTTGCTGCCATAACTTGAGCTCATCAAAAGCCATAAATAAATATTCGAGCACATCGCGTTTTGCCCTGTGTTGGTGAGCGCCATTTTGTTTGCACGGGTCCCGCAGACGACGAGCCGCTCTCGAATTGACATTGTCTTTTTATTTATGGCCATATATCTCTCACTCTCTCGCTCGTTCGCTTTCTATAAAGGGTGTTTCGTTTGTAGGGCAGCGAAGAATTAAGTTTGTACCATTACGTTACATTTTTAATGCCCATTTGTTTCCAAAGCGCTCTTTTTTAGGTAACATTTTATACGATTTTGAACACATTTTTCCAGAAAATCTATTTTGCACTGGAGCTTTTCTTACAACTTTCTATCTAGGACTGTGCTTAGCAGCACTTTTAGCATGTTCTCATTCAAAATCTTGATATCATGGATAAATTCATGTATTTATTTGGCACAAAAGCAAAGCTTTGCATTCGTACTTGAAATCATTTTGCCTGTCACATTGTAAGTTTTTCTAATAACTTAATTATCTTAGTTTACCTTTAAGCAAAGTAGTTAATATGCTCAGATATTATTTAGCGTAGAGATAATTAGTATTGGCTTCGTGAATTATGGAAAAGCGTCAGTCAATTTTCATAACAGTTTGAAATCGAATTTGGATTGCTTAGACTTGAAATTGCTAGCTTTGATTCTATATCATACCATATAACATGGTCTATTGAATCCTGTCCCATACTATTCCGTAGAATATCTAGCGGAAGTGTAACGTCCTTCTTGAGGTTCATGAGCCGCGTAGATTGATTTTAGGAAAGGATTATAAGCCTTGTGGCTTGTTTTTGACCTAAACTAATGAACCATTAACTAAATATTGGTTTTACTTCTAGTATTCCGCGGATTCTCAAAATGACATGTCCTCATGTCTATATCTTGACTACGAAATCAACTATTTCTTTATTTGTTAATTATCTATGTATTTTCGTGGTGTCGAGTGTGACCATGAGAATCCAGAAAAAAAGTGTTTTAAAGAACTAAAGATTAATGACAAAATGCTACTACCAAAGACTAGAAACTGCATTTGTCTTTTCATCATAGTCAATGAGTCAATGTTTTTAAGCCATTATCTTAATTGTTCGATCTCGGCATTTATACTTAAATTGAAAGAAAACTGCGCTTTTTCGAAAGATGATTAATCTGTGTCTACTACTCTGATGCGAAAAGTGGTCATGAAACAACATATTAAGCACAGCGCTGCTCAAAATCACTGCTCTCTGATGCCCAAATCACATACGAGTGTCACGATCAATATCAACTGTCATCGATTCATATGAATATCGATTATATCGATAGCTGACAAATCGTTATCATTTAAGCAGCGCTAAAAACCGATGTAAAACGGCAAATGGGCGAGACATATACAACTTATATGTATGTATAATGCCTAAGGCATGCCTGCATATAAACATATCTCAAATCCCAGCAGAATCCTAACGCTGCTCAGGTTCAATAAGGGCAAAACCAGGACCCTTAATGCGAGCGGTAAGATTTCGTCTATCATACTGAAACTGACTGATACTTTTTTGCCATGACTAATGGCACCAATTAATCAATTTTGTAAATAAAATTGTAAAAAAAAGTCGTGAAGTTGAAAGAATTGCTCTCTTGCAAGCCTATTCAACTTGCACTTGACAAATGATGACATTCAAATTTGAGTAAGAAGCGTTTTTTTTGGACTAAAATTAGCTACTGGCAGGCAGCTTGATCAGGTTTTTGCTTAAGTTCTAAATGTGTATTACTTCAAGTGTCAATTTAAGCTACTTAAAAGTTTAAGCAGCACTTAAGAAGAACACCCTTTATGTGTGTGTGTGTGTGTGTGTGTGTGTAATTGTGTGCACTGCTTACATATGCCGCACATTTTTCTAAGGGCTTACTTTTGCCATTTAATAAATATCTCAATCGTTTACAAATACGCGCCCTGGCAGCTCTACTCAATCGGGTATATTGGTCGCAACCCTAGTTTCAGCTCGGTTCCAATCACAGCTCCATTCTCGGCCATGTTTACATAACGCCGTAGCACAAAAGCCAAAGCCAAATGGCAGACGCACACAGCAAAACACACACACACAGACATAAACGTGCATGTATGTGTGTGTGTGTGTGTGTGTGTGTGTGTGTGTGTGTGTATTAGTTACCTATATGATTTCATATCGCATGAATTTTATATAAATACACGTAGTATAAATCGAATTGGCACACACACACACACACACACACACAACGAGTCCGTCGAGTTTATTGCTGAATTCGCGTACTTGCAATTTGAAATTCGACTTTTTATAAATACACATTTATTTGGCTCATTTGGCTGTTTACTGCCAACAACAACAACAACAGCAGCAGCAGCAGCAGCAACGGCAACAATAACAATATGGCCAAGTCGCCATTTTGGCTGCATAGGCGGCAGCCAAGTGCGCTGCCATTTTGGCCATCAACATTATGGCCATGTTTATATATGAAGCCATTTTTATGTATGCATGCCTGCATATATGTAAGTGTGTGTGTGTGTGTGTGTGTGTGTGTGTGTGTGTGTGTGTGTGTGTGTGTGTGTGTGTGTGTGTGTGTGTGTGTGTGTGTGTGTGTGTGTGTGTGTATTTTACTCCTTTTATGCCTTTAGACTTTTATCGTAATTACAATCTCATGTAACACGATTTTTACGCTCAAACTATGCGCACAATCTTAATGTGATTTTTTTTTTCATTTTCCTTTTAGTTTCATTTCTTATGTATTTTTTACAGCTCATACGCTTTGTTTTTGTTTTCTCTTTTTTTTTTGTTGTTCTTTTTGACTATTTGATGGCTGGCTCATAAAGCAAATGCGCAGACATATGAGTTTATGACCGCAAATGCAAATGCTTCAAAACAACAACAAAACACTTTTTGCTCCTTGTTAGTATGCATGTGTGTGTGTGTGTGTGTGTGTGTGTGTGTGTGTGTGTGTGTGTAAGTGAGCTTTTCAAAGCAAATTAGACAACATTTAAATGCTGAAAACGAAGCCTTGCGGCCTTGTAGCATAAGCATTTATGTAGCTCCAACGCGCGCTTGCTCTCTCGCTCACTGGCATTTTATACCCTTACTATACCCTATTATAGATTTGTGCAATGTATGTAACAGGCAGAAGGAGGCGTGGCACACCATAAGTTCTATGGGCGAAAAGTCTTATCATTGGCACGGGTAGCGATTGGACCATGTTCGTCTGTCCGCATTTGCGGATAGATCTCCGAGACCAGAAGAGCTAGGGACACACAATTTTACCAAAAGATGCGCGTAATTAAATGTAAGATGAAGTTTGTCGAATCAAGTCGATATCTTAGCCCTTTCCGCGTGACAGATTTGCGCGGTTTACAACCGCTCTATTGAGTCTTTCAACTCGAAATTCCTCAGAGATGTGCGTCGGATGGATCTCCGATAACATAAGAGCTAGAGACACAAAAGATGCGCGTTATCGCATGTAAGATGAAGTTTGTCGATATCTTACCCCCTTTCCGCGTGACAGATTTACAACCGTTCCATTGAGTCTTTCAACTCGAAATTTCTCAGAGATGTGCGTCGTAATAAGTGCATCTTTGTTTCAAAAATAATCGAAATCGCATAAATACATCAAAAGTATAGTCAAAAATATGCTAATTTCACCCACCCTCGCCTATAAACTGCTTCAAAATTCCACTACATGTAGATATGTATACATGTGAGCTAGAGTTACCAAATTTGGTGTGGGGACTCGTGTGACCCTAATCGTTAAAACTGCATCCACCTTTTTCAATGGAAGCCCCCCTTTCTCCGCAATCGATTTACCTTAATTACTGTCAGACCCACCAATATATTGATTTGAAAATTGCCACAGACATTTATAAATATATATTTGATCTATGTTACAAAATTCAACGACATTGACCCAAGAATACTGGAGTTTTGGGTATAAAAGTAATTTAGTTTACAGGCATATCGATCTTATGAAAGGAGATATTAAAGTTCGTTCCCATTTATTTAATACGGTAGTATTTAGTGTTTATAGAGAAAAAGTGTATTCCACTGTCGGGCACCGTCCCGACTTTCTGCATCAAATTTTTTTCTTTGCATACTTTTTTGGGCTTAGCCAGCGGTCAAACGCTTGGGGAATAATAAATAAGTGTGTATATGTGTGTGTGTGTGTGTGTGTGTGTGGGTTAGTATTTCGATGGAAATATGCATGTTGAGCAGGCCATTTCATAGTTCATTTGTAGGCACAAAAAAGTAGGGAAAGAGAGAGAGTATCTATGGCTTGTATCTATGGCTTGTATCTTGCAGATTGTAGCTTGTTAGGCCTTAGTGCTTTTGTCGATGAAGTGTGACGTTTATTAAACTCAATTTAAAAGAATGGTGGTTCATTTATTTTATTACTGCTGTCAGTTTTTGCCTTGTCAGAAACTAGACAAGTTTAGCCTAAAAAAAAAACTTGGCTTTAATACATGCACACGAGTTTGCTGCTGGCAGAGCGTATTTCATGCCCAAAATTAGTAAGTAAGTAAGTGTGTGAGTGTGTATATATGTGTGTGTGTGTGCTAGTTTTTTTTTTTTTTTGGTATATTGTATATGGCTGCCTAAAAAGGATAACAACCATTTGTTATTGATATTGACAGTTGCAAATAAATGAGCAATTCACAATAAATGTTTTTCTTTTTTCGACTGCCGACTTTTCTTTTTTCCTTCGATGTGCCTCTCACTCGCTCTGCCTCTCTCCCGCTCTGGCTTTCGTTGGCTGCGTTTAGGCCATATTTGAAATGATGGCTTACTCACACACAAAAAGAAAATTGGGCATGTGCGCGCGTGTGTGTGTCTGTGTGAGTGTTTTCCAAATGAAAAGCTAAATGTTTGCATAGCAAAACATAAATCATTATTTAAGCTGTGCCTTATTATTATTTCACTTTGACTCAACTTTTTCCATTGCATTTAACCCAAGCTACAAAACTCTTGAGCAGCACATTTCAATTTGCAAAACAATCAACTAAATTAGGCTAGCAAACTGTCATCACTATATATTGCTTTATTTGCCAAACGATAAACTTGTCGGACTTGAGTACATGGCCATCGATAGCTAATCTATGTCATTAATTTCAAGCAGTCCTAGTAGCAGCAACAGCGCCAAGTGGCAACTAAATAGTGTCTAGTGATGGAGCGTACGAGCGAGTTATTGATGCCGATAATCAAATGCCAATAATTTGAGGCTATATCCAGAAACAAGAGCTCGAGCTCTCATATGCCGCTTACATACTCTTAAAGTTATTACAGCATTTTAAGGCAGCAGCACAAATTACAGGCGATTTGTTCAACGATAAAGCAAATTTATTTAACAAGTATCCCAAAAAGGCTTCAACTACAAAAACCACAAAAAACTATTAAGTTGCTTATTTTGCAGCATTTATTTTGTTTGTTGTGGTTGAGTTTTATTTAAAATATGCTTTTGTCGTATTTATTGTGGCTTTAGCAGCGTTTTCGCAACAGCTAACTTCTTCTTCTTCTTAACTGGCCATAACAACCCGTGTTATCGGGTTACGGCCTGATGTCAATACATTCTTTCATTGGAATTGCGGTTTTAATTGGTGGGTCCCAAGGCCTACGCACAACCCTTTTAAGGCCTGGGCTGGCACTACTGGTCTCGAAAGAACCCAGTGTCATTGTTAGTCGCCTAAGTCGGTATTAGATACTTTGAGTCACACCTTTGCAGGTGTAAAAGGGCTCATCAATAAAAATTTGAACTGTTTTCGGTTGGACAAAGGCAAATTTTTGACATAATTTTTCCAAAAAAATACTAACAGTAACATACATTGTGCAATTATACTAGTCTACAAAATCCAAACTTTTTAATATGAATTCTGATGGTTTATTTAAGTCTAAGCTACCTGCCCTCAATATCGCTCCATACTGAGTTTGTGGTGGTCTAAGAAAGATGTGTAATCTTTAAATAAAATAAAGAATTTAGTTGTTACTTCTTTTGACTATAGACACATAGCGGTTTGAGTGGAACTTTCTCAAAAATACCAATATTCACGAATTTCTCAAAACCTGAGAGTGATGAGGTTGCCCGGAACAAACTGTGTATGAAGCGATATTGTGGAAATGTAGTTGGAACATAATCACCCATACTATTTTACAAAAGTAGAAGGCTATTTGGTTTATTGATAAAACCATCAGTTTTAGTTTCCTATTGTAATGATTCATAAACAAACAAAATTTTCGAGTTGGAAGTGAAAAATTTCTGCGAAATTAAAATTTTATTGCGGCTTTTAAATTGTAGCAATGTCATGTTTCAGAAATTCCTCGATCATAACTCAATTAAGCTCTCATCTAGTGAAATAGTCGAGGGTTTTTGCAACCACTAAAATAAAGCATTGTATATGACGACACTGTTATTACGCTCGGCTGGTGTTACGCTTGTTTACTTTGTTAGCAGCGTCCACAGGATAACGACATGGACCGAAAAGAAGAGCACGCATGTTTTCAAAAGCTTGTTGCTTTAGCCAAGTTATGCTTGGTTGGTGTTACGCTCGAATGGTGTTACGCTTGGATGTTGGGACGCTTGTAAGTAGTCACACTTGTAATAGGTTGTTGTTATTGTTAGTTGGCATTCAGTGTATGGATTGTCATCCATCAAAACAGTTTAGGCCATTTCATCTGCCAGCACCCTACAGCTATATCACACAGCTTTCTCTAATAGATCCAGCCGAAGCATTCAGTGTCGCGAAGATTCCCATCTAAAAAACCACTCATGAATAAATTGAATTTTTATAAAGATACCAAGCAGCAAAATTCTGATACTTCAAGTTCTTCGTTTTTGAAGACATGCATTCTCCTCTCAGAATGTGTTCTATACCGTTTCAGCTTTCTCGTGCGGGAAACATCACGTTGTGCTTGCGACCGAACTTCAAGTTTGGCACAACACTGTTAGCAGGCATTGAGAGCCAAGGGTACTCTTCCTCAGCTCTCTGGCTGTATATGTGTGAGCAAAGTGATGTGAACTAATCATTGTGTAATGAATATAGCTTTTAACCGTTTTACCAATGGGCTTCAAAGACTTAAACGAAGTGACTTAAGGCTTGAAGTAATCGCTAAAATGACACACTAAGTTGCCATTCGTCTTGGAGTGATTGACAAAAAAAGGTGGTATGTGTGTGGCTGTCCAACATATGTCCAACGATCTCAATATCAATACCCAGGAGCATTGTAGAATTTGTAGATGGAAGCCTTCTGATACATCTATAGTACATATGTTTCGATGAGCAAGTCTTGTATGTCTTCTAAGCTGATTGCTGAGCCAGTGGGCATATCAGGCGCTGTAAAGAGTCTCTGATAGTCTTCACGCTAGATTTCATAAAATCGAACACTACCGAGAAAGATCGATGCGTCATATAGCACTAAGACGAGTTGAGCTGGCAGCCGAGGGTTGGCTTTGTAGAGAAGACCATTCTGCCAAACTCTGTAAGAGGGTTGTTTTATATTAAAGTACGCCACCGGCACGTACTTCCGCCAAACCTTCAAATATAAAATTTGTTGCATAATCAGGTGTTCCGTTGTACTCTTGCAAATTGGAAAGCAGGGATTTTTTCTCCTTAAATCTCTTCCTTTGAACAACAAGCGCGTCGTCGACCCTACGCACAACCCTTTGAAGGTCTGGGGTAGCTCTACTGGTCTCGAAAGAACCCAGTATCATTGTTAGTCGCCTCATACGACAAGCTTTGACCTGCTGAGGTGGTATTCTCTAACCCGGTCACCACACGGAGGGTCTCTTCCATGTGATTGCTACAAATTGCAGTATTTCAAAACCATGTAACTCGTTCGAGTGAACTTTTCACGCTGAAAGGTGACGCAAGAATACAAAACTGAAAAATCTTACTGAATGAATTTAACACTAAATTTGTTTTATTATTAAGTTTTGTGCTTTTTATAGAAACCAACTTGTACATAAAGGATTTAAGTAAAGTAATACATTAAAGGTAAATTTCAATTAAATTCATTTAGAAAACTCGTTTTAATTTAATTTAAATATTGTATAAGCTCTTTAGAAAACCAACTATAGTCAAATATGCATTGAATGAATTGAAGAAAACACTGCATCAGTTCACTGCAATTCAATTAAACACAATTAGATTCGCCGCCCCGAAAATTCATTTAAAATTTCATTTCAAAATAAAGATTCTTAAGCTACAGATTTATTGTTATGGGAAAAAGTGTACTTTGTTTGAAATTAGATGTATACCGAATATTTATTTATTGAAATTGCGAATCTGCAATATGGCGCCCTTAAGTCATATTATATATGCTTTAAATTGCTTGTGGGTTGTACCCTTGCGCAGTAAAGTATGCAACATTTATTTTACGCGCATTTTGATACATTTGTTTGTGTGTATGCCTTATGTAAGAGCGAAATATGAGCTCGTTCTTGGCATAACTCACGTTGAAGTTTATTTACACAAATGTAAAAAATGTTGCAGCAACAACAGTTGCAATCACATCATGTGTAACAATTTTTCAACACTGCTATACAAAAGTCTGCTCACACACACACACAGACACGTGCTCCAAGTCTTATAGAGTGGCTGCCATAATGTATTTCCTGTTTGTGATGCGCTTAAAAATCACACAAGAACGGATATAAGCGTCCATAGGAAATGTTGCAATGTGCAATGTCCTAAGCGATCTTTTCGCTTCCAATTTTCATTTCCATTTTGTATTTTTTTTTTATACTTAACACTTTTTTATTTAGTTTTTATTTAGTTTGTTGGTGGGGCGCCTCCAAACACTTGACTTCTAACACATGCTAGCTGTCTGTTTATGGATACATGTGTGTGTGTGTGTGTGTGTGTGTGTGTGTGTGTGCACTTGCTGTTATCTTTGCGGGCGAGCGACTAAGAAATATGGCCACCGCGCCACATGAGCGGCCATTACATACAAAAAGCGAACATTACAACAAATAAAAAATAAACAAAAAATGATTTGTTACACTTAGAGAAAAGGAGGTTTTCAATATCAAATCAGAAATCTTATCGCTGGGAGCATTTTGTACACGAAATCAAAGATAATTTCGGAAAACTAGAAAAGTTCTTGTTTAAGTGAAATATGCATAAAAATATGTATTTGATCATTCAGAACGGTAGTCCTACTTGCTAGGCTATACACGGAGTTTTGACTGGAGCGTCATCGTAAGCGTTGCAAAGGTATTAATGCGCAGATTCAGGGGTTTTTCGGACAGTTTTTAGTTATAGTAGCGATTGGATCGGGATATAGAGGGGCTTAAGAGAAGTGCCTATCGTGCAATGTTTAAGGCAAGTAGCGAATAGTACGTTGAAGACCAGCTTAACTGCCATTATTTCTTCCCTCAACAAATATTCGAAAACTCGGTAATTTGAAACGAAATTTGTTAGCGCTCCTATATAAAAGGACGTTTCAAGTGGATCTTATCGGGAAACTTCCCATTAGCCTTTTCAAACGAAAAAAAAAACGCGAGTAAGAAAAGCGCGAGCGAGATAAGATGAAGCTGTGTAGTAGCTGGAAAGATGTTAAGAAGTTCACCTGAAATGCAACAATAAGTGTCAGATACAAATGCACTGAAATGCAATGTATGCCTCCGAAGTTTAAGTTTTCCATATATAAAACAAACTGCATATTTCAACAACTAAATGTGCTTTCCATATGCCAACCTGTTTACAGTTTTTCGCTCAGTGTACGGAATATGATGCTACCCAGAATGGTAGTTTTTTAATTTGCGAAGCAGCAGGAACTGCAGCAAGTATATAGCTTATATGGTTGTGTTGTCATTGGCAGCGTATCTAAGCTGTGCGCCCCCCTTTGCCACGCCCCTTTGCCGCTCACTTTGGCACTATGTGCCACGCGCAAAATTGAAAAATACGCGCGATAAAACGCTTGACATGCCGCGTAATGCGTTGCAAATATATTGCCAAAGTTTTTACCGTCATTGTTGTAGTCGTAATAGTTGTTGTTGTTCATATTGTTTTTACAGTTGTTGTGACAGCACAGCATGTCGATATGACACACACACACACACACACACACACACACACACACACACACACACACACACACACACACACACACACACACACTCACACAAATATAAAAAACTAAAGAGCGACACATATAGAAAACTTTTTAACTGGTCGCCCAGTTATTATTCATTATTGAACTGCCAGTTGTTCTGACAAGCGCCGCATTTCATTGATTTTTATTTTATACTTTTCTTTATTCTACTTAGAGGTTCTTTTTGTTTTAATTTTTAAACACAAGGCTAAAACTAATTTCATATAATTTGGCATTTGACTGGGCCATTTAACGACCACAACGATTGTGGGCCAACCAAGCCAGCTGGAACATAAATATTGATACTCAATAATGAAAAGCAATCGATTGGGTAACTAAGCTATGGCGGATAATTGGCAACATCCATATAGTTTGAGAGGTATATGTTCTTAAAGAAACTAAAATATGCAATGCCAGAACCAATTCTGCTGCATTGACAGGAATGTTCGACTTTGTTGCCACACGGTCTATAGTTATATTAGCACTTCTTAATTAGCTAAAAACACTCACCGACTATTTTCTGCGTCTGATTATATCTAATGTCGCCACTCTCCGGTTTGACCTCAGACTCTTCTATTGTACCTAGCGGGTATCACAACAACAAGTTTCGGGTTTCTTTTTTGTTCTGCAAATTTGTAGTATTGTTTTTGGAAACCGTGATGAAATATTGGTTTTAGAAGTAATGGCTTGTTCTTTGAAATCTGGTATATAGAAAGATTTGTAAAGATTAAAAAAAGTTTAGAAAAAGATTAAAGAAATATGAATTATCGTTATTGCTTTTCGCTCTTAAAAACGTGGTTTTCGAACCTTTTTATTTTTTTCTTATTTACAATCATTTTCTCTTGCTAAACTTAATAACTTCTAGAGAAAGGCATGCATTTTAAATGATAGTATATCTTATTAAACTTAAGAAAAAATTTACACGTATGTGTTCATGACGATAATAATGTTTTATATCAATATCGATGTTGCTTGTTTAATGAATAGAAACTTAAAGTAAAATTTTGTCACGTAGCGTGTGTCACTTCACGTACAATTTTATGACTTGACAAAACCAAACAAAAAATTATGAATATGAAGTAACGTTTTTCTAGATGTTTTTATAAAAAGTTGCATACAAAATCGTGCGCCTTCCGCAGATGTTTGGGTCTTTTAATATGCGAACTAAAACCACTTCTATTTTGTGTCACGTCACGCGCTTGCCAATAGCTTCCGTAACATACTGCTGACGGCTCAGATCTGTTATGCTCATCGGAAAGAGTTGAAACCATCCCTAGCACTGAGTCTTGCCCATTGTGCCATGTGCCCGAAAGGGGAAGTTAGGAGAGAGAAAGACTGTTGAAATAGGAGAAACGGTGTGAAAACAGAGTAGGCTTACTATGAAGACTCCCTATTGTCACAATCTTCCCGATTTCGTTGGAAGTCGTGAAGACTATGTAAGGGGAGAGTAAACAGCTCGCTCATGTTGAGTATATCACTTCCCAAAATGCGCATCCGTGTTCTTGCAAAGGCCGGATATATACAGAAAGTGCTCCGTGGAGTCGGCTTCCTCAAGACAGGCTGCGCAGGTTGGGTCGTAAACGAGGCCCACATTGGCCAGGTGTTGGCCAAATGTATTGTGACCCGTGATTAATCCAACCAGAGCTCGCAGATCTTTCTGTTTCTGACGAAGAATAAATCTAGAGGCCCTTGGATTGGGTTCCTTCACGAAGTGTTTCGTTACGCGGCACCCAGTGGTGGATATTCAGCGTTCCTTACAGGTATTGTCTGTATAGGCTGCTATCCATCCAACACTGTTACACTAAATATAACTCTACTAAAGTGCTATACAAAACATAACACTTTTTTTTTTAAACTTTCTTTGATTTTATTCATATTCAAAACTTAGGACTGTCATTTTGATAATCTGAATTTGTAACCAACATCAGCATTTGCATAACGTGTCTTGGTTGAAACTTATCCTCGAAATCACGGAAATATGCGAGGATATTGTGTTGCAAGCTCTCAAATGTTGAAATTTATTTTGCACATATACAGTTATTGCAAAGAAGATTTATAGAGAAATCTCCTGCACAATTGCTAGCTTTCCACTTTTGTGTAGCGTATTCGCAATTCGCCACCTTAAATGCATTTCGCCTTTACAAGCTCTTCGTCCTTGCACTTGCATTGCACGCGCATTTCCCATGGTCATAAAATATGGCAACTGCCGTTAGAATTTTTTTCCTCTATATGTTTGCCAGGCTGAATTTAGGTTTGGGTTTAGAGTTTTTCCGATTCTTTTTCCGTGTTTTCCTTTTTTGGCGTTGCTGGCACTGGCTTTGACGTCACTGAAAATTAATGGGTTAATGTTCAGATGTGGCAATAATTAAGCGGCCTGCACTGTGCACTTGCCGCCAAATGAATAATGCATGAGAGAGAGAGAGAGAGAGAGAGAGAGAGAGAGAGAGAGAGATCGAGAGAAAGAGAGAGAGAGAGAACTACGAGTAACAAAGTAGCTGAGTAAATAATGGCTTCCAAATATTGGTTAAGTTTTGCGCAGAATTGATTCAATATTTCATTTAATTAAAATGGCGCTGTGCTTGCGGTTGATTATAAATAAATTTGGCATATATAAATGGCATGTTCTGGGCTATAATCACAAAAATATAACCAAATATGGCGGCTAATATGGCAGACAAAAAGCGCCGTTAAATGCTGTAACCACAATTTCATTTAAATTTTTATGTTTTGTTGCCAAAAGCACCCACAACAACTTTGTTGTTGTTGCAAGGACGTGCCGCAACGATATGCAAACTACAGTTAAAGGCATAATCATTATCATGCTGAAATGTCATAAATTAATTGTATTGCAATTTGCCTGTGTGTGTGTGTGTGTGTGTGTGTGTGTGTGTGTGTGTGTGGGAAAGGAAGCGGCTTGCACAGTCAACTGCAACTTTAATTAAACATTGACTTAAATACGTGCCACCAATGAGGCAGACTAGGCAAAGGCATACACTGGCAGAAAAATATATATAGTTACGGTGTGGGAATAGAAAGAAAACTCAGGTAAAGATGATTCACGTCTGAGTTGGTCTTATAACCAAGGGACCTTAGTGAGGACGTGAAACTATAATAGAAACCAAGCAAGAGCAGGTACTAGAGCTGCAAAACCATCGACAAAGTCACCACTCGATATTTGCGATAGTTTTGGGTGTCCACCATCGATAATATCGATACTATCGGCTTTTAACTGGAGCGTCTTATCCGGTCGATCCTTATACCATTGCAAAAGTATTAAAGCGTAATTAAATTTCATAGATCGTTTTTTGATTTGGCTCATTGTTTGGAAGATATGAGGGTTTAAAAAAAAATGTTCCGTAGCTCTAGCGGGGTCTCGAGAGGGCATAGAGCCCACAATAAAAATACATATGGAATCTAGTCGTGGATAGAAGTACAACAAGACTAAAATAAAGTAAGTCGCATATACTGTTTAATAGTTATAGCCTTTTAATAATTTTGACGAGATCTGAAACGCCAAAAAATGTTTCTGTTCGTCGTGAATTGTTTGTATCATTGCGTTCTGAAATTCGGTACACATAACGTAAATTACTAACTGAAAAACATTTATTCTGGAGTTTGTTCCTCTATCGATATAATAATTTGTATTCTTATAATAAGACATTATGTTAAAAAATCCAAATCAAATATATGTACATTCTTATAAAAAATACTTATACCACAAAAAATCAAATTATAATGTTCATAAAACAAATTAAAAGAAACTATCGATAGTAGTAAAAACAATCAATGGCGCCCAACCAAGAGCCCACCATCGATGCTATCGATAGTCCAAGTACAAGTACAAGTGTACTCTAGAGTTCGGCACTTTATGCAGCAGTGATGAAGAAGGCGTGATAGACTATAATTCAACTCAATTCAGCAGTCGATGAATGATATAGGTGTGGGGATGCTTGAATAGCCAAAAAGTGTGGCCACTAAACCTACCACCTACTCTCCGTTTATCTCTCAAGGTACGACAGCTAAGTCTTACTTCTCGAGGCGGAGAAGGCATGAAGGCCATCTGTGCTTTCAGTTATAACGGTGTAGTTCAGCGCAATGTTGGTTCTAGCAAACCAGATGATTTGCGAACTAAATAGCGTATCCATCAAGTCTGATGGCATCGCTACGCCTAGGTTTTAGCGCTTTCCGTTCAGCCGTGAATCTAAGACGGACAATAACTACAGTTTCTGCAGCTACTGTGGTCCGTGTAAAGTCTATGCAAAATGTATCCATTCCAAGAATTCTTTGAGGCACCACGTGGAGTCAAATTGGTTAAGGTAGACGCAGGGATCAGGGAGCTTCACTTTGTCCTGAGCAGACGTCCTCACCGCTTAGGAAGCTTCTGATCTTAAGCGATATGTCATAGGGTATAGCTGCTTTGAAGTTGTTTAATAAAACACTTTTTAATTATAAAAAAAGAACAAAATTAGTAAAATGATTTGTAACAATTGACCGACTTAAGCGAAAATTAATTATCGCCCATAAGATTTGAAGTGGACCAAAAGGATTTACCTTCATTAAGCGGCTTAATATGCAACGGGCGGTCACGGTCATTATTAATATTGTTTAATTTTTTCATCGATTAAGCTCTTAATAGTTCCACCGTAAAAGCGGCAAACACAAACATATTTTCACAAATAGCTTATAATAAAATATGCTATATATAGACTTAAGTGCTTAAAAATAAGTATGGAGTTTGTTTTAACTCTTGCACATTTTATGTTCATAGCAATTTAAAATTAAATATGGGCGATTTGTGTCAGATGATTTAACACAACTACTTAACATTAAGTGAATATGAGAAAATACAAAATTTTATGAAGGCAGGCTTTAGTCTCTTTTGCATGGCACTTAAGTGTCATAGGAATAAATCTATCTAGTAAAATTGCTTTATAGTTCAATGAATAGATGTCGTGGTATTAGTCTTTTTCTTCTCTTGACAGGACCTAACAACCCTTTACCGATTTACGTCCTCTTGTAGAGTACTGCTCCAGATGACACTACTTCACGTGCACATTCTCTAATCGAAGAAGCCAGCGGTGCCACTATCTGTTAATTCGCTCGTAGAGCCCATAGAGCTTCTCGTTCTCGCAATTGCCAAGATCTTACGAAGCCAAAGATCTTAAAGTGTGATAGAGTCATCATTGGCCAACTGAGACCAAAGTATAATATATACTTGCTTGATCTCCATGCTGAAATCGTTCTTTATTATGAAGGTGGTGCAAAGGCAGATAAAATCCTTGACAATATCAAAAGTGTAGTTTTCTACTGAGAGGACAACCGTCACTACATACGTTGTTTTTCTCTAACTGCTCGCTTAGTACGACTAATGATATCGACATCATCTGCATACGCGAGTAGTGGACGCTCTTACACTTTAATTTTGTCCCGTACCGATGTACTTTGGCCTTTCGCCACACACTCTCCATCACAAAGTTGAAGAGGTCGTAGAAAACGTTATCGCCCTTTCTGAAGCCTCGCTTGGTATCAAAAGGTTCGGAAAGGTTCTTTCTGCTTGAAAGAGCTGCATTTGTTGCTCAACGTCATTCTGCAAAATGTCACTAGTTTTTCTAGGTGACTAAGCTTAGACAATGCGACGTATGCGCGATCTATAAGCGGCATATCAAATGCTGCGTTGTAATGGCGATTTTGATTTCGTGGGTCTTTGCCAGGAGGCGTAGTGTGAATATCTAGTCGATGATGGACTTACCAGGCTTA
Organism: Chymomyza caudatula; assembly: GCA_035041775.1. Taxonomy (NCBI): domain Eukaryota; kingdom Metazoa; phylum Arthropoda; class Insecta; order Diptera; family Drosophilidae; genus Chymomyza; species Chymomyza caudatula. Next base: position 5,384,498 of record JAWNKW010000146.1, read on the forward strand.
AAGCCACACTTATAAAGTATAATCAGTTCTTTTGCGAGTGGCTCTAATGGCTAGTGCACACCGTGGTGTCACTCTTCTTGAAGACAAGGCAGAGAACGCCAAGGATTTAATCTTCGGGCATGCTCTGATCTAGCCATATTTTGATAAAGAGCTGGAGTATGTGCTCTTCCAACTCATTGCCGTCAGTCATGAATAAATTTGCAGGCAGGCAGCTTTGTTGTTCTTAAAACGCTTTCATCATGGCTAGGCGGCGGCATCACGACGCCATCATTTGTGATTGGGGCCGTCGGGCAGTTAACTCCACAAGTGGCATAACACCCGTCAATATGTGTTGCCTTCAAATCCTTAGTACACCCTGGGCATTCTCTACCAGATTTTCCTCTGTAACTCTGCGAACAACTGTTTTGCCTTTCCTTTGTGATACCTTAAAAGGTGTCAAAACTCTTTTTTTTTTTTGCTTGGATTTCCTTGTCTTCGAATTTCTATGGATTGAAAGTTTTTCTTTTTTTGTATGTTACATAATTGAAGATTTTATTTTGTATTTTTGTAGTACACCATCGTTTTTTGTTATATTTTTATTTAATTCATGAGCTACTCAATTTCACACAATGTCACATTCAGTTAGGCATCTTTTTAGGCTTTGACATGAATGGTCTTGATTCGACTCTTTTTCTGTAATTTCTATATTTTTGCTACTTGACTTTTGGCTCTATTTTATTCTATATATATTTTATATTTAATATTATTTTTCTCAGTGCATAAAAGAACGATGGATAAAGTGTAAAAATGGCGGCAAAGGAAATGCTTTTGATTTTGTTTTGCGCTTGCAAAATTTGCTGCACTGCATAACGCTCAATTAGACAATAAATGGCTGGCAGCTGCAACGCTGCGTATACGCAATATGCCTGCAGTCCTTAGACTCATACTACTCAGTCTCGCTATTCTATACGCTTGCCTACGCTTGATGATGCCTGCTCGCGATATGACTGCGGCTGTTTTGAGTGCAAGCTGCCCCAAAAGCCCCCACCAGCTCCCCTGTCTATGCCACCCCTTTTGCTGCTGTCCATGGCAGCCTTCGCTTATCTTCATTTACGTAATGTAAGCAATTTCTGTAAATTGCGAACAGGCCGGGACGCCAACTACTAGCCACGTAGCCGGCGTCACCAGCGTCGCCAGCGTCGCCATCGTCATCGCCGCCTAACAAAGCGCTGGCAATTTTGTAGATTAAACTGGACCAAAGTGCAATTGGGCGCAAATTTGTGTGCGGTCTGCAAAGTTTTTTCCCCAACTAACAAAAAACGAGCGGGCGAAAAAAAAAAGTAGATAATATGAAAGGGTAGCATCGAGTAAATTAAGATAATGAAGCGCCATTGCACAGGCAACATGAGAATCTTCAAGGGCTTGAAGGAAGCAACGCCTGATTTAAGATCAAATGGCTGTAGTTATAGCGAAGTGCTGTTGGCTGGAGCTTGCCGCTGGCAGCAGCCACTCCATCACTTGCGAATTAAAATAAAGATGAATTATGTGCTGCACGTTGAGGCCAAGGAGTGTCCTGAAGTGGTTTGGAGTGAGTAAGGTATGGTGGCAGGGGAGCTGTTACTCAGTCGGCTGAGAAATTCAAACTTAATGCGTGCTCCATAAATCAGTATCGCTCCCCAATGATCAATGGGCTGCTTTAACGTGCGTTGAAAGATTGAAGACACTTTTTATGTGTATGTGTGTGTGTGTGCCACATCTTGTCTAACAATTTCTTGTGAGCTTGCGAGTGTGTGTGTGTGTGTGTGTGTAAACTTTATGACGTCAATTGCCCAATGTTGCCAATGGCAGCAGCTATAGAAGCTACAGCTCTACAGCTTCAGCGCAACGTGCAACGTCAAGAGTCAACATTGTGGCGGGGCCAGAGCAACCAACAGCTTCATCATTGTGCGCCACAGAAAACAACAACAACAACAACAATAATAGCAACAATGGCAACCAAAACCAATTGACGATATCGATGCGTGCCGCGCAAGCGTTTCAAGTCAACTCAAGTCAACTCGTCCGAAGTGCTTGCTAGGTCGCTGGGTCGTTGGGTCGACTGCCTGCCTGCCTTGCTCCTGGCTCCTGGCTCCTGGCTGATGTCCTTGTCAAGCCGGCTGGCGCTGTGTTTGTCTGTGTGTGCGTGTTTGCGCCGGAATGAAGCCATGAACGGCATTTGTGGCATGGCAAATATTACAAACAATGTGCAAAGTGAAGAAAAATTATACTTTATCCAAGGAATTTATATTTGTTTTCAGCGGCAAAGCAGCCGTAGCAGCCGGAGCAACAAAGCAGCTCATCAAAATGAATGTGTTAAAGCTTTAAATAAAGGTTCTCTTCTTTTTTTTTTCCCTGCCACTAACAGTCTTGGCTGTTTTGGGCTTCGCTAGCTTGTTGGCCGCCCAACTTTGATTTATAAGATTTGCCAGCATGACTTTAACATGCACTAAACTAATCCGCTTTTTGGCACGACACACAGCCAAAAGAGTGTAAAGCCCGCTACAAAAACAAAAGTCAAACAAAATAGTAAAATATAGAAACTTGGCACACATTCCCACACAGCTGCCGGAGAGATCATCCATTGCATTTGGCTGGCACAAAACGAAAAGTGCAATAAAATTTACAGAAGGCCGCAAACATGACCAAAGGACCTCTTCTTCTTGTTACATTTTTCACGCGCCAACTAATGTGAGCTCTGCCCCTTGCTTGCCATTCCCACCGAACTCACACACGCCACAGCTATTCACCCCGAACGTGGGCCGAACGTCTGCCTACTTAAACGCTGACATCGCCCCTAAACGGCACGCCCATTGGCCACATTGCACACTATTAGTTGCAGCTGCCAAAAGTGATGAATGTGTGAAATGTAAACTTTGTTACGACGGAGAAATAACAGCGCCCAGACGTCGAAAAGTGCCAACAAAAAGAGATGCAAACAAAAAAAAACGAAAAACGAAAAAATTTACGAAAATCCAGAAAAAGTTGTTTGGAAAAAAGTAAAGCCAGCGCACAAAATGTTTGCTGCAAAACCTCAACACAACAAAGACAAAAAACAACCCAAGCAAAAAAGTAACAAAATTAAACGAGAAAATAAATCTTACTTCTGCCATACGAAGATGGAATACCCTTTAGCAATAATTGTGCTACATCGCTTCGAGTTGATGCACTAATCTTTACTTGATGAGTCATCTTTGTTTATCGCCTTGTTTCTGCGGCTTTGTCGTCAATTGGTTTTATGACAGCAACGAAGAGGACTTGATATCGAGAGTTTTCGATTAGCTTTGATTGGATTTGTGGTGGGTGCGATGACAATCATGTTGCGTGTATTACTTCCCACAGCGTGAATTCCCATCTTTGTGGCCTATTCAACTAACCCGTGGCAAATCCAACAGTTAGATCGTTCCTCTTCTGATAAAGGATATACCTGGACTTTTTAAACATCATGAATTTTTCTTTTTCAACTTTTTCAAGTATCTGTTACTTTGAACGACAAAAAAAGTATCGAATTTCGTCAGACGATTGACGTTTTTTTATTTTTTTTTGTTTCGATAAATGCTCATTTACAAAACAAACCTTTTCCGATAAATTTTTTGGTTCAATAATTACGAATCCGCCATTTTGAGTTTTCTAGCATTTTTTCGATATTCCCCAATAACTTGGGCATTTCGCTACCGATTTTGGTCAATTTGTGTAGAAATGCTCGAAAAAAAGAAAGGAACGTGTGCCAAATAGCCCAGTAGGAAATTTGGGACTGCTGGCCGAAATACACTTTTAGTAAGTTCACCCCGCAACTTGTGGCATGTCTGTTTCCAACTCTGATTTTGATTTGTCGAAAAAAACTAACTTTTCACTAGTAGGCTTTGAAAAATAATATATTACGATAAACAGCATTGTAAAACCCACCAATAGAAAGCTTACAAACAAAATCATATATCATAAGATTAAACGAAAGAAAAAAGAAGAAGACAGAATATTGGATAAATCCTAAAAGCAAATAGTCAGAGTTATTTACTAGTGTTCAATATAAGCATATGAAGTCGCGAGACCAGTAATTTCTTCTAGGCATAAATTAGAGATATAGTTCCGCAGCGCTGAAAAGCAAAGCAGCTCAAATCCTCTAAAATCGTAATGGAATACACTGCTATCAGCTGCTTTATATAGACATTACTACAAAAGGGTGTTAGTCGAGCTTCAGAAGAGTACAATACACTTTTTCAATGTATCAACTTACTGTCTCCCCGCCTTATTTGATGAACCATCATATAAAAGTTATGTTCCATGTTCACTCTAGTTCAATAAATAGCCCAAAAATTGTTTGCAATTTGTTACAAAAATAAGTATATCATCAAAAGGTTTGCCACTTTCTTAGATAGACAGACTACTAGATTTATTGCACGTTAATCAATTCTGGTTTAAAGCTGTATCTTTTCAATAACTGATGACAACCTTTATGATGAATTGGTTCTCAAAAAATGTTCAGTGTATCTAGTAAATGGAATCCTCTAAAGTTGAAAACTCAGCTGAACTATTATTATACCCTAATGGATATGTAGAATAATATGTAATTTTTAAGGTTGTTGTGTAACGATGCACACTCTGAGCTGTTAGAAGGAAGAAGCTGCTGAGCTATTTTATCGACTAGAGCTCGGGCAGAAAGAAGGCTTGAGACCATGAGCACATCGTTGAGGCAGTGCCTTTCTCTTCTAGATGAGCAGCGGTTCCAACACCAATTTTGAAAAAAGCATAAGATGCATCGCAGTACCGCCTTAACATCTGCAGTTCATGCCTGAACACTAGTGCGTACAAGAACTCCAAAAAAGATGCTACAAATAAGTAATTCTATTCACTTCTTATAACTACTATCATTTTCTGCTCTTCTGTTAAGCTTTGGTAGCAATCGAAAATATTTGTAAAGAAATAACCATCGTTTTGAGAAAGTGCGCCAAAATTTGCGTCAGTTTTGTGTTCAACTTCTTCGTTCAAGTAAAATAACTTCCTGGCCAGTCTTGAGCCGCTTCTGAGAAGAAATGTTATTCGCTTCCGGAAGTATGGTGGATTCGAATTTTGCGGTCGGAAACCTTGCTTTCTTGATGAAAGGTGATATGTCACATAGCTCTTAACATGAAAATTTTGCCAAAACAAGTTTTTGGAATCGACATCGACCGTTGTGAGGAGAAACTAACCAAATTTCTTTTGTTTTTGCTGGTTCAGATTACCCGCAACATCTCAACCCTTTCTTTTGCAGCATCAGTATCAGTTGTCCACTGACGTTTGTAGCTCATATATTAGCAGTTCGATTGTTTATTTGAAAGGAGATAAGAAATAATTGGTTCTGCTCAAAAGTGGCGAGGCTTCTTTGTGCTTGGCGTCACCTAATAACATTTCTTAGATTATGCTTCGTTTAACTGACGTTTAGACACATTAGGATTTGTCGTCCCCATAAGCTCATCGCATCAACAGTAAGCGTTTTATTTTTCTTAATGAAGCGTTAGCTCCAGCTTTCGCCTATGATTGCTACACGTTACTTATCATAAGGACTCGGCCACGCCTCCTTCCAGGCGTTACAAATATCGGAGCCACATGTGGATACTCTTTTCAAAAAGTTAAAAAAGAGCGATAAAATTAAAAAACGGTCATGCTAGAAGAGATCGCAAGAGCGAAGTTGAAATGAAACGACGGCAGCCTGTCGAAAATTGCAATTTTTTGTTTCGGTATTATTTTGGTGCTGTTGTTGTTGTTGTTGTAGCTGCTGCGGCGGCGGCGGCAAAAATCCAATTAAAGCTGCTGTCGCTGTTTTGGGTGGGCGTATGTGGGGCGTGGCAGTGGGCGGGGTCTGGGCCGCATTATTTAAAAGGCGCGAAACATCAGCCAGATTGAGAATGCCAAAATACATGGCAAGCCAGAGACGAAGAGCGCTGATTGAATGTCAGGCAACGTGGCGTATGTGTAATAAACGCAAAAACCGCACAGACTGCGCATCAATAGGCGACATGTCAAAAATTGCCAAAGCAAAAAAAGCAGAACGCCTACAAAAGATGGTACCATCAGTCAGGCCATCATCAAGGCAGTCAGGCAGTCAGTCAGTGAGCGAGCGAGCGAGTGAGTGAGTGAGTGAGTGAATGAATGAGTGAGCCAGTTAGTTAGTTAGTTACTTTAATATGTTTTCGGCTCATTAACTTTTTCATTAAAAATTAATTAAAGTCGCAAGTTAATTATGTCTAAGCATATTTATCATTTTGCGCGCAAGTTTTACATTCCATGACATGACAGCAGCAACGCCAACGACGACGTCGACGTACCAAAAACTTTTACCATGTTTGCGTGCCAAACGGGCTCCAAACAGCGCTAACACCCGCTTCCGCTCCGGCTCTTCCTCCTGCTCCAACTTACAAACACTGTGCGTTGCTGTAAAGTGTCATTAGTCTTTGGGAGCTGTGCTACTATTTTGGCATAAATTAGTTAGCCGAGGCATTGCTGTGGTGCCAAGCAACCCTTTTAGCCGCCTGCTAATCATTGATGAATGATCTATCTATCCAACTGTTTTGTGGCTGCTGCCTGCTGGTTAGGGCCAATTTCCATGCCAGCCATGTCAAGTAGTAATTGCAGCATGCTTTTGATGTCTAGTTGTCGATTGGCTTCAATGCAGCAGCAGCAGCAGCCGTAGACAATGGGCCGGGCTAGGCCAGTGCAAACAATGGCTAACTAAGCAAAGCGCCAAAAGCCATTCAGTTAACTTAAGTTGTGCTCAAGTGGCTCAAACACATCAAACAATAAAAGCTGAGATAATATTGTAATAATAAACAAAAGCAAAAGTGCTTTAATCGCTTGCTCTGATTACAAACACGACCAGCTACCAACAACAACAATGCAGACGCACACACACACACACACACACACACACACACACACACACACACACACACACACACACACACACACACACACACACACACTTAGCTTTGTGGCTTTGCATACTAAGTAGATGCAGCTGCAGTTGATGCAAGCAACGTCAAGCGGTAGAAAAAAATTTGATGCAGACAATCGGCACGGTGCCCGACAGTGGAATACCATGTACCCTTTCTCTTTATAAACACTAAACAAGGTAAAATGATAAGGGAAGTATCCACTTTTATATATATTTTCATAAGATCGATATGCCTGTAAGCATTTTCCTATTGGGAACTTCCAATTGACAAGTTTTCCTATTGGGAAGTGGTGGCAAAAATTACTTTTATGCCCATAACTCCAGTATTCTTAGGTCAATGTCGAATTTTGTAACACAGATCAAAAATACATTTATAAATGTCTGTGACAAGTTTTAAATCAATGTATAGTGGGGTGTGGCAGTAATTAAGGTAATTTTGAAGTTGAAGCTGCTGCAAGCAACGTTCAGCGGTAGAAAAAAAATTTGATGCAGACAATCGGCACGGTGCCCGACAGTGGAATACCATGTACCCTTTCTCTTTATAAACACTAAATACGGTAAAATGATAACGGAAGTATCCACTTTTATATCTATTTTCATAAGGTCGATATGCCTGTAAGCATTTTCCTATTGGGAACTTCCAATTGCCAAGCTTTCCTATTGGGAAGTGGTGTCAGTGGGGGTGAAATTAGCATATTTTTGACTATAACTTTTGATGTATTAACCCGATTCAGATAATTTTTGAAACGTAGATGTACATAAACACGACGCACATCTCTGTCGAGTTTCGAGATGATAGATTGTACGGAGCGGCTTTTTAACCGCAAAAGTATGTCACAGGGGATGTGGGCAAGATATCGACGTGATACGACAAACTTCATCTTTACGATGTAAAAGCGCGGACAGACGGGAATGCTCCCGACCATTTTAGCCCATGGAACAAATGGTGTGCCACGCCTCCTATAACCTAAAATACCCTTTTCCACTTTGTGTACAGGGTATAATGAGCGTAATTATGTTCTATTATACTACTTATTATTATGTTGCATGTAATTTAGCTGTTGCAAGCATTTGACAAAAACCATTGCATACTTAGCAGCGCTGCCGCTTGACTCTGTCGCTGATAACTTGTTTGGTACGCAAAAAATTTGTGTGCAAACGCTTTTGAAAAGCATTAAATTAATTGGAAGCTATGCAGCTATGAAACTACGAGTCTATGCAAAATGTAAACGCGTCAGAACAACTTGCGAATTGTAAGGGAGTGCCTGTTATATGTATATATGTATGTATGTATATGTATGCTGCCCCCTTGGCAGCCGTGCAAAAGCAAAAAGTTTACAAAAGGCAAAAGTTTGATGGCAACTTTTGTACCCTCCAAAGCACTCGAGTTGCATTCATTGCTAATTTCGCTTTAATTGCATAAATGTTGCGCTTTTTGTGCACTACCTCGTCTTGCCAACCGCTTGCAACTCGCTCGGTGTCGAGACCTTTTGGCTGGTTGTACACGAATTTGCTTGCTTTATTTATTTCATATTTTTTGGGGCCAAGCAAGCAAAATAACCATAAATTCACTTTACAAAATATAAGTGCATATATATAAAGCGACTATAACTGTACCTATATATATATATATAGTCAAATTTTGTGAAATTGTTTGAAGTGCGCTTGAAATTGAAATTTCGAAATAAAGTAAAGCGGCAGCAACAGCAGCGCAGTAGCAGCGCAGCTGAAAGAGATAAGAGCAGCTGAGAATTTTTGGCCAACAAAAAACAAGTTACTTATAGCAACGGGCGAGTGTTCTTATCAAGCCAAAAGCAACTAACGCAATGACAGTCAAACTGTTGGCAAGAATGGCTGACTGAGTGACTGAATGACAGACTGTCTGACTGACCAAATGTCAAACTGACAGAACGTCTGACTGTACTCAATGGCTTAGTGCATTGTCAGTGCTGGTTACCCGCACTCTGCTTCAACTGTCTAAAGTCTGCCTGATGAAAGGTTGTTGTCAGGGTTCGGTTTAAAAAGTTGAAGCATTGCACAAATATTTGAAATAGCACCAACATTTGCAACATAAATAAGTTCAAAAGTTGTTGGGGCAAAAGTATATATATATATATATATGTCTGTATGTATATAATGCGAGCCGTAAAATAAAATGCAGCTGGCAAACTAAATTAAATGAATGTTCAGTGAAAAAAAGTGTTGCATACATTTGTGCTGCATTTGTGTTATGTGTGTGTTTGTTGTGTTGCTTTGCGATTTATGAAATTTATGAAAGAGACAGCTATAGAGTCAGAGTGAGAGCGCACATAGAAATGGCACTGGGCTTCAACTAAATAGCAAAAGTTTACAAAGTGAAAGCTTTTCACATTATGTTGATGCTACAAACACACATATATACTTATAAATATGAATAATGCGCATATATAACAAATTTTTTACATTTTAATTTTACTTTTAGCCAGCATTTTTTCTCTCTTTTTTATACCCTGTACACAAAGTGTAAAAGGGTATTATAGGTTTGTGCAATGCATGTAACAGGCGGAAGGAGGCGTGGCAGCATTCCTGTCTGGCCGTCCTTCCGTATGAACGTCGAGATATCAGACACTATAAAAGGTAGAGGCACAAAAAATTTACCAAAAGATGCGCATTTACACCGAAGTATAAATGTCGACCTATCATCTCAAAACTCGACAGAGGTGCGCAAAAGTTATCGAAATCGGATGCATACATCAAAAGTTATAGTCAAAAATTTGCTATTTCACCCCCGCTCGCCTATAAACTGCTCCAAAATTGCACTGCATGTAGATATGGATACATATGAGCTAGCGTTACAAAATTTGGTGTGGAGACTCGTGTGACCCTAATCTTTAAAACTGTATCCACCTTTTTTCAATAGAACTCACCTTGCCCACGCGATCGATTTACCTTAATTACTGCCACACCCTCAAATATATTCATTTGAAAATTGCCACAGACATTTATAAATGTATTTTTGATCTATGTTACAAAATTCAACGACATTGACCAAAGAAAACTGGAGTTTTTTTTTGCCACCACTTCCTAATAGGAATACTCGTCAATGGGAACTTCCCAATAGGAAAATGCTTACAGTCATATTAAACTTGTAAAAAGAGAGAAAATATTTTCGTTCCTGGATTTATTGCTTATGTGTAAAAAAGGGTATTCCATTGTCGGGTACCTCGTCCCGACTGTCTGCATCAAAATTTTTTATATTTTTTTAACAAAGTTTTCAATTTACTTGTTTTGAGGGTGTGTGTGTGTGTGTGTAGCGGCTGCCTAGAGACTTTGAGAATTAGTTGTTTGTGGTAAGACTTTTAATTTGCGCTTTTGACATTTAAATTGTTGCCCACAATTAGGCCTTTGTCGGCTATATGTCGCATGTGCGACAAGTGTGCGAGCAAGACGGCAATAGTATGCTGCTGGCTAAAAACTTATTGACAAAACTGTCATTACCTGTCCAACTTTGTCAAGTAAATCCACTTAAACTTGCAACGAACAAGAGATTTAAGTTAAGCTGCAACAGCAACAACAGCAACTAAAAGTGTGGGCCGTGTATTCAAATATGCACATCGACGGCAACAACAGCGACAAAAGCAACTTAAAACAGGTGTAACAGCAACGACATCTTTGTTAACTTGGCGCTGCTGCTACGGCCGGCGCACAGTGGATACAACTGACTTTTTTTTCGGCGAAAATCATAACTTGTAAGGAAGTAAAGATATTTTCAAAATTTAAAATGCATAGAACAGAGATATCCTTAAGCTGTGTATAGTGGCAGCTTCAAAAAACGGTAGTAAAGTTCGATATTATATACTGCAAATGTCTTATCCTTGCATGTCATGGAAAAATTCCATGTTCTAAATTATGCTTATTTTTTAGCATATCGTACTCGTCGAAAGTTTGTCTATCTGGCGAACGTGTGTACACTAAGATCAAAATAGACTGCAAACATCTTGCCAACAGATTTTCAAAATTTTAACGATTTATTAAGCAACAAAATATATAATATCGAAATATTACTACCGTTTTTTGATGCTCCCTCTTTTCACAGCATATATATCGCAATGTATCGCAGAAGCTTAAGGAATTCTCTGTTATATGCATTTTAAATATTGAAAATATCTTTACTTTCATAAAAGTGATTTTCGCCGAAAAGAAAGTCAGTTGGATCCACTGTGCGGCGTCGACAGCGGCGTCGACAGCGCTGCTTTGGCGCAGAGTTGAGCACTTTTTGTTGTTGTTGCTGCAGTGCACATGAAAAATTTTACAACTGGCAAAGAAATTTATAATGAGATAAAACTTTAATAAATGCAAAGCATGCGAAGTGCGGGCGACAGCGAAAAGAGAGAGAGAGAGAGAGAGAGAGAAAGAGAGTAAGTTGAGAAGAGGATGAAAGTATAAGCTTAAAGTAGTTATGAATACAACAGTTAGAAATTGCAGGCACATGCACGAACACACTTAAAAATGTATGTAATTGTGCATAAGTGTTGCAGACGCACACACACACACACACACACACATAGGCACATAGACACACACACACACATAGGCACATAGACACACACACACACACACGCACACAGACACATATAAAGCGAAAGTTGCGTATGCGTGTGCGCTTTTAAGTGCTAAATGACTGTATATGCGATATGTGTGTCTATGTGTGTGTGTGTGTGTGTGTGTGTGTGTGTGTGTGTGTGTGTGTGTGTGTGTGTCAACTAGGAGTAGCAAAAAGTAGTTATAGAAATGACAGCCATTGAGACTGAGCATGTATGTGTGTGTGTGTGTGTGTGTGTGTGTGTATGGGTGTGTGTGCATAACGACTTGTCTCTTTGTTGACAACTTTGGTATGGCTACAGCTTCAACTTGGCTCTGCTCTGTAGTAGTAGTAGGGCTAACGAGCAGACGAGCTGAGCACTTGACTGACGGCAGAAACACAACAGTAAAAGGAACGGGCAGACTAGAGAAAGAGAGAGAGATAGGGAGCGAGAGAGAGAGAGAGAGAGTTGTATAGATGAAGCTGAACAAAAAGTCTATACAAATGGAATGGATTGAACATAACGAAAGCGTAGATCTGAACAGGATCAAATATATTACCCGCGCTGAGTGATGCATCGAGCGATTTGGTAAGTGAGTAGCCTAGTGAGATAAAACGGGAAAAGCAAAGATTAACGTGTGAAGTAGCTGCGATGGAAATGAATGATTCAAGAAGTGTGAGCTATAACTGCACTGACATAAACGACAAACATTAGTCGGATCAGTCACGGTCGTTAACCCTTTCAGGACCGAATTAAACTGGGTGGAGCTAAAGAATATTTGAAGGCGTACATTTATTAATATGACCTTAAATATTAACTGGCATTAATTTCAAAGACCTTGGTATCCTGGTACGTCCTATTTGATCATACGAAATTTTTTTTTAAAATAAGTATACCGCCCAGTACCAATGTTGCATATAGGCAAGATTGACTTGAAAAAATTCTTTAGGAACAGCTTAACACTTTTTGATAAAAAAATTCGATTTGATCAAGTAACTTGCCCTTTTTGATCAATTTAGAAGATTTTTTTGGTAATCTGAAGAATTGGGTATTTACAACGGCACGTGAAATCACAACAAAAACATCGTCCACACCCGAAACTTTCCAAAGGTGAACACATTGTAAAGACATAAGAATACACAAAAATGATCATACAATCAGACAAAATCAAAACAAATTCCAAAAGAATCAACGTATCGGGTTTTTCGGCGTTGGAAGGCAATGTTGCCTATAGGCAACGGTCCTGAAAGGGTAAATACATTTTTCAATAATTACTCTTCCGCAAAAAAATATTGCGTTTGGCCAATAAACTAAAATCTAATTTTATGTTTCTCGACGATTTACGCACTCTTTCTCAACACTCTCAGATTTTCCGGCGATTTGGCGATGTTTTTTTGTTCGTGCGTTGTCGTAGTCGTTGTCGATGTAGTGTGTTATTCAAATAACTTTAGTAAAATTTAGCAAGCTAAATGTTTTTTTTTATCGTGTTGGACATTTCTTCAAAGGGTTTCCTCCTTTCAGCACTCTAGTCGCTATAATTGGGTCGCCAGAGGAATAATAAGAGTAAATAATTTTCAAAATTTTTTTGTTTTTAATTTTTTTTTTTGTTTAAGTTTCTCATAGCTAATTTCGGTTGCTTTGATAAACGTGCGGAAAAGCCTGTGTTGGTTACCAACTGTTTATTTTCTTTTCTGAAAGTAGTAAAAGAGTAAAAAGTAGATCATCTTACTTACAAGAAAGGAGGAGTAGAACTACTCCTTATCCTTGGTCTGGGTGATATCAGCCTAGCCGCTGCCGTCAAGTTCCCAAAGTTGTTGTGCCGTAAAACAGAATCTGAAGAAGTTTTTGAAGTTTCTTTTTTTGACGATTCTTTGAACCGTATGGTTTCCAAAATGGCTTCCGAACTCCAAATCAGCGAAGCAAAATTTACCGGAAATGGTATGTTTTAGACATAGGATTTTGTTTTTTTTTGTAAATTTATAAACGCATTGCAATTTACCTTCAGTTATTGTAGAATATTACGGAAACGTTCATTGAGGTTACACGAAATTGAAAACATTTTTTTGAAACTTTCAACTACCCTTAACTGTTTAACCAACATAAAGTGCTGTTTGTTCTAATCGTAATAACACAAGAGACGAAAATATTCCTCTAATGCATGCAATTCTTAACATTCAATTGTGTAACGTGTAACGAATAACCATTTTTCTTTGTCTTTGCAGAGTTACAACAAGAACGATTGGTATGAATATGTAGCTAACGATATTCTTAGCCAAAACGAATACATAGTAAGTGGATATACATATATATAGTATCATAATGTAGATCATTGAAAATGTCTATTGAATCCTGCTGCTGTTGCTTGAAATTTTTAAATTTTAGCAGATAGTGAGAGCAATATGATACATTTCATTCTATATTTGGGAAAAACTATTAAGTTTTAAAAACTACACGGGTACTGTTTGCTTTTGAGCGATTTGCTTTTCTGATGATTTTAATGCATTTGTATAAGGCTCTAAAACAGAGATAGGCAGTATCAGCAGAAAGTTGCCAATATGCTAGTTCTGTGTTCCTTTGGTCGTTTTGACTACTCTGCAGACACACAAATTGTAGGCAGCAAATTATATTCTACTGTAACTATCGAATTTATCCAATGGCGCCATTAACGATAGTTTTGCAGCTCTAGTGAAAACTATGGAAATCTTTCAATTACCCTTTTTTGGGTAATCTTTCTTTACTCTACTTTTAACAAAGCTTCTGTGTTACTGTCACAGTCAATGTCTCTGTGTCGCGAACCCTTAAAAAGTCATTGAGAGAGCCCTGCCCGCTCGTAGAGCTAGAACATAGTTTCAGAGTTGTTTAGTGACAGAAATGAGTTAAAGTTAAAGATGATTTTAATGTAAAGTTTGCAACGAGCTGTACTTTTAAGATTCTGTACCTCTTTTCATTCGTCACATTCTGCATTGTGCCAGAAATCTCTTTAAACAGCAATGTATCAATATGCAATATGCGTTTGCAACCCAAAAGCAAATCGTCGATACGCCAAAAGTAACTTATAGAGCGTTAAAACGATCATGAGAATTTTTTCTCGACAGATATTTCAAGAGTTCTTAGTTGAAATTTTAGAAAAAGCCGTCAAGAGTTTTCGGACACACCTCTGCTTTAGAGATTAAGCATAATTTTATTAACAAATCTATTGCATCTTTAGATTTTGTATGAGTGAGGTCACGTTTTCCCAACACTCCCCTAACCTATCGTCACAATACGAAGGCCTGCTTCTGTTCAGTAGTGACGTCATTTATGAACTTCCCCTAGAGAGCTTTGTTGCACTTTAGGACCATCCCATTGTCGAGTGCGAATTGGGTTTCAGAACCCTTTGTTAAGCTTCATTGTTATTGCATTTTATTTTATGCTTCAAAAAGTGACAATTGTTAAAGGGAAAGCATTATTTTACAACATATTTACCTTTTAAATATTAAATGTATATGCAAATATATAAATACCAAAAAAGACCATTTTATATGCATGTGTGTGTCACACAAATAAATTGTATTTTTTTCCTCAAACTAACTGCCACAAATAGTAAAACGCCTCTAGATATTAATTTGAAAATTCTTTATATGCAAAATATTCAATTTAAACTTACTGAAATTATTTTTTTTTAAAGCCATTTGTGTGTGTTTTGGGGCTATGAATATGACGGTAAAATTTACTTGGCTCAAAGCCCTTAATGGCCACAAGCTAATTGCTGTAAATAACTGGGTGACGATCTGCACAACGGTAATGAAAATGTTGCCTTTAGGGGGTTAATGCCAACTGAGAAACGTTATGCGTACATTTCATTTAAATTAAAAAGCCTATTTAAATTTAAATGTTAAATACAAAAAGTGGCTCTTAATTTTGGTATTTTAATGCTGCAAATGCAATAAGCTCGTGGCATTTATTTTAATTTCCACAAACAAACACGCACACATACACACACTGACGCACACAGAGGCGCCAAAATGTTTGAGCAAAGCTTTTTACAAAATTAAAGCTTACCAACTGTCTAAAGGGTCTAAGGATCTGGATGTCTGGTTGTCTGGATGGATGTCTGTGACTGGATGACTAGCTTACTAAGTGCACTGTGCAATTGCAAAGTCATCGCCGCCATGGGCTGTTAAACTGCAAGTGTTTGCTATCAAATTAATTGGCACTAAAATTAGCAACCTCGCCAACGATTCGCAGCATTGCCAGAGTTGCCACTCTTTGCCACTTTGCCAGCAGGACAGCCGTTCGTAGCTGATTTAGTTTCCTTTACTCTACTTCCTGGCAGAACGCAATTTATCTGTCTGTACCTAGCAGCGAGGTCGCCTGCTGCGTTCCTCCAACCATTTCCATTTGGCTTAAGTACATTGCTTTTGCATTAATGCCAGCGGTGCTGGCGGTTCAGTAGGTGGTTCAGCTTCAGGCGGTGCTGCAGTAGCTGCCAGCGTTGGCAATGCGCACTCACATGAATCATTCATTGATTTAATTACAATGATTACGCTGAAGGAGTTGCAGCAATGCGCTCAAAGACACGCCGGAGTACAAAACTTGTGGGTTGGGCTAACGCCAGTCGATACTGTGTGCCAAGTGTTTAATTAAAAGTGCTAATGCAAAATAAATAAGTTCCTGGATGGTGCGAAACTCAAAGCAGAGCAATGAGAGGCATGCCAGAGCTAGGTGACAGGAAAAATCCATTTGTGCTAATAAGCAAAACGCTTTTCACAGAATTATACTTGCTGTAGTCACAATTTCGAGTACACATCAGTTAAGATATTTGAGAAAGAGTTTGAAAGAGTGTGACACTTTCCTTATCCGTAAAACGAACTAAAAATATGCGTTCGCGTTAACAAGCTCCAAAAACCGTCCAAAAACCGCATGCATATCTCACAGACTGTGATATTTTTATGCTCTATATTTTCAAACAGTGATTAGAGGGAACTTTATTAAGCTTTGAACTGGTTTTGGAAACACTTTAAACGTGTTTCTGACAGCTTAATTCCTAATAGCTTTCTCCCAGTGCACTTTGACACTCGTCTCTCCAAAGAGCAATTTATGCATTTTAATTAAGCCTTATCCCATTACCACGCCCATTGGCATTTGCTTATTGAAATGCATCAATTGGCACAGCAAGTTCTGGCTCAAATTGCAATCCACTAAATCCTTTTCCTTTTGACACAAAGTCCATTGCAACGCTGTGAGAAAGGAGAGTGTTCGAAATCAATTGCCGCACAAGGCATGCAAATCGATGCCAAATCGAGCCAACCAAAGGTGAATCAATCCACTTTGGCACTAACGGTTTCCACCCGATGCTCTACCCCCTTGTAGTAAGTTTTCAACGTATCCATGGCGATTCCTTTGGCAAACCAACAATATCGTACTTTCTATACAGCTTTTAAAAATCCAATGAAAGAAAAATATTTTGTTGTAATTTTGTGGCACATCGTTTCTGTATTTGTCTTCTAACTACAAGTAATAGCATTAGCAGGTGTAAAACTATATCAAAGGGGGTTAAGCACCCTGTCCTTTGCTTTTGCTCTGTCTATTTCATTTGTGTGTGTGTGTGGCATGCTTTTATGCCACTTTGAGTTCGCTTTGTGCATTTACCTGGCACGTTTAATGGCTGAAAGGTAAATTGCAGTATTTTCCTTACAACCAAAAACGAAAGCAAAACGCAGCAACTGCAACAACAACAAGAAGAAGAAGACTTCCGCTGCCATGTTGCTGGCTTGCCCTCGTCGTGCTCGTCGACGTCGTTGTTCTGGTCCTTGTCCTCGTCCTCGTCCTCGTCATCCTTGTTGGCCAGCAAGGAAATCATTTGATTTGCCTTCACGCTCCTTACTGCGCCCCTCCCGCTCCAGCACATTTGCACTCTGAAGGCGATCAAAGTGTTTTGCATTTACTTGCTGGAATCGTTGTTCCTGCCCCCGCACACTGCTCTCTCTCTCTCTCTACCAAAAGTATCAAAAATGCATTTGCTATTTAAAATTTGCCACAGCAAAACAATTTGTTTTGCATAGTTTCCTTTTCTCCTACTGGCAATATATGTAGAAAGAAGCAGATTATGACATTGTTGTTGCCGTAAGGAACTTTGGAACGCACGGCGGATAGAGTCAATCAATGCATGGACAGCAACGAACAAACAGAAGGAACAGTCATTTCATGAGCGTTCAGTTCCCTTTTGATAAGCTTTTGATTATGACATGTATGCATTGTTGTTTAGATTGGAATATTTTGTGGAATAATGCTTTGATATTGCTGTCATCCGCAGTGTAAGCCCTTGATGGAAGCTAACAGCTTTGAAATGGATTTCTTCAAATTTGTGTAAAATGCACAATACGGATTAGAAACTTCTAAGCAAGAATATTGTTGTTAAGTAGCCTCCTATTAAGTAGAGGCATTGATTTCAATGACTTTCTTTCTAAGGAAAATTGATAGTCGCAAAATATCAGCTGTGAGTTTCATTCAACTTGGCATATTGTTGCGCCATTGCGAAAACAACAACAGCCTAAGATAAGCCTGCTGCACTCTTACCGCTCACAGAACACACAAACTAACTGAAGACGCTGCTACTACAGGAGGCATACACAAGCGTAACACCAACCGAGCATCACACCACTCGAATCACACCACAGTGTTTACCGCAAAGCATTGGAGCTATGTATTATTACTTATTTTGTCGTTTGATTCTTGAGTTTTAGTCAAAAAACTGAAATTCTGTAATAACTTTTAAAGTCAAATAATTCTTTAATTTAGCTAATTATATTTTGTACGATGCGGTTCTTAGGTAAAAGTTTTGAAAGTTTCGGAGCGTGCATCATTTTGGACTATGACACGCTCTGCTAAGTCCGTGATTCCGGATTGGATTGTTCGGCATCCTTGCTTTGAGTTTTTGGATAAAAGTAAAAATGTATTCTAGAATTCGTGTTCAATGTGCAGAGTTTGGTATTGATAGTTCAAATTTTTTCTCATTCTGAAAAGCTGATTCCTAGATAACATTTATAATAATGTTATTGGGGATTAATACACTGCGACCTTAAAGATCTATTGTGCCCCCTACTTATCTTACAGCTGCCCTGCCAAACCGATCTCTGCGACAAATTTAATTATCTGGGATGGTTTTAGTAGGGATACTTCAGTCAGATTCTGTATACCCCCAGGAGGGCCATCCTTCTCCTCCCTATGGCATCACAACCAGCTAGTAAGCGCGGCTGGGATTCCTTCACAAGTTCAAAGAACCTGTAGGTTTTGGAGCTGGTGTTACATAGCTTGTTTAAGTCTCTTTTCGTCCTACAGTGTCCATTAAACAGACCTGTCAGAATCCTAACAGCATTCTTCCCTAGTTGTGGTATTTTCGTGAACCTATTTAAGTTATAGAAGCCAAGTAGAAGTTTGTCCTGTCTGAGACCTGGAGTATTTATCCAGTTCGTGCTCTTTCCTCTTCTGCTTAGTGGTATGTTCTCCAACGCCACAAAAAGACTCTGTCCCTATCATGGTGTTCGCAGCACCGTTTCTTGCAAGTCTAACCGCAAGTTCATTTCCGTGAATGTAGGAGTGACCGGGGACACATCTGAGTGAAAGTTTGTTTTAATTTGACTCGAACCAGCTTTTAGTTTATTCTTATTCCTGCAACCGCTCTTAAGGCGGTTAGTCAGGTCATCCGATAGTCCCAAACAACAAAGAGTATTAATAAATTCTACACTTTAGTTCTATCATACAATAGGTTGTTCATAATCTGATGACCTGCGAATGATATCTGAGTGTGCCGCTTAGTTTTCCCATCGATGATAGGTATCGAACACCTCTGATAAATCATTAAGCAATTTTGTTGACGTTGTTCACAGGTTTCAATGCAAAAGCTGTGACTTCTTGTAATACCAATTTGGTTCATTTCCAATAAAGCTTCATGAATTCCTTAATCCTTTCCAGCTAATTTTTGTGCATTTTGGACCAACATAGTATTTCCAATTAAAAAAATAATATTGTTTTGTTTCAAAATGATCTCTTCTTGCAAGAGAGTAGTCTAACGGTACTTAAATTTACGCTAAAAGTAGGCGTGGTTCTGTGTACAGTAATCAGAAAACGTGTATGTAAAAATATGCATATTCCTAAATGAGTAAATATTGAATTGAATTTTGAAATTGAAAGTAAAATGAAATAAATAGCTGCTTTGAAAACCTTTCTTACAGTGTGATATTTATGAAAGCTAAAAGTTCCTTTGCATATCCGATTAAGCTGTTAAAAGATTACACTTTTTTCTTGTTAACCATTACTAAAGCCTAAAGTAACGGTAACAATTACTTTGTTGGACTAACAATTGATTACGGAATCAATTATTCTGAGCTCTGTCAACTCAATTTCATACACAAATATATACACATATATATAGAAATTTTTAAGCTGCGCATTAAGTTCAAGGCATTGACAGGCCAACGCTTAAGCCCAAAATATAACGCGCTTACTCACACTTATGCGCATAAATTTAAGCGCATAATTCAAATTAATAGCAGCTTATAGAGAGTGCCAAGTGCTGCCAACTGATGCCAAGTGTTGGCGTCAAGTGATGCCAAGTGGAGTCAAGCTGGCAAGCACACACACACACACACACACACACGCACACACACACACACACACCCACTGAACGCAAGCTGTGCAAGCAATTGCAAAAAATGCAGCATATTTTTGAGCGCAACAAAAAAAAAAAACCCACTGTGCCTCACTGTTTGACATCACAAGGAGCATTGTCATATGCAAACAGACCAAAACAAACAAAAGAGGCATGAATGGTGGCTTGTGGCCAGTGACATTTGCAATGCCACTTGCCACTTGCCATTTGACGCGTTTATGTTGTTTAATTTCGCAGCGGTGTCTGTCAGCCACATGGCGTATGCGTAATCTGCGCTAAACATGCAAAGCCACACACACATAAAGCTAGTAGTGGCACAGCCAGAAGTCATAAACAAAAAAACTGACTAACTGACTGACTGGCTTTAAACGGCTTGCAGCGCATAAAACAGTTAAGACCGTTGTGGCTATAAAATGGAAATGCCAACAGCTACAAAGCAAGGCCAACTAGTTGCAAAAACAAGAAAAAAATTGTAAAACTACTTAAAATTTAATGAAACAATAAGCTAAACTGCCAGCACAAAGCTCACGCACACCAATACGCATGCAGCACACACACACACACACGCACACACACACACACACACGCACACACACACACACACACGCACTCACACACACACAATCACAGTGTGTGTTGCACTTACACAACAGTTGTGCGGCATTCTGTGGCACGCAAAGTGACGGCCATGAAAGCGTAAAAATGTAAAATTAACACGCAGCTTCTGGGTTTCGCCTCTATGCGTGTGTGTGTGTGTGTGTGTGTGTGTGTGTGTGTGTGTGTGTGTGTGTGTGTGTGTGCGTGCACCAACTGCAACTACAAACAACAACAAAACAGCTAGCCGCAGCCATAAAAACCGCACAAAAGTAAGAATGAAGTTGTTGCCGCTGCTAACGTCGCTGCTGCTGCCACTGTCCGCAAAAGCGCTTGAAAAATATGTTAACCACAGTTAAAACAGTGCCAGGTCAAGCGTGCAACACACACACACACACACACACACACACACACACACACAGAGGCACACATAGAACCTGCCTTAAACGCTTGGCATGTTGACAAATGTTGCACAGAAACGCGCGCGCGCGCGCCCCCTCGCCCTTTCACCTATACGCCCCGCTCTAGCTGACGCGCCACCTCGCTGTCTGTCTGGCTGCTGCTGCCCCTTCAAATGAGCAAGCACAACCTGACGCTGACCTCGTCACTGTCCCACTGTCTGTGTGGGCGTGGCACAATCACTTTGCTCTGGCAGTTTTGTGTTTTGTCCTTTCCCCGCCCTGCCCCCGCCACGCCCCGCCCCGTACACTATTTCCTACATCAACAACTCACGCAATGTTGGAAGAGTTTATACTTTGGTTGTATTTTTTGTATCTCTGTGCCACAAAGCATGCTACACTTTCTGCACATTAATGCCGCCACTCATGGCGTGTGAGTGATAATGCCACAGCTTGACATTTGTTTTAATGTATACGTCTGCCGGGCTGTCTGTCCGTCTGTCTGTTTCACTGTCTAGCTGGCCAGCTGAACATTGAGTGCTAAAACTCAAACAACAATGACATTATCAAGACGTGTTGCAGAATTCCGGCACGCATGTTGCACAGCTGCAGCATATATAAAATAGAGTTTAGCCGGATTAGAGCGAGATATGCAGTAACCTTAGCTGCAGCAGTGGCAAGTGCAACAGCTTGGTGAATTCAATCAATTTGCTAAGACATAAGTGCACTGCAACAAAAAGTTGGCTATACGAAGCCTTGAACAAATATAAGTCGGCTAGAGCATCGAAAGTTAGTCTTGTAGACTTTCGTGATTAGTAAATCTCTATAGAAATCCAGAAATATAAAGACACTCTCAATCGGAAGTAGTCCTATGTATTGTGTTTTTGCCCTTTCCGTTAACTTTAAGATAGTTTCATAGTTACGACCAAGTCTAATTCATATTTCTTGCCTAATAGTGAAAGAACGATAAAGCAGTATTAAAAATGGCTTGAATGTTTTTCAAAATGTTTTCTATCAAGACGAAAGCATTTTGTATGCTCATTTGAACCCATTTGCCGCTCTGAAGAAGTGAATGATTCAACAGCTTCTTCTATTTTGGATTTCGGGGGGAAAAATAAGTCTTTAGGTGCCAAGTGCCAAGAGCTGAAAGGCGTATGAAACTTTTATTCGATGGCTTGAATGTCTAAAAACGTTGTTATTTGAGCTGATTTATGAGAGCAGAGATTGTGGTGATGTAGCACAAGCCGCCTTGTGCGATTGGTTTTAGTCAATTTTATGGGTACTTCTGGCAAACAATGATTGTATACCATTCACAATTCACTGTCTTATTTTGCTCCAGCGGAACAGTTGCCACACAAAACTTTTGTTGAGTTTGGCTCGTTTTGGAACAACCGTAAAGATTCATCAGTTAGAATGTCATTAACATGTTTGTAGTGGCTGTTTTTCTTTAACTTTGCATGAAAGCACTTCATGGAATCCTTTTTTTGGCAATGTTTAAGTTATGAGGTATCCAAAGGAAACCAATAATCTTGATGCCCAAATGCCTCAATCTCACGGTATGTCACATGTCATTCTTGTTTTTTCCACTCAAGCACAGCATCAATTTTTTCTGGCCAAGACCTTTTTACATCTCGTCCTGCAACGTTCAACGCTGTACCAGTTTTTCACAATGGCTAATAGGTAGGTCTTCGTCGGCAAAAGTCAAATGGAAGCATTCCTGCTTTGAGAATTCACGTGTTAATTCAATTTTTCTCCCGAGTTTAATTTTACAAGTCTATGTGAACAATAAAGGAAGCGATCTTGCAACAAAAAGTTTAATTTTCCAGATAATACCAAACTTTTGAATGAAAATTGGCAGCAAATAAGGCTAAAACTATAATATGTAAAAAATTCATCAGATTCTTCGAAAGTGCTTTCAAAATCAGTGCTTCACATATTTGCATTTTGCAAACTGGCTTTATCTTTGCGATTGCTAAACTTCTCATGAATGAAAAATAAAATTTTGATGTCGATTTAAAACAAAATTGCTGTACACTATGCAATTTAGCTTCAAAAGATTCACTCGAAAAGTGTGCCTAACGTATTAGGATGCCAGGCTCCTGGGATGAATCGCTCTTGAATCCTACAATTTTTACGTAACTGTTGTAAAAGTTGTATAGTATTCTGCTTAAGTGACTTTATTGCTAAGACCAACTCGTATGACGTCACGAAATGCAGTTATTAAGCTCGGTTGCTGTTAGGCTTGTGTCTGCAATAAGGTTAGCAGTGAGAGCGAAAAGAAGAGCATGCTGTTAGTTTGTTGTTGTCATCTTCGCCAGATGGCGCTACATAATGCCAAATCGTAGAGAACTCACAGCTGAATGTTTTTCGCATTTGGCGAGCTGCCCGTGACGGCACAAGTTTTTTATTTATAGCGTTCTTTTGTTCTTAATTTTTTTGGGGAGCACTTCGTATTTAAACAAATTCCATGTTCAAAACTTTTAGTTTCGTAATTTTGGCTTTTTCTTTTAGTTTTCCAACTATCCATTTTATCTCTCTCGGTGTACATATGA
The DNA here is from genome assembly GCA_035041775.1 of Chymomyza caudatula. Classification (NCBI taxonomy): domain Eukaryota; kingdom Metazoa; phylum Arthropoda; class Insecta; order Diptera; family Drosophilidae; genus Chymomyza; species Chymomyza caudatula. The sequence continues at coordinate 5,408,197 of JAWNKW010000146.1, forward strand.
AGAGGGTATAGTTGTACGTGGTTGGCGTGTGCATTGATAAGCTTTCACAGCAGCATATAAAATTTCATTAGTTGAGTTCATTTGGCATTCAAGCCGCTTGCATTCAACTTCAATTTCGCCTTTTAAGGCATTTTTATTGCACTCATTCAGGCGTCGCTTCGTCTTTGCCATCCATTCTACGACGTACCACTCATTCATGCCCCAAGCTCATTTTTATTGACGTTTTTAATCAGCAGCTTTTGTGCAGCTTAGAGCTACGCTTGCTTAATTTTATTGCAGCGCACACATATGTGTGTATAGGTAACCACACACACACACACACACACACACACACACACACATACGGACATACTGACACATGCCTAGGGAGATAGTCAGTCACACACACCTATTTCATTAACAAAGTTTCATATTGATGATGCACATGCTTTTCTTTCTTTCTCAATTTTCCATTTGCCACATGCGTTTGAGCGCTGCAACTGCAGCAATGTGGCATATGGCACATTCAGGATCTACTGTCAAGGATCTAAAGTATCGTTTGCCATCTTGCTTCTAGCATCTGCCGTTTGCCGTTTGCGTGAATTCAATTTGATTGACGTTACGAGTTTCTGCTACTGATTCCAATTGCAATCAATTTACTTTTGTGCTTTTCGCATCCGAGTTGCAAACTTCATTAGAAATTTTCTGTGTCTATTTCTGTTTCTTTTGCCTTTGCTATTTGCCATTTCATTTTCTCTATGTCGGGCTTACCAATATCTATATATGTATATATATATGAGTGTATTTCTATACCCTGTACAGAAAGTGTAAAAGGGTATTATAGATTTGTGCAGACTATATGGTCCAAAAATGGTCAGGAGCAAAAGTCGAGTCGATATAGACATGTCCGTCTGTCCGTGTTGTCGCACCATTCTCGGAGACCATAAGAGCTAGATCAAAAATTTGTTTACCAAAAGATGCGCATATGCCGGGAAAAATAAGAGTTTCTCGAATTATGTCGCTATCTCACCCGCTTCCCCCGTGACAGATTTTCGCGGTTTCAACCCACACTATAAAAGCTAGCTAATTGAAACTTGGCACAGCTATGCACACTATTACTATGCATGTGCAGTGTAAAACTGATTCATATGGGGTAAGAACTTTCGAAGATATAGCTACTAATGTGCCAATTTTTGGCCCCCTCACCATCGAACTGTAACAGAATTTCACTTTTTTTACAGAAATGTTAAAGTTAACATTTATGTTAACCAAATGTGGTACGTTAGGCTAACAATTTTGACCCTTTTCCGCAAAATCCGTTATTACGCCATATTAAATTAGATTTTCATGGAAAAAATGGGTACAGGGTATCCCACTGTCGGGCACCGTCCCGGGGACGACTTCTGCATCGAATTGTTTCTTTTTTGGAACTTTTTGTTGCATTGCTTCATTTGGCTGCCTTTTGAGGTGGTTGTCCTTATTGTGGTTGTGGTTGTTGTTGCTTTTTGTTTGCCAGTTTGTGTTGATGCTGCAGTTAAGTGGCAAAAACACTAAGGCGCTCAAAAACTTGGCTCAACACACACACACACACACACACACACACACAGTCACACACCACACATACACAAAAATCTACTCTATGCGATATGGCTTTTATTTCTATGTGTATGTGTGTGTTTGTGAAAAGTTGTGACTGTGTTGACGCTTCATTTTGTAGATGCCATGAATTATGGCTGCCAGAATCAAAAAATATATTTTATTTTAAAACCATATAAATAAGAAATACAAAAGTAAATAAAGGAAATGAGTATCTGTGGTTAAGCTGACAGCTCTGGCTTGAAAGATTTCCCATTGCAGTTGATTAGATAAGATATATAATAGTATTTGATATGCATTTTATGGTAGGTTTTGTGCAAAATGCGTTCAGACACAAGACAAAAACCATTTGTGGTAGAATGTGAGCAAAATTTATAAGCAAGGTAATTAAGAAAGATTATTGCGGCTAGAAAGTATTTAGGTAAGTAGTTTTAATATTTTGGATTACGAATAGTTTTCAGGTGAATGTGGTTTGCGTTAGCAGTAAAAAAACATGTAAGTCCGATTTTTTGGTTAACATTGGTATAACTGAAACTTCGTTGGTCAAATTAAGAAATTGCTGCTGAAGCATATTACAATAGAAAAAGAGCTACTGATCATACTAATGAACTCTTCAATTAGGGTTATTGCTTCCGTACTTCGCGATCTGCGGACAGATAGTTCCGCTACTGATATGACATTGGATTCGAAGAATCTTCTTTTAATGCGTATATGCAACAATTCTGAGTTCGATATAACAGAATCATTAAGAAGGGGAAACTTTTCAGCTATCACTGGTATACAGCAGTATGGATGACATTGGATTTGAAGAGCCCTCGTAGGGAAATTTTACCGAAATTCCATATTGTGAACAACATACGCACTTTAGCCGTTCTGCTACTAACATCCACATCTTTTCCTCCATCAGGCGTTACAAAACTGACAGTAAAATTGTTTGAATTCCTCTGTCTCAGAATAGTCCGCTGATGTGCTGCGCGGCCAGCGTGCATTATGTTGGTCTTGTTGCAATTGATAGTAAAACCCGTCATCTCTCTATTCACTGGCAGTGATTGACAAATCGGGTTCACATCGCTGAGAGACGTATCTACGGTACATTATCTAAGGTTAGTCAAAAGAGTATCGACCTCTGTCGCACTTCGAAAAAGTCGAAAAGTTGTCGATAATGTAAAGCGAAACATCTTGCAACATTCCAAATGCACTGAGCGCTTTACTCAATCTGCTACTAATATCCAGATCTTTTCCTCCATCGGACGTTACATGCATTATGTTGGTCTTGTTTCAATTTTATTTTCCATTCTGTCCTTCGTCTCTACGAGAATAATAGTCGACATTGATTTTCTCGAAAATTGGCCACATTGCCACTTAAATTCGATACAGAGAGGAAAACGTTAGTATGAATTTCCGAGTAATCAATCAGCGAACTAAAATTTGTAAGCATAAATTGGTTTCAAAACACTTGAAATGTATGAACTTCTTGTACTTAAGCGAAAATTGAGAATGAAGTGTGTTATTGCCACAACAAACAAAAGCAACTTAAAATGAAAATGTAGATTTTCTGTTCTTGCACGGATGTGCCCGACTTCAGCACAATGTTCTTGAAATGTTCTCTCCTCCGTTTCGATTGTAAGATATTGCATATTCTGACGAATCGAAATTGAAGGTTTGTTGTTGTTATTTTGCACTGTATTTCTAACTAACGAACAGTTTGTTTGATATCTCTTTAATCTGACTCTAAAATTAATCGAAAAAAGATTATCCAAACAATATTGTTATTAATTTATAATCAAAGGCGCTTACGGAAGCGTTATGTCCTGATATAGGGCGTCTTAGAGGCGTAATCGCTTCTCGCACGCCTTTTCCATTCAGTGTTACCAAAGTTGGTTAGTGCGCTCTCTAGCTGGTCCTTCCAACGAAAACACGACCTGCCCCTTCGTCACTTTAGAACAGGTATCGGCAAGTTGAGCAGAGAAGTTGACAACTTTTCTCTGCTGAGACACATACGATTGCAATGACTGAAATTCTGCCGAAGTCTCCGCATTGAAAACTTTTCGCGAAGGAGATGCGAGATGCACAAAGGGGCAAAGATCTTACGGACTACTTTCCGCTCAAACATTTCAAGGGCATCTGTCCTGAATTACGACATCACACTGGCAAGGCCTCTTTTATAGAGGTATTTTTGTCTCTTCTTTTCATTTACATGCACTTTGTCAATATCAAGAATATAGTTTTCAACAGCAATCTGAGAGTTCACCAGAAGTAGCTTAATCTCAAACCAGTCCTCTTCAGCTTTATGTGCCGTGACTAGCTTTACTAAAGTCATATGCTCACTCAATTTTCCCTTTAGGGCAAGACCTACTCGTATGCCGTGACGCCAAATGGCCCAAATGAGCTTTAAATAGCGCTATCCATGGCAGGATTTTGGAGAAAAATTTATATATATTTTGTTGAAAGTAAACAGTACTATTACAAAAACAAAGCTTTGAGGTTACGCTCTTTGCTAGAAAAACTAGATTTTGTTCGAGAGTTTCAAATTTAAAAGCAAATAATCATCTTACCAACTCCGATTAACACAATAGTTTGAGTATAAATTTAAAATTGCTTTTAAAACATAAAAAAAACTTTAAAATTGGCTGAGCCAGAAGTTGTGGTACATTATAATCTTAATTTTTAAGATTTATTTAGCTTTTTATAAGGAAATCAAAAGTATCAAAATCATTGTATTTAAATACATTCATCCCAAACTTTGCTTTAGCAGATTGAAGAGTTTAAGCACGAAACTAAAACTAAATCTCAAATATGTATTTATAGTGGCTGCAACTTAACGCAAAGCAATTCAAAGACATGAAATAGATAAAGAAAGAGTGCTTGAAACTTTTGAATACCAATGTAGATTATGTTTAAAACTTTTATGAGGAATATAAAACAAACAAATTCTGGGATTATAACTTTTAATTGAAAAGCTTGGCATATTTTGTGTTTAAACTTAAAAGCATGCCATAACGTTTTAGCATAAGGAATTGGTTTAGTTTTTGCGTCACTTGCGTGATGAAAACCAGTGTTACTTTTAACTTTATTTTAAACACTTCACGCCTTTGAATATATCGATAAACAAATGATTTCTAAGGATTCGTTTGAAAAACACTAAAAATCATTTTGACAAAGAGTCAATCAACTAATTGCAAAGTTTTTGCACGCGTTGAAGAAATATTTTTTTTCCGGCATAAATTTTTTGCTGCATTAAGAGCTTCGGCTTGCAATTGAACTGACCTTTTGAACCCTGCCCCCCTTAACACCCAGCAGTAGCCATATAACATGGAAATATGACCATAAAACATGAACAACAGTAAAATATCATAAAAGTGCTGTCGCATTATTTTTTATGCTTTTAATAACATAACAATTTAAGAGCAACGTTATTTTCATACGCCGTGTGTACAAAGAGTTGTGCATATTTTTTAATTAAAGAACACGTGTTGTTTTTAAATTGGCAAAACAAATAAAGTGCATGCAGTGGAAAATAAAAACTTGGCCAACATGTAAAACATTTGCAACTTAACATTGCGACAATCCCCGCCAAAAACAACTACCGAATCCTTTGCACTGCTCGTTTATGCAGGTGTCGCATAAAATTGAACAATATTAAAAATGGCAACACTGGCGAGCTGCAATTGGCATGTGACAAGGCATGGCATTGGTTAGCGAAACAACACAGCATGTAACGGTAAAAAACAACAAACAAAGAAGAGCCAAAGTTTACATACTCTTTTTGAAAGAACTACAATGGAAGGTTCTTTGTAATATAGGCTAGATTGCGTGGGCATGGCTTCCGTGAGCGGAAGGCCAATGGCTGCTGACCAATTTCAGTGCCTTCTAAGACTAGTCCAACTATCGACCTGGTACAGTTACGTTGAGGCATTGTTCTCATTTAACTTCGTCACGGCAAGTTCTACAGAAATCATTACCGAGAACTTGTTGTATGCGAATATCTATTCAGTTTACTTTTGAACTTACTCTGACTAAGGAAAACACTGCATTCGTCCGCAAGATGACCCTAAGTTCCCTGCAAAAGATACCGCCACCAAGTTGAGATAACGCTCTTGTACATCTCTTTGTCATAAAAACTATACACAAGTAGTGGAACTCTTTACAGAAGTACATTTTTTGAATTAAGCAAATAATTATCTTGCTTACTTTTTGGAGGTTCTCTCCGCCAGTTCTCTTGCCCACGTCACGGCAAGTTCTACAGTAATTATTATTCGGTGTTTGTTGTATGCAAATATCTCTCCAGTTTACTGCCGAATCAACTCTGGCTGAAAAACACTGCACTCAGTCGCAAGATGACCCTAAGTTCCCTGCAAAAGTTAACGTTACTTAGTTGAGGTAATGCTCTCGTGCATCTCTTTGTCATAACAAGCTATACAGAATAAGTGTAACTCTTTACAGAAGTACATTTTTTCAGAAACATAGACTAGTTTTTCTTAGTTTCCTGCAATGGATCCTGACACCAATTTGAAACAATGTTTCCATTTATCCCTTTGTCACGAAAACTTCTTTAAAGAGCGCTTTTTGTATGCAAATATCTATTAAGTTAACATTCGGATTTTCACTCTATGTGAAAAACACTGCAGTGTTTAGGAAAATTTAAATTTTGTCTAATACTTTAATTTTCCGAAATGTTTTAACTGCTCTATAAGTAAAATTGAATTCTAGAATTTCAGCATTGGTTCATTAGCATTGCACAATATCGTGCATATCGCAGCATTATCTCTCCTTCTTCTACTTAGCTGGTCATAACATACCGTTAACGGGTTACGGCCTGATGTAGAGCACTCCTCCAGGTGCCTCTGCAGTGCATGCGCCATCTCCAATCGGTGCTACCAAAGGTAGCTAGTATGCCCTCTATCTGGTGCTTCCAACGGAGGCATGGCCTGCTCCTTCATCGCCGCGTTTTCTATACTAATCCTTTGCCAACAAATATGGGCAAGAGTGATTCTCCGCTTGATCTCCATGCTGTCGTCATTCTTCATTCATGTTGGTGTCAAACTAGACGAAATACATCATTCTCTCTTATAATTTTAAGAAAAAGCTATCAATATCATCACTTTATCTTTAAAACACTCTTAGCTCTATTCTTCAAGAGCCATTTTGATTGATTTTGAAAGATATAGATATTCAGAAGTTATTTTGTTGTTTAAATTTAGAAAATCACTGACATTTGGATGCAATCACAAGCATTAAAAACAACAAAATGTCTCCAATCCAATTCAATTGAAGTGCGCCTGCAAAAAAGTAGAATCTCACCATATAAGAATTCATGATCGAAGGTTCATTCATTCAACTGTGAAACTAAGCGACAAACAAGAAATGGTAGAACATGAAACCAAAACGATTTCTCTGAAAACTGTAAAAAGCATATCTAGTAGAATTGCTGCTCACTTGTTGTTGACCAAAAAGCGTATACTCTCTGAAAGTGTATACAATAAATTGTCATGCTCTTCTCTATAGGCCTGCCATTCTTGTCGCCCAAAATACAAAAAACCAGGCTAACAAAATGTTGGCTCTAATCTGTTTAAACTGCACAACAACAACAGCAACAACTACAACAACTCTTAGCAGCAATAACAGCAACATGAACAACAAAAACAACAAACAACAGCAACATAAACGAGTGCACAAAATCAAACGGCGCACATGCCTAGGCATGAATGAACCATCAATCACTACTCACTGGCCCAGGGACTCAACCTCGTTTGAACTACTTGCCCTGCCGGAGACACTCTGTATGTCCTTCTGCTCTGTGTGTGTTGTCCACAGCTTACAGTTGTCACTGACTCCTGCCGCTGCTGGGCAGCACCTTTATATAGTATATACCCATCGCATCGTAAGCCAACGTCATCGTCATGCTGGGGGTCCACGCCCACATCAAGATTGCCATGGCAACTGATTGGCTCTTGCTTTGCCATTTTTTATGCGATTTTTGTTGTTGTTTGTGTTTTTTAAGTGTTCCTGCAGTGAATTGTGTGTATTATAAGTTTTTAAGCTAGTTTGTGGAACTTTTAGCGGAACCGGAATATATACGCGTTTTGGAAAGTTTCTTTACGGCGTGGATTTGAACATTTTGATCATGATTTTCATTTCATATCAGTGCATTTTGCGAAGGTTTGTAGATGTGTAGAATCGGGTACAAATGATTCGTATTACTCCTGTATGCCGTGACGTAAGCACATGCCAAGTGGCGTAAGCATATGTGAACGCTAGATAGCGCCACGTTTTGTGTGATTTGAGAAGTTGAAATGTTGAGATTATGGATGTTTTGTTGCTTTTAAGCATGCAACATATACCAAGATCCAGAGTTGAACTAGTCTTTAAAGCGTTATTCCCATAGCTGTAGCGCTGTAAGTAAGCGAAGTGACTGGCTTTTCTTTCAGAGTTTCTCAAACTAGGTAGCCACATATTAGCTTGTGAAGAGTATAACAGCTTCGGCGCCCTGAAATCGCCCTTTCAATAACCATTTTTTTTTGGTTTTTTTTCGCGCGCTTTATCAAACGTTTGACAGACTGACTGAGCGAACGAATGAATGACTGACTGACTCTTTGACTGCCGCTGCGCTCTATAGCCAAAAACAATGCAAATTATAAAAGCAACACGAGCTGCCAGCCAAGTGTGTGTGTGTGTGTGTGGTGTCTCTGTGTGAGTGTTTTTCAAGTGTTGACAGACAGGCGGGGCAGGTCAGTTCGCCGCCATTGCTCTTTTTTTTCACTTACTCCTCCATTTTGTTTTTTCTGTCAATGCATTGCTGTGTTTTAAATGTTTTTTTTTCTTAATCGTTTATTTTTGTTTTGGTCACTCAGTGACGCCTGTCAGTGGTTTTGACGCAGCAATCATGCCATTGTCATGCTGTCAATAAAAATTTACTATCCAGGAAAAAAAAAAGAAGAAACTAACATAGTATAGCAGCTGCTGCCCTTGTTCGTGGTTGTTGTAGCTGTTATTGGCCGCTTTTATGTTATTTGCCGTGTTGATGGCATCAAAATTGAAGCTTAAAAAGTTTTAGAATCTTTATTGCTTAGTGGCAATTGTTGTTGAATGCTGCAGTAAATAGTGCACATTGCGCATACGCACTGTTGAGTTTTAATTAAGTGCTTTTTTGTTTGGCAATGTTGCTGAAAAATCAAATCAGCTAAAAACAAAAAACCAATTAAACCAAAGCAACTAAAACTGCAACAACAAACATTGCAAAATTTAAATTGCAATTGCAAAACAGCGCGAAAACGGAACAGGCCAGGTTAGTTTTTGGGTCTAATAGTAACGGGGACCGACTAAAGTTGGCCGCGAGCAGTAAATTAATAGCAAGCCAACTGTTTAAATGCGCAGTTGACCAGCACACACACACACACACACACACACACACACACACACACACACAGTGTTACATAGTGCAGGACATATGCAATACGTTGCTGACGCTGCTGGCTGCAGGACAATGGCCACGTAATGCGAAACTATGTCAGTTTTCGACTGGATACGGCTGCCCTAGAGATGGGGCGTACAGCTGTGCTGGGGCCTAGCTGAGTCGTGCATACCGTAACCGCAACAAAGAACACAATTTGCAGCAGTTAATGGTTGCTGCGTGGCTTACACACACACACACACACACACACACACACACACAGCTGCATATACATATGTGCAAATGAATGTCATGCGACACATGCACAAAATTAAACGTACCTAAATGCATGCAGCAAGTCTTTGACGTGGCAAACAATAACGAGCATGAAGAGGCGGGTTGATGATGACGCTGACGACGACGAGGTCGCCGTGGCCCCATACATCAAGGCAAGCCCATTCATAAATGCATTTAACATGTAGCCGCATTAGTACCCAAAGCAATCCTTGTTACCGTCGGAGTCTCCGTCTCCGTCTCTGTCTCCGTTGCCACAAATGCAACTAACAAGGAAACAATTACGCGCTGCAGCTGTCGTGGCAGCATTGCGGCTCCAGCTGCGTAGCTGCCTCACTGAAGCTTAGCTAGAGAGAGACAGCGATAAAGAGCGACAGAGAAAGACACAAGGCACATAGTCAGGCGTAGAGGGTGGCAGAGACTTAGGCTGAGGCTGTGGTGAAAAGGTAACAGTAACCGGAAATCGCATTAGAATGCGCAATCGTTGGTAATGTCTATCCAACTGTAGGTCCCGGTGGTTCCGTTTTGCACTATTACCAAGTTTATGCAGTTCGTGTCTCAAAAACTTTGAAAATATGCGTGAGGCTCTTTGAATTTTCCTCTTTAATCGAAAACCTTTAAAATGTCATGACATTGTATATCTCTTAGCTGCCCGCATTACTAACAATTGTTCTAAACTCGGATTGACAGAATTTTGATTTGCTTTGATTTCACTGAATACCTAAAAAGAGACAGCCATCTTGTAGATAGTTTTATGAAAGTCACTGATAAGCATTTCGAACACTCTTACCTAAAAACGCTCCAAAACTCCAATCGTAATTCGTAGGAATGTCATGAATTGGTATATGTATTTGTAACGCAGCTCAGGCTACTTGGCTTTGAAACTTGATTGTGGCTTGCTTTGATTTCATTGAAAGTATCTTGTAGATAGTTTTAAGGCACTGGCAACTATTGTAAATATTGGCAAGTCTTAGCTAGAAACGCACTTAACATGTTTTCTAGCAACTAAAAATTGAACAGAGTTTGAGAAATCGCAATAATTGTTGTTCGCATAAACTGTTTTTCTCTAACTCTTCTTGTTATTGCTTTATATCTGCAACCGCCGTATGCAAAAGTATCTGCTTAATGAGCAAATGAAGTCGATTAAAGTTGTGCGACTTCGACGTGTATGTTGCAAGTTACGAGTTACAACAAGTTAGACGCTGCTTAGTTTCGATATGAGTAATGTTGATGGGTGCGCAAATAGCGTGCAACATGGAGAGCAGACACACGCGGCGTATGCGTAACGCTAATGGTGATTGTAATGGCAATGGTAATGTGTGTTCTGGTCGACTCACTGGGGAAGCAAGTGGGGCTGAAGTGTTTGAAAACTGGGTCGTCAGAGCAATCCGTCACTTGCTTATTGTAGGTCGGGTTATAGTGATTATAGATGTGTTATTTCTTACACTACTTAATCATCTTTATTGTCTTTCTCTTTGTATAATCTACTGAGCGCTTATGCAAGTGGTACAATTTTATTTATTGTTTTTGAAGAATACAAATAAAGTGCTTTAATTTGAATATTGTAAAAGTTGCCGCTATTAGATGACCAAGTAGAAATGCCATTCTAAATCCGATTTAAAGTAACGAGTTGTGTAAGTAAATCAGTGGCTGATCCAGGGGGCACTGTTGGGGGTGCGTTTGACGCTTACATTTGTAACACTCAAGCGAATTATTGATCTTTGGGTACACATCTTTGTCGCAACCTTTCAATGTTTCCAACGCACTATTCAGTATGGTCGAATTATCATAACCAGTGATTCATATCTTCAGAGAGTCTCAGATATTGGAGTTTTCAGTCTTTTTCAAGCTTACCATATTGTCCTATCAAACAATTTATTAGATCTGTGATTTCATTTGATTTCAAGTCTTTCCTGTTTTTAGGGAGCAAAAAACTTAATGAAAAGCCATTCAAAAACTTTTTGAGAAAAACGAAAATTCAAGTCTTCTGTAATATTTTCCAACAGAGGTAGAAACATTGAGACTTTCCAATAATCTTCACAGTTAAACATCATCATAAGCTGATGATGTGATCAGTCGGACAAGACACGAGATAAGATGCACGATAGAAGAACTCTCTAAGAGTTAAGTATTAAGAGTAAAGAAGTAGACTGAGGAGATAAGATGATGACATGATGAGATGCGACGGACAAGAAACACGAGATAAGAGACAAGACACAAGAGACCAAGGAAATAAAACAAGAGACAAGAAACAAGAGACAAGAGACCAGAAGCAAGAGACAAGAGACAAGAGACAAGAGACAAGAGACAAGAGACAAGAGACAAGAGACAAGAGACAAGAGACAAGAGACAAGAGACAAGAGACAAGAGACAAGAGACAAGAGACAAGAGACAAGAGACAAGAGACAAGAGACAAGAGACAAGAGACAAGAGACAAGAGACAAGAGACAGGAGACAAGAGACAAAAGACGAGAGACAAGAGATAAGAGACATGATAGCGTAGGTCAGGTGGTGGACCTTCTACTAACTTATCATTACAACTTACAGTTGTATTCAATATAATAATATTTATATTATCAATTACTTTTCCTATTGGAGTTTAATACAAAATAGTTTATATCTAAAGCAATATTATATAAAATTTAAAGCTCATGCTTTGATTTTAATGAACTTAAATTTTAATTGATTTATTTCAACAGTTTTAAAGCTTACAACTCGTAATGTGTCCGCAGATGAAATGCAATTATTATTTAAATTTAATTCCTATAACAGTTGCCTAATTGAATTACAACAATTCACTTCATCTTTTCATTAACTGTAACTCATTTAAGAGATAGAATTTCACAGATTTCACAAACCTGTAAAAGTTACACACGTAAGACAAACAATCACTCATCATGATGATGGCCAAATAAGTGTCTGTTAATTACAGCTGTTAAAAGCGGCTTCTAACATTGCCGAGCGACTTAACAGCAATGTTTAACTTTTACAGAGCTCGTTCTGCTAAGCGAAATGTTTGCATTAAATAGTTTTGTGTGGATAACTAAGTTTAGAGTAAACACCGTGTAGTCAAAGTTTTATTATGCTTATGCAAGTGCCTCGAACAATAACAAAACTCGGAAATGATTTTTAATCAAAAATACAATTAGTATAATCAAAAAATGTATTAAAAGCAGCTTATTGGATGTGTTACTTAAATTAATGGCAATTCAGAACTTACAAAAAGTAATACTTTGTCGAAAGCCATTTTAGTTAGTGATTTCAAATGAAGTTAGTTCCATATTTCATTAAGAGTACAGTTCACGAGCTCCAAATATAAGTTTTATTGCATTAGCTAGCAAATAGATGCGAAAGTTACACAACACTCAATAAATTTGTGCCAACAAGTAAATACTCGAAAAAAATGAGAGCGAGTGTAAAGCATTTAAGGTTGAGGGAACCTCAACTAAGAACACTAGGAGTGCCTTTTAAAACGATATAAAATACGAAAGAACTAGAATCATTTATTTCTACGTTATTTTAATTTCTCTTTTTCAACAGTTTATTCACTGCTTTTTAATGTTTTTTTGTAGTAATTTTGCTTACCATTCAACATTCAAATATGTAGTATTAAATGCGGTAAATGTACCTTGTCAGTTTACAATTTTGCATAAAAGTTTAATGGAATAAAAGGAACAAAAAATTTAAGTGTAATTTGCCATAGCTCGCCCTTGGTGAAAAGGTATATCCTTCTCACTGTCAACTATTCACAGCCCGGATGGGCTGAGACCACCCAGAGTGTACTTGGCTTGCCTGAAGTTTGTGAGCTACTAGAGATTCGTAGTCAAACATAATCACCCACTCCCAATTGTGTGTCAGTTCGAAGTTTTCCCACCGCGTGGACTCCCGCTGCCAACTTCAACTTTATTTGAAAGATCATACTTTTTACCTAGAACCGCTCCTATAGTTCAAAGCTTCACCTTGACAAACGTCGCCAGTTTGTAACTTTTCCATTTAGTTCGTTTGCACACTCCTGAGAGATGTCGCACCACATGAGGCCAAGAAATGTACCAAAAAATCTTTTTTACGCACAAGTTGCATAGGCTGCAATTCTTAAACTTGTTTGTTTCTATAGATAGTGGAAAAACTCAGCGGATTTAGTTCTACACAAAAGCGAACAGATGGGCAACAATTCTTAGGCAAGAAAAAAACGAAGCGTAATTACTCTGCAACAGAGAAAGAGTATATATAGTCGGGGCGGTGTGAGAGTTGCGTCCTTACTTGGAGGGTAACCATTTCAAGGTTGTGACTAATCGACTTCCAATAAGAATGTAGCTGCTTGGAAGCTGTGAACGCTAGCTGAGCTTCGACTGCGAGTTATGGCAGAGTGTCATATGACGATGAACACAGGCAGCCGTAAAACTATTGCTGGAATATCGGTTTCCAAAGTTGACTGAGTTAGTTCCACTGCGAACTGCAACATCTGCAGGGTTGCAAAAGGCGTTTCTTGTCAGAATACTGTCTCGGTTTGGAGTACGGAAAGTTTTTAACACCGATAATAGCTCGGCATTTACCAGCTGAGTTTTTAAATGGCTTCTGCACGATTTGGGTGCATGTTCACATCTCTTCGCAGAGATAATGCTGGAGGTAGATACTAGTGAGTCAGAGTTCACTGGTTATTCTCCTGCGTCGAGAGTTACGGTTGCACAGTGCGTTATTCGACGAAATAAGCATTGCCACCGGCCAGCCAAGACGTGAGGCTGGAGAACACTCAAGTCAGACAATATGGCATAATCAAAAAGCAGACGGTAGCTATCGGTTTTGTATTTGTGCGTCCTTTCCAGGATTCGGCGTAGTGTGAATACCTGGTCAATGGTAGAATTACCAGCACTTTCGCTTATGATTGCAGTCTATCACATTACGGGCTCACCATTCTTGTGGACAGAGCAAAGGATACCACTGATTCGGACATTTTCTTGTTTTCATTACATTTTCACAAAGTAAACTTTGAGTCCCTTGATGAGATGGTTCTTACAAAACGAATTCGTAACTTAAATAACATTGCATTCATAACTATAAGCAAATATGATGAAATGCTTTTATACATAAGTTTTGCTGATTTATAAGAAACCTAATACCTTATGTATTGACTTAAGAAGCATAATTATGTCATATCACTTAACTATGCCAAAGTACATACAAATAAATGTAATAGCCAAATAAGTTCTAAACTTGTTTATCAAAATGAATAAACTGCACAAATTTGACATTCTCAAAATATTTACACTATCGACTAACCGCTTTCGTATTATATAACGCAAGTATTTTACATTCAAATTTCTGTGTTATACCAAAAGTTAAATAGCATGCTAAATAGTGCTTTAATTTGTATGCAAGTGTAAGCCTATTTGATTAAATGTTGACCAAAATCTAGCTATATATAATGGCCGCAACTCATTTAACTGTCATGCACTAAATAACGGCAATGCAAATCTGCATGTCAGCCTACACACACACACACACACACACACACACACACTCACACACACACACAGACAGACCCATGTACACCTTAATACAAACTGTTTCACGTTTATCAGTTATACACTAAATAAGGAGTCGGCTCAATGTGTGCATGTGTTCGCCATTTTGTATATTATGTAACAGGCGCTCGACCAACTGACATAATGAGATGGCATGATATATAATGAGGTGCTGCAGTTTGTTGTTGCACTTAGTTGTTGTTTTTGATGTGTGTGGGCAGATTTTGATGGCAGCGACTAATTGCACAGATGCCAACGATTCAAATTCAATTATTCAAGGAATTTCATTAATTTCAAATTAGTTGAACGCGCCAACAGCAACACTTAATACAGAAACATGGCAATCCAACAGCAACAACAGCATGACAAGTACAATGGCCAGCAGCGGCCATAATATGACGACCACAGTCAGGCGAACAACCAACTTGATGCGACATTGTGACCACGTAAGGTTGACACGATTTAATAATGCATAATTAAGATCAACCCTGCCAAGCTAACCGAGCCAAGTACTGGACGCCAACGCTCTGTTAACCATTCAGCCAGTCAACAAACTGGTTGGCAGCTTGGCAATCTGGTAATATTGCTGGCTTACCCTAGAAGCCAAGCATTGAGGTAATAATGAGTCAAAATATGGTACATGCTGTAAATACAAAAAAGAGAGAGCGAAGATAGTCGCCAGAAGGCTAGCTGTGATATAACGAAATATGCATACTCTTTGTTTCTCAAAGAAAGAATCGATATCGTACGGATTTAACATAGATAAGATTATATAAGATTTGTGGTGGATGCGATTGCTCATCAGAGAGAGTTGAAACCATCCCTAGCACTCAGGCAGCTTCTCCCATTGTGCCATGCCCGACAAAGGAAGTGAGGAGAGAAAAAGACAGTTGAGAGTAGAGTAGGCTGTAAAGGTTCCCTATTGTCACTCCCGTAGGAAGTCGTGAAGACTATGTAGAGGGAGAGTAAACACTTCGCTCATGTTGAGTGTATCACTTCCCAAAATGTCACAATCTTCCCGACTCCCGTTGGAAGTCGTGAACCCTATGTAGAGGGAGCGTAAACAGTTCGCTCATGTTGAGTGTATCACTTCCCAAAATGCGCATCCGTGTTCTTGCAATGGCCGGAAAGTGACACAGAAAGTGCTCCGTGGAGTCGGCTTCCTCAAGACAGGCTGCGCAGGTTGGGTCGTCAACGACGCCCATATTGGCCAGGTGTTGGCCAAATGTATAGTGAACCGTGATTAATCCAACCAAGGCTTGCAGATCTTTCCGCTTCTGACGAACAAGAATCTGGAAGGATTTAACATAGTTAACACATTAAAAACAATTGCTGGTAGCTCGAAACTGCGAAACTTACAGTGCGATTTAAAAGCGTTACAAAGCTTTTGTTAAATTTACACTATCCACTTTAATTACAGAGTATGAAAACTGAAAATGAAACAAACGCTTGGCACTTTTCATAAATATTAAAGTCAACATTGTCTGCGTTGCACATATAAACGGTACACACACACACACACACACACACACACACACACACACACACACACACACACACACACACACACACACACCGAGTGGCATATAAAATATAACGCATACCACATGTTGTCCACCAGCCAAACGGTCGTGCCTGGCATTCAGGTAGCAGCTACACCAACAACACCGACTACAACAATAACTATAACAGCATTTGCTGGTTTTACTGTTGTGGTTGGATTCTACATGTTGCTGTAGTTGTTGCTGGCTTACATGGTCAGCCAAGCAATTTGCCAGGTTTTGGCCACGACTACTTTCAAGGCTGTTGTTAATATTATACACTGTAGTTAATGGCATGAAATAAAAACTATTTTATAGAACGTTTTGTAACATATAAACGAATATATGTTAGATTCTGGAAGGTACAACTTGCAATAAGAGTCGAGTATAAAAGGGGTACTATTGCTTCATCTTTTGAAATTACTTCGAATTCCCTTATTTCTATAGCAACGCGACGTTTAGTCAAAAGATACTCGCAATACGCAAATTAACACAACTTTAGATTCGTTGCCTGCCAAACTCAAGAACATTTAGCTAATGGAAAGTATTATGTTTAGAAGCTTATCATGTACATACGATACTTATCAGAACAGCACTTTAGGTTTGGTTTGTAGCGGTCTGAAAATTTAACTTAGTCTTCTTTCGTCGTAACTGGCCATAACAACCCGTGTTATCGGGTTGCGGCCTGACGTAAATACATTCTTCCATTGGAATTGTGGTTTTACTTGGTGGGTTCCAAACCCTACGCACAATCCTTTTAAGGCCTACTGGTCTCGAAAGAATCCAGTGTCATTGTTAGTCGCCTCATACGACAAGCTTTAACCTGCTGAGGTGGTATTCTCTACCCCGCTCACCACACGGGGTAATGCTTGATTACTAAAACGAAAAGCAAATATATATTTAATTCAAAGCCAAATAGTTTAGTATAAAGTCTCATTTTATAGGGTTTGCTTTTGGTAAAACTTGGGTTGCATCAACAAATTAGTTCAGATGTCCCCTGGAACCAGTTTGTGAACTTGAACACTAAACCAGCACTAATTTTTTTGCTTTTAAAGATAAGCTTATCTTCTCTTCCTCCTCATACCAACCCAGCCGTTCAAGGTCATAGTACCTTCTCCTGAGCCTCCTAAGGCAGTCTTTCGACTAAAACATTGACCAGCCTGTACGTATATCTTTCCACCCACATGCGAACAGGATCCACAATTTGGCCAAGGCTTATTTCTTACTTACCAGACGGCCGGATTTGTACATAAACTAAACATCTGAGCTTGACTTTGAGCTTTTGACAGCTTAAAAGGAGCCAGCCCAACTTCTGTATACTGGCTCGCATCTTTAAGCGTTTGGCCACAGCCCAAACACGATATTTAGCTTCAACAGCCACAGCAAAAACGAAGTTATCAATTAAAGGAACACCCCACCTTAGTGTGTAGCAAATATATAGAAACTTTTCCACGTTTACCTGATTGTTCCAGCGAGCAGTCCGACCCTTGAGACGCCACAAAAATCAATTGAAGTTGTTGAGAGGAACAAGACAGTAAAGTATTAAGTCCTAATCGTCATTCTCAATATTTGGGGCTTCAGCTGTATAATGAGTTAAGAAAACTTCATCTTCTTAACTTAACTAATATATTCTTTTATTGAAATTGTGGTTTTGCGTGGTGGGTCCCAAACCCTACACCCCTTTTAAGGCCTGGGGTCGCTCTACTGGTCTCGAAAGAACCCAGTGTCATTGTTAGTCGCCTCATACGACAAGCTTTGACCTGCTGAGGTGGTATTCTCTAAGCCGCTCGCCACACGTGGGATTCGTAAACATAAACGTTTAGATGTCAATATTTTGTGAAGTAAAAAGAAGCCACAACAAATAAATTGGTCTATCCGCCAATTTCTCATGATCTCTGCTCGGGAACCCCACTTAAACCATAGAGCCCTCGCATTCACCACGACTGTGCCTTAGAAAAGCAGCCTAAACATTTTCTTGACAAAGGTGAAGCGCTTGGCCATAGATAATGCCTGCCAACTCTATGGCCAGAGTGTCCATAGCACGCGACGCATTTTCAACACTCTCCGCACACCCCTCTTACTCTGCACAGATCCAATCAAGGTAGATCGCTGCCGTGATCTGCACCAAAGAACTCTCGATATATAATTTCTAGATCTCGCTTCTAAGAGTACAACAACAAACAAAAAATAGCACATAGAGCGCACAAACTAAAACAAATGATTCTTTCTTCTACTCTTTGATGCCCTTACATTCACATAGAAATATATTTTTCTTGACTGGCCATCATAACAGCGTTGCCGAGCTACGGCCTAATGTAGGGCACTTCTCCAAACGGCTCATCTTCGATTGGGAGGGGGTTTAACGAGGTGGGTCCCAAACTCTACGCACATCCCTGTTAAAGTCGTGCGCACAATTCGCTGCGCACATTAGCTCCCTGCCCTAACATCTAGTAGTGATTAGAACAGCTAACCAGGGGGCATCACGTGGTGGTTGTGCATCATCTTGGTAAAGTTGGAGGCAGCGGTCAGGCAGTTTGACACTGTCCTACCAGAACCCAGGCCCACCCACATAGCAATATAATGAACTGTTTGCGCTTCTCTTTACGCGCTATTCGGCTATCACAGAACTGCAGCATAGTGTTGCTCTGTCAAAAGCACTTTCTTACACTTACTTGATTTTATGGTCACAAAATAAAACCAGCCGTTTCAGTAGATGAGACTTTTTCGACAAATAAACATAGGGTATCTGCTAGGCTGTAACTACCTTATGCAGTTTTTGTTATTGCTTTGCATAAAGTTGCCCCGGCCGAAATTTTTTTAATGCGAAAATCAGGCACGTGGGCAACAAAGAGTTGTCATTTAATTGCAAGGCATGCTGCATATTCAGGAAGACGTAAAACCTCCAAATCGAAGAAGATGCGCCCGGAGGTCAAGTGAACGCTGGCCAAGCGACAAGCGGCTAACCACCAAATGACCGCAGCTGCTGTACCCTCATTGTTGTTGTTGTCGCTTTCATTGTTGGTACAGTTGGTGTTGTAAAAACCTTTATTTGCATGCACACGGGACAGACAGTGGCCTGATGTGGCCAGGTCTGGTACGGTTTGGTTCGGTCTGGTCTGGTCTGGTCTGGTCTGCCGTGGCGTGGCGTGGCTTGGCCTGGCCTGGCCTGGCAAATGGCGCAAATTGCAATGTGTGTAAATTCACACACAGAGGGGGCTAGTTGGCAGTTGGCAGTGAGATAGCAAGAGTGTGTAAGCGAGATAGTGAATCAGCCAACTGGGGCCTTGGGCTGCACTTGCAGGTAACCGCCCAGCTGCCCAGTAAAACGGATATAAAGTCAACGTGACCATGACGGCAGCCATGTTGGTCATATTTAATTCCGTCGTGTGTATGTGTGTGTGTGTGTGTGTGTGTGTGTGTGTGTGTGTGTGTGTGTGTGTGTGTGTGTGTGTGTGTGAGTGTGTGTGTGTGTGTGTGTGTATGAGAGAGTCCTGCTCAACGCGGCGCCCTTAGCCAGGACATTATATGCTATATGCATGCATTTTTTATGCGCCAGCCAACATAAACGTATGATTTTTCTGTGAGTGTATGCGTGAAATGTGTGTTGTTGGTTGCAAGGTGTTAACGTGAGTGTGGTTGTTGCTGCTGTTCCTGCTGCACGATGGCCCATTGCCAGTTGATGTAATTTTGTGGCTTTGATTGCCTTTTGGACACATTTAACAAAGTTATAAATGAAGTTGGTCCTTTTGAGTTTGAGCTGTTGTGTGGGAGCAGCTCATAAATATGTCAAGAGCGGTTAGCAAAAATCTAGAGTTATTTCTCATGCTAAATAGATTGAACACACACGCACGAGCACATGCACTTAGCTAGACACACAAATAAAATGCCAGAACAGTATGTATTACCGAGTTTTGTGCAATTGTATAAATGTATTTGTGCACGAACTGCGCCACTCACTGCAATGAAAACACGAAAAATGTAAATAAAATCGCATGACGTATGTGAGGCCACACACACACACACACACACACACACACACACACACACACACACACACACAAAACCCCCAACTGCGACAACACAGTAAAAAATAATAAAACTAAAAACAAAAAAAACAAAAAGTAACCGTATAAATAAAACTAAACCAAGCCTGGAAAACACTAGACCAGCTAAGGGTTAAAGGAGATACGGAAGCAAGCGCGCTATTTGCTACATTTTGCATATAAAAAGAATATACATAAAAAATAAAAACAAAAAGAACCAAGAGCAATATAATATTGTCTATGACAGGTCGCGGCCTGAATACACTTTTGCAGATGTGTGATAAAAAATATACAAAAAAAAAACATACGATTTGTATACAAAGTGGAGCAAGTTGAGATCAGGTTCGAGATTGCAGCTAAATGCCTAATTGGCCAACTGAAAACTCCGGAAAGCTGTGCAGGCTTAGCTTTGCTATGTTTAAACATTCAAATTTGACAGAATAAAGCATTTAGAAATAAAATTTTAAGCACTTTTTTTTGGTTTTTTTACTTTTATTTTTGGATTTTGCACAGCGTCTTTTATACAATAGCTATTGGAGGTTTTTTTTTTAAACTATATGCTTTTTTTATATGAAACATATAACATCGCGCCTTGGAAGGTAAAAGCGTCGCGTATGCTGCATATATGCCGTGATGGTGGCACAACAAGGAGCTGGCATATGCAGGCGCTAGGTCATGATTCAGCTATAAGAGATCAATAAGAGAACGTGACGGCACTGATTTATCATTAACATAGACGAGGTTCAGCTTTTTCGACTATTATTTATCGGACTTTTATTGATCAAACTTGGCTGAAGGCACGTAAACAACTAAACTGACTTATTTGGGCGCCATAAATTCTACCAATAAGCATAATTTTCGATGTTTCACATACTTGCCGTGACGGGGAATGTTAAAACTCTTAAACGTTATGCGTTAATTTTAACTGCCTTTGCCTAGTGGCACATTAAAAACTAGATTACCCCAAACACTCTTTAAACTATCCAAATTTTATGGAATCCTTAAGCCTATTTTATATTCTGTTCAAGTATTTCATACACACGTTGTTGTTACTGTAGTTGTAAGTGCCCTGTATGCTTTCAACACTATAAGTAAATTGCATTGCTGCTACCTTATTTGGCCAGCTCTGTCGAGAAGCGTATAAAAACCAGCAAGGCAAATAAAATATTGTACTGCTGCAGAAACAAGTCCAAGTCGAACAATAAAAATTTACAACCAGCCAAACGAACAGTACAAAACGAGTGGCAAACAAGCCCGCCGCCAAAACAAAATGGCCAAAACGAATGAAGTAAGTCAGACCGGGGCCAGAACGCAGCCAAGCCACGTTAAGCAAACGCCGCAGCGTCACACGAGCGGCAAATGGCAAATGAGCGGAGCGGCGCAGCGTTAAAGTGAGCGGGACACGGTCCAAAAAGAACTCAATAAATTGTCATGCAGTAAAATGTTGTAGCCGTAGTTTTTGCGGTACAAATAGTGTATAAGACCGGAGTGAGACGGGAATTGGGGGCAGGAAGCAACGACGGCAACGGAAGAAAACCGCGAGCGCGACTTTGTTTCAACGGAAAATGTTGTCGCAAAGACAAAAAACGAAAATTGTAGCATACACAAAGGGGCGCTCATAAAATGCCAAGAAAGTTGCAAGTGGCTCTTATGGCTGATTGTGTGTGTGTGTGTGTGCATCGGTTTGTATGTGTTAGAGATGAGCGTGAAGCGAGCTTGTTAACGTGCTGGCACGATATAGCAAATTTTCAGCTTGAATTTGATTTGTACCAGAGAAATTCATCATCAGCTATTTTGTCGTTTGACACGAATCAAGTTTGCCCTTAAGAAGCAATCGAAAGTGGTCTTCTGTGGTGTGCTGGCAAATCTCTTTCAACCGAATTTCCGCCAAATGAGCGTGGCAAATCTAAAAAGAAGACATCTGGCCGACGGATTTTTGAAGTGAATTCAAATAAAACTTGAGTCAAACCGTCTAAATATTTCGAACAATAATAATAAGTCATTAAAGCTTTCAAGAAATTTCAAAGGCAGAACCGTCTAAGGATCTCTGAGAAACCACTTCTGCATGATTGGCCATGACAACCCATTGCCGGGTTCCCACCTGCTATAGAGCACTCCTCCAGGGGCCTTAGCTTCGCGCGAATCAGTGATAATGAAGATAGTTGGAACGGTGTCTACACGGCCTGATCTATAGCAATCTTCCAGGCGTCTCTGCTTTGCTCGTGCTTTCTCCAATTGGTGATACCAAGGTAGCTAGTAATCTCACTACCTGGTCCTGCCAGCGGAGGCATGGTCTGCCTTAGTCGCCTTCCTTCAACACCCGAATTGAAGACCTTTCTCGCATAAGCTTTTTCGTCTATACACACAACTTGACCTGGCCAGCCCAACCGCTTGCACTCCAAGGTCAATTTCATCAGACTGCGTCATCACACATAA
Organism: Chymomyza caudatula; assembly: GCA_035041775.1. Taxonomy (NCBI): domain Eukaryota; kingdom Metazoa; phylum Arthropoda; class Insecta; order Diptera; family Drosophilidae; genus Chymomyza; species Chymomyza caudatula. Next base: position 5,430,998 of record JAWNKW010000146.1, read on the forward strand.
GTACTTTAGCGCCATATAGTACAACAAAACGGGTAAAATGAGCGTTTTATAGGGTGTTAGTTTCGTCAGGCGACAGTTTTCTATTCTACTCATTTTCACACTGTGACCACAGTAACATCTATTGGAAAAAGGGATTTCCATGATGACATCGTTCTTTTTTGTGACGGTGGCGCTATAGTAGACAATATACTTGAGTAAAGCTTTTTTGGATCCATGAAATAAAGCTGAGTGGAGTAACTGCAGGCATCTGTAGCGACAGTCAGGCTTCGCTTAGGTCCCTGTAAATTCAGGCACAACGTCGATTATGGTCAGTTAATGTAAGACCAGACTTAAGATGATGGCATGTTATAACAAAGTCAGTCTATACTGGGTTCCTCGACACTGAGGTATCCAGGGCAATGAAATGGCAGATGAGCTGGCAAACAAAGTCTTGGCGTCACAGCCAATAGAACCAGAGCCAATCATTCCTATCAGCTCAGCTCCATTGGTAGGATGGACAGACCAAAATTTGTAAGAAAACACTTTGTGAAAAATCCCAATCCAAAGACAGATATGAGCGAAGTTTATACTCTCCACTTACGCAACTTTCTACGAGAGTCGGCAAGATTGTGTCAATAGAGAACCTCTACGTAAGCCATTCTGTTTTCGTACTTTCTCTAATTTTAACTGTACTTTTTGTCCTTTAACTTCCTATATCGGGCATGATACAATGAGCATGTATGCCTGATTGCTAGGGATGGGTCAACCTTCTCTGATGAGCCATCGCAGCCACCACAAATGTAATATAGTCTAAGAGTTTTCAACATCAATCTGAGAGTCCAACCGTCGCGTCTCTTTACTCGAAATAATTTCTTTGTCATACTCTCATTGTCAATACTGTACACTCATAGAAAACAGTCTTGTTGCGATGTACTTCGACCATTCGCAGCAACCTCTTCATCACAAAGTTGGTGAGGTTACTGGAGAAGGTATCTCATTGTTGGAAGTCTCGCTCGGTATCAAGAGGCTCGGAGAAGTTCTTTCTTACATTGTAGGAGCTAAGTGTGTGGCTTACCAACGTCCTCAAAGTCGCACCAGCATTGTAGAGATATCGAAGTCAGACAATCAAAATATGCTCGAAACCTCAACGGGCAGTCAAATGCTGCTTTATAATCGACAAAGAGATGTTGGATGGATTTGACATATTTGAGTTACTCGAATCGTCAAAGTTCTGGTGGAGACATACACTTTAGTTGGCTAATGAACCAAAGCCCAAGCACCTATAGCGAAAATATGATTCTGCCAGTTTTCCTTAAAAGTTAGAAGACAAGGTGACTTACTACATATAGTACCATTTAAATCATGCAAGCTCGTGTTTTTCATAACAATGCGATAAGTTGTTCGCACCCGACTGAACTCCTAATTCTGAACTGCAAAAGACATTGCTGTAATAAGTGTTTCAAATATAAACTTTTCATGAACAACGTATCTTGTTAGTGAAACTGCGTATTTTTTGAAGTGATCCTGCATTCCTTTGAAATTCTAGCATTCTATCGTTAGTCGCCATATCCCTACGTAAGAGAGTGTCCTTTACACATCTCTAGACAACGCTCAAGCTACAAAGAAAGTGCATGCATGCAGATAAAAACTAACATGATATATAAAATAAGTGAAATGCACACACACACACACACACACAATGAGCACACTCAAAACACACTCCCACACACACACACACACTCAAACACACTCAAACACAAACACATTCCTGAGTATTTGGCAATTGTCTTGGCATGCAATGTTGTATTATACTCCTGCTACAATATTTTAAGCAGAAAATCACATGTTTAGTTGTACGGGAAGGATGTGATTTGGGTTGCACTGCGACACAGCGACAAGGACAACAACAATTACAAGAACAGTCACTCTAAGAACGCGAATAACAGCTGCTGTCTGTTGCTATACCCTGTACACCAAGTGTATTATAGATTGGTGCAATGTATGTAACAGGCAGAAGGAGGCGTGGCAGACCATAAGTTCGATGGGCAAATATGAACAGGACGAATAGTCGAGTCAATATAGACATGTCCGTGTTGGGCCAGCTTTCTTCGACACTATAAGAGTTAGAGCAAACCAATTTTCACAAAAGATGCGCATTTTCTCAAGGCTGAGTCGTGTTTATGTGCATCTATGTTTCAGAAATAATCGAAATCGGATAAATACATCAAAAGTTATACTAAAAGATATGCTGATTTCACCCCCACTGGCCAATAAACTGTGCCAAAATTTCACTACGTATCTGGATACATGTGAGCTAGAGTTACAAAATTTGGTGTGGAGACTCGTGTGACGCTAATTGTTAAAACTGCATCCACTATTTTCAATAGAACCCCTTTCCCCGCGAGCGATTTACCTTAATTACTGCCAGACCCACTCCCACCCATATATTGAATTGTCACAGACATGATCTATTTTACAAAATTCAACGACATTGGCCCAAGAATACTGAAGTTGCGAGTATAAAAATTATTTTTGCCACCACTTCCCAATACGAAAACTTGTCAATTGGAACTTCCTAATAGGAAAATGTTTACAGGCATATCGATCTTATGAAAGGAGTTATAAAAGTGGAAACTTCCGTTCCCATTTTACCGTACTTAGTGTGTATATAGAGTGTACAGGGTATTCCACTGTCGGGCACCGTCACGACTGTCTGCATCAAATTTATAATTTTGTCGTTGTCGTTGTTTAGAAAGTAGATGGGCGGCAATAAAAACAAGCGGCAACAATATTTTGCTGTTTTTGCTGTTGTTGTTGCCGCTAAGCAGCGCCGCCATTTTGACTTTGCCAACTGATTGTAAGTTTACTTTTTGAGAGTTTGGCAACCCTAACTTTTTGTCAACGTTGCTCTTGAATTTTTTATGCGTCGCGTTGCGCATCAGCAACATAAACTTGCCTTGGCTGTAAATTAAGGCGCCGACGTTGACGTCGACGTCGACGTCGCTGCTGTCCTTGTTGTTGCTGTTGTTGGCGGCTTTATTAGCCTGCCAGTCTGTTTGTTGTTGTTGTTGTTGTAGTTGCTGGAGCGGCTTCATTTGGCTTTCAGGTAAATGTGCGCTTAGCGTGGCAAGGTAATTGCAGCACCATCGCCTGTTGGCGGCTACTCATGTGGCTTTTAAGTGTATTAATCCTTTTTTATATGCCACACAAATGCGCAGCGGCAACCGCAGACGTAGTTACAAAAATTAAAGGAAAAAAAAATAACAGAAAATGTGGCACATTGCTCTCGTTCAACGTATGTGGCACTCATTTCTTGACGCCATTTCTGCAAGTGTGTGTCTCTGTATGTGTAAGTGTGGTAATTTCGTTTACTTTAGCAAAATTGCATTAAAGTTGTATAAGTGCACATGGTTTTAATATTTAATTTGGCAAAAAGCTTTTTAAACACTAGCGAATAAATGAACGACAAAATAAAAACGTAAAAAACGAGCATAAACTAAAATAAAACTAAAGTGCTACGAAAATGTATGGGGTCAAGAAGTGGCACGAAAAACTATCGGCCAACACTTTTTTCGCTAGCTGAGCCATTTTCCGGGCGCTTGCACTTAGCTTGCTTTTGTCTAGGGCCGGCGATAACGCTGACATCCACGCTTAATAATATCCTTTGCCATTTCCGACGCTCAAAGAAAATGGCATAAATACAGCACAGAAAATAAGGGAAAAAAAAAATAATAAAAATATACCGAAAAAATCAGAAAACAGAAAACATAGTGAAAAGCGCATCGCAGCGCAAATGTGAAATCACTCTAAACAAAAGCGGGAGCAATGCAAGTGTCGTCGGGGTATTTCACAGCTAAGCCGTCGACGCACAGTGGTCCAGAACACTTTAAAAGCACATGATGGCTGACAAGTACAAAAATTTAAGTGAGTTTGAGGCAGAAACAGTGTTTTTAGTTTTAAACTTTTATGAAGTTTAAGAGAAATATTTAAGCAACTTACAATATTTGCCTTTTGACATGAATTCTTTGGAAGTATTATCGAAACTGCTTTTAATCAAGTTTTTAAACTTAAAAATTGTGCGATAATGCCGTTTCACGTTTTCGAACCACTTTGATATCCATCTCTAACTTGGTTCCATCCACAATATACCAACATTTTAATAAATAAACTCTTTTTGTAAAACTGTAGCCGACTGAGGTTGTTACTCCTGACTGTTGCTTTATGATTGAAGTATATGATATGTGATAGAGCACCCGTAGTTTGTGTTAGTATATTTCTATTCAAAACTGCTCCGTTCTCAGAGCCAGTGCGTCACAGGGTCGCTGGGGTATGTGCGTAACTCTGCGTTTAATCGTGATGTGGCTAGATGATTTAAATCTTCATTCTAGCCAGAATAATCACCCATAAGCAGCCAGAATAATGCCCACATTAAAAAAATACAAAATTTAAAGCAAAACTCTTGAAAAATGCGTCATTGCAATGCGTTCACGATAAATATGCAATTCTGCGAATGGCATTGTGGTTAAAAGCGATCTTTTGCACGGCTCAGCTTCAATCTCGACCACTGTACCTCATCAGCGTTCTTGTTGTTGCTGCTTGTAGCCAGCGACCGAAAAACAACAAAAACGAAAAGCTGGTTACGGAAAAAAAATAGAGTACGCTTTTTACTAAGATAAAAATTTGTAGCTGCTGTAAAGGAAAATGCAGCTGAAGCGACAAAGAGAGAGAGATGGACAGTGGAATCGGGTTTTGGACGCTGGGAGCTGTCACCAAATAAAAAGCAGGAAAACAACAAAAGTGCTGCAAAAATATTTACAAAGCGTTATCGCGTTGGACTCCCATAACCTCCGGCTGTTGCCCGCTCTGACACTTTAGCATTTCACTTCCGCCGCTCCAGTCGCTGCGCTGCCCTCACACACACGCCATCTATCACGCTCATTCAAACACTCCAATCCACTTGGTAGTGTCTCCAATGCGTCTGCTTGTTTATTTGCGCCACTGGCGCTCTTCTAATTTCTGATGCGCTACAGCAAATGGTGGACTAAAAAAAAGAAACTTTAGCTGATATAAATGTATACACTAACTTCTTTTTTTTTGCCACTTTTAGCAATTTTGTTTTTCTCGATTTTTGTGCACTTTTTGGCTCATCTTGTATGCCATTTGGTTATTTAAGAGGTGGCCCTGCTGTTAAAAATTTTAAATCCTGACGCGTTAAATATTTGATGCACTCTCTCGCTATTCTTTAGTTTAAGTTTTAAATTGTCGCTGTTCAAATAGTTGCTGTGTTGCATGCAACAAAAGCAATTAACCTTGACTATAAGTTAGCTAGTTAGTTGTTTTATATAATGCATTATATTTGTCAGTGGTGCCCCAGTGTGTGTGTGTGTGTGTGTGTGTGGGTGGCTGTAATAGCTATTTGCTGCTCTGTCACGCATTACTTAAATGCAAGTTTTAGAGCGCCGCCTGAAAGTATGCAACTCATAATGCACGTCGTGCTATAGCAGGCAGCAACTGTACGGCTGTGGCTGCTAAGTGCTTGGCTCTGCCAACGTGGTCGTTAACGTCGCCGCCATGGTTTTCGACGTCAGCGTCGCCGTCGTCGTCGTCGTCGTGGTCGTGGTCGTCTGCGTAATGGCAAATTGTGCAAGTGCAGCAATGACGTCATTCACACAGTGCGCCCGCAGTCGCAGCCACGCCCGCATGTGCTGCTGCTGGTGCTGCTGCTGCCCGTTGCTCCATTTCCCTCTAACCAGCTACTCCGGCACTTATAACGCCCTTAACCCCTTCTAGCCTGCCAACGTAACCGTGTGCGCTACGGTAATTGTGTGCGCTACGGCCACGCTTCGGTTGGCAATATTGTTATGACCAAAAACCAGGTCACAAAGGACTTGCTGCCATTGTTGTTGTTGCTTTATGCATGCAGAAGTTCCATTTTTTTTAGCTTTTTGTAAGTTTTCTTCTTGCTCGCCTGGCAAGGCTTTGGTTATGGCTCTGACTATGGCTATGGCATTGGCCAGCTTTCAGCGTGAACGCGCGCATATTTTATTTGATTTATTTATAAAAACGCATAATTTAGTAAATTTAGCCAGCGCCAATGTGAAGTTGTTTGGCCAAATCCTTGAGCCGTTGTTGTTGCCGGTTTGCCCCTTGCTCCTGCTAAGGATTTCAGCGCTGTTTTTCTTACTGACTCTATCTATCTAGCTGTAGACGGCGCTGCCTTTATCCATCTCTACAACTCTGCGCTATTTTGCATTTAATATTTATGCTGCTTTTATTTCACAACTCTCTGCTTTTGGCTTTTGCAGGCATGTCCAGACGTAGAGACAGATTCAGGCAAAGACTTGGACTGCTCAACAACTCGTTGCGATGCGAGTTGGCTTAGGAATCCGTTGGAACGCTTCATCACTGTTGCCGCTGCTGCTGCTGCTGCTTCTACTGCCCGTTGAATAATTAATGCAGTTTTGGTAAGTGAATTTTAAAGAGTTTGTATTACTTTTGTCTGTGTGTGTGTGTGTATGTGTGTGTGTGTGTTTGCGTAACGGTTTGTAGTGAAATCACTTGGTCATCCTTTAGCCATTTTGGTTGGGAAATTTAATTTATGAATTCATTTGCAGTTTGATCTGCAAGTGTTAAGTCTTTGTTAGCAGATACCAAAAGTGGGAGCGGGCGGATACTACTCCCTGCAGCACTATATTGTCACTCGTTTAGCAGCGCAAAGTAAGAACAACAACAACAACAACAAGCTCATGCATAAACCAATACACGCTCACTTTAGCTGAATGTGAGCAACGGCTATGGCTGATAGTGCCAAAGCGCCGGATACGGAAATTGTACAACAACAGCAACGACAACAGCGACAGGCATAACGACAACCAAATGGTCATGCTGACAATGTGCGAGGGTGGTGGAGGTGGGGCTTAGTAGTTAGCGGAGCTTGGGGTTTGGGGCCAGGACTCTTGCGGTGAAACAAGAAATGGCGTTAAAAGCACCTAGTACTACATATCGCACAATATTGTCCACTTTTTTCACACATTTGTGTGGCTCGGCAAGAGCCCAGCCCGTTTCCCGCCACACAAACACACTAAACACACACACACACACACTCCGACGAAACTTGTGTTGAGTTTTCTCTTTTCGCGTTTTATGCGATTGTTTTTGCTGTCATTACTTTTGGTTGACTCCAACTATTCCTATATGACTTTGTGCTCTCATGGCAATTGTTTATGCGGCCTCGTTAGTAACAATTCGCAAGTCGCGAAATTGGAGTAGAATTTAGTTTTCTATTAAATTGCGTAGTTCAATTCGATTGGGTGTATTTTACTTATTACTTTTCTTCTTCTTAACTGAACATAACATCTCTATTAACATTAACATTATTAACATTACTCTATTAAAAGTTTTATAACTTTTCACTAACTTTTATGTTAGCTTGAATGTATTTTTTTTTTCACTAAAAATGAAAAGCATAAACCATACGTTCCACAGCATAAATATTTTTTACAGCTTAACATGTTTACGGTCATAAAATTGTAAGAACATTATTCTGTTGGGTATATTTGCGATTGAAGTAAATACACGCTTGTTAAATGTTACAGATTTGAAGCAATCGACTCATTCATTTGGATTTATACATTCAAAATCAATCATAAGTATCGCAAACAAATCAAAGTCATTAACATTGCAATAAAACCTTTAGTTTACACCCATGCCATAAAAACGATCTGATTGAAACTTAGCATAATTACGCACACTGTTCTTCTTCTTAACTGGCCATAAAAACCCTTTATCGCGTTACGGCCTGATGTAAATACATTCTTTCATTGGAATTGTGGTTTTACGTGGTGGGTCCTAATCCCTACGCACAACACTTTTAAGGTCTGGGGTGGCTCTACTGGTCTCGAAAGTGTCATTGTTATTCGCCTCATACGATAAGCCGGAAAGTAGTCCGCAAGATCTTTGGCCCTCTATGCGTATCCAACCACTACCACATCCGATGAAACGACGAACTTTATGAACTCTACGACGACATTGACATAGTTAAAGAAGAAGCTCCTGCGAGAAAGGTCTTCAATGCGGTTATGGAAGGTGAAGGGGCAGACCATGTCTCCTTTGAAAGGACGAGGTGGAGAGCACACTAGCTACTTTTGGTATCATAGATAGGAAAAGGCGCGTGTAAAGCAAAGACACCTGGAGGAGAGCTTTACATCAGGCCGTAATCCAGTACACAGAGGGAAAAACTACATTCTCAAAAAGAGTTTCCGTGAGTAAAGGTACTTTTAACAATACAACCCTTGAGAGTTCTGGAGCATAAAGTACACAGAGTGAAATCCGACATTCTCAAGAAGAGTTGCGTGTGCTCAAAGTTAGTGCAAATCTGTCTGAAAATCCTTAAATGGAGCAAAATTCGTTCTCCAACAAAAAGTAAGAATAAAATGTATTAAAAGCCAGTACAAAAGACTCATACCGAGTTGCAATTGCAGTAAGCAATTGAGAGAGGGAGAGAGCTGTATCACAATTGCTCTGTTTCTTATTTGGAAGTGTATTTTATGCTCTTTCATCGTTTATTAGTTGCAAAGCTCAATAATATTGGTTAAACGAAATAGTTGAAGGTTAACATACGAGAAATCAGAGTGTGCACACTACAAGAATTCTTTGGTGCTACTTATTTTTAAGCATTTCCGGTTAACTGAGTACTGAGCTCTAAAAATGACGCTGATAGATGCAGACATAGAGCCAAGCCCCGAGAAAAGAAGAAGAAGCATCTTCTTGATACAAAGCAAATCGAGCGCTTATGTTCTAAACTTTTAAGACTTACGATTGAGGGAAACTCGTAAACTTGACACGCATAAACTGGACAAATTCTCTGTGATGGCATATCATTGACTATGCCATTCATTGGCATCAGTTTGGCAGGCAGTTTGTATATATATATGGCGTTACTTGCTTTATCTTAATGTTCTCTTGATACAATATTTTCACGTTCCTCCAACTCTCCGTCTTCGTTGGGACACCTCTGCGCTTACTGCTTATCCACTGTCCGTAGTCATTCTTCTTCTTGTGCACATTCTCAACCTTATTCCCGTCGTCAACGCTTAGCCTTAGCCTGTTGTTAGACACGCTTATTGCTTGTTGTTGTTGTCATTGTACTGCTTATCCTTATCCACAATGTCGTTGCCGTCGTCATCGTCATCCTCGTCGTCGTCGTCGTCCTTCTCCGGCCTCTGTCTTCCTGCTCATCTTCATCTACATCGTCGTCTTTGGCATCGTTTGTTTTGTCATTCAATTCAATGAGGCTAATGTCCGTTGAGTTTTACACCGCACCTACAGCAAAGGCAACAACTACGGCCGTACTGTTGTTGTTGTTGTTGTTGTCTGGTTGGCTCTTGTGCGTCCATTGCTTCATGCTGTTGTTGAAGTGCCATTAAGTTTAGTTGTCACTTAGCCTCTTTGCCTCTTTTATATGCCACTGACTGGCCGTACGACCAACGAAGCCACCGGCCGGTTGACTGCCTCACTCACTGGCTTGTTGTTGCTGTTGTTGTTATCCTTTGGCTTCAGCGTCTTAAGCGCCTAATGCCATGCTATAAAAAAATGTCATCCAACTAATGCTTTAAAGTGTGCCAGGCTCTGCTCCGGCTAGAAACCAGCACACCAACTGTGAGCAGTCCAAAACGAACTGGACCGGGTCGGTACATGCCCGGCCATGGCAGCCTCTTATCGTTTTGCCGTTTTATCGATCGCCATTTTGCGTGGCCGTCATCCTTTGCCGTTTCCTCTTCCCGTCACTCTCCAATTTCTGGCTTTCTCTGTGTTTTTGTGCATTTTGATTATTTGTTTGATTTTCAGCTTAAAGCGTCTGCCATCTGAACTCCTTCCTGGCTTTTCCGCCATTTTTGTTCTTGTTGTTTGTTTGTTTGTTTGTTTGTCACTTTTTTTAAGCTTGTTCTTTTTTGGCTAACTCAAATTGCGTGTTAATTTTCACACATACAATTCACTGCGGCGCATTTGATGCCATTTTGTTTTTTTTTTTCGTGCTTTTGCGGTTTATATAAATCTATGTGTGTGTGTGCTTTTGGCTGTCTGTGTGTGTGTGTGTGTGTGTGTGTGTGTGTGTGTATTTAATTTAAATATCTGCATTTTTTTTATTGAAGCCAACACAAGGCTCACGTTTCGTCTCTAGTTCATTAGCAGCATGTGTTTGCTGTAACTGTTTCGTTGTTGTTGTTGTTGTGCCGACCGCACTTAAACTCATAAAAAAAATTTGATGCCCGACAGTGGAATACCCTGTACCCTTTTTTTTCTCCCATAAGCACTAAATCCGAAAGTATTTTCTTTTATGTCTCATTTTACAAGCTCAAAAGGGAAGCTCCAATTGTCAAGTTTTCCTATTGGAAAGTGGTGGCACAAATTACTTTTATGCCCATAACTCCAGGATTCTTGGGCCAATGTCGTTGAATTTTGTAACACAGATCAAAAATACATTTATAAATGTCTGTGACAATTTTCAAATCAATATATTGGGGGCTGTGGCAGTAATTAAGGTAAATCGATTGCGGGGGAAGATGGAAACAGTTTTAACGATTAGGGTCTCCACACCAAATTTTATAACTCTAGCTCACATCTATTCATATCTACATGCAGTGCAATTTTGGCACAGTTTTTTGGCGAGGGGGCAGTGAAATTAGCATAGTTTTGACTATAACTTTTGATGTATTTCTCCGATTTCGATCATTTTAGAAACATATATGCACAACACGTCGCACACCTCTGTTGCGGCTGTAAACCGCAAATATATGTCACAGGGGAAGGGGGCAAGATATCGACATGATTCGACAAACTTCATCTTTTCGTTGTAAATGCGCCTATTTTGATACATTTTTGTGCCTCTACATTTTATAGTGTCTGATATCTCGACGTTCATACGGACAGACGGATATGTCTATATCGACTCGACTATTGCTACTGACAACATATAGTCTGCCACGCCTCCTTCCGCCTGTTACATACATTGCACAAATCTATAATACCCTTTTACACTTTGTGTGCAGGGTATATTAAAACACAACCGCAAAATCTACACAGCTTATACAGAGCAGTAAAGCACAAAAGACTACAAATTGTGGCAAAGTTTGAAAACAATGCGCCAACACAAACAGTAACACAAAACTCATACCGATACGCACTCACACACATACACACACACACACACACACACACACACACACACACACACACACACACACACACACACACACACACACACACACACACACACACACACACACACACACACACACACATACTCACTCACACACCACTCACTCACACATAGAAAGCGCAACAATGGCGACGTGAGCGTCTCATTCCATGTCGAAATTAAGTAACCCATTCAATTAACTTTTCGGGCCAAAAAACTTTAACGAAAATGTGAAAAACTGGAACAACTTTTACCGTTGTTATTGTTGTGCTCTTTCCTCCAGTTTATTGTCGTTGTTGTTGTCGACAATGAATTTTCATTACGCTGCATATATTTGACAATCATGTAAACAAGCAGCGCTCCATCTTTTTTTTTCTTTCACTGTTTCAAACTCTTATTTGCTATGCTAAAATATGCAATGACTTCAAAACTTCAGACTACAAAATACAAAAAATACAACTGTAAAGGAAATTATATACATACATACAAATTTTTAAACAATTACCTAAAACACACAATTTACATTTTAATGCCCGTGCAATTAAATTGTTTGTTAGCAACTTTTTGAAAAATAGACCCGAAAAAATAACTAAGCGATTCTTCAAAACAAAATTTTTGAGCAAACCAATCTCATTAGAACTTTTTTATGAAACATTGACATAAGTAGAGGGAAGAGGAGAGATCTAAGAGTGATATGAGAGAGTTGAGGTTTTTTCATATGCCGGAAGACAGGAATTGGCCCTGTTCCCCAACATTGTTCTACGTCTTTACAAGGCAGTAATCAGGTGTAATCTCCACAATGGAATTGTGGTATTGTGGCCAGCCTTATTCAAACAAACCATCCAAAAACAACTTAGCAAGTTCAGCGAGCCGCTGTACTCTGTAACACAGGTGGCCTTCGTAGCTAGCGAAGTGCTGCGCTTTTACACCTGAATCTTGCAGAGGTAATAACTGCTATACTTTCAGCGATACGCTTAAGAGACATAAACTGCTGGACAAAGTCCAGCTTTTGTCACCGCTCAATCTTTACAAACCATGCACCGGTGGAGCTTTCCAGAACACAACTAAATACGCTTATTTCAAGTATGAAAGAATGATCCCTTGGCTTCCCAGGGCTCACCGATGTTATCTACTTCATAACGGATGGATCGAAGCTACACGATCTGGTTGCATGCCTAACATGAAGAGCTCGACATAAGGCGGTGCTTCAGTAGTATATTCCAAGCACAGATCTTTGGGGTCTCTGGGGTGAATGCAAGTCATAGCATATAAGCTTGCCAGACAAGGTACTACAGCTCACCAACTTTTTGAGCCATATACCTATGGTAATATGAAGCTATATTAATGCATTTTCTGACCACAGAGTTCAACAAAAATGGCAAAATGAGGTAAACTATCAAAAAGCCAAAAAAAAACTTGCCAAAAAAAGAAATGAAAAACGAACGGAGGAGCTCTGTTTTCTGTAACGGGAGAAATGCTTCGCAGTTGTGCGCTGTCTTAACTGAGACTGATCAAAAGGTGCCCAGTAATGAGACCTAAGAGATTAGACATTAAATCTCTGTTTGATCTACGGCCTAAGTCAGGGATATAGGCGACTGCCACGCCTTACCTTGGCTATACTTTCAAACAACTTCTAAAAATCTCTGCTTATATGTAAAGATTATTGGCTTGTGACAAATTGGAAACCACTCAACTTTCTAAGCTAATGGGAGGAACTGAAGTGTGAGAATTGAGAACATATTTTATCAAAAATATGACGGTTATTATAAGAAAAGGAAATTGTGGTGAGCGGGTTAGAGAATACCACCTCGGCAGGTCAAAGCTTGTCGTATAAGTCGACTAACAATGACACTAGGTTTTTTCGAGACCAGTTGGCCTTAAACGGGTTGTGCGTAGGGATTGGGACTCAACACGTAAAACCACAATCCCAATGAAAGAATGTATTACCATCGGGCTGTAACCCGATAACTGGTTGTTATGGCCAGTTAAGAAGAATAAAAAGATTCACATAGTTAAATTTAGCTAATTTTCGTTTTTTCGAGGTACTTAAAGTTGTTTTGGGACAAAAGTTACTTCGGGCAGAAATAATGCATTTGTATTGCAAAAACAAAACTGTTGACATTGCTTTCCAGTTCGGATTTTTTTTTTTCATATTTATTCTCAAGTTTGTTGAAGCCATAACTTTCAGTATTTAGACATTTTCGAGAATGAGTACTTAAATGCACAACAAACTGCTCGACAAATTTATGCTACTATGCTCTACGTGAAGCGTATAAAAAGAAGCACTTTGCACTTTAATAGCCAGAACGAAGCTTCGGTTGCTTTCGCAAGGAACTTGCCATTAAAAATGCAGATACTACAATGCCCAAAACGCTAGTCGTTGACTGACAGCCAAGGCTGTGTGAGTGTGTGTGTGTGTTTGTGCTTGCCATGTGCAAAATTCAAGTTGTCAATTTATGATTATGGCACCTCATGAAGCGAGGCAAGTCAAATGTAAATTATACGCCGCCTTGCCTCAAATCGCCTCTATTCGGTTCGACCAAACCCCAAGGCTCCCAATATCAAACATCAGCGCACATGGCAATCCTGGCTATATGAGTATTTATGTAACTGTATATGTGAGTATCTGTGTGTGAGCTGCCAATTTTAAAGTTTTCGTTTATTGTTGTAGCTGTTTTGTGGCAGGCAGTTGCTGCTGCCACTGCCACTGCTGCTCGTTGGCAGTTGCCCCATTGCTTTTGTTACACTTAACGCCTTTTAACGCCGAATTGACTGCACAGTGTATACACACATATATACATATATAGATTTGTGTGTGTGTCTGTGTGTGTGTGTAGGGTTGCTGCCTGTTTTGTGTTGTTATGTAAATGAATAGCTCGCTGCGCGCACGCTCCACTTACGAAAATTTGCACGACGTGCTGCAATGACTTCAACATATAGTTCAATCGACAACGCGACGCAGGTAGCGTGAAATAATACGATGCCAGCAAGTAAATATACACACGCATACAGTGGAGCCTCATTAACGTCAACAAAGTATCGCAAGACTAAATTATCGTTGGACTTTGCGAGCTGTTTGAGAGTTGCCTTATCGACAGCGGATATTCCGAACAGAAAAATATAGCAGTCATTCATAACGTGCCAAAAAAGCGCTTATATAGGCAGTTAAGGTCACACACAAATATAACGTGTGACCGTGAAATTTCTGTTCGATTTTTTCGGTTATCGTGTCAAATTTTGTTAATCGCGTTCCACAACATTAATCGGTATATTTCAAGTTCCTCACAGGAATATTTTGGCTAACTGCGCTTAATGAGAAGATATGCAATGCTAGGAGAAAGTACATCAATGCTTTCAAAGAGGCCGTTAAGCAACTTAAAAATACAATATCTTTAAACTCAGTTTACAGACTTACACAACAAATATCGAAATATATGAGTTCTCACATGTTGAGCAGCAACAAACTTTTCAGCGAAGATGATATAAATCCAAGTAGTTTGTACGGCAGTTCTCAGTCCTGCCAGTGCCGTCTACAGAAAATTTTGGTGGGACAACTGAACCAAAAGCATGGTCAGAAAGTTCCACAGAGGGACAATCAAGCCCACTATTAATATTGCATAGATGCAGATGCATCAAATAAATGTAGACGTGCTGCCAAAATGTGTTTCGTGTTAAGTGTGTTAAAAGCTATCTATCTAATTGGAACTTGGCACAACTATAAACACAGTTACTCTGCATGTGTAGTGTCAAAATCCATTAAGATCGTATAGAAACTTTAGAAAATATAGGTAATAATAAGACAATTTTAGATCCCTCCTCCTATAAACTGCAACAGAATTAACAATATTTATGTTAACCAAATGTAATTCGTAGACATGTGTTAGGCTTACAAACCGAACAATGTTGATCTTTATCCGAATCATCCACCCTACACCCGTAGTAGAGTTACCTTTAACCTTAAAAGCATGGAAAAAATGGGTACAGGGTATCCCACTGTTGGGCAACGACACGATCACGAATGAAAGATGTCTTATCAGTGGCTGCGAAGTTCGCGCTCTCTTCGCTGCAGCTATGCTCGCACTGCTGCCGCTCGGCTGGTTCATGATGGAATAAACAAAGGTGTGCTCACTCTAAGTATTATCAGTTGCCAAAATTTGTGTGAGCGAAAGCTCAGCTATGCGTTGACAATGCGCGCACCGACGTTCACTCAGCAAAACTATCAGACGTAGACTAAATTGGCAACAATTTAAAGAGACACATACTGAGAGTGAGCACACCCCTGTTTATTCCCATAGGAGCTGGTCGATGATGCTGCTGTTATGTGCACTTGGCTGTCGCTTACTGCCGCTCTTTTATCATTGATGCTGCTGGCATTTGCTTGGTAGCCATGTATACTTAACAAGGTAACGTCGTTGTTGAGCGACCCTTCTTAAAATTTTGTGAGAGGCTCTAATAGCGAAACAGAGAGGTGCAATTTATGTGCAATGTATACACACATGCGTATACCATAAGCGAAAATAACATGTGCGACACACAACCTTCCTTATTGAAATTCGCAAGAGAACGAAAAGTTAAGAAGCAGCGCTGCTGACGTCGCAACGACGACGTTGCCTTATTAAGTATACATTGCTGCGCGGTTGGCTCTCACTTCGCTGCTGCTCTGTCGTTGCTTCTTGCTTCTTGCAATTCTTTACAAGTTGAAGTTGTAGTGTTTAGCTAACGTTTCATTTCAACAAATTTGTCGTTTTAATTTGAAAGTAATTTGCTGAAATTGAACTAAGCTATTAAACAACAGTCCGAAGATTTCAAGGTATTTAACTTTAATTTGTTAGTCAAGTCATCTCTGCTGGGAAACCAAAAAGTAGTATTTGCAGACAAAAACACATTTCAAAATAAACAGTTTATTTTCGCCTGAGTTCACTGTGCACTAACAACTGTATTTAGTTGGAGTTGTGTAGTTGTGGCAGCAACTGTTACTGCCGCTTGGCGTTCAGTTTTTGGGCGGACGGAAATGTATGAGCTTCAAAATCACAAACGCGAGCAAGTACATATCAGTAAGTGTGCGTGTGTTCTGGGAGGGGGGAGTACGAGCAAAGTTCACAATTGTAGTCAGCAAGGCACAAGAAGCCATCCATGTGAATGGCATAAAATTTGATTGTGATTGAAAAGTGTAGCCTACTTTCTGGGGCTGCGCATATAAAATGCATGTAATCAAAACGAAATGGCAACGAACGTTTGGCCAACGAGCATTGAACAAGTGCCACAACAAACACAACAAACACAACAAACACAACAATCACAACAATAACAAACACGACAAACGATAAATTTGCATGCCTTTAGTTGCATATGACTTTAATTGAAATTTGATTTGATTAGTTTTGATTTACACAAAATTGTGCTACTTTGTGTTTATTAGCAGCATTTACCTGGCAGCTCTATTCAAAATTTATTTAATTTTTTATATTTTAAGTTGTATAACTCATAAGCAACAACAACAGCAAAGACTTAATTATGCCACAGCGCATTAATGTCTCAGTGGCAAATCCTTTTATAATTAAGTCGCTTTTGAAATGAAAAAGTCATTAAACAATCAAAGGCAGCAGCTACAACAATAACAATCGCCACTTTTAACAGTTACAGTCAGCAGGCGTTTACTTATTGTCCTTTAATTTAACTATTTGGTTTTAATAATTGAAATTTTACGCAGACAATTCAATAATAATTAAGCTTCGAGCGGCACACAGAAGCACGTGAAAAAATTTAATTATGTAACTTATTGTTGTTATTTGCATTCCATTGAAGGCAAAAAAAAACAAAATGGCCGCAGGCAACATCATCATGTGCACTGTGTTCCTTTGCGTGTGTGTGTGTGTGTGTGTGTGTGTGTTGATTGTATGGCCGCCATGGCATACCTAGATAATCGCCCGTATTTACAAATGAATGACAACAATGATCAAAAAAGCGCAAAAATATCATAGCATTCTTTTGGGCGCACACTTTTATGCTGATAATAATTAAATAAATATTTGCGCAAATATTTATGTGCTTATAAAATGTATATAAGAAAATTACTTACCTATAAAAAAATGTAATGCAGACAGTCGGGACGGTCCCCGACAGTGGAATACCTTGTACCCTTTCTCTTTGCAGAACACTAAATACGGTAGAATTCATAAGATCGATATGACTGTAAACATTTTCCTATTGGGAAGTTCCCATTGACAAGTTTTCCTATTGGGAATTTTAAGAAAAATTACTTTTATGCCCATAACTCCAGTACTCTTGGGTCAATATCGTTGAATCTTGTAACATAGATCACAAATCTATATACATTTATAAAAATTACGCCTCCAAAAGCGATGTGCTCGCTAAACTCAAAAACGCGTGGATCAATTTCAACCAAATTTTCACACATTGTAGACAACATAAGGGAGAAGGTTTCTGTTAAGTTTGGACGAACTCCAATAGATGACGCCAAAGATATCGACAAAAACGATTTTCCATATAAAACATACCAAATGTGTTTCTAATTATATAGTAGGCAAGCATTAAATTTGACTAGGTAAAGAATTCCTTTAAATTGAGGTAGAGGTAGAGGATATAAAGATATTGGTACCAATATTCGCAGCTTGACTTAGTATAAAGAAGAGAGAGAGAAAAAAAAGGAGTAGGAACGGAAAGGGGATTGCGAACGGGAAGAATTAATTTATGTAAAGTTGGTTTATGGCATTATGCACCGGTTGGCAGCACCATTATCGCCAGTAAGAAAGGAGACAACAGCAGCAGTGGAGAGTTCGTCCCGCGTATAGTTGCAGCTGAGAGATCATTCTGGGCAGTCGAGCTACGGAAGTTTAAGTAATCAGTCGAATCCAGAGTCTGTTACTCATTATTAATGTTGTAAAGTTGATAAAGTTGTACTGTAATGGTGATCAAGTTGAATAATTGAACTGAAAAGTTGTTAAGTTGCCAGCCGGTGTATATTTAAAACTATCTTAACTACTTAATCTAAACTATTATATAATCTTGAACTATAAGTAGGATAAACTATGAATTACTCAATAATTCTACATTTATATAATGAATTTTTTGATTGCTTTATAAAAGCGCAGCGAAGCGCGGGGGCTCACCTAGTAAATGTCTGTGTTAATTTTCAAATCTATATATTGTGGAATGTGGCAGTAATTAAGATAATCGATTGCGGGAGAAGAGGGGGTTCCATTGAAAAAAAAATTCGATGCAGTTTTAACGATTAGGGTCACACGAGTCTCCACACCAAATTTGGTAACTCTAGCTCATATGCATCCATATCTACATGTAGTGGAATTTTGAAGCAGTTTATAGATGAGGGGGGGTGAAATTAGCATATTTTTGACTATGTATACTTTTGATGTATTTATCCGATCTCGATCTTTTTTGGAAAATAATTACACATTAAAACGACGCACATCTCTGAGGAGTTTCGAGTTGATAGTGCAAAACTGTCACGGGGGAAGGGGGTAAGATATCGACTTGATTCAACAAACTTCAGCTTACATTAACACGAATATTTTGGTAAAATTTTGTTTCTCTAGCTCTTATGGTCTCGGAGATCTATCGCATCATACGGACAGACAATCGCTATCCGAGTCAATAATAAGACTTTTTGCCCATGGAACTTATGGTGTGCCACGCCTCCTTCTGCCTGTTACATACATTGCACAAATCTATAATACCTTGTACACTATGTGTTCAGGGTATAAAGAATAAAATTTAATAAATGCATTTAATATTTTCAAAATTATGCCGTAAAAAATGGCGCATATTTGCTTCTCTTTAATGGCAGCATATTGATAAACAGTAAAATGGCGAGCATAAAAAACACCTTACTTTTTGGCGTCTCTGTGTGTGTGTGTGTGTGTGTGTGTGTGTGTGTGTGTGTGTGTGTGTGTGTGTGTGTGTGTGTGTGTGTGTGTGTGTGTGTGTATTTGTGTGCGGGCAGAGCACAAAGAGCAAGCGCTTAAAAAAATTGGCTTGGCATTTTCGTATGAATTATGGCCGAAAGTCAGTGGCGTAGATTGCCATCAATGGCTTTCAATGGGATGCTCTATAAGTGCAAAGAGCACTTATCGATTGGACTCAAGTCTCAAGCAATGTGGATGCAAATCGCTTAAGATTGCAGATTAGACAGTTTGAGTTTAATTTGCATTTGAGCATAAAGCTTTTAGCCAAAAGGGATACGACAATCGTATCAATATGGAAATTCGAAAAAAAGCTTTTAAATCAGTGAAGCATTGAATGTTTTATGCATTCATATTTACGCAAAGGTTATTTCAATTGTGTAGTTAATTTAATTTACCAAAAATTTTTTTATTTGTGAATTTAAAAACAATTTACACATACATCCTGTTGCTCGTCATTTTAGTAAATAGTTTATTGTATTTTTGGAATATTAACAATATAATAAGGTATTTAACAAGTCTCACCTTAAAAGAAGGTAACAATTTGAAGAACTGCGGAGACGTGAGCAAAATTTGAGTAACTGCATAAATGTTTTCGTATCAGTAAGCTTAAGAAAGACAACTATCACTCTTTCTAGCCACAGCCATTGTTACGAACCCGCGTATTTAACAAGGCAATGTCCTAGCCAAGGGTCAATTAACACCATTACACATTACCACATTGCACATACCACTCCCCTTCTTTCAATTCTACTCTTGCCATCATGCACGCTCTGTCACGTAAATTCAGTTATTTCAAAGAGTAACCAGCACTCGTCTTCCCTCAAAGAAGAGACTCTTGGCGACGTGACAATGTATGCAACGAACTATAGCACTATGGCCGTTCATTTGAGTCATTACAGAACTTAAACAGCACTCGCCTTCAGTCGACTATCGCTCGACTGTCCCAAAAAGCACTAGTGCTCAACTATGTTTTAAAAAGCCACTTAAAGTTTGGTTACTGAAGGGCAGAGAGAACATTTCAATGTGTTGAGCACATTTTACCAAATGGCTTGAACATGTGGGAAACTTTTTTGCTGACCCCTGTTTTAGAATCAGTAAAGTTGGCATTCTGCAATGATTGTATGAGTCCTTAAATAATAGTGGAGTTAATGTACATTTTGGATTTGACTCTTCTCGATTTAGATTTTTGTCCGAAGGCAATAGATCATCTGTGCAATGAACAAACTTTGACTAAGTTGGGCGTCAAAGCTGGCGGAAAACAGTGTTTTTTAGGCAGCTAAAATCGAAGCTAAGCTATTAAGCTATGAATCACCAAGTTGAGGTATCAACAGATGTTTGGCTGACTTAACTGCCACCTTTCACTGCTCGTCGCTGTGAGGTGCCTGAGTTGGAATGAACGACTGGGTCCCGAAGGAGTTCTGCAACTAACACAGTTGATTGTTGGTCCCTGAGAAATCTGTTGTTATGTCGAAGTACATCTTTTGAGGAAAGACACGTCGGCACAAGAAGCTTTAAACAAAACCAAATGAAAGCCATTAGTCGACAAGTCAGATACGAGTTCTACGCTTTCTTTGCTTTCGAAGCAAAACAAGCGGGTACAGCGAAATACATTTTTACTGGAGGTTAGTCTCTAATTCGTCACGACACACCACCAAAAATACTCAGCACATACTAGAAATGTTCCTAAGTCTGTCATCCTGTCAGTTTAATGATTTCCCATTGTCTGACCTGAAACAATGTACGCAATTTCTTACAATTTGAGTCATTCCCTTTGAGCATTGATCAGCCAAATTCCCTGTATAAGCGAACCAATCATGGTCTTTACAACCGCATGGCAAATTTTCCCATGCAAATCTGCACGACAGGTTTAAGATAAGTCCAAGAAAAAAAAAACGTACAAATGGCCCAAAACTCGCTACCCACAAACCACGAGTGTGATGCCCTGGTAAGAATAGAAGCATTCTGAAACGAAACTGTACCACGACTTGTTATGGAGCTAAGTGGGACTAGTGGGATGGGTCTGCGCTCTGGTAGGACAGAGTGAAGCTTCCTTATCTCTGTCTACTTCTTTACCAAGTTGACGCAAAACCTCCAATGCTGCCCATCACTAGGTATTCGGACAGTGAACTAAATCCATATAAGGATGCAACCCGGCAACGGTTTGTTATGGCAAGTCAAGAAGAAGCAGATGTGGGACTAGTAGTGGAGCTGATAGCTCAGTTGTACATCTAACTAGACTCCAAGGGTCGCAATCATATTCTTGTTAAGTACTCTAGCTGCCTCAATGGCTCTGCAAGTTTCTGTTAGATCTTATGAAACTTCTTACACACAGCACTCTCTTGTACTATTGTTCATAAATTCGTATGCTAAGCTCAGCTATTAAGTTACTCCGAATATTCTTACCCTCTTTGACTTTTAACATTTTCTGCAAAAAACTCGAAATCCTTTAAGCCAAGATTTAAATCTGCTACTCTATGACAACAAAGATTGACAATGTTTGACCGACTTTCAGCTGGCAACATTTCATCAACTGCAATCAACGCTCAGCTAAATGACACTAATAATATATACATATATGTATGGGTTTTGTAAAGGAATTTATGATTGTTATTTCCCACACTTGTACACTTTTATAGCTTCATAACTATATTTCAAAACCATTTCTTAATATGTTATTGCTCATGTAATATAAAATATACTACATACACAGAGAAAAAAACGAGATCCTCAAAATGAGTTGCCGCGTACTCAATATGCGAACAAGCATTTTTGAGTACAAATTTTCAAAAAATACTTCAATTGAGTACATTTCATACTCAAATGAAAACCAAGAACATAATCTACTTAAATCAAGTACAAAAAATTCAAAATGAGTTGCATTGATCGCACTCATATGTGAATGCGAATTGAGACCCCTCGCATTTACTTTTTTCATCATTAAAAAATTACAACAATCAACAAAAACATACAAACAAAATTATGATTTAAAAAAAAAATGTTAACTGCTACGGCTGGGAATTGAACCAAGGACGGACCTCCTGTGTCTTGGGCAAGTTGCTTAGACAAAAATAACTAAAATTCTCAAAAACTTATAAAAAACAACTTGATTTGAATATTCGCAAACTTATAAATTGTACTCAAAATAAGAATTTTTCCACTTATGGTGAGATTTTATGTACTTGCACTTTGAGTACAATGTACTTGATTATTACTTTTCCGCAAAAAAGTATTGCGATTGGCCAAAAAACTAAAATCTTGAATATTATGTTTTTCGACGATTTAAGCACTCTGACAACTTTTTCGGCGATTTGGAGATGTTTTTGTGTTGGGCATACTCCACTCTAGTCGCTATAGTTGGGGGACGCCAGAGGATATAATTTTCGAAATTTTTTTTTTCAATTTTTTTTTTTTTTTTTTTGTTTAAATTTCTTCTAGCTAATTTCGGTTGTTTTAATAAACGTGCAGAAAAGCCTGAGTTGGTTACCAACTGATTATTTTTCTCTGTGTATGTATGTCCCTCGTAATTTAGCACCCGCAAATCTTTGGCGTATTTTTACCATACCTCTGTATGAAGAATTCCAATTTTGTTGCTGTTCTTGGCTTCCTTTGTGTTTGCTGCTGTTGTTGCCTTTTCTGACAAAATAATAATAAGTTTTCTTCTTCTTTTTTTCTTGGCGTTGCTCTTGCTGCTGCTGCTGTCTTTTTGTATTGTGGCAACACTTTCAAAGGCCATTTTGCTGTTGTTGCTGCTGCTTTGTTGTTGTGGTATTGAGCGCAAAAGTTTACCGAACGCAAGGAATGAGCAAGAAAAAAAGAAACGGAGAAAATATTACGCACGTATACAGCTGCCATAACTGCGGGTGAATGTGTGTATGTGTGCGCGTGTGTGTGTGAATGTCTGTGTGTGTGCGCGTGTGTGTGTGAGTGCCAGAATGCGTGAGAATGTGTGTGTGTGTGTGTGTTCTTGTGACTTGTAATATTTACGCTGCTGCCTTCGACGTCTCCTTTGGCACTTTATGGCGCGCAAGCAATGCAAGCAGCGAATGGCAGGAGTAGAAGAAGAAGAAGTAGCAGCAGCAGAGCGGCAGAGGAAGAGTGGCAGTCAACGCTGTTTGCAGCGTGTCCTTACACACACTTTAAATTATTTATTTTTACACTTTGCTGTAACACATTTTAAGTTGTATTTGTGTGTGTGTGTGTAACTGTGTCTTGTTGTTTAATACACTTGGCAGCAAACGCTCGGCCTATGCCAACAGCAACGACAACAACAACAAGCAGAACTACAACACAAGCAGCATTGCCTTTCCTACACACACATACTCACATATATGCAGAAGTAGTGCGTGTTCTCACACTCTGTCTCTCTCACACACTCTCAGTTTCTCTCTCTCATCGCTGGCTTTTCTTTTGCACAACTTGTAAATTATTTGCCTTTTGCCTTTTTCCTTCCATACACACACACACACTCACACACACACACAAACACACACACACACACACACACACACAAACGTTTGCAAATTTTCTTGAGTTTATGTGTTAAACTTTACATCTGTGCTTCGCATATTACAGCAACCATTGTGTGGCTATGCGTGTGTGTGTGTGTGTGTGTGTGTGTGTGTGTGTGTGTGTGTGTGTGTTTGTGTCGCGGTTTCTTTTCATTTTACAGTTTTATGCTGCTGCATGGCATGTAAATGATATGTTCTTCTGGCCAGTCGACGTAATCGTCGTCCTTGTCGTCCTTGGGCACGTCAACAAGCAGCGGCCCCGCAACCTTTTTCCCATTAATATGAACCTTGCCTTGTTTTTTTTTTTTCACTCTGTTTGCATTCTGGGTGCTGAAGCGCCCGTTAAACAAATGAACAACATAAATAATTGCAAACGCACACCAAGACTCACGCAGCGCCTCACTCACGCACACTCACGCACACCCACTCACACACTGACACTCACTCATACTCACACACACAGAGCGAGTGTTAAATCGCAGCAGAGCGTTCAAGTCTTAATACAATACATACGCATAGCATGTGGGTGCTTATTATATTGCATATTTAAAGGCGCTGCACGTTGCCAGAGCCGTGTGGCTAAGATTAATGAGCAGCGTCATTCTATGTAAGCGAAAGCCATTTAATGGCATCTTTAAACAAAGCCATCAGCGTTGTCATGATTTGACTTGCAACAATGATACGAAATACATTCAGCACACTGTAATCACAGTTTGGGTAAATGTTAGATTCCATTAGTAAAGTGGTCATCTTCTTCTTCTTCTTCTTAACTGGCCATAACAACCCATGTTATCGGGTTACGGCCTGATGTAAATACATTCTTTCATTGGAATTGCGGTTTTACGTGGTGGGTCCCAGACCTTACGCACAATCGTTTAAAGGCCTGGGTTGGCTCTACTGGTCTCGAAAAAACCCAGTGTCATTGTTAGTCACCTCATACGACAAGCTTTGACTTGCTGAGGTGGTATTATCTAACTCGCTCACCACACGGGGTGTGTTCATCTTACCGTATAGAAAAACCACATAGAACTAGGCACATCTAACCCTTTTGGAAATATCAAGCCATAACCGCAAAAATAACGTTAGCAACACTTTTCTGTGATGCTGATGTAAATGTAGTCAAAAATCCGTAATTCGTCACCTGGTCATGAGGTACATAGATATACGAATTTCAAGATATTTGTGAGTTATCAACCATTTGGGAGACCGCGAATTTTCAAGTCGATACACTAAAAGATGTGTGGCGTATTTTCTGCGGGGTGTGGAGTCTATCAACAAAAGGTCAATAAAGTTTCTATTATTTGGCTCACACGACCCTATTGGTGACCTTAACTCATATATAGCTATATTTTCACTAGTGGCTTCTGCCCACCTATAAGTTTCGCACGTCATCTTACTCCTTTTCTTCTTATTTGCATCCACATTTAAATGTCCTTCTCTTGCTTTTTCGACATCGAATTCTACTTTCACTTAAACTTCTATCACTTCTCCACTTTCCCAGTGGCATTTTGTTTTTTCACACCATTCCTAATTCTTTACTTATAAATGGGAAGAACAAAGCCACAAAAATTCTATAATTCGCTTGAACTTGGCGGCCATCCATCTGAAGACTTTGTGTTTCCCACTACAGATAATGGCTCTCACAAAAAGCTGTTCAAGATCAATCTGATTGATATTATCCTCAAAGTAAGTGTTTAATACTAGCGTCAAATAGTGATAGACTTTATGGAGATAGTCGCGTCAAACGGTTAGTAGTTAAAACAGTTAGTGCCCGCCATGGCATCTTCACTAGGATTTAATCTTATGCCACGAGTGCTTAAAAAGCCTGTAGAGTTTATTCATTTCAGAACTAGCTTTGTGTGACTTTTTGGTGTTATTAGAGTAGTTCTTTTGGTTAGATAGTCCAATTGCCAAATCAAGTTAGGAGTTATCTTCCCCAACTCAACTTCTCTATTTTTCATTAAGATCTTTGATTGACGAGTTAAATTAAGTTAAGCAATTTTTCACCTTCGATAATAGTGGTTTTGAAGTTTTCCCAGGAAAATGCCCACCAAGCTCTTCATGCACTATTGCAGTAGATCAGGAGCTAAGCAGCGGCAGTACGATGGTGTGCTAACACAACAACATAGTCATAGAACACAAATCAGGTCGAATCAGACTACACGAATCAGGCTACCCCCAACGTATAGATCTGGTTGTCTAATAACCTATGGCTAGGCTGACTTTATAGATTCTTTCGACGAGTCTCTAGAGTAAACTGACTGTGAGAATCGAAACCTTAATATAATGCAACTTTCTTGCTATGCGTCAAGCAAAAAGTGAGCGAAAACGAACAAAAAATTCAAGTAACAGCGAAATAAACCGCTTCAAACCAAGTGATATCGTTTATGGAGCTCATAATTGCCATAAGCGAATCAAAATTGAAAGAAAAAGTGATTGTACTGACAATTAAGCAATTTATTTCTTTGTTTTTTAAACCCTCTACACAAAGTGTACAAGGGTATTATAGATTTGTGCAATGAATGTAACAGGAAGAAGGAGGAGTGGCACACTTATCATTGACTCGGGTAGCGATTGGACCATGTCCGTCTGTCCGTATGAGGGCATAGTTCTCCGAGACCATAAGAGCTAGAGACACAAAATTTTACCAAAAGATGCGCGGAATCTAATGTAAGATGAAATTTGTCAAGTCGATATCTTACAATCTTCCCCCGTGACAGATTTGCGTGGTGTACAACCGTTCCATTGAGTCTATCAACTCGAAACTCCTCAGAGATGTGCGTCGTGTTAATGTGCATTTATGTTCCAAAAATGATCGAGATCCATTAAATACGTCAAAAGTTATAGTCAAAAATATGCTTATTTCACCCCCAATCACCTATTAACTGCTTCAAAATTTCACTACATGTAGATATTTATACATGTGAGCTAGAGTTACCAAATTTGGTGTGGGGACTTGTGTGACCCTAATCTTTAAAACTGCATCCACATTTTTTCAATGGACCGCAATATATTTACCTTAATTACTGTCACACCCCCCATATACTGAATAGGAAAATGTTTACAGGAATCTATTTTATATATACTTCCGTCCCCATTTTACCGTATTTAGTGTTTTCTAAAGAAATAGGGTAAAGGGTATTCCACTGTCGGGCACCGTCCCGACAGTCTGCATCAAATTTTGATTATATGTATTACATCATAATGTTGCGTTTTTATCGCTCACTGTAAGACGGAAACAAGAGTACGAGTGCTAAGTGCTGGAATAACTCATTTTATCATTAGCAGAAACAATACCAATACTACAAAATGTTAATTATTGCTTCAACTCATAAATGCCCATCAACCTTATCAACTACAACTGCAGAAACAACAACAAGTAGCATACACTAATTACCGCAACATGCTTGACAATCATTAAGCACCCAAATACACTCTAATGCCAGCTTGTTGTCGATGTCGATGTTGTTTTTGTTGTCGTGATAGTACTCGCTTTTGTTGTAGATAACTGGCAATAAAATCGCATTGCTTTGCGCCGACATTGCTGTCTAATTGAACATACAAATGCGATTAGACTTAGGAGCGAGTGGGCGGGCTTTAGAAGCGACGACAGCAACAACGCCGACAAACTATCTAAAATATCGGCTCATAAAAAAAGAAAGAAGTCAACCCTAACAACAAATGCCACAAAAGAAGCGGCATTGGCAACTCTCTTTGTCAGCGGTGAGTTGGCTATTCAAAGCGCGCTCGGCTGTTGCAGCTTAGCATTTCAATGAATGCGAATTGAAATGATTTGAATTGAATTGAAAGGCGCTCAGTTGAATGCATCATTGAAAGCTGTCATTGAGTATTTTATTTGCTTACTTCTTGCTCTCGCTTTTACTTTTGTTACATTTGTCTTGTCATTGTTCACCCGTTTGCTTTGCAATACTCTTTGTAGGGGATCTACATGCACCTGATGAAGAAGTGTTCAATGAATGCAATGAACATTGCTAAAAACGTAAAGATTTTCATTTTTTGGTTCCGAAATTCTTCAAAAGTTTGTTTGAAATTGTAAAACAGATTTGTACTTGTTTCATACAGAGATTTTTCTCATTCAATAAGCTGACTGCTATGATAGGCAGAGCTCAAGTTTATATAAGCTGGCAATGCCTAAGCAGGAAATACGCAGTAATAGGAGAGCCGTTTAAACGATGCTCGCCAATATTTCCCGTTTAAGCTGGGGAATACATTGAGGTTAGTTTAATCCTTTTGGGACGAAGTTTCATCTTTAAATCGTCTTAATTACTACTGGCAAAACTTGTGGCTTACTGCTAAAGATAAAGAAACAAAGTATGTTCCACAGAATACATCCTTGTCCTGGAACAGAATCATTGTAAAAATACATAAAATTTAGACGAATTTTAAATTTTTGTAGGATATACTATAGTGCTCCTGTTATCTCGAAACAGTTGAACCGGTTGAACACCATGTGAGGTGCGTGCCTAATCCTGTTGGGCTTTACTGTTTCCGTATCATTGTAGAAAGATCAAAAGCTTTTACGAGACAGGAAAGACATGTACTTATATGGCTTAATGGAATGGATTGGAATGACATGGAACGAAAGCCATGCACCAATTATGCGAACCAACTACTCCAGGCGTCGGAACATTTTGAATCTCACTATTTGAGTAATCAGCTGAGTTTAGACACTTTGTAACTCTTGTCTTACACGTCAAACAGTTCTTTCGAATTATATAAAAAATGTGTACACTTTAGAAAATGGGTCGGCGATGTCAGCAGAGACGTCGTCAGAATTTAAGTTGCAGTCTGCAGAGAAAAATTGGCAATGTATTGCACGCATGTATACGAAATTTTTTGCAGTTGCCAGTGGCAATTTCTCTACTCACTTTGCCGATACCTGTTTCAGTATAAAAGGAATCCCTTATTAAGGGCCTTTTAGACTTTTCATGATATCTATGTTTATAGGTTTTGGGGCAGTTATCTGATCGTAATACTGCCTTAGAAACCAGTAACGCTTGCAGAGCGCGGGAAATCTAACAAAAAGGCATATGGCCGAAGGATTCTAGGGATTTCCAGCATACCCCTGAATACCTTCAACGTCATTTTAGGCATTTTTGAATAACAAAAAAGATCAAAATCATACCATGTACTTAAACAAAAATTTTCAGTGATTACACACAGGCATTGTTTGAATGAAATGAATAAAAATTTGATGCAGACAGTGGGGACGCTGTCCGACAGTGGGATACCCTGTACCCATTTTTCTGGGGTTGATTCGACTAAAATTTGAACGTTGCTTGGTATATAAGCCTAACATGATTCTACATAGCGAATTTGGTGGCTAAATATTAACATTTCTATATAAAGTGAAATTTTGTTGCAGTTTGTAGGAGGAGGGGTCTAAAATTTGAACTTTATTACCTATATCTCTTAAAGTTTCCATCCAATCTTAATCGTTTTCACACAACATGTGCGCAATAACAGTGTGCATAACTGTACTATGTTTTGATCGGATAGCTTTTATGGGGTGGGTGTAAATAGCGTAAATCTGTCACGGGACAACGGGGTGAGATATCGACATGAATCGAAAAACTTTCTCTTTTTCGCGAAAATGCGCTTCTTTTGATATATTTTTTGTGGCTTTACTTTTTGTAATCTCTGAGGAACAGAGACCAACACGGACAGGCCGACAGACGGACATTGTTATATCGACTCGACTATTGCTCCTGACCATTTTTGGCCATGGAACATATGGTCTGCCACGACTTCGTCTGACAAGGCACAAACCTATAATACCCTTTTACACTTTTTGTACAGGATATTATAACTTCGTGCTAGATCTATTGAATTAATACATTTCCACGATCAAGATATTGAAGCATCGTTCACGAATCATATGATTTTATTTAAAAGTTCTTGCGTAAAAAAGAATGTAGAAAAAAGTTCCCCTATACATTTTCCCAACCGTTTGCACACCCAAACGATCATTTTCCATTTTACGGAGAATAAAAAACTACTAGAGATAAAATTTGTTTGCAATTTTTTTAATCTGGTGCATAATTTCTAAATCCGGTGCTGATTGTAAATGCTAATCATACGTATGTGTCAAATGTAACAAACAAATGATCTCAAATCAACTAAAAAACACACAACACTGAAAATCTTTTAATTTTTTAACATTAGACAAAAGTCTTCGAACCAAGTGTTTCCAATGTGGACAGTTTGCACTGTAATTGTTTTCAAAACGCAGCTGACATATCAAAGAAAGAGTATTTAAACTTTGTCGTAACAAAATAAGTGCTATCTTTCTGGTTTTTTTTCCGATATCATATTGTTGTCTGGTCTGGCAAGTTTTTACAACTGGAGACGGCTGACAGACTGTCTTGACTGTGTTTACCTTGCTGGCCTACTCTCGCTCGCACTCAGAATGCCTTGGCTACTCTCGCTGCTGCTCTGTCGCTGCTGCGCTGCTGCTGCTCTGCTGCTGCTCTGCTGCTGCTCTGTCGCTGCTCTGACTCTGACTCTACTCTGTTTTGCTTTGTGTAAACAGTTTTTAGCTTATTAACTCGCCGAGCGCGCTCTTGACAGCACGACAAAAGTTTCGCATCGTTTGATGTTCATTTGATTGCTCAAAATACTTGAAACGGTTTATTATAAATATAACAGTTATTATTGGATAGTGAGTGTTATTTTGTATGTTATCGTGTTGTTTCTGGTTTATTATCGTTTTTATTGTGTACCAGAATAATACAATATACGAAAGACGTGCGTCAATCCCTGTGCATTACTCGTGATATTATTTATTGAAAAAACCTTTTTCGCTATAAAGCATTTATTTTAAAATTGAATTTATGTAAATACGCTCATGCAAATGTAAATCAATAAAATCGGTTCGTTTTAATTTCGCATGCATTTATCTTTTCAATCTTTAACGTTGTCTCATTGACGCTCCTCGTTACTCACTCGCACACATCCCGCTCTCGCTCACTCCCGGTCCATGCTCTTACGGTAGGTCATTCTCTCAGATAAGAAATAAAAAAAAAGACCAAAAAAAAAATAAACGACAACAGTTGATAAAGCAATAAGCGAAAATTGCAACAAGTTTGTCGACCGGCCAATTCCATATAAAAATGTAATTTAAAATAAAATACAATCCACATGCACGAATCGAGACATATGAACAACAACTCAACTCAATTAAAACGTTCATCGCACGTATTGCCGGGAAAACATAAAAAAAAATTTAAAAAAAAGTATTTTTTTTATATTATAATAATAAAGACTTTTTTTACACTGTACACATAGTGACCAAGCGTATTATAGATTTGTGTAATGTATGTAACAGGCAGAAGGAGGCGTGGCACTTCATAAGTTGCGTGTCCGTCTGCCTGCCGTCTGTCTGTATGAGGAGATAGATCTCCGAGACCATAAGAGCTAGAGACACAAAAAAACCAATAGATGCGCGTAATCCAATGTAAGATGAAGTTTATCGAATTGAGTAGACTTTAGCGGTTTACAACTCAGAGATGTGCATCGTGTTAATGTGCAAAAATGATCGAAATCGGATAAATCCATCAAAAGTTATAGTCAAAAATATGCTAATTTCACCACGCTCGCCTATAAACTGCTTCAAAATTCCGCTACATGTAGATAAGGACACATGGGAGCTAGAGTTACAAATTACGGTGTGGAGAATCGTGTAACCCTAATCGTTAAAACTGCATTCAACTTTTTTCAATGGAACCCCTTCTTCCCCCGCAATCGATTTACCTTAATTACTTCCATAGCTGCGGATATTGGTACCAAAATCTTATATCCTCTACCTCTACATCTACCTCAATTCAAAAGAATCTTTACCTATTCAAATTTAATGCTTGCTTACTATATAAGAAGAAAAACATTAGTATGTTTTATATGCAAAATCGTTTTTGGAGTTCGTCCAAACTTAACAAAAACCTTCTCCCTAATACTGTCTACAATGTGTGAAAATTTGGTTGAAATCGGTCCACGCGTTTTTGAGTTTAGCGAGCACATCACTTTTTGTGGCTTAATTTTTATATATATAGATTTTTGACCTATGTTACAACGATATTGGCTTTAGAATACAGAAGTTATGGGTATAGAAGTAATAATTTCCCAATAGGAAAACTTGTCAATTGGAACTTCCGGATAGGAAAATGTTTGCAGGCATATCGATCTTATGAAAGGAGTTATAAAAGTTCCATTCCCATTTTGCCGTATTTAGTGTTTTGTAAAGAAAAAGTGTACAGGGTATTCTACTGTCGGGAACCGTCGACTCGTGATTATTTTGTTATTTATTAAGTGTTGTTATTGTTGTTGCTGCAGTTTTGATTCGTTGTTTTCTTGTTATTGTTGTTGTTGCTCAGACATTCATAATTTTTTTTATGGCATTTCCACGCGACTAAACTGAACACCATAAAATTTATAGGTAAATCTATTATTCAATAAAAATAATGCTCTTGTTGTTGTTGTTGTTTATACTGTGTTAATGCATTTACTTTATGTTATGAGCCTTTACAACGCATCCAATAAATTGATTTTTTAGTACATAATCGATTGCCAAGTATCGCAGTTATGTGAACATATTACTAAAACGTTCAGCGCAAAGTGTTCTCTGCATTTAGCTTTTAGTAAAGAGTTAGGTTAGTTTTATGCAAAACATTGTTTTTGAAATCTGTCCAAAGAGTCGTTCAAAAATTACCAAAATTATGACCTTTCGTTCACAATATTTTGTTGCGCCCGCTTTTTCTAGATGCATGAACTGTCGGTCTCCTTTTAGGTACGGAACCATTACGAACGCTGTTCTTATACTAAGAACGAGTTGGTCCTAATTTGTTCTTTGTTTGTGAACATTGTGTGCATGTTCAATGCTTGATGAACATTTCGTTCTTGTTTTAAGACCATTAACCCATTCACGCACAATGATGCCATATGGCATCAGCAAACATGATGTGCATATTTATCCATGCTTTGATCTTGTCTTGTTCGAAATCGATTGACCTATCCAATGACGCATGGCGCACTTCATTAGGGCAAAAACTTTTAGAGTTAATACATGTCAAAGTGAGCGGAAAGGCTTCGGACCGCAAAACGAGAGATCACAGGTTGGATCCCAGCTGTGAAATTTTAAAATTTTTGTTAATAATTTTTTTTTCTAAATGTAGACTCAGTTTTTTTTTGCATTTTTGTTGTACTAGCAAAATTGTAAAATAAGACCATGCGTTCATATTTTTTGAACACAATGGTCTTGAATGATGAACAAGACTAACTATGTACGAGGGCAGTTTTATAGGTCAGTTTTACTTTCTGATGAAAGAAACTTTTTTCGTTAAAAAAAAAATTAGAGATTTCCAGATATCGAAGTCAACAAATTTCATATTACTCGAAATTCTTATTACCGATCGAGATGAACTTTTGTTCGAATTAAAGGTGACTTGATTCAATTGCGAGTTACACGATAATGAAAGATTATAATCGCGTAACCCTTTCCAAAGTGCGAATAACATCGCGTGCATTCTAAAAGCTCTGTCTGTCAAGACTAGAATGTACTCTATTAAAAGATGGTTTTTGCAAGAAGCAGTGTGCATTTACAGGTACAGTTAAACAGCCCTCGTAGTACATACTATGGGAATTGCCAGACCGTAACGATTTGCTTGTTGATAGTTAATAAAAAACAAAGTTTTTTAATGTGTGTCTGAGACTTTTCACAGAGAGCTGTATTCAAATAATTATTCTCACAATGTATTATTAAAAACGAGTTATATTGATTTTGCAATTATATATTTGGAATGCATGCATAAAAAGAGGCGTGACAGAGCAGATGTTACTTTTTTTTCCAAACTGACTAGTGTACAATTCGATTCGATAGTGCCATTTCTGTAAAATCTGATTACTTGTTATGTTCTGATTTTCACTATTGACTAACATATAACATATAACTAGCTTTTTGTATGAATCACACTATAAGGAACAATATATCATGTATATTAACGATGGTTTGTAACATTTGTGTACTTTCGACAACTTCATCTACTTGAAACGATGTCTCACAGACACGATAATTAAACTATAATTAAATTGCATGTGTGAAGTTTTAATTTCCTACTTTGAAAGTACATAGTACAAAAGTAACGGAAAAATAATGTTAATTTTGAAGTCCTCATAAGTTCAATTATCGATTTTCGTGAATAAACAAACAAACAAACAAAAGATGTTCAAATTTTTACATTTTTTTATTTAAGACCGAGAGTCTTATGAAGATTCAAGTACTTATAACCCATACAAAAAGTTTTCGCCGAATTGCAAGACTGTAACTTTAGAAATGTACTATAAAAGAGCATAAGAAACATATTTTAATATAAATGAATTTCTCGAAATTGATAAACCGTCCGTTAAATGGACAGACAGAAAGACGAACATAGCTTAATTATTGCTTCCTAGATATGACTTACAACACTTTCTTTTTTCTACTGACTTAGGTCCTGGTTGCCCTGAGCAGATTTCGACATCACTTACTTAAAGATGGTCGCCAATCCTGAATATTTTTTATGATAGATCTTCAGTTGTTCAGTTCTTTAACTAGTTGTTCATACATGATTATCCAAATAGTTTTTTTTTTAAATTATGAATGTTGGTCAAACACCATTTGACATATGTTTATGAACACATTTAGGAGAATTGCAAGAACTAGGTAATAATAACAATAAAAAACCCGAATCAGGCCACCAGAATCACACCACCCGATGTCTTGCCTGCCGGTTTTACCCCCAAGGCACGGTTTAAGATGTTTCACATAAAAAAAACAATTATTTTAAATTAACAGCTCAAATGTAGAGCAATGCTACCGCGTTATATTATGAGAATTTCTGTGCCACCATTTTTTGAATGAAACAGGTTTAAACTTTTATGAGAAAGAAAGGACTTTTTCTTGAAATCGTAATGATTGCTTTTAATGACATTATTTGAGGAGCAGTGATAAATTAGTCGTTAGAAAATAGTGTGACTTAAAAATAAAATTTGACAAAATCTGCTAAAAAGATAAATCTCTGTTAGTTCTTGTTATTTCTCGTTCTTCAAGCTTATTTCATTTCGTTTCAGTCAAACTCGTTTATAGTTTCTTGTTATGTTTTCAAAAGTTAACTCATTGCTGCTTTCCATAGAGGTCGCCACTGTGTCCTTCGCATAGTCATTGTGCAGCGAGAATTATATGACTTTTGGGCGTGCTCTTCTGCTGGCTTTTTCTGCCATGTGCACTTGGATGTGCCATAATCAAGCCCCATCAATTGCGATTTTATAGACTGTAATGCGATACTAAAAGCTAATTAACCCAATCCAGCTTTTGGAAAAACGATGCAATTTACATATCTAGCAAAATTGTGCCAATTTTCATACCAGGCCTTGACATGTAAATTGGGCGAATTGGGGCACAATGAATGGCCACATGTATATCATGGTAAATGTGGGCGTAGTTGTCCAGTCAGCTGCTGCGACACAAAGTTATCAATTATAACAAGAAAATCACATTGCAATGTAGAAAAGTGTAAAATTAGTTGATAT
This sequence comes from Chymomyza caudatula, assembly GCA_035041775.1. Taxonomy (NCBI): domain Eukaryota; kingdom Metazoa; phylum Arthropoda; class Insecta; order Diptera; family Drosophilidae; genus Chymomyza; species Chymomyza caudatula. The sequence continues at coordinate 5,466,205 of JAWNKW010000146.1, forward strand.
GCCCAGTTTCTATTCACTTTCTAACACAAGCTAATCCAAATATGTGGAAAATTGTTTTTGCTCCAACTATCGTAGTCTCTGAGAAACAGAGTACAACACGGTCGGACAGACGGACATGGCCATGGCTCGACTATTGCTCCTGATCATTTTGTCCTATGGAACTTATAGTCTGCCACGTCTCCTTCTGCCTGTTACATGTATGAAACGAATCTATAATACCCTCTAACACTTTGTGTTCAGGGTATAAACTTATGAATAAGTGACAGTTAGGATTTTCAACTATGAAAGTATATTGTCGACAGTAAAGAGAATCTGAATGCTTGGAGCTAACCACATCGATTGTAGTTTTAGAGTTTTCGACTTTTATTTAAACCGAAATCAAAGTATAGTGTGTACCAGCATCATTTGAATAAAACATAGAAAATAAACTCAGCATTGATAATCATTGGCATCTTGTCTAAGTCGTCTCCAAGTTTAGGAAGTGTATTCAAAAAGAACGAAATAAAGAAAGTTTATACTTTTATTTATTCGTTGATTTGGTAAGATGTTTAGGCAACAAATAAAGCTGTTGTTAGTGACAGTGCTAAATACCTAGGGATAAATACTCAGGAAAAGGGACAATGGCCCAGACTCCAATCGGACTCATCCTCCTATGTGGAGTATTAGTTTGGTGGTCAGCTCTGAGAAGACAGACTTCACTTAAGAAACTTGGTAAATTGCAGCGCGCAGCTGAACTATGGATCGCGTTCTCCTGGGTACTACCCCAAGCTCAGCCGTTGATGGCCTTAGCCTTAATATCGACAACTTCGATATCCGTAGCAAGTTCGTTCTTAGCCTGATATGGGTTCCGGGACACCGGGACATAGAGAGCAACCACATAGCGGACGATCTCGCCAGACAAACTCGCAAAAGACGATACAAATACCTCGCTGGGTGCTTCCTGTACAGCCTGTCAGAACTGTACAAAATTAGACCCAAACAGATAGGGAATTTCTTATCGGAAACCAAATGGTCTTTCCTTTAAGCTGAAAAGCTGTGAAAGGAGAAAGGATACATAGATCCTACGACATCCATTTTAACGTAACCTGAGAAAGTATATCGTCGGTACATGTATCTATGTGTTGCAAGCATGAGCGTCACGCGTTCCACGTTTCAACGTGTGCGTTGTTTACGTGAGCGTCTTGCCAATAAACACTTGCAAACTGCTTGCTGCTTTGCAAATACAACATTGCTTTTCAACAATTTGAAATATATTGAGTTACAAAAACCGCAATGCAAGTACATTCGCGTCGCATTTGAAAACCAATGTAATATACTATAAAGTAGCACGATTGCGCACACCTCAGCATATCTTAAATCAATTTACAAATCACTCTATCGGACTGCAAATGTATTCAAGATTTTCGCTTTTCAGCAAACTCAGTGCACAATTTAAATTAACAAATAGCCCCAAAAGCCAAAAGTGCTCTGCCAAGTAACTGATTCAAACCGTTTACTTAATTGCAATAAAACTTAAGGCAGCCAACTGTAAGGCCAAAAGGCTTTAACTGGCTCTCAACGCTACACCCGCCGGTTTACAATGTACTACATAGTATATAGTAGTGTATACTTATGTGCACTTGTAGTATATAGTAACTTCCATTGAAAGTTGAAACTTCAAACCGCAGTGCAAGTAAAACCGCGAGCAACGCCCATGAGCATGCCAAAAATTTAAATTAAATTCTATTTTTAGGCTTTTAGGATACAAGAATTTTGCAGGTGATGTGATCTCTACGTGCATAGATTAGAGTATGCATATGCCTATGGGTGTGAGTGTGTGTAGGTGTTGCCACATATTAGTTCGCAAGTGGATAGCCCATGTGTTTTGTTTTGTTTTGCTTCGGTTGGCAGCTCTGTTAATTACATTATGAATTTGATAGTTGTTATCAGTCAGTCGCTCCGTCTCGTTCCCTCTGCAGCATATGATGTAAATGAATATGCAAATTGCTGTGCGTGTGTACGTGAGTGTGTGTTCAATTTGGAGCTGCCAGTTTCGCGGCTTTTCACCTGTAACGCGTATACACGGTAAGCAAGTTGTCCAAACAAAATCGCGCCGTTCCTGTTGTCAAACTGTCTATCCGACTGTTAATTTATGATGTTCAGGTTTACAGTAATAGATTCCAATTAGCGTTAGTCGACAAGCCCCAAAACAAAATTAAAACCGCATTGTATTCGTTTAGCTAACAATTCTATTCAGAGTCGAACTTTGCATAGCAAATGTTTCAGTGAATAGTTAGCTAAATCGTTATGTAAAGCTGTGTATTCTTTTTTTTAATAGCATCTTTAAGTTTGCAACTTTTATATACCCTGTACACAAAGTGTAAAAGGGTATTATATATTTGTGCAATGTATGTAACAGGCAGGAGGAGGCGTGGCAGACTAAAGGCATGGCCATGGGCAAAAATAATCAGGAGCAATAGTCGAGTCGATATAGACATGTCCGACACTATTAGAGTTAGAGCAAAAAAATTGTACCAAAAGATGCGCATTTTCTCAAGGCTGGTAAAGTTTATTGAATCAAATCGATATCTTACCCTCTTCTACCGTGACCGATTTTTGCGGTTTTCATCCGCTCCGTTGTTTTTATCAACTCGAAACTACTCAGAGATGTGCGTCGGGCTTATGTGCATTATTATTGTAAAAATGATCGAAATCTGATAAATACATCAAAAGTTATAGTCAAAAATATGCTAATTTGACCCCCACTCACCTATAAACTGCTTCAAAATTAAGACTGCATCCACCTTTCTTCAATGGAACTCCCCCTTCCCCCGCAATCGATTTACCTTAATTACTGCCACACTCCCTCCAATATATTGATTTGAAAGTTTTTTGATCTATGTTACAAAATTCAACGACATTGGCCCAAGAACACTGGAGTATTGGGTATAAAAGTAATTTTTGCCACCATAATAGCCAACTTCCCAATAGGAAAACTTGTCAATTGGCATTTTCCAATAGGAAAATACTTACAGGCATATCGATCTTATGAAAGGAGTTATAAAAGTGGATACTTCCGTTCCCATTTTACCGTATTTAGTGTTTATAAAGCAAAAGTGTACAGGGTATTCCACTGTCGGGCACCGTCCCGACTGTCTGCAGCAAATTTTTTTTTTAGTAACATCTTTTTGTTTGCAATTTTTTAACATATATTTCTATTCAGTTCTGCTTTAATTTTTAATAACTATTTGCAAAATGTAATTTGACTAACTTTACAAAGAAAACTTATTAAAACTGCACATTTCACATTGTACTGCTAATTAGTTGAAGTTTTAGTATATTTGGCTTACTGTATTGTATCAAAAGCCAACTAGAAAAGTTGAATATCTCTATGCACTATTATACAGACAGCTAACTTTGCTATATAAAAAGTGTTGTCGTTGTTTAGCTTTCAAGCAAAAGTTAAATATTACATTTTTCGGCAATGAAATAGAACTTTTCTAAAAAGCCTGTCAATTAAAGTTTCAAATTCCGACTAATTAGTTGATTGAGTTCAAAGAAACGATTTTTGTAATTAATTTAACAAATCCAACACAAATGTTTTGAACGATTTTTTCTGTTTTTGTTATGCAGCAGAATTCAATTATTTTATAATTAAGCCATAAATTGGAAAATAACTTGTTGCGAACAGTTGGGAAATTCCAAACAGATGCGAACTACGTTACTTTTTTCACTAACCTAACACAACCGTTGGCTACAGCGCATAAAAGTTACACTAGACAACAAATTTGACCGCAATTTAAGGCATTGGGGCAAAACATAAAAGTTCCGTTAAATTTGGGTCACTGATTTCGAATCCCTGATGCCTGTCTCTAATTTTATCATTTTTAGCTGTTCTAAACACCACTAGGTTTTAGGGCAGTGAGCTAATTTGCGCAGCGAAGTTTGCCCAGTACTTTAACAGGGTTGTGCCTTAGGTTTGGGACCTGATATGAGCCGCCTGGAGCAGTGCCCAGTCAAGAAGAAGAATATTTCAAATTTGGCAGTCGTTTTTTATTAAATAGCGTGGTTTTTGAAGCATTATCGAGATTTTAAGTAACCCGAATAAATGAATCGGGTCTGTGTTTCTCATGCAGTTTGGGTCTACCTTTACTCAATTAAGAATCATAAAGACATGACCTAAATCTTTTTTTTTTTTCTTATTTCGAAAATCAATTAAAATCGAAAAAACCGCTTGTCCCATTTTCCATTTGTGCGTGAGGATTGGGAAAGATTATATTTACATCAGGCCGTAACCCGATATCGGGGTGTTATGGCCTGTTAAGAAAAAGAAGAAGTGGGTTTCACATAGCGTGTGACGAACCCTTGTTAAAGCTCACGTATGACGCACATAAGCTCTTTACGCGTGGTGATTAGAGCAGGTAACCAGGTTGATTAAGACAGAGATAGGGAGCACCCTAATCATTCCAAAATATATGGCAATCTAAAGCCTTACTCTGTTCCCACAAAACCCAGCTCGCCATTTAAGATGAGGTACGCTTCCTAATATATGTGATTGTGAACTTTGGTAACTTTCAGTCGATGTAAAATACGGTTGTATCTCTTATTTTAAAGGATAAATAGGGAAATGACCAATCTCGGAATTACAACCGTTGACGTAGTCCGAATCCGACAAAGGGCGACTTAACTTTTGGAAAGGTATGTCTCGTAAATATGTGAGAGTAAGCTTGTAACATGAAACAACTCACTTGCAAATTAGAACTTGTTTAAGTGTAAGCAAAACTCAGCCCATGTCCAATTAAGTGCGAATCTAAATTAAATCAATATAGCTGTAATATGAAATATAAAACTTTTAAGTGCAAACGAAATTGAGACGTATAATTAAAATTATAAACAGATTTGCCATTCACGTAGATTATCAATAATGAGGCATGAAATTCAATATGCAAACAAGAGCGTCGAGTGAAAGAGCAGGTTAGCAATAGATTGAGGAAACTATGAAATAAAATTATTGAAATGCAATGACTTAAAAGCAGCACACACACACACAGACACACACACACACATAAAGCCTGAGCGCTTAGGCAAACGTTAATGGCGCACATTTTGCTGCCGCCGCCACCGCCATGTTGTTACCCCCTGTCATAAGGACGCACGTTGCTATGGCATGAAGCTATAAGCCGCAGCCTCCAGACTTTGACTAGATGCAGCTGCGGCTACTGCTCCTGCTCCTGCTCCTGCGTCGGTTGCGCCTGGCTAATGATGCGCATGATGTGCGCTATTGTTGTCAGCGTGGCTGTGGCAAGCGCCAACTTCATCTTCATCAGCAACGCAACAGCAGCAGCAGTTACAGTTGATGTGATGGTTGTAGTTGTAGTTGTTGTTGTTGGCTGTAACTAGTGCATCTAAGCAAAAGGCGGATCTCTGGAATTGGAGAAGATGCGCGCAGGCAGGGGGCCAAGATGTGTGGCAGCCACATCACAACACTCATGTTGACTGTTGGCTTGACTTTGTTGCAGCTTCATTTGCCTGCTGCTGCACTTGTCGCTTGGCTGACAGCACAGTTCTATGCATGTCTATATAGCTCTCTCGCTCGCTGTAAGTGTGTGTGTGCGTGTGTGTGCGTGTGTGTGTGTGTGTGTGTGTGTGTGTGTGTGTGTGTGACACCACATGGCCACAGCAGCAGCTATGCAATAAAACTGCATTTAAGCCCTCACTGGCAAAGGGGCGTCACTCGGCGCTGCTGGCGACCACAAAACAAAAGTGGCAAGAGGCGTGGCACTGGCAGCGGCAGAGACAGCGGTTGGGGAAGTGGCAGTGCAATATCGCTCCCAGCATGAAATTAATATTAATCGCAATAGCAGCAATGGCAGCAAATGCATTTAAGCCGCATTTAGAGACGCTTTGTTCGCGCTTTTTCTTTTGTTAATTTTTTTTATATATTTATACCCTATAAACAAAGTGTTAAAGAGTATTATAGACTTGTGCAGTGTATGTGACAGGCAGAATATGTTCCATGGGCAAAAATAGTCAGGAGCAATAGTCGAGTTGTAAGGGCCGATATGGTTGATCTTTCCAAGTAAAACACGGGTGTTCGTCAAGTTATATATATGCACAATCTGCTTTATTCAATGTACAGCACGTACTAACTCGCGTTGCCGCTCATACTTAACACTAAGGATATATACACATTGGGAGTAGGGATGAATGACACACACATATACTTAAAACTAAGAGAGTGCTTAGCACCCACATGCTCTTAAGGTATGCCTGCCATGTATACAGCCTGCTACAGAGTCGACATAGACACGTTCGTCTGTCGGTCTGTCTGTGTTGTCGCACCGTTCTCGGAGACTATAAGAGCTAGTGAAAAAATGCCTTCAAATTCATCCAAAAGATGCGCATTATACATATACAGTGCAAGTTTGTCGAATTATCTCGATATCTCACCCCCTTCCCCCGTGACAGATTTGCGCGGTTTTAGCCAAAACCATAAAAGCTATGCACACTATTACTGTGCAAGTGTAGCGCAAAAATGATTTATATCGAATAAGAAGTTTAGAAGATATAGCTAATAATGTGCCAGTTGTAGGCACCCTCATTTCAATTTTTACAGAAATGTTAAAGTTAACATTTATGTTAACCAAATCAAACCATCACCCGTGTGGTGAGCGGGTTAGACAATACCACCTCAGCAGGTCAAAGCTTTTCGTATGAGGTGACTAACAACGACACTGAGTTCTTTCGAAACCAGTAGGCCTTAAAAGGGTTGTGCGTAGGGTTTGGAACCCACCACGTAAAACCACAATTCCAATGAAAGAATGTATTTACATCAGGCCGTAACCCGATAACGGGTTGTTATGGCCAGTTAAGAAGAAGAAATGTGATACGTTAGGCAACAATGTTGATCTTTTTCCTAATCATCCCCGTAGAAGGCGTCGATGCAAACATTTCCACAGAAATTTGATTTTCATGAGAAATATGGGTACAGTGTATTCCACTGTCGTGCATCGTCCCGACTGTCTGTATCAAATTTTTTTCATTATTCATTGTTTAATGTGTTTATTGTGATTTTTATTTATTGTTGCGGTTTATTGTTTTACATTGGCCGGCATCAAATTGTGGCGTTGACTCGCTGACTGCTGACTGCTGACTTGCTGAGTTATTATTATTAAAATGCCGTTGGCAATTTGTAATCATTAAGCTGTAAGCAATGATGACAACCCTGTTGATGATCATGATGTTACAGCTGCTGCCGCTGCTGCCGCTGCTGCTGCCAAGGCAATTACAATAATTTACTTAGCATACTTTTAAGGGCAAGCCAGCAATGACGAGAGCTCAACTAACGAGCTGAACAAAAGTCATTGCCGGATATTTGCAAACACACGTACACACAAAATGGACGACAAAGTGTGAGGGAGAGCGAGCATCCGGGAGAGGGAGACGGAGCTAGTACAAGTGTCTGCCATTTGCAAATTTAATCGTTGTCTTTATTGTTGTCGTTGCTGTTGTAGCAAAATTTAAGTGGCCACTTGACTAAATTAATATGACACTGCTGCTACTTCGGCTGGAGCTGTGTGGCAAGTAGTAGAGTAAATGGTATAGCTATGCTGCCATTGTTGTTGCAAGTACTCTTCATGTGGCAATTTGACTTTTCTCTCCCTTTTTAGTTACTTCAACAATATGAATAATTATAACGTCAAACTGACAGTTCGGATGCGCTGGTCATGTTGATTTGCATGTTCATTCAGCCATTTTTGCCAGAGACTCTTGCCAATAGAGACACAAGTCGACAAAGACTCAACTCGAGTCGAGTCGAGTCGAGTCGACAAGAACCCTCTAACAACGATGACTGCATGAAATTTTTATGCATAAATGTTTAAAAATTTCAACAAAAGGCGCAGTTCTGTTGCTGCTGCTACTGCGGCGACCATGTCACTGAAAATCCCAACTGTATGCTGTTGGAAAGTTCTACTACGACTTTCCTGCTGCTGCTTACCCTGAGTTGTTTGTGTGTGTGTGTGTGCAACATGTCACACTTTTTCACAGTTTGTGTTTTTTGCTCAGAACCGGACGTGGCATGTACGGGTGAGTGAGAGAGAGCGACAGAATGCAGAGCTTGCCCAGTTATGGAAATAACCATAAGGCAATTGCCGCATAACTGTATGTGTGCACAATCCGTGTATCTATGTGCATGTGTGTGTGTGTGCGAAGCCTTGACGCAGAGTGGGCTGCTTTTGCAGCTACTCATAAGCCTTGAATGCTAAATGTCAAAGTTACTCCTTGGCGTAATATTCGACACATTGGGCGTTGAGGTGTACGCTTGTATGAGAAAATGGCGTCGTGTGTGTGTGTGTGTGTGTGTGTGCGTGTGGTAATGGCTACCCGGCTGCCTGGCTGCCTTTTGGATTACATTACATTACACTAAGTTCTGTGCAAACACAGTTGGCGCAGTTCATTAACATGTTACATGGACGCAAAGCTGGAGCCACTCTGCCGCACTACACACAACTCACACACACACACACACACACACACACAGATACGCACACTTATAGAGACTATGATACACCTACGCTACTTCGGATACTTTGTACTCCACTTTTTAGACGATGTTAGGCATAAACTTGCATGTGTGTGTTAGTGTTTGTCTGATAGAAAAGTATGGCATCTGCTTTGCTGGTTTGGGCTCCACGGGCATGACTTGGTCTAGTCTCAGTTAGGCTCCGGATTTTGTTTGTTGTTTGTTTGTGCAAATGTATGCGTAAGTACAATATACATGCTTTATGCTTTTTTCAACTGCCTACTCCTTCTAATGCGGAAGTGTTGCTTCATGTCTACAAATATTTATATGAGTGTGCCTGTGTGTATACACTTCAAACATGTAGAGCGACTCGTAGCGTTCTAAATATGTGTGCAGGCTTTGGCTTAACCTGCGGATTAAATGTAAAATATAAATAATTAACACAGCAGTTAAGACTCTTAGAACTTGGGTTAGCCCCGCCTCTTAACTAACTAACTGCCTACAGGTATGTGCTAGAAAATTGTACGGCAAAGTAGCAGCAGCAGTTGGCCGACCGCACTAATTAGACGCATTTTTCGAGTGTACGGGCTAATCAATGCCAAAAATGACTGCTATACTAGAGCACAACAACAGGGTATGAAAAGTGGATTGCAACAATAGCAATTCCCAGTTAATTTGAAGTTTAAATGCGTATTAACATGAACAGGAACAGGAACAGGACACTCACAGACGGAGCACTTGCCAATGCCACAGTTTTAACCAAAAACAAACAAATAGGTACGCAAATTCATTTGCTGTTTCCGCACACAAATTCACACACACACACACCCACATGGGTACAGCTGCCTCTCTGCACAATTATAGACAGCCATGAGCCATTGCATACTTTGTGGCGCAAAACAAAACCAAACCAAACCCAGCTCAACCCAACCCAACCCAATCCAACGAAACCAAACCAAGTGTAGCCAAAGCAGCAACCACAATGGCCGCATAGACTCGTACATTTCCACATTTGTATTTATGTGTGTCTGTGAATGTGAGTGTGTGTGTGTGTGTGTGTGTGTGGAGCACGTCAATGAGTCCCAAAACAAAACCCAAAAACAACATATAGACATATAGACTCATGCCTTCGCTTGGCTTGCTGGCAGGCCGTAAAATTCACAGCAATTCGTTTTAATGAATCCATCCACAACCAGAGCCACAGCATCAACTCGACAGGGCCAAGCTATAAAGAGCGAAAGAGTGGTAACAAGAGAAGCGCGACGGGGTCAGCAGCAATGCCAACAGAGCAACTGATTGTATCAACTTCCTAAGTGGATTTTGCAGTCCAACTGGCATTAAGCTCTTGGCCGCAGGTAATTTCATATGAATGAAAGGCAAAAGTCTGTGCCAGTCATTGGCACAGCGCACCACAGCTTGGAACAACTACTATACTATACCTACCTAGGACAACAGTGTGCCACTGCGCTGCAGTTTGTTTTGTTGTCGCCCCAGACTGCCCAGACTGCCCGAGTTGCTCGACTTGGCCAACTTGCCAGACTTGGCAGCCTGGCTGACATGCAAGTGGCACATATTTATGGCCTTGTCTTGTCTAGTATGCATATGAGCGGCGCTGCTCTTTGGCATCATCAACAGCAGCAGAGGCAGCCGCCGCATCAGCATCCATACGAACCGACTCAACTCTTTGGGATCTGATCTTTGTTTCATGCTTTTTTGAGGCTTTGGTTAGCCAGCTAGCTAGTTCCGTTGCTCCTTTGGCCCCTTGTTCTGGCACACTCGTCCTTGTTGCTCGTTGTCTTTCAATAAACATTCATTCACATGACCATATGCAAAGAGTTCCCTGCGCTCCTTTGGACAGCTGCAGCTGCACTTTGCCATTTTATACCAGCCAGCGCTGGACTTGGACCACACATCCCTTTTGCTGCCCTAGTATTATTACCATTTTTGTGTAGCTCTTCAGCAACTTTTCCGCTTTGCTTTCATTGTATGCACATTGTGCTCCCTTTTTGGTACGCTCCTTTTTTTTTTTTGGTACTCTCCGGCTTATGAATTTTTAAGCGTATTTTGTGCACTTACCAGTCACTAAAACTAAAACTCTCAGCTCGACTGGAGTTGGGATTTTCCTTAGTTTTCTTCTTTTTTTTTTTGGTTGTTTTCTTTATGTTTTTCATTGCAAATTTTTAACAAGCTGAAATATTTTGTTATGCAATTTTCATGATTTGATTTGATGACGCATTTGTGGCAAGCTTTTGCCCTGTGCACAATATAACACAAATTTCATTTCTTTTCATATCAAACATTTAACTGGCCATTAGTATTGTTCGGCCAAAATTGATGTGAGAATCAGCATACAATGGAAAATTGGCACAAATGGAAATTGCAATGGACTTGGGACCCTCCTGAGGCTTGAGTCGAAAAAATGTAATTAAGCTCGAGTTTCCAAAGTGGAAAACTTGATTTCCTTGCTGGTCAGGGGCAAAATATTCGCTTATTGCAAGAGCCACATGAGCACAGTTGTTGTTTTTACAAAATTTTGGAATTCGAGTTTGACTTTTCCATGACACAATGGGAACATATTCCTAACAGGTTTATTCTTAAGCTAGAAAGCATTGAAAAATAGCTATTGTAAGAAATTAAACGTGCAATCAAATTATAAAAAATGCAAAACTATTAAAATAAATGTAGCTCAATGCTTATTCAGAATTGAGATTACCTTTTAAAACATTTAAAAAGCTTTGAAATTTTGAATTCAGATTCTGTTAAGAGGCGAACTCTGCTATGAGATTAACTTTAAACAACTTTTTTCTCTTTTATAAGTGTTTGTGGTCATTTGGATCAAAAATGGAAGTGGATCGTCTATCTTTATACAATAATGCATCATTTACAATATATATCAATACTAGCCAACTCGAAAAGCGTTTTGCCCAAAATAGATTGAAGCATTCACAATTTCACTGTATTTTTTTGTTATCGAAAATTGGGGGCTCTGCCTTCTGCTCGCTCCACTGTCCAACCCCAGTGCCCCATTTCGGGTAGATCAAACTCTTCTTCCCGTTCTCCTTCCCTTTTCTCTTATCTTCATTCTCCTTCTTTCTCTCTTCCAGATACTAAGTTCAGCTACTAATATTGGTATCAATATCTTTCTATCCTCTATCTCATCTTCATCAGTAATTTACTGCTTTGAATGTTCTTAATCTTCGGTGTGCTGTGATGGCTTCATGTTTCATCCACTTTTACGAATCGGTACAAAAACAGTGGAATATCGCCAAACACTCCCCGTTAGTGGTCAAACGGTTTCGCTTATATTCGAGTATGAAAAATTATGTGGTGAGCTCTTTCATATTCAATATTCCTTTAAAATGTGATGAAGCCGCCCCACACATTTTCATTATTCTTTTCTAGCATGCCTAGAAATTTTCTTCCTAAGTTGCCAAAAATTTAGGCTGCTGACCAATATAACTTGGAAGTGAGGTATAGAGAAAGGACCACCAATGCACCTAAGCTTTTAGCATATTGAATGTAGCCAAATGTAGGTGGGTCCTCACAGGTTAACGATGGAAGTATGATATGTGCGGATTCTCCTCTTAGTGTACTCTCGGCTTCGTGTATGTTAAAGGCAGGTATATATAGATGCAGTAACACTCCTGTGTTGCCAGATCTCAGTACTAATCCTGACATCTATGTTGTGATGGGCGAGGAACTGCTTTAGCTCCTCAACATGCCCAGATGGTCCCAGAGCTAATTGAACGGTGTATCTTCTTTTGGCCTTCAAAAGATTTAAACACATATGGTAAACATAGCTTGTAGTGTATTCACTATTGCTGTTAGTGCCTCAATGACGAGATACAGCCTGGACTTTGTGTTAGCAGGTATAAATTGCCGAGTTTTCAGTATGCCTAACACCTTGGCATGTGTGACAGAGAATTGCTTTCAAATTTTTATGGGTATTTGTACCAAGACGCTTCGACGCCACATTTGGTCGATTTTGAGTGATTCCTTATTATTAATCTTGAGAGCCAAAAAGTGGTCGAAGAATTACAAAGGATTACCTTTGATACATTCCTAATGTTGATTTTTGTTGAGTTTGGTCTATTGCATTGCAAATCGAAGTATGATGTACCCTCTTCAGAAGGAGTGTCCGTCGCTAACTGATTAGCAGTTACTCTACCTTTCTTGCTGTTTATTTGCTTTTGGGAGTCTGCCTGCTAAAGCGCTTTTTGAGTGGCTTTATCTTTTCAGAAGTATAATGAGCAGCTTCGGTTGTAATATAAACTTAGCCTCGTCGATGATCAGGCTAATCAAAGTTCTGAAATGAATTGTATATGTGTAAAAGAATCAGCTAATTGTAGAGGTAATTGTAGTAGAGGTTCGGACAAAAGGGCTTTGCGATGAAAGCCGATGAATGTATAACTAATATTTATAAATTTATAGTAAAGTGTACTATTCGTCAGTCAAGTTTACACTTCAATTTTATCGATTAGATGCAAGTGATATCTTATCATTTAAATAAATTGGTTTGTTGTTTATCTTTAGCAGCAAATTTTGCTTCTGAGTGGATGTAATGTAAATATCTCTATTACTTGTTAGCCAGTTAGCACCATAGATAGTGTTATCTAACAATTTAACTAATTGCATAATAAAGAACATGTTCTTATCTAAGAACTCAAAATTGAAGCACGACAAGTGTTAGAATGTTAAATTTTAGTAGCGTTTAAAAGTGCATTAGGAAAAACGCATTGCATGGCGCATTATGAAAATAAGAAATACATTTACTTTATGCAAAAGTTAAGCACTTTTGGACACAGCTGAATTGTGCAAATGCTATGCACAGAGTTTTTCTGGCATATCCTTTTTTAGCGCCCTTACTTATGCTATATCCGCCATGTTTAATGCCCCAACTCACTCTTTTCCTCTAATTCAATATCTTTGCAGGACTAACTCGTTGCAGGAAAACGGCAAACGGCTAAACTAATTTATGGCATTAAAAATGCATATTTTCTAGCAGTGCATAACGGTTTTTATCATTTGGCCAGTGAAAGCCAGCAAAAAAGGCGAAAAGCGGAAAATTTATAGAAAGCAGCAAAGTGAAGTGGAGAGCGCTCTCTCAGCAGCTGAGAAGCTGCGTCAGCTGTTTGCAGCAGGCGCCTGAAATTGTGCTGCAATTTCAGCTATAGTTTCAGTTTATTTTATACATATATATATATATTTTTTTTTTTAATATATATGCATGGAAAATTATATGCAACAGCGGTAAAATACGTTAGCAGCGCATCGAAAGGAAGCGTAATTTATGTTTGGTGCAAAAAGCACATGGCACTGGCAGCAGCAACAACAACAAGAACAACTATAACACGTTAGTGCATGGCAGTTGCATCAAGTTGAAAATTGCTTTTGACTTTGATATAAACAAAAAAAAAAACAAAAAAAAAACGAAACGAAACATACCCGAAAGTAGAAAAACTCTAAGAAATACACGTGGAAAAACTTGAAGTTGACGTCATCAACGCATGATAATTCACTGCTGCTTTGGTCTGGCAACGAAATGGCTTTCCTATGTGCAACGGTAAGTACACCTAACGGCTCTGCTATAGTATAGCAGCATATCTAGCGCTAAATGCCATAAACTAACTGCATAAGAGTGGAAAACTTTTTCGCTTTCCCAACACTGTCTTTGCGTATATGCTACATATACAGTCAAACCTGCAAAGTTGGCCACCCTCATAAGTTGGCCACCCTCCTCCAGTTGAACACTTTTCAAAATATATTAGTACAAAAACTCAAATTTTCAACTGCTTAACTTGCACCTGCATGTCTTGTAAGTTTTGCACTTTTTGAGCGATTTTTGCAATTCGTCAATGCAATTGAACCTGGAAATAGTTGGCCACCTTAACACCACAGCAATGTTATGTATGAATTATAAAAATAATCCAAATCAATGTCAAAATTTACAACTGAACGAAATTGGTTGCAGTAAACTTGTTGCTCATAGAAATTTGAATGAAATCCCTTCAGTTGGAACAATTCATTTGTTGAAAATCATAAGAAAGAATGCCAAAAGCGTATAAATAAGCAAAATTAAAAAGATTCTCTTAAGTTACAATTAGAACATTAGAATTTAAGTGCAATTTTGAATTTAAAAGAATGTACAGTACACTTGCAACAAACTTTGACCGCTTTGCAACTATGAATTTAAACTTCAAATTATATGTGGAGCATATGGACATAGTACATACACGATTAAATACATTTTTATGTTTAAAACAACATAAAGTCAATATAAAACTTAAACTCTCATAAGTTGACACACATTCTGGAACCATGAGTGTCCAACTTAAGCAGGTTTGACTGTATACAACTTTGTTGTTCGCTATATGCACAGCATGACAGTTGAGCTTTATGGCTGTGGCTGAGCGCGTTCAACGTGTCGTATGCGTAATATATTTCGCATAAAATTCGCTCGTTTGGTTTCGATTGACTGACAGTTCATAGTGATTTTAATAATGTGCAAAACTGTCATGCAAAGTGCATCTTATATTGCTAAAAGTGCAAAAAATGAATCGCTCTCGTTGCCTCAACTTTATTTACGTAAGCCATTTATACATACATAGTATATTTATATTGATGTATTGCGTACTTTTGGGAGTTGCACGCTTGCAGACATCTTTTTATTTGATTTTTTTGTGAAAAAAAAGTGTTTACGCTGACAAGGCAATATTAATCATTTGGGGGCTGTCGCCATGTGCAGCAGAAGCAACATCCAACTTACCTTCATACAAATATTACACAACATATATGTTATATAACTTGTGCAGCGTGTGTATCTGTGTGTGCTCGCACTTTGGCCATGTTGACAAATAAACACTGCGATAATACGTGTAAACTTTTTGTAATACACGAAAAGGAAAACACACACACACACACACACACACACACACACACACACACACACACACATACACACACACACAGAGCCACAAAACCAGTCAGAATAAATTGGTATAAAAGTTCGTATAAACGGCGCTTGAAAAACAACAGCAATAATGCGAAGATTGAATGTGGACACACATGGGCGTCGGTGAGTGTCTCCAAGCGAGTGTGAGTGTCAGCATAAGAATGTGATTTTTGGGTTTACACGAAACTTGTCGTACGTATCATTGTGAAATGTTTGCTTAATACACAAGTTGAAAGAGTTGGTTTTTTTCATGTTTAGGGTTTTCACTATATGTGCTACTTAGCAACTAGTTTCTAGCATAATCTTTTACAAAAAGGTATCACGAACTCAGTATGTAAATTCAACCATAGTTTACAGACAGTCTCTAAGGCACTAAAGTCTTGAGCAGCAGTTTGTTTTTTGGTTATGTACTTCTTGGATACGTCGCACCGAAAGATAGTGTTCTTAAATGTCGAAGATGTTATGGAATGTGTCTGTTCCAAATAGCTGCTCCAAAAACCGCGCTTCAGGTATATCGACATTAACACGATTTTCTGGAAGTTATGACGAAATGGTCCTCAGATTTCTAAGCTCTCACATCGTTTCGACCACCACTTCCGTTGCCGTAATTTGGGCGGCAGGAGCTTCTTCAGTCATACGCACAACATGACCTAGCTTAACTCCCTTTACTATGTCAATGTCGTCGAAGAGCTCACAGAGTTTGTCATTCCATCGAATGCGGTAGTCGTTGCCAAGGCCTAAAGAGCCAAAGATCTTACGGAGTACTTTCCGCTCAAACACTTCAAGAATATTTTAATCAGACTGGGACATCACCATCGCCTTAAAGCAAATAGCTGCTCCAAATACCGCGCTTCAGGTATATCGACATTACCACGATTTTCTAAAAGTTATGACGAAATGGTCTTAAGATTGCTAAGCTCTCACATCGTTTCGACCACCACTTCCGTTGCCAGAATAACTTGGTTAGAAACATGGGCGGCAGGAGCTTCTTCAGTCAGACGCACAACATGACCTAGCTTAACTCCATGGGATTTCTGTGAACGAGGAACAACACTGAATATATGTAGTGATCGTCGGACTTGCAAAATGGAGACTGTAGACTGTACTCTTGGCTTGGTTGGGATATACACGTAGTACTTAGATCGAATCGTATTTATATGAAGCGTGATGGTTCCTTATTCCCACTTTAATTGCACTGCGCTCATTTTTTTCCGATCGCCCTTACCTCTAACCATTGTTCCTTCGACTTTGAACTTTCCCATCAGATTTGCTCGAGACACGGCCCATTTTGTTGAGGTACAGTTGACATAAGAATGAATACGATTAATGATGAAAAAAAATGTTGGTCAGTCCATTAATATCAGCTCCTAGTTCCCGCTGAGCCAACATCAACTGCCTGTACGTTACTTACCATTCGGCGAATGAAGACCAACAAAGGTACGCTTTTCCCTATAATATATATAAATCCTTCAACCCGGGGTGGGCATACCCCGATTGGGCATAGAGCGACGAAAAATTTCTTCCATCTTTTTCGTTCTGCGGCCAGATACTTCAGCTGTGTCCACTTTTTGCGTGTTGTTTTCCATTTAGTACTTTTTCCTCCAACTCGTCGTGTACCTTGTAGATTCGACTTGAGGGACTGCCTCGTGAGGTATCCTCAACGTGTGACCAATCCAGCAACACACAAGACATCGGATCTCATGAATGTATCGGTTTACTCATGCCGGCAAACTTCTCGAGTGGGGAATCGAGACTTTCTACATTTCACAGCATACAGCTATACGAATTTGGCATTGCATAGCCAAATTTTACTAGAATTCCATACTGATGACAACATCTCAAATCAAATAGTCGATGCAGCGAGTAAGTAATGAATATTCTGAATAAAAGATGAAATCGCTCTTCCATTAGGTTGTTTTCCAATTATGTTGCAGTCACATGTTGCAAAGTCTTTTGTTCAAACTCATACTTTGAAACTCACAAATTTGAGAAAATCGCAAAGTTTACTCGCATAAACCGATTAAGAGTGTACTGGCTGTACTAACAGTTGGCCGCACTGTCAATATACAGAGACAGAGAGGGAGCAACAAGAAATGACCCAAGTTAGTCCACGATGATGATGATGATGGTGGAGAGGAGAGCAAGTAGGAGGAGTTGTATCCTGGCAATTGCGAAGCTGGCGACGTGGCTTGACAGCAGCAGCTGAACCAGCAGCAGATGCAACCAACGTCCAAAACCAATTCACTTGCCAAAGCCAGCCAGTCAGCCATGTTGAAAGCAAGGCCTCCATCTTCTGATTGCCAGTGTCGCTGACACACTCTCTTACCCTTTGATTACCCCGCTACTCCCCTTGCAGTGTGTTTTACTGTTGTGAGTGCTGATTGTCAAGTGTCGCACATAGATACAGTTCAGCCAGTGATACGTGCTACTACGGTACTATGTATCTGTGTGTGTCTGTCTATGTTTGGTTTTTGTTAGTTTTAGGTTAAATAAACTGAAAATGTATTAAATTTTAAAATGTCTATGTGTTGGCATATATATGCACTGTGGGCAAAAAATACCGGGAATCCGTTTATAAATCAAAAAATCTTTATATAATATTCAAAATTCATTTCATCCCCCCGGCTGCAATACACTGGTGCCAACGTTTTTCCAATTTTCGAAACATGCTGCAAAGTCTTCTTCCTGTATAGCCTTCAATTTCTTCTTCGTTTTGGTTTCTATCTCATCTATCGATTCAAAAAAAAGATGGTTCATTAACATGATACAAAAACCAAGAATTGTCTCTCCACAAATCCGGTCTTTTTTGACGCACAGCATTACGCAAACGACGCATAACACCCAAATAGTATTCTTTGTTGACAGTTTGGCCGGTTGGAAGGAATTCATAATGCACCACACCACGATAATCGAAGAAAACTGTCAACATGACCTTGATTTTGAGCGACTTTGACGTTGGTTTTTCGGTCTTGCCTCACCTCTGGCACGATATTCACCCGATTGATCGATTGTTTCCGGGTCGTAGGCGTAGATCCACGTCTCATCTACTGTAATCATGCATTTTATCTTGTTTTGATAGTCGGAAAGCATTGTTTCACACACTTCAACGCGGCGCTGTTTTTCCATGAATTTCAGCATTTTTGGCACCAATCGAAATTTCACTTTTCTGAGGTCCAAATGGTCACTCAAAATTGTTTTCACTGATCCCTTCGAAATTCCAACAAGGTCAGTAAGGGCTCGGACTGTCAATCGATGATTTTCGAGCATCAATTCTTTGATTTTGTTAACGTGTAACATAGCTCATCAGTTAATGTTGATGGTCGTCCTGGCCGTGCCTCGTCTTCAACGCTTTCTCGACACTCTTTGAACATTTCACCATTTCTACCCAAATGCCTTTGCCACATTTTCAACGTTTCGGCAGTGGAAATTGCATTCCGCTCACAAAATTTAATGGAATTGCATTCGTTGAATAATTTCAGACATTGTAAAAAATCAAAAATTTACTTTTAGCTGTTTACAAAAGGACGCGTATCTCGAACACTAATGAATATTTTGACGTGTAATTTGGTACAGATCTCAGTGACAGTATTGCCAACTTAAAAATAAAAACATTTGTCCCTATCGAAATCTCAAATAAAATTTAAATTCAAATTTCCCGGTATTTTTTAGTGTATAAAGAAATGAAAAATCTATAGGCGTTTTTTTTTTTTTGTTTTTTTGGGTTAAGCTGTTAGTCACGTTCGTATTCTCACATACCGTTCATTATTGTTGCCATTCAAGTTGTTGTTGTAGTTGTTGCTCTTGTTGTTATCTCTTGTTGTTGTTGTTGTTGTTGTTGGTGTTGCCTCAATGCTGCTCAGCATAAACGCAATAATAAAGGATTTTGCGGTTTGAGCACATACAATGAGTGGCATACAGGCATTCAGTTATTCAGGCATTCAAGTGCATTTGAGCAGCAATAATTTTTGTGGTTAGCAAAGACAAAAGCCTATTAATGAACACAACAACAACAACAACAAGAGTGGCAACAACAGCAAGCACTTTTGCAACAAAAGCAACAGTTGTGGTGCCACATAGGCAAATATGTCCCATGTGTGTTGCATGCAACTTTTGAAACATTTCATCAATCAGGCATTTAGTTGACAAATGTTTAAACTTTAAACACAATTTGCGCTTGTCTTCAGGAACAACAACAGTTACAATCTCCATTTTACTCAAACAATAGACAAGTTGACATGCTTTTGACAATGGTTTGCAGGCCTTTTCATCAGCAACTTTATTTAATTGTATGCATCAGTGTAAATACGCTTACCCTTAAAATGCACTTGCACTCATTCAATCACTCACTCACACTCAGCTGCATTCATTTGTAGTTAGAACAGTTTGGTTTAACTTATGCCAACCAAACTTACAAGTTTTAATAGAATGTCAGGTTGTTAAAGGAATCTCTAGACAATTTCGACTAAAGTTTTCTTTGAAATCTCTTGGCAAATCCTTCGTGCGAATGTTTTCCTTATAGATTTTCACCGCTCTTAAAGTTGCCACAAATAGCAGATTGACGAATGGCATTACGTTTAAAATTAGTTTGAAGAATTCATCTGGCAACACGTTAATATCTCTATTGTTGAAATTCGGTTAAAAGCGACTTCTGGCACACCACTCTAGCTCAAATGACAAAATGGCGATAAGCGAATTGCCTCAACCCACGATAGTTAACAAATAACTAATATATATATATGCCAATGAAATCGATATTTCCATAAGGCTCTTATAATCCCAACGTAAGATTAAAGACTTTAGATAAACTTTTTTAAATCATTATGCAACTAAAATGCAATGGCGTATTATAAACAGTATAATTCCAACCAGCATTGAAAATGGTGTGGCAACATCCAGCCAGATTTTTGGCGTATGTTTATGGAAGAGTACGCCAAATCTTTCAACCTTTATATGAAAGCTGGTTTAAACTATAAACAGGCTGTCTTTTTATAAAGGCGCAGAAATGTTTTCGATGGAATGCGCTTCAGGAGATGAAGTAAAGGCAACTCTGATGCTTCGCGTCATTGTCTGCTTATAACAGCTAATTTTCGATATCGCGTCCGAAGAAAAACAGCCAAAAAAAAGAACGACATAGAAATAGAATGAGAACCTTCGAGGATATTTTGATCAGACTGCGACATCAAAACGGGAAGGATGAACATCTTATAGAGTGTCAGTTTTGTCTGGCAAGAGTGCTCAATGCTACTCATTTCCCTACTGAGACCAAAGTAACATCTATTGGCAAGAGTGATTCTCCGCTTGACCTCCATGTTGACATTGTTTTTCATCGTGATAATGGTGCCAAGATAGACGAAATCCTTGACAACATAAAAAGTATAGTTTTCAACATCAATCTGAGAATTCAACCACTGTATTTCTATACTCGAAGAGCGCTTATACTTCGTCTTGCTCTCATTAACCAACCAGACCCAACCTCGCAAAGGCTCCAGTAACTGCTCGCTTTGTACGACCAATAATATCGATATCATCTACGCATGCAAGCAACTGGACACTCTTATAGAACATAGTTCCGTTCCTACCTCAGAGTCAGAGAAGTTCTTTCCTACCTTGACGGGAACTGCGTGTGCATGCATTCCAAACTCAGACAGTGCGACAATTAAATGATCGGTGCCGATTGGGTATTCGCGGGTCTTTTCCAGGATTTTGCGTAGCCACTCAAGTCACACTGATAAGGACCAACCAGTTCTTACGCAAAAGACTTAACACTTTTATATGTATTCATATGAAATAGAAAGAAGAGTGATACCACGGTAGTTAGCGCACACAATGGGCTTAACCTACTTGAAGACAGAGTAGAGGACACCAAAGTTCCAATCATCGTACATGCTCTCATCTAGCCATATTCTAGAAAAGATCTGCTGCATGCACCTTACCAACTCATTGTTGGTAGTCTGAACAACTCTGAAGGCAGGTTCTTCAGCCGCTTGATTGCAAACCAGACTTCGTGATAACTAGGTGGCGATATATCCACGCCGTCGTCTATGATTGGGGACGTTGGGAAGTTAGCTTCGGGAACGGCATTATCCCTAATAGTAGGCATATGTTTCCAAAGTCCATGGGCGCTATCAGGCTCTTGCAGCTTTGTGATGTCCAGCTTTCATTGTGCGTGGTTTCGCACGTTCTGCGCTTTTCTTAGATAACACAAAATTCGATATCATCAACGCAGTAAAAATCAAGGTTTTTGTATGACAGTTCAAAAGGACCTGATTATTATTGACAGATGTCTCATCGCACTCAGTCATAGTCCATATTTTTTTCTTAAAGGGACCGAGCTAATTTATAATTGCAACTTAAGGAAGTGTCTTGTGGAACAAACTATGCGCAACTCATAAAAAAAGGAATTGGAAATTGCAATAATCACTCTCGCATAAACGCATCAATAGGCAAGTGCATGCCATATTTTGTGCCTTGCCCAACACTTTTTATTTCAATATGCACTTATGGCGGGAGCGAGTAGAGCCCCTTGGAACCGCAACAATAGAATACCCTACCCTACACTTTTACTGTCATTGTGTGTGTATAAGGGTTGTGAAGGGTCTATGTGGGTGCTTAGTTAATTAAATTTTCAATTATTCTTATCTCGAAAAATTTCAGCTTTTACCATGAATAAATAAATTTTCAAT
Organism: Chymomyza caudatula; assembly: GCA_035041775.1. Taxonomy (NCBI): domain Eukaryota; kingdom Metazoa; phylum Arthropoda; class Insecta; order Diptera; family Drosophilidae; genus Chymomyza; species Chymomyza caudatula. The sequence continues at coordinate 5,488,343 of JAWNKW010000146.1, forward strand.
TTTACTTTCTAATTTGATTTGCACACCAGACAAAGTCATCGTCATCATCTTCAATATCATCTGCAACTTGGTTAGGTGTTAGGGTACCTTGCGTATTGTGGGTCGGGAAGAAGAAGGAGGCTGAATCGGATGTTCTCAATGGCAGAGCGATTGCGGTTTGAATTTGTGGAGTGCATTGCAGAAAACTTTTCAGTTCAGTTGAGTTATCTGCTCGACTCGGCTCAGTGCCGACAAATCGAAAATCCAGTTAATTAAACGCACCAACAGACACCGCAAGGGGCTATGTGTGAGTGTGTGTGAGTGTGTGTGAGTGTGTCTGTTCGTGTGTAGTTACTTTGTGGCCATGCTTTTGAGGCTTGACATGCGTTTGTAACATAATTAAAAATCATTCATACGTCATGTGGACAAAGCAACAAGCTGGTTTAAATGGAATAACAGTGGTAATTTTGTAATTTTTGGCTGCTTTTATTATTAACTACATTAAATTTACTAATTATGCATTTATGAATGACGTAAATTACGTGTAATGCTGAAATTAATGAAAGCATGCCAAAATATTCGAAATACGTAAATTGCCAAACCATAACTACCACAAACATGCTCACATTGCATAATATTCAATTATTAAAAGAAACGTCAGGGAGAACGAGAGAGGGCAGCCATCGAGGACATGTTTTCATAACTGCCATGCCAAGGCACTCTATGAACTTTTGTCAATGGCCAAACCTCAAAGTCACTGAAGGCGAATGAAGCCCTTGCACATAACACACTCACATACAGAATGAGTAACTGCTCATTGCACTCAGTATACTCACTCATACGCTCGGTTGCTTGCGTCATCAACATCGTCAGCAATAACAACAACAACAACAGCAAAGCAGCATCAGCCTTGGCATGCAGTCAAATCGCATCGCAGCCGTTTTTCCCACAACTATTTTTCTATGTCAACTAGCCAGCCAGTCAGTCAGTCATTCAGTCAGTCAGTCATTGAGTCAGTCAACCATCTAGCCAGGCCCAGGGCAGAAAAGTAGACAAACTGTTAGACAAATGGATAGGGAGACATAGAGCCAAGTCAGCGAGCCATGCAGATGCAGATGCAGTCCGTCCAGTACAGTACAGTCCAGTTCAGTTCAGTTCAGCCATTGAATGTCATCAACTTTGTCCGAAAAGCAAAACAAACAAAAAGCTTAACCTCAGCACAAATTTAAGCAAATATTTGCATGCTTCATACAACTTCTACGACTTCTTCAGAATGCTTGAGCGCCTGCATTCGAGTTGGCTATCTTTATGCCTTATAAAGTTTATGTATACAATACTATATAATACCGTACGTGCATGTGAATGTGTATATATGTTAGGAACCCTTGCACGTTTTCAAAGCTTGGTATAAAGCCGGAAGCAGTTATCGTAGTTGTGCGTACCCCTAAAAAGAAAATGGATTTGCAGCAAATCTATGCGAAGTCAGCGTGGAAAAAGAGTTTTCATTCTAAACCAGCAGCAGGTGGGCTGGTCATGACCTGCACAGTGTGATGTTTTTTGCACTCCAGCTGAACAAAAACAATTTTTAAAAAAATTTAAATTTATATGCAGTGATTTTCTAGGATAAACCAAAACAGAATTCATTTTGAATGCATCTAATGGCAAACTACTTTGAGTATTTCATTCCGACATAAGTGTTTCTGGGCATAGAAATTTCAATACGAGTAGTAGGATTATGTTATTCAAGGCTGTTATATACATGCCGGAACTATATTTGAGAAGAATATATTGAGAAACTGACTGGTCATAATAACCCGTTGCCGGGTCACTCATCCAATAGCTGATACCAAAGGTAAATGGTTATAATTATAGTTCACTCGTCTATCTGTCTAGCTTGTCCTTCTCACGGGGGGGGTGGCCTGCCCCTTCGTCGCTTTCAGTTGCATTAAAAACCTTTCTCGAGTTTCTTCATCCATACGCACAAAACGACCTAGTCACCGAAGCCGCTGGGTATTAATTTGCTTAACTATGTCAAACTCTCGGTATCAAAAGTTTCGGAGAGTTTCTTTCCAACCTTGACGGAGTTCAACGTCACGTCGACTAAAAGAGGGTGGATGTCGCTTTCGTATTCGTGGGATTTGGATTTGGTCGTGGTCAATGGTGGACTCATCAGACCTAAAGCAAACTGATAATCTCCGAATGGATGTAGTCTCTCAAGCAACAACACGATATATGCGATAGAAAGAAGACTGATAACACCTTAGATGGCGGTTCCAGGGGGTCACCCTTTTATAAGACAGGGCAGACTATCTCGAGTCTTTCTATAGGCGCCATTCTTCACTGCAGTGGCTTGCGACACTCCAGTTCACACCATTTGTTCCTCGTCAGTGGAAACCAAAGGCGTTCTGTCCGGTAGTAAGCATGGAGTGGGAAATATGCATCTAAGGTTCTTCGGTATTATCGAGAGGTTGAGAGAACACTTTCTAGAGTTGAGTGGAGAAGGCTACGGCAAAATCACCATCCTTTGTTAAAAATAGACACGATTTTTGTGTAGCCATGAAAAAATGTTGCCGTTACGTGACGCTTGGCGGAAATTTGTGGTTATTAAAGGATATATAGTCAGTTTCAATGTTTTACACATTTGCGCCAAGTTCTCGTCGATTATATCTAATAGCTGCCATAGAATTTAGTGGAAAATGTAGATTAGTGCTGTCACGCTCTTTCATGCTTTAACGCATTGAGAGCGCATTTGATCATTATTTGGCATAATGTGACGCTATACAGCATGCGTTTATGCTAGCGTCATGTTACAAGCATATGCTATCGTCACGGCATGTACATTAGATCACATTTCGTTTCAAAAAACTAAACTTAACAAGAATTTAAAAAAGAAAAACTTATTTTTTCCATAAATCCCGGTGAGCTCCGTTGTTGTTCGAGTTAAAACCGTAACTCGTAGTCGTTGCTTTCCTTATTTTCAATTGTTGTTGTTGATGTTGTTGCCACTGTTATTGGTCATGTAAATGTGAAATGATTTTAATCTCTTAAGTGCAAAAAATGCATTGCATATTCTTAAGCGACTTTTAAATGCGCACATTTCAATCCGGAGTGTGTCTGTCATGTGTCTCTCTCTCTCTGTCCCGCTCTGATTCTGTCTTTCTCGCTTGCACTGACAGACTGGATGAGTAACTGGGTGACTGAAACTAATGACTTGCAAAATATTTACAAATCATTTTGTCAATAACGTATGCAAAATCAGGCAACACGCCGCCTGCTTCTGGCTCTGACTCCGACTCCGGCTCTGAATCTGAATCTGGATTGGCAACCAGCCCAGACATTTGCCAGGCATTTATAATTTGCACACATTTTTTCAAGCCACACATTTCTTACATTTATAGTGGTGCATGAGGCCATGAAAAGGTCATTAGTATGTTTGTGTGAGTGAGTGCTGCTGTGTGTGTGTGAGTGTGTGTGTGAGTGTGTGTGAGTGCGTGTGGCATAAATGGGCATTCAATATGCCAATGGTAGCCGAGACACATGCTAAAGCTAAAGCCATAACAGCCACATGCTTTTTTTTCCACAACATTAACGCAAATTGCAAATAATAAAAATTCAAAATACCGAACCGTAGGCAAACTTGCACGTGGTAAACCCAACAGTTTTCCGGCTACCCTGGTATCCCCCATCCCTGCATCGTTGCTGCCCCGTGTTGTTGCGGTTGTAGTTGTTGTAAGCTGCCCCAAGCCAAGCCAACATCGACAACGGGTATGAGCCACATTTATCGCAGCCAGCGAGGCATTTTTTAAGCCCCAAACGTGTGTGCGTTAACTTTTTACAGTGAGTGTGAGTTAAGAAATACTTGCAAATTTTTTTGTATATTCCTTTTTTTCGCTTCGAACGAATCAAAATGGAAATCTATTTTATGCAAAAGCACGAAAGGAACTAAACCGGGCATGGAGTGGAACTAAGCCAAGCGGCAGTGACACTCGGCCCATAAGGAACCGTCACACACACACTCCTCCTAATGTGTCCGTGTTTGTCCATGTGTGCCTGTATGTTGTGGTCTGTTTTTCTTTTGGCGTTGGCGTGAAAGCTTTGCGTATGCATTCATGCATGCGTTGGTGCGCTTTGCCTGGACTTGGCAGGAAATTTATGTGCCCAAGATGCTACCTCTAGTTTCTTGTACCTTTTCTGCACCCTCACTGCTTCTATAAACACATTCAGGCTTATACCTTAGCCAGCTTTTTGTTATATCATAGACAGTTTGCACTGCAAAGGTGTTGTCCTTATACGGCGTAAGGAAAAAGTTTTTAACGAGTGACACACACTTTGAACAGCTGACATGATGAATAGCTAAAATTTTCATAGAACTTGTTATTTTAAATGTACAAATTGCTTTTCTTACTAATGTAAGTAAGAAGCTTATATGATTCTTAAAGATACTTCAAAACGTCAAACGATTTGAAGCACCATTTCCCACTGAGCTGATGTTATAACATCAAGAGTTTTCCCTTCAATAAAACCTTTAGCAAGAATAGAAAGAATATACCCAAACAGCAGGTTGGTTCAAATATGGCATATTCAAACCACTTTTGCTTACAAAGAGTCGATAAGACCATAAGATATCTATAGATAGGTTGATAAACTATATCAATAATACTGTTAAAACAAATTGAAATCAGAATAAAAAACAGGCATGATTGCTATATGCCTCTTCATAAATGCGAGGAATTTCCCAATTGATTTCACTTGCAGTTTGCAAATGTTCGTCTCAAAAAAAAGTTGCATCAATCACGATTTTAAAAACTACTTCATTTCGTCGTAAAGATCTTAGAGTGCTTGGTTTTATATGCGTACTACTTGTTGGGTTTATAATCGATTTTATTTAAAGTAATATGTCGTCTTTGCTTCAACCTTATCCTTAGCCGGCTTCTCTATAGAATTCCATTAAAATGTGCTAGTTTGAGCTCTATTAACACAAACTTAGAACTGGAACAGATCAAGATATCAGTGCCTTGCAACCGAGTCAACCTAATATAAGTTAACATTTAATTTGAGTTGCAAGTCATTGGGATCGGAGTTAAGGTTGTAGAAATATATGCGATTTGCTGACTTGAAAGCTGAATCGCGAAATGTTGAATATCAAATAGCGATAATTCGAAAACCTTACTTTAGCGACACCAAATTTAACGAAAAAGGTATGTTTTAGCCAAGGGCCTTTCAAGGTCAAAATTTGTTGACTAGTGTAACACAGCCCAACAAATACAAGAACTTTTTTGGTGTCTGACGGTGAGAACATGTTGACTATTTGTTTTTAAGAGACCAAAGCCGACGTCCATTTTGCTTCATCTCGTGAGGGTTTCGACATAAACTCAAAAAACAAAAAATTGTTGAAATTGGTGCTTATAAATAGTATAAAAGTACGATTGAGCAAGGAAAAATAAATAGAAATATACTCTTTTAATCCGCTGGCCACAACAATGTTCTGAAATGAGGTATATAGAGAATGTTAAAACGGATTGCCATAAATCGTAGCATACCTTAAGGGGCTTACTTATATATAATAAAATTCGCAAACCTCTAAGTCTTTATAAAAAAACAATTTTATTCAAACAAGGTTTACAAATTAAAGAGTAAGACGACTCTACAGATTAAAGTCTAAAATCGAACTAACTTAACTCTAACAATTATGCCTAGATGAAGCCTCCGTTTCCGTTGCTTGTTTATGTTCGCGGTTCTCAGCAGCAGAACATTCCTAATGGACTTCTGCAACGGAATATATGATCCCCATTCAAGTGCAGCTGCATAACTGCTTAGTCAAGTATAAACATACTGTTAATTAAAAGGTATTATTGCTTTAGGCAAAGTGCCATCGTAAGCATAAATAAACATATTCCCAATGTTAATTAAAAGGCCTGATCACTTTAAGCAAAGTGCAAGCGTAAGCATAACAAACATATTCCTATTGTTAATTAAAAGGCATGATCGCTTCAAGCAAAGTGCCAGTGTAAGTATAAACAAACATATTCTTATTGTTAATTAAAAGGCATGGGTGCAAATGGCAATATGGATATGTTACTCCCCCAACCCTTGAAATTAGCCTGTCCTCAGGCGGGTAGTTTAGGGTACAATATTGGGTTTTGATTTGCCCGCATGCTCTCTGAGTCATTTAACTCGATTTGTCTGTTATAATAGTTAATAGCTCTCTCTGTTATTGGTATGTCAAACTGACTATCTTCTTGTGCACTGTGCACTGTAGCATTATTGCTTTCTACTTCTTCTCCTAAGAAATTTACTTCATTTACTTCACTTATCGTTAAACTTTCTTTTTTCTTCTTTTGTTTCAATTTTTCTTCTTTTTCTTTTGGGTTTTCTTCTTCTTCTTCCTTTTCTACCTTAACTCTAGACAATGCGTCTGCCACGTAGTTCTCCTTTCCCGGTAAATACTTAATCCGATAATCAAATTCGTTCAGCCTTATCTTCCACCTTTGCAATTTCATGTTGGGTTCCTTCATACTGTTTAACCAAACCAATGGTTTGTGATCGCTCAATATTTCAAACTTCCGTCCAAAAAGATATGACCGAAAATACTTGGTCGCCCACACTATTGCCAATAGTTCCTTTTCTATTGTTGAATAATTAATTTCATGTTCATTCAAAGTCCTACTTGCGTAACAAATAGGTTTACGATCCTGTGACAAGACGGCTCCCATTGCCATATTACTCGCGTCTGTGGTGAGGGAGAAAGGCTTATCAAAGTCTGGATATACCAGAATCGGGTCCGTGGTAATAAGTACTTTCAATCTTTCAAATGCTTCCTGATATTCTTTATCAGTTATTTTAATTATAGCTCCCTTTTTTAGTCTCATAGTCAATGGCTTTGCTATATTCGCAAAATCAGGTATAAACTTTCTATAAAATCCACACAATCCCAAAAATGATTTTATTTGTTTGGTTGTTTTGGGTATGGGGAAATTCACTATTGCGCTTATTTTATTTGGATTCGGCTTTATGCCATCTGTAGTAATTATATGTCCCAAAAACTCTGTTTCCTTTTTCATAAACTCGCATTTATCCATTTGTAACTTAAGATTAGCCTGCTTTAATTTATTTAGTACCTTTCTTAATGATAACATATGTTCCTCCAATGAAGTGGAGAACACAATAATGTCATCCAAGTAAACAAAACAATCTTTATAGATTAAATCCTCCAATAAACCATTCATGCAACGCTGGAATGTTGCTGGGGCATTTGTTAAGCCGAAGGGCATACGGGTAAATTCATAATGACCGTGTTTGGTCGAGAAAGCCGTTTTAGCAATTGAATCCTCATCCATCTGGATTTGGTGAAAACCCTTAGCCAAGTCAATGGTAGTGAAATATTGACACCTGCCTAACTTATCCAATATTTCGTCGATCCTAGGTGTAGGAAACTTGTCCTTAATTGTTATCTCATTTAATGGTTGGTAATCTATAACCATTCTAAACTTTTTTCTTCTCGAAGAATCCATTTTCTTCGGAATCATGTGGAGTTGTGAGCAGTAAGGAGAACTCGATTTTCGAATTATTCCCTGCTCAAGCATCTCACTAGTTTGCCTGTTGACTTCTTCGTCAAATATTTGCGGATACTTATAGGGTTTCCTATAAACTGGGTCCTCGTGCTTTGTCCTAATTGAATGTTTTATAGTACTTGTGAAGGTCAAATTATCACCCTCCCTATATTGGACGTCACGGAATTCATGTAATAGCTTTTTCAAGCACTCTTTTTCTTCTTGGTTTAAATGTTCTATTCTTAATTCGTTGCATTCTCTTATCTCATTATTCATGGCGAAATTAAATTCGTCTGTATCTGGTGGGTCAATTTGAGTAGTTTCACCCTCTTCTTCTCTAATGATTTTATAACTTTTTCCCCCCATTATTACGGCATCTTCCTCGTAATCAATATGTCCGCGTGCGGCTATCAAATAACCTTCACCCAATAATATATCATAATAATCGGAAAAATCCCTTATATAAAACTTTTGCTCGGACGGACAGACTGCACTAGGTGGCAATATTATGCTTTTTGTCATTTTCACATTTCCCCCCATGGTATGAATAACTGAATTTTCTTCAAATTCTTCACTTCCTGGTATATTAAAGTTCATTATACTAGCTGTCGATCCCGAATCAGCTACTCCCTTCCAAATTCTTCCATTCAATTCAAACCTTATATATGGTCTACATTTTTGTTTTCCGAGGCCACTCAATGAAAATTTACATCCATTTTCATCTGACCGCTCTGACTTTCTCTAGATCTCTTTATCGGCTGATTAGCTGCTGAATAATTCGATTGGTTCCTTTGAACATTATAATTGAGTGGGTTCTGGATTCTACCCTGATTTAAAGCACTCCTAAACTCTCCAATTGTTGGTGGTGGTGCTCTATTAGCATTTGGTCCAAAGGAGTTATTGTGATTGCATGCATTACTTGTATTTGGACGATAGAAACCATTTTGATTTGATGCATTATTATATGCATTGAAGTTTCCTCTTAACTGATTATCCTGAACATACCGATTCTGATAGTAATCATTTCTTGGGTAATGTCCCACATTTTGGTTGGCATTATTAAATCGATTAGTTCTTTGGATATTTTTATTCAAGTGTTCCTTTGGCTTTTCAAAATATTCGCTCTCATAAATTCCCTCCTCCTGTGCTGCTCTTTTCAAATTTTGGCAATTTACTATGTTATACTTAGCCAAAGTCATAAAAATTCTATCGGGCAATTTTTTACTTATTACATCCTTAATGGTGAGTTTCAAAGCATTATTGTAAATTAGTACAATGTTATCTTCATTAACATTTTCTAAAGCTAGCTTATTAATAATTACAAACGATTTTCTCTCCAATTCTTCTATAAACTTACGGAGACTTCCGTTGTAACGCGTGCTATGTACTTGACGAATCAGCTCCTCGTAGGGCGTATGGTTTTTGAATTCATTTATTAGGGCCTGTTTCATCTCGCCCCATCCAACAGCTTGTGACATCTGGACCACTCTCGACGCCTCTCCAGACACCTGCACCTCGACCGCTCCATAAATCACCTGTATTTGTCTCACATCATCGGTCGGGGTATAGTTGTTGTATAAATTCCACCCTTTTTATAAACGAGCTCAGTAACTCCGGTGCTCCATCATATATCGGTATCTGTCTTATTTGCTGCAACGCCTGGTTCAAGTGCACCTCTGCCAACAATCTTGGGTTTGCCATTTTTTCAAAATTTTTTTTTGTTGTGTGGTTTTTTTTTTTTGGAAGATTGCTTCACTGTTTCTTTTTGTTTTGAATTTTCGTTTTAATTTTTGTTTCAGCTTCGTCTTAAATTTTTATTTTTTATTCTGGTTTTAATTTGTATTCCAGTTTTTAATTTGTATTCCGGTTTTTCACTTTTAAGTGAGACCGACCGTATAGGATTTTTTATAAAAGTTTTCTCGATCACGTTTTTTTGGATCGCGAAAGTTCTTTTGCGGATTCTGCCGACACAATCAATTTCTATTAGTTATTCGCCGATCTTAGATAAACTAGTTGTTTAGTTATATCTTTCACTGATCAGTACCGTACAACTTTTTCAAAAACTATGTAACAAAATCCCACCGACTGCGCCAATAAAATTCGCAAACCTCTAAGTCTTTATAAAAAAACAATTTTATTCAAACAAGGTTTACAAATTAAAGAGTAAGACGACTCTACAGATTAAAGTCTAAAATCGAACTAACTTAACTCTAACAATTATGCCTAGATGAAGCCTCCGTTTCCGTTGCTTGTTTATGTTCGCGGTTCTCAGCAGCAGAACATTCCTAATGGACTTCTGCAACGGAATATATGATCCCCATTCAAGTGCAGCTGCATAACTGCTTAGTCAAGTATAAACATACTGTTAATTAAAAGGTATTATTGCTTCAGGCAAAGTGCCATCGTAAGCATAAATAAACATATTCCCAATGTTAATTAAAAGGCCTGATCACTTTAAGCAAAGTGCAAGCGTAAGCATAACAAACATATTCCTATTGTTAATTAAAAGGCATGATCGCTTCAAGCAAAGTGCCAGTGTAAGTATAAACAAACATATTCTTATTGTTAATTAAAAGGCATGGGTGCAAATGGCAATATGGATATGTTACTATATATATATTGTTTAGGGCAAAAGAGTTTGGATTGGGTTTCATGGTCGCACTTTTAAATGCGGAAAATTGTGTGACTTTGTAATCTACTACTTTGTACTCAAATACTTGGAGCGAATGTGGTGAATACATTCGTCATTTTGTATGCGAACGGAACTTTGTTGCGTTGACAACATTCAGCTAGTGTAAACAGTCTATTACTTTTACGTTATACAGCTGCCATGCTCGTCAAGCGCCAAGTACGTCCAAATTGAAAGACGTTCTTTACAGTACATATGTGTAAATGTGTGTGTGGGTGTGAATTTACGCCGTTGCACATTAGTTGAAGCGTATCGGCCAAAATCCTTTTTGTTGAATTGCAGTTCTTTGAAGTCAACAACAAATGTTGGCAACTCTTTGTTCATGCAAGTAACTTTATTTTGAATTGAATTTCTTTGCACAAAACAACTCTATTTACAGCTGGCCACAATAATGAAATGGCGACTTTTGGTGATATATCGATGATCTCACCGCCAACGTCTTCCATTTCAAACGAACAAGATCCGTTTGGACAGCTGCCACCGCTACCACCGCCATTGCGTTCCACCCAAGTGCTTCAGCCGTTGAGCGTATTTCCAGGTGCCAATCTTCATTTAAAAAATATAGTATTTTTTCTGCTCTTGTTTTTTTGTTGTTCTGCTTTTATTGTTATTTTTATTTTTATTTTTATTGCTACACACACAATTCGTGCTCTTAATATTGTTGTTGTTGTTGTTGTTCTTGCGCTTTTATTTGCTTGCATTTTACATTTGTTGTTGTTTCGATGCTATGATTGATTTCTTCCTCTTCTTTATTTGTTTCATTCAACGATTCAACGATTATTCATATTGTATATCGTTTTTTGAATAGATTCATAGCCGCCATAAAATTTCTGTACAATTTGATTTTTCAAGTGGTTTTCCATTCGATTGGCTTGTTGTGCGGCTTTAAAGTGATGTGTGTGTGTGTGTGTAGATTGAGTTTTTTATTTCTTTGTTGCATAATTGCCATACTTTTTATTATTATTTTATTTGTTTGCTGCATAACCAAAAACACAGGTACAGACACAAAAGCACTACACTACTACATAAGCACTCAGAGCTACACTCTGCTACATAACATGCAATCAGTGCCAAAATTTATGCACAACAACAACTTTTAGTTAGCATTTAAATGCCACTGTCATTTTCACTAGTCACCTGCTCACCTGTATTTTGGATTTTCACCACCTTTCCTTCACTCGACAGTTTCATGCTGCGAAAGCCCGTCAATCAGCCAATCAGCCAATCCGCCAATCAATCAATCAATCAACTCAAACCCCCTATAAAACCAAAAATCCAATCAGTCAAACAGTCGTCCATTAATTAAATGTCGCTCTGCTTGCCTTTGTGTTACAGTTACAACTTTTTGACTACTTAAAACAAAAAAAAAACAATCTTTTTTTTTCAATGTTTCCAACAAGTTTTTGCAAGTAGTAGCTGTGCTCTCTTTTTCTTGCTGTTTATGAAATGTTTTTTAAAATAAATGAATTTAAAGAAAACTCCCAATCTGGAGCTGCTTAGTGCATCCATTTTGTTTGTAAACGTTTGCCAGCGCCAGATACTTCTTCCTACACTTTTAATACTTGTTTCATTGTCCAAAAGTTGTTAACAATCGATAATACAACAAATTTTGTGCTCTTCTTCTACTTTCTCTTCTTTCTGCGAACCTCGAAATGTTACGAAAAACGATACACACTTTTTTACATACAAAACACAACTGAAAAATATATATTCAAATATAAACTTGATTTCGAATGTAGAGTGAGTATATAACCGTGCATATAGATGTACTTCATCGATTTACACGAATAACAAGAGAAGCTTTAAAACGTACTTGTTTTTCCATAAGTTTATTATTTAAATTTGCGTATTTTATTATTCACTGCTTTTGCCTTGATTTGATGCATTTTCCTTTGAGTATTCGTAACGCTTTTATATTACACACAACTTATAAGTAAAAAGTGTTCCTATCTAAAAGATTGATAATATAAACTTTTGATGTGTGTGTGTGTGTGTGTACCATACAGTGTCCAATTTGAGCGAAGATTCTTACGATTATGTTTTTGGTGGTCGACGTAAGACTCCGCCCACAACAACGTCTACACAACTCAAGCTGACCTCACCGCCCGTACGTTTGCGACCCGAAGGTGAGTATCATTTTTGGAAATAATATCATAATTGCTACTACGTTTATGCGAAAGCACTTCACAAATTCGTTGAACGTTCTCGTCCGTGTGCTTTATCGTATCACGATAAAGTCGTCGGGTCATCCCATGCTAATATCCTCTGTACAATCGTCGATGTACCCGAAATCACTCTCAATCAAAATTTTAACTCTAACGATTTCTCAGGCTGGGGGTATGTGTGTGTCCTGAAGTCACTTGTGCATTGTTAAGTGCAGCACGACCTTTCGGATCTATTGTATCCCCTAGTGAGCTGATATCTGCCTTGCCTTCTTGTGGTGCGAGAATCCCGCCTCAAATTCATGAGCCTAGCTTTTAGCCCACAGTATCTAGTTAGACTTCTTATATGGATTTTCTTGAACTTATTTAAGATATAGAAGCCCGTTTGTCTAAGGCATTGAGCATAGGTCCACTCTCACTCCTCTTAGTAGTTGAGTCTTCTAATGCCATAGAATGGCTTTGGCCTATCAAAGGGCTTGCAGTAACATTTCTTGTTTCTTGGTATGACGAGGGACCCATCTGAGTGAGAGTTTGTTTCATACTCCCAAAAGGTCTAATGCGATTCAGATTTCCCAAAACAGCTTAGGGTCCTGTAACCGCCGTTATAGTATATGAAAGAGATTAAAAAGTATATATTCAGACGGATATGTTCGCAGTTCCGCGACTCCATATATTTGACTTTATCGACGTTATTACTTGAAAACGCATTTTATAATAAGTAAACAGGAACCAGTTTTTTTACGTTTTTCTTCTTCTTAAGTGGGCATAACAACCCATTACCAGGCTACGTCCTGATGTAAAGCATTCCTCCAGGCGTCCCTGCTTTGCGAGCGCCTTCGCCAATCGTTGCTACCAAAGGTAGCTTCCTGGTCCTTCCAGCGGAGGCATGATCTGGCCCTTCGTCGCCTTCATTCATGCCAATGTCATCGTAATGATGCTTTTTTTACGGTGACGTTACCAATAATATCACTACCGTATAGGTACATCAGTTATCTACGTCACTTTGATGATTATCTCTACAATATTGATGACCAATTTTGAGTTTTAGACTTTAAAAGCGTTTTGCATCGAATAGTACGACAACAGCGTCGTTATGACTATTAAGTTAATAAAAACTTCCAATGCCTCTGTAGAACATCTTCTCTTTAATAATGTCATCTAAAGAGACTATAATTCGTTTTTTTGCACGAGGTACTTCATACATTGAAGTGAACCACTCTCAGGGACACAGGGGGCTATTCTTCTGAACGTGTATAATCATCTGGTGCATATGTTGGTTACGTTTGCGACATGGGAGCCAAGCTTAAGGTACTCGGTTTGCCTACTGAGGCAAAATTGACATGACTATAAAGACTAGGTTATCATAATAATGGATCAATTAAGCCAATTAACTGTTAGTCAATAGAAGAAACTCACCTTAAGATTTTGGCTCTGGAACTATAGTCACGAATCTTTTACCACTATGCGCCATCATCTCAAAAAGAACAGAATCACCCAATCCTACTTTGCGGGGGAGATATGGAAAAGCTTAAATTTTGGCATTCAAGAAGAAGGGACATATGCATTGCATTCTTGAAGTATAACATAATGGCAATTTGAAAGTGGTCCAGAAATCAAATTGGGTTTTTTTTGTTGCTCTTTAATAGAATTGGTGGTACGCAAAAGAGCGTTTCGCATGAACGTAGAACACATACATGGATATGAAAAAATACTAACTTATAAGATTTTCCGCCATACAGACGCCTACAATCGCGGTGATAACATAAACAACGGCCGTTTCTATCGTCATTCCTTCAGTTATGCACCAAAACGTCAGCGTCATACAAGCCGTGATGATCGTGATCGGGAATCTAGATTAAGATGCCATGGCGAGGATGAGGCCACATTGCGCCAATTGCTGCTCGAGTATGTACAAAGAAAAGCCTATTTTCAATTGAATTTCAATGGTTTAAGTTTATCATTTGCGCACAAAAGTATGTAACACTTTTTTTTGTTAGAGTTTTTGTGTTCATTAAGCCTCATTAATATGCATGCACAGACACAGATAATAGTAAACACACAATAAATATTAGTATTTAGGTTAGTAAAATCCACAAGAGTTATTTGATTTACAAACTAAATATTAGTATTTAATTAAAACAATTACACGCAGAAACAAACACTAAATCAGCCATAAAAGAATTCCGCTTAATTTATATGTTTTTCTAATATTAACTAAACTTTATCGTTTATAATTTGAAAACTATGCAATTTAGACTCTGAAACCTTTCCATATATATGAAATTCATATGCTATTTATGGCAAATTTTCTTTTATCATTCTATTCCCACACAGATATGCGCAAGTTATGTTCATTTAAATGTGTGTGTCCTCGTGTTTCCTCGCGTGTCCTTAAAATGTCAATTATTCATTGAGGGCATTTGTGTTGTGTTGTTTCTTCTATTAAGCCCGAAAAAACTAAACTAAAAAAAAAAGCGAAAAAACAAATCTAAAAAGAAACTTTAAGAGAACTATTGCCACGAAGGGCACGTACGACATTCACCAAACTGAAAATCCTTAAAAACTTAAACTTTTAAAGTAATTATAATTAAAACCAAAAGCAAAAGCAAAATCAAATGCAAATATTTATAAACTAAATAAGCTTTTACATATAAATACTCTAAAAAAAAAACGTAAAACAATAAAAAACTGCGCAACTTATACAAATAAAAAGCCAACAAAATGATGGGCACAATGCCACCCAGGTACATATGCTACATTGAAAAACCAAAAAAAAAATAACATACTATTCATCAACTCTTAATGCATTTTCATTAATAACAATTAATTATTATTATAATTAAGAACACGAACATTGCGCATACGCCTCATGTACAGCAAATACATTTTGTTTGATTGAATTTCATATGCAAATATATTACAAAGCTCTCGCTTATTATTTTGCCATTTTATTGCAATTATTAATATGAATTTAATGGTTTATTGTTATATATTTTTATTAATTGATTGATTATTATTTAAACTTAAATGCAATGCTTTGTTATTTTGTCACGCTTTGTAAACAAAATAAGTGTAAATATATACAAAATTTATGGCCACAATGTTGATTAACTGTTTCAACTGTGCATTTAAGAAAATTGCTAATGATTTTTTTAATGCATTTATTGGCTGTCATCTTCAAAAGTGTCAACAAACATTTTCATTAAACAGTTCAATCAAACATTAAAGCCATTTTCCTATTATGTAAGTACATGTGCTTCTGTGTGTGTGTGTGTGTGTGTGTTGCAATTGTTAATGCATATAACGCTTATGTTGTACATGTTCCTGTCATGCCTACCAATAACATCAACCAAACAAATTCTCAACTGTAACGCCACAACAACAACAACAACTATAACCCGAAAAAGCCACACACAAAGTGGTTTGGTATTCACACCACTCAATGAGTATGCAATTTCATAAGCTACAACTACTTAAACTACTAATACATACATTTTCTACTACTATTTCTACTACTAATACTACTACCATCTCTCTTAACATTTCTACTACTATGTGTCAATACTATGTAACATATACCTAGCCACTTAACCCATATGCTTGAATTATGTCAATTTGATTTATAAATTATATTTTGCATTTATGAGCACTTGCCACGCCCACCTCTAAATTGCATGCACATTGACATGAACAATGAAATATTAATTGTTATGCCAACCTTTAAATGCCTAAATCAATTTAGTTTTAAAATGTTCAACGACTCGTAATTGAGGCTTTTATTGATGACAAGCCAGACAAATCATCTCTCCCAACATCATCATCATCAACATCAACATCATCATCATCATCATCATCATCGTCGTTGTCGTCTGCCATTCAATACATTTGCGCTGTGGTCAGTATTTATGATGGCCAAGTGCTTGACAGCAGCCACAACAATCAAACACACACACACACACACACACACACACGCAGGCGCTAATATGGCCGACTTGTGTGGTAAATGACCGAAAAGTGCTCAAGTGTCATTAAGCCGCTGCATGCAACACTCAAACGCACACACACACACACACACAGTCAATATTAACCATAAGTGCAATGCAATCAAACACACACACACACACTCACTCATAGTTGTGCCTTTACACTTGCATGTCATTCAAGCATTCATAATTAGTAGCAAAAAGAGTGTTTGTGTGTGTGTGTGCGTGTGAATGGCCACGCCCACTGCAAAACGCCTATACGCCCGCCCTAGTCATTGTCATACATGTACTACCCCTTGTCACTACCCCATATAGCGTGCCATGTTGCGTATACGTAATCTAGTTGTCAAACCCATCAATGTACTTCATATGTCTCACACAATATTTTCAAACAAACTCAATTGAATATATTTAGCAAATAATTGTTTTCGTTAAGTTCTGTTCATATGTTCTTGCAAAGTCAGCTGAAAAACTTCTTGGCTTACTTTTAAGAGATTATGAACAAAGCTTTTGATTATACACCACTTTATACCAAACTAATTCCAAACTAATTGGCGTAGCGGTCTTTTCACCAAAAAATTTCCAAAAACAACATTAACGAAAAACTTGAAAAAGTCTTTTGTGACTGGAACTGCAGAGTTTTGCTTTGGTTGTTTTTTAAGTTTCTTTTTTAGTTGCACTTCATTGCAGCGTTACGAAGTTACTACCAATGTATACTTATAAAGGTACTGTCATCGCTGTGACTGCAGCAGCGCAGCTTCTTAACTTTTCATGCTCTGGCGAATTTCAAGTTGTTGTGCGAGAGTAACTTGTGCCGCTCTTCTTCGCTATTTCAGAGTGTCATTTTAAGAAGGGTCGCTCAACGACGACGACATTACCTTTATAAGTATACATTTGTTACTACAATTTGTCAATTTTACATTTTGGCTTTGACTATAATACAAAAACATAAATCAATGAAAATTTATTTAAATATTTAAACGCATAAATTTTAAAGCAAGCAACGCTAACAAAAACTACAGTAAAACAAACAGAAGAAAACCCATGCAAATTATAAAATATTATCATCAAAAACGAAAAAAAAAAAAATACTAAAATATTGAATTTCACGTGACCACAAATAACGCTAAATTGATTTTCATATTGATATTTTTTGCATAGAGAGCTCTGACGTTGATTTGCATATGATGCGAGCGGCCATTAAATTACTATCACATTTTATCACAAAAACAACAAGAACAATAATATATATATAAAATTCTACGTTTTGTATCAAATTGTAAGCAAAAACAAATTGCAAATTGCAGATTGCAGATTGCAAATTGCAACTATAAACGTTTGGTGAATGTCCTATATGCCAATTGGTTTGATTAACAAACTCAACTGAAAACAGAATATTTGTCTCTGCTCAATTCAGATGTACATACTTTACTTCTGATACTTAATATTATTTTCATTTTCATTAAGGTTTGAAAATATTGTGTGTGTGTGTGTGTGTTGTATGATTTCCATATGCATTCGCAATTAAATCAAAGGTATCCTAGTACTACATTGTTTTCCTTGCCAAAGCAGCCAGCGTGACTTTTAAGCTTTGACATCTGATGGCTGAAAGGAGCATTTCATATGCTTCATATAAAAGCCAACAAAAATATATGCAAGTAGTACAGTAGACGCTTATAAGTTGCAACCTAGCATTTTAGAAAGTGTAAAATCAAAGTAGTGAAACGTCTTCGATTAGTATCTAAAACTAGCTTGAATTATAAGCAACTACCAATTGCCTATCCCTTTTGGTATGCGAATGACCTTACGAGTGGCAATGCATCAAGTAAGGTAGTCTTACACCTCTTGGACTACAGGAATATACTTAGAACCCCATATTCAATTAGTTAGTTAATCCTTATTTGTTAATCCTTTTTAACCAGTTTTCAGTATCAAGTATCTTTTTTACCTAAGACAAACCCATCTAGAAGTTTCTGCAACAGTGTGTATATTGCATTAACATTAGCTTAGAATTTATAGTTTTTTAGCAGATGCGGTTACAAACTGCCGCAGAACTCTACAAGAGATGGCTCCGCAGTTCGTTATTAACCTAATATGGTTACCAGGATACCGGGGTATAAAGCGGAAAAAGTGTAGAGCAAACAGACAAGGTACTACCTTTCTACTTGAAGATGTAGAAGTATATCTATGGCTACTTGTAAGCTGCTTATCAAAAAACACTAGGGACATAAAGGCATTAGTAAATGGAAACAAATTACCGCATAGCCAAATCAACTTGACCTGAAATAAATGAAAAATGCCGGGAAAGTTGTTCCGTAGACGTGTGCACCATTTTGCAGTAGCTTCTGGGACGAGGAAAATGAAATAACGGTTGAGCATCTCTTCTGCTTATGTCCAGCTCTCTGAAGACGTAGGCTCAAGTATTTCCGCCTTCTTAAACAACATTTCAAACCTGTTAGCTATTAGACCTAAAAAGATCGCAGACTTTATCTCTGCATCTAATTTTTGATCTATTTGGTAACGAAGAAGGAGTAAACCCTAGATCCTACGATAGCACAACGGCTTTTGTCGGGCAGAAAGACTGGCAGCCTTTCTGACCTAGCCAGATGCAAAAGGTTTTTCATGAATTGGAACATAAAAGGAAGATTACTTAATGTAGCAAATCCCATATAAGTCTCGAAACTAAATTGTTCAAAAACTGTTCTTTGGAGTTTTCAACAATTTCTAGCTCAGACACTTTTCAACAAGGCTTTCGATGCTGAATAGAGTAAAGGTTCCTTCGTTTTTCTAAAGATGAAAACGTCGACATCTTCATTGAAGAATGAACAAAATAAGCTGTAGCAATTGTTGTGCAGCTTCCAGTAGGAGACGGCTTTATGTCACACTTCTTAAACATTGGGAATAAAAAAACTGTAGCATACTTTTAGTTGTCATCAAAAATTTGCTTTGTTTGAAAAGTGTGTGCACACTTGAAAGAGGTAAAAATATGCAGCTTGAAATGAAAATTTGTGATAACAAAAAACTGTAGCATACTTTTAGTTGTCGTGTAAAAGTTGCTTCCGCTTGAAGAGTAGTATGAAAGTGTATACACATTTTTGCAAGGATGAAAATGTCGATCATTCTGCCAATTGGGACAGCCAAAAAAAATATAGCATACTTTTAGTTGTTATTTTAAATTTGCTTCCATATGAAGTTTCTTTCACTAATAACAACGATAATTGTCAATCGTTTTTTATAGATGTTCAATTTGTAATCGATATGCATATCTTTAGAAAAAATGAAATGCAAGGTATCAAAAAACTTAATATCAAGGTTTAAGCGCAAGAATCTGCTCAAATATACATAACACCAAAGCAACATAGTAGCAGTTCGGGAAGCACAGACATTCTACCTATTACACAACTCAACAAAACTTGAGTATTCGCAAAAAAAGGCTGAGTTTAATTAAAAATAAACAGTAATGAATTGTAATTTTGATTGAACAGTTGCGCACGAAAATCAGCTAGTATGGTAAAGTGTAATCACTTAAAATATGTAGCTAAAAATCTCCTTGAATATCAAATTTTTATAATAATAGATATAAAGTGCAATACAATTAAAATTGTATACAATTGAGAGGATGCTACAAATAGGTAATCGAATATTATGAAAAGGATATTTGAAATATGAGCTTTTCAATTTGTGAGCGTCAACTGTAGTTAAATGTATAATTGAAGCACATGCATGTCCTTTACTTCTGTGTGTGTGTGTGTGTGTGTGTGTGTGCGGCGTCTTTAAAGGACACAGCGGGAGACACACGTACACCAACTGAAATGAACGCAAAAGGCTGTCTCTCTTTATCTTTGAAACATGTTTACATATGTGTGTGTGTGTGTGTGTGTGTGTGTGTGTGTGTGTGTGTGTGTGTGTGTGTGTGTGTGTGTGTGTGTGTGTACAGAAATTGGCAGAAAATTTATTAAATGCTCACGTATACAAATCCGTTACACAAAACCGAAAATTCCTGCGGCTGACAGACGCACACACAAACAAAGTTGGCAGCGCGTACACACACACACACACACATACACACACACACACACACACACACACACACATACACACACACCCACACACACATACATGCCAATACACATATACATACATACAAAACATATCATTGTTTTCATTGAGAACAATAACTTGCACAGGATGCTTTTGGCTCGCTCGCCCGCTCGCTCTTCCTTCCCTGACACGCTCTCTCTGTCCCGTTCGCTCTGTGCTCTGCTGCTGATGTTTGCATAAAATAATCCTTTTATGCACGGCACAACAATGTCCGTGAAATGCAAAACAATAACAATAACAACATGTTGCAAATAACTGTGTTGCATATCTCGTCCGTCCCTCTTTTCCGCCCGTCCGCCCGCCCGCACTATCTACCTCATTCTACAACGATATCTCGGCGTGTGCATAGGCGCATTAACATAATGCGCACCCAACTCAAGAGCAAGGCATGCGGTTGCAGGCGTCGTCCCACGTGTCGTATGCGCATTGTATGCTGCAGTTTTGGCACTGCAGGAGCTACACTGAGCGAAAACTAATCGATTTTGTTAGCACAATCAGAAAATGGATTGTTTGAACAGCTAAGTAGTAACCAAAATTCATTTATTGATAGTTTTAGATATGCTTAAAGATGAGAGTAGGTTAGGTTAGAACGGCTAACTGCCTGGTACACTTAGGCCGTATCTCGGCCCGTTGTGCTACCGTAGGATCTCGTTTTCACTCCTTTCCCGTTAATCATCAGATCCAGAATCAGAAGGGAGATCATCCTGATGCAGCAATGAAGTCTGCGATCTTTTTGGGTCTTATTTTGGACAGATTAGCAATACTATTTAGGAAGTATCTGCCTAAATGTTCATATTTTCGCCTGCAGAGAGCCGGACAAGAGCAGAAGATATACCCCACCGTTTCAACAGCTCCTGCTAAAGTCATGGGTCGCATGAGCGCCAATTTGCCAATGTCCCGTGATGGCATGTACAACCATAGAACATCTCTCCCTATTCAGAGAACAAAGCTCCACTGTACGTTTTTTATTTATTTTAGGCCAAGTTTGTTGGGCTACACGGAAATTAGACACATTTATCAATTTTTCTGTGGATTTATAATCGAAGCAATTCCTAATATGAAGCTTACAAGTGGCCATAGGCATACTCGTGCCGTCTCCTTCTAGGAGAGAAAGAGCGGTAGTACCCTGTCTGGCAAGCTCGTCAGCTAAACAATTACCCTCAATACCTCGATATCCTGGTACCCATATCAGGCTTATAACGAATTGTTGGGCCATCTCGTGCCGAGACATGCGACAGTTTGTTACAGATATCGAATTTGATTAATTGATTTGATGGCCGCTTGGCTATCACTGTAGATATTAACATTACTCGAAGAGCTTCCCGAGTTCTTTAGGTACATTAGTGCCCTGTTTATTGCAATAACTTCCGTCTGGAACACACTTAAGTGATACGGCAGGATCTATACTTAGTTCCTCCAAAGAGACCCCACCTCCAACCCGATTATTTAACTGAGATGAGAATAAAGTAAGGCAAATAGTTTCAAGAAAACCTACATTTGGAATAACTAGTTAGTTTTAGACATGCCTAGAAATCTGCGTTTGTTTGTAAACGTAAAGAATGTTAGTTTCAAGGAACTTGTATTTCTGCTTAGTACAAACGGATTTTCGGGAGACAGCTAACTTTGTCAGTGGCGATGTTTGCTGACGGATCAAATTTGATTAATTTTTACAAAAATTTCAAAAGCGACTCCAAATGAAATTTCAAATTGCATTAAAGTCACGTTTTTTTCTGTCAGTACACAATGGATATATGTGCATATATACTATGTTATCGGAGCCTATTGAGTGGCGCCCAATGTGTGATATATTTGGAGTATGGGCCTGACGTCTATAACTATAACTTTTGTTCGTTGCTTGTTTGCGAATGCCATTCCCCTTGTATCTCTGGCTGTTGCCATATCTGTGTTTCTGTTGCTATTTGATTTAGGCGCCGCTTGCGCGCATTTTGTTTGCATTGGCAACAAAAAGCACTTCTCAATTTCAGGCACACGACATTGGCATATCATGTGTATCGGGCCTCCCCTGGCCCCTACACATATATCCCTGCCTCAAAATTCACATTCCGTACATAGATACGTATATATACATAATATATATATATATATAGTATATTCAAGCATGTTGAGCTAGATGCGAGCTATAGATAGACTATGGGCAATGGGCATAGGCGCGCCCTTCGGCGTAATGCAAACACCCGGCACACATCCGTTATTTGTTTTTTGTATGTCTACATGTGTGTGTGTGTGTGTGTGTGTGTGTGTGTGTGTGCTGTCGTTAATGAAAATGTAAATTTTATGCATTTGACAAGCTTTAACGCGGCGTATACGCAACTTTAAGTAACATAACGTATACGCTGGCAATGTTCCTGCGTTATACTCGTCCTTATCGCCTTAGTCGTTCGGATCTTTGTCGACGGCAAACCGCAAACTGCAATTTTTATTTGCGTTTCCGTTTCGCATGGTACTATAAAGAAGGCAAGAATCCCAACAATTTACTTTAAGTTACTTTTTATGTACTTAGTACTTTGCCTTTTATACTTCATTTCTTGCCGTTGTTGTGTTATCCTTGCGCTTTCACCCCCTTACATTATAGTAGCTTGGCTTGCCACACAAATCCTTTGGCAACACGGACAACTGCTGTCTGTGTGTGTGTGTGTGTGTGTGTGTGTGTGTGTGTGTGTGTGTGTGTGTGTGTGCGTGTTTCAGTTTAAGTTGTAACCATAAAATTTATGTTGCTTCATTCTTCAATAATTGCATAGCTCAGTAAATTTTAATGCTAGCAGTCATAAATAATTTCGCTTTGTTTTGTATGTGTTTTATATTTGGTCTGTTTCTTGGCTTATTTCCCTCTCACTCACTCTATATCTGTCTCTCTCTCTCGCCTGTATTACACATTTATTGCATTATACTGCTAAGCTAAATAACTGCTTACATAGCTACATAATATTACATACTAACATGCATCGTATAAGTAAAATTGTATAAAAGCCAAATGCCATTCACAACGACTACAACTAAAATGCATTTTTGCTTCATACTTTCTTTGACTGTAACACGAACAACCAAAAACGTTAACCAAACCACAAACGACAACATCAACTGCAACAACTACAATTGCTACAACATGCATTTTTCATGGCATACATCTTGGCGAACTTCTTCTGCAACTGCAACTTCAACTCGAACTGTGACTGCGGCTTTGCATTTTGGCGTGTTTTGTTGCATTGAAAACTTCTACTGCGCCACTTGTAACTGGAACGTGACGTCACGCAATTGCATTCAATTGAATTATATGCATTAAACGCGTATGTGTACCAAACTGCCACGCCCACAAACAGTTTGCAAAAGCAAGTTAGCGTGATGAGCATGAATTTATCAGCGAAACTCGATGAGCTTCAGCGAGGCGATCGACACTTGGAGACGACAGTAGCCCTATGCGAAATACGGACACAGCTCCAGGAGCTGACCAAGTCCGTGGAGAGTTGTCAGAGTGAAGTCTCAGAGGTGGGATATCAATAGCTTTATCTTAACACTTGTATACGCTTCACGTTGTGAGTTTATTTGTAAGGCTGATTTGGTTTCAAATTAACTCTACAACTTGAAGAGTTTTCTAAAAATCGTCATTTACAGTTATTTTACGGTTTTTTCTTTACCACAATTTGTATCTTCAGGTAAAGCGCGACATGGTGGCCATCAAGCATGAGCTGGACACTGTGCAACAGGTGAAGGAGGAAATCGAGGAGCTGCGCGAATATGTCGACAGACTGGAGGAGCACACGCACAGACGGAAGCTAAGACTTTTAGAACAAGTTTGTAGCTTAAATTATTTGCCATGTTGTGTAATTAAATACTTGAATTTCATTTATACTCATGTACAAAACCAACACTGTCCACCAAAAAGACAAGAACCACAACGAAAGTGTGCTCATGTGTTTATATACAAAAAAAAACCAAAAACTCTCTAGTAACTATCTAGCACGGCATAAGCACACTTTCAATACCCTTACATACACAGACGGCTTTGTCATCAACACATTTTAATTATAGTTAATTTTATGATTTAAAGTTTGTAAAAAAAAAATTGATAATAAATTATATAAATCAAAAAAAATGTTATAATTTTTGTTTTATTATTTTGACATAAACAACCACAAGACGCACATCAACACTTTTAAGTTCTCATTCCGTAAACATATAAGTTCAATTAGCTTTAAACAAATTCGAACTAGAAAATTGGCCTCCGTCCCTAAAGTATGCTACGAAATATTATATATTAGCTTAATGATTTTGTACTATTTATTAGCACACTCGTTTGCAAAGCGTTTGAAAAACCCGCACAAGCCAGCCCACCAACCTGACCCTAACCCCTCCCTAACCCCACAAAGAAACGGTGCTCCACTTATTCTTCATTGAACTACTTACAGGGTCTTACCTTCTTTCTCACCTACTCCATATTCTCGGCGGTGCTGGGCATGCTGCAATTTGGCTACAATACTGGAGTCATAAATGCGCCCGAAAAGAATATTGAGAATTTCATGAAGGATGTGTACAAGGATCGCTATGGCGAGGACATTAGCGAAGAGTTCATACAGCAGCTGTACTCGGTGGCAGTATCAATATTTGCCATTGGAGGCATGCTTGGTGGTTTCAGTGGCGGCTGGATGGCCAATCGATTTGGCAGGTAAGTAAAAGTGCGAACATTAAGGGTGTCCGGTCTGTCACCTAACGTTTTGTAAATTGGCCGAATCTATGCATTGTGTCATCCAACGAGGACAAGTCTGACTTAGAACATAAATTTCAATACGAATCATGTATCTGCCGTTACCGGGTTACAGCACTCCTCCAGGCGCCTCAGGTTCCGCGCACCTTCTGAAATCGGTAATACCGAATGTAATTAGAGCGCTCACCACCTGGTCCTTCCAGCGGAGACATGATTTGCCCCTTCGTCGCCTTCCTTTGACAGCCGCAATGAAGTGCAGAAACTTCTTTATCCATACGCACAATATGACCAAGCCAGCGGAGCCGCTGGATGTTAATTCGCTTGACGATATCAATATCGTCGTATATCTCATACAGTTCGCCGTTCCAAACAATCTTAGGTCATCTGCATCAGACTGCGTCATCACTAATGCTTTAGCGCCAAAGAGTGTTATAGAGTGTTAGTTTCATGAGTGATCTCTACTACTTATTTGTCTACTGAGACAAAAGTAACATCTATTGGCAGGAGTGATTCTCCATGCCGACATCGTTCTCTGTTGTGAGGCTGGTGCCAAAGTAAACGAAATCCCTGACAACTTCAAAAGTATAGTTTTTTACCACAATCTGGTAAAAACCATATTGAACCAATAGTGTCAATATCATCTGCGTAGGTTAGAAATTGGATACTTGTATAGCACTCAGTTCAGTTCCGATATAATTCGGCCTTTTGCAGCAAACTTTCCATCTAAAAGTCTAAAGCCTCGCTCGATATGTACTTTCATACCTGGACGAAGCTGCATATTTTGCTTAACGTCATTCTGCAAAGTCGAACCAGCCTTGCAGTGATACCGAACTCAAAAAATGCGCCAGATATTCAATTGACACTGGATATCGACAAAGATGGTCTGGTGGCTCTTTTGTGATTTCACCACATCATATACCCCTTTAATCACCACATCTATAATATATTCGACTTCGTCAACCGCCATGTTGATGTCTTATGGCTTTGCAATTCCTCGAGGTCAAAAGCTGCTAAGAATTAGAATATTTCTTCAAGAATATTTGCATTGTCAAACATATCAAAATGTTAACTAGCAATAGGGTCAACCTTTGCAGACCGGAAGCTTGTCTCTTGGATGCATAATTGTATAAGAAACTATATCCAAATCATTGGAAATGTTCCATGAAGTAACCACATATTAACATATATTGCTTAATTATATGCTCTAACATTTGCCCTACAGAAAAGGCGGCCTATTGTTAAACAACGTGCTTGGCATATCAGGTGCTTGTTTGATGGGTTTTACCAAAGTTAGTCATTCCTATGAAATGTTATTCCTTGGCCGATTTATAATTGGTGTTAATTGCGGTAAGTATAATAAACCCAAACTTAAGGAGAAAGTCTAATATAGTGTAATACATTGCTGCAGGTCTCAATACATCATTGGTGCCAATGTACATCTCCGAAATAGCGCCACTGAATCTACGCGGTGGCTTAGGTACTGTTAATCAATTGGCTGTGACTGTAGGTTTACTGTTATCCCAGGTGCTGGGCATTGAACAAATCTTAGGCACCAATGAGGGCTGGCCCATACTGCTGGGCCTGGCCATATGTCCAGCAATATTACAATTAATACTACTGCCCGTATGTCCTGAATCGCCCCGATATTTGCTCATAACCAAACAATGGGAGGAGGAGGCGCGCAAAGGTAAGTCTCTATATAAATATGCGAATCAAATCATGTTAAGATTAGTTCCAGTTTTGTTCGTTTTAATATTAAAACATCGAAATGTAGGGGTTTTGAAGGAATTTATAAGCGTTACCAAAATTGGTGCATTATATCTAGAAGCTGTTATGCAAATTAATGGGCAATGTGAACAGTCCTAGCGTAATATGTGAATCCATCCATCACATATGCCCATGCATATGCTATCTTGTGTCACGGCAAACTTGTCGGGTGTCATACTAATTATCAGAAAATGGGAGCCCCACCTGTGTTATATGTGAATCAGTGTTGCAACGTATATTTATACTCAGTTCGCCATTATGTGGCGATATCTAGTAAGTAATAACCACACCTACACCTGTGTTTTACATGTACCTATGGAAGGTTTTAAATCACAGAGTACGAATGTGCATGCATATAACACTTATGCAAATTATTGACGGATGTCGATTCTAAATACTAGTGTTGCTAACCAATTTCCATGAGTTCCAAATAAAGAACTTGAGTTTGGCAAACTGTCTAAAACCTTTGTTTGGCACAAAGACTATCTAAATACTCCGTAAGTCTTTGGGTCCCGGTACCTGGTGGTTTTGGACTAACGCCGAAAGTCCACGCTACCAAAAAAGCCAGCTCGGAACTAGAGTTCTGCGGGTTTTCTTTCTTAACTCACAACAGTTAGAGGCGGCTAGCCCCCTAAAGTGTATCGATTGTTTCAAATTAAGCACTAGAAGACGTAACCGCTTACTTTCTTATAAGATCAATTGAGCTTATCTTGGCCTGTATTATCCGACCGCTAACTGGCAAGTGATCTGTTTCCATCACTGCATACAAGTCGGCCTTGCGAAAACTGTCCAAGGAACAACTTAGTTTACGGAGAAGCTTTCATTACTTAAGTTTAATGCTTTAACTTTAATACACATTCAAGTACCATTAACAAATATTCCATATAGCACTGCGTCGCCTGCGCGCCTCCGGCTCCGTTGAGGAAGACATCGAAGAGATGCGCGCCGAGGAGCGCGCACAACAGTGCGAGAGCCATATATCGACCATGGAGCTGATATGCTCGCCCACACTGCGTCCGCCACTGATCATTGGCATTGTCATGCAGCTGAGTCAGCAGTTTAGCGGCATCAATGCCGTATTTTACTACTCAACGTCGCTCTTCATGAGCTCCGGACTGACAGAGGAGAGCGCCAAATTCGCTACGATAGGCATAGGCGCCATTATGGTAACAAACTAACACACAAACATAGACAAACGAACCAATTTAAGCCTAATTACCATGGATATATGTGCGTGTACAATCCACAGGTTGTTATGACTTTAGTTTCGATACCGTTGATGGACCGCACTGGACGCCGCACGTTGCATTTATATGGACTGGGCGGCATGTTTATATTCTCCATATTCATCACGATTTCATTTTTAATTAAGGCAAGTACAAGCGTGTTCAATTTAGTGAGTACAATTGAGTATCGTTGGAAAGTATTTCGATGTTCGATGCGATTTATACATTTTAGTCGTTTTGGTCGTGTATGTATTTTGTATAATTTATAGCCTATTTAGCGGCGCATTAGCGAATTGAGCGCGTTCGCATTTGCATACTTTTTTTAGGCATTGTGAATTTTACTACAGTTTGTGCTTCTATATCTACATATATCTATAGCTACATACTCGTACATATAATATTTGTATTCCCCAAAAATATTGACATATACTGGCTGCGTATGTTTATGCATATTTGAATATTGATATACATTTTTTATGCATGAAGTTGTGTTTAACCCGTAGCCCCAAAAGCCCCAAAGCCCCTTAGCAGCTGAGAAAAATGGCATGACAATTGTCCCGTGCGTATTTGCATAAATAATTAATGCGAGATATATTTGAATTTATAATAAGCTCAAATTTATAGCTGTCTCTATTTAAGCTTTAAATGTATCATATACATATTACTCATTTTACTTTTTTTCCTATTGCATATGCTTTTAGGTATCGTACTTCTATATATAGTAAATTTATGTAACTTTTATAGTATTATTTATAGATACTCGTAAAATATCAATCATTTTGTCTATTTTTGCACGCACCAACTCGTATATATTTAATGTCTTATATAAATTATTTTTACAACTTTTGGCACAACTTTTGCTTTTTGCAGAATTTTTCAAGCGTTACCAATTAGACAGCTCTTTGCGGAGAATGGCGTGTTTTGAGCCGTGTTTTGCTTTTGTATCATAACTTTATCAAAAGTCAATATTTGATTCGAAATTTCTTACTAATCCGATTGTCTAACTATCTTTAAAGGCTTAGACGGATATACCAGAAAGCTATTTCCACCGAATTTCAAAATATTTCTCTTTTAACCACATAAGACGCAATTGTGCAATTGCACAAAGACATTTTTCAACAAATTTATGTTTCACTTTAACTCGCAAAGCTGACATCAAAAACTTTCGAAAGTCTGATCAACAATCAAAATTGGCAGCGAATTTGAAATATAAGTAGAGTATCGAATATGCAGTATATTGTCATACCCCGTGTGGTGAGCGGGTTAGAGAATACCACCTCAGCAGGTCTATTATTGCTCTGGGTTCTTTCGAGACCAGTAGAACCACCCCAGACCTTAAAAGGATTGTGCGTATTGTTTGGGACCCACCACGTAAAACCACAATTCCAATGAAAGAATGTATTTACATCAGTCCGTAATCCGATAACGTGACTGGCCATAAACAGTTGAGAAGAAGAAGTATATTGTTATGGTACAGAACACACCCTTGGCCTACAACAACCAACTTTCCCCTACTATAAGTTATAGAGTATTCTGCCTGAATGTTGCACTTGCTTGAAAATGCTCTCTTTGATATGCTTTTTTCTCTCATAATTTCTTTGTGTTGCGCCTAGGCTAAGTTATTGTATAAATAAGCTTTACAACCAACAGAAGCTGATACTTGAAGAGCTCTTTAAAGTATGTTAGAAAGAACGCTACATTTGTCTTAAGCTTGAAAGCTCATTTATACAATTTACCCATCCCTAATTAGAAACTATTCTCGACTTGGCAGGCTTTTGCCCCACACACAGTAATCTCTTAACGAATATGCTAAAAATTCCTTTACTTAATTTCATGTGTTGTCTAAATAGCTTTCACCCTGAAGCCAACTTTAGTATTTATTTCTGGGCATTGCGGAGAATGAAAGCTATTTAGAGAACAGATGGCATAAAGTTATCATTTTATGTTATTAATTACATATTTTTTGCTTAATCGGGCTCTCAAGAAAATTCGCTTCAATTGCCAAACTTTGCAGTAAACTCTCACTAGAAGTCAAAAAGTTTCAAGGCACCAAACGCAAAAGATACAAATAAAAAGTACCACACAAAGCTCTGCAAAAACTGTACAGAGAAAGAAAAACACTCGCTAAAATGCTTAAATTGCAAGTGTCTAAAACACACACACATTCAAGTAAACAACGTCCTACACACACACACACACACACACACACACTTAAACACTTGTCGTCTTTGAACTGTGTTACAACACGCTGCTTTATAATCTACTTATGATATTTAAAAGTAATACTTATTTGTATGACTTAATTATGTACTAAGCTATAGTAACTTCTACTTACTACTCATACTCGAACTTATTTTAAGCATTTTCCAAAAGTTCCAGCAACAAAGAACAAAGAAAAACTCAAGCGACAGTTTGTTTTGTGAAAAACGCAACTATGACAACAAAATGGAAACCGCTCAACTCTTTGAGAACCAAGAACAAGCATTTGCAAGCAACAAAGCTCACAACCTAAGCTAAACTTATGCAACTAATTTAGCAAACTAATTAGCGTACTTTGTACTAAGTTAAACAGCTTCACTAACTAAGAAAGCAGAAACTCAACTCATGCATAAAAGTGAATAAATAGTTATGTCAAGTGCCAGTGGCGTAGGAAAAAAAAAAGGGTTTTTAAACAAACTTATTCTTTTCTTCACTTATTATGATGACAACTCTTTGATTTGTTTTGGTTTCCAAGCAACGACAATTCGTTAATAGTAATAAAAAATAAAAAAAAAGCTAAAAGAAAAAAGCCTACAAATCATCGAGAATAGCGTTACTATGCATTTTGTATAGGAGTTTTTTGGTTATGTACAGGAAATGATCGACTGGATGTCATATCTATCTGTGGTGGCCACGCTGGGTTTTGTTGTATTCTTTGCCGTTGGACCGGGTTCCATACCTTGGATGATCACAGCGGAACTATTCTCACAGGGCCCCAGGCCCAGCGCCATGGCCATTGCTGTGCTGGTCAATTGGATGGCCAATTTCGTAGTGGGCATTGGATTTCCCAGCATGAAGGTGAGTCTGGACACACGCACACCATAACATAAGCTCTCTCTTAACTTTCTCTCTCTATAACTTTTACAGACTGCACTGGAGAACTATACATTCTTGCCATTTAGCGTGTTCTTAGCCATATTTTGGATATTCACGTATAAGAAGGTTCCTGAGACCAAAAACAAAACCTTTGAAGAGATCTTGGCGCTTTTCCGTCATAACAACGGCAGGTATGTTCGAAATTCAACAAAAAGTGCACACACTTCATGACAATTTGATATTTGAGTCCCCAAAATCCAACTACATCAACAGATTACCATAATAAACTAACGTATATCTACTACATACAAACTATCCAGCTTAATTAAACTTCCATTTAACAAAACCCAAAAACCAAAAAGTAACAGTAACAAGTGACAAAAAAAAAAACAGTGTCTTTCTTTTCAATTACTTGGAAGATTATTATGCGGTTTGCATATCAGTAATTTTTAACTAATTCTTAAAGCGAAGCATCTGATTTTATGATTTGAAATTCTCAATTTGATTTTGTTGCGGCACATTTATTTACACATTGATTTGGCGTAACTGAAAATAATACCAAAAAAAAAACATGTGCATTCTATGTATTACTCAAAACTATACTAAACAACAACAAAACGCCTTAAAGGACTTTTCGAGATAGTAGACTGTACGGGTAAGTTGCATGATGTACCAGAACGCAGCCCAAAAACAAAGACATACACAAAATGGTGCTAATTCCAAAAAAAAAAAAAAAAAAAACAAAGTAGCCAAAAATAAACTTTACAAATAAAATAAATACCCATTAAATGCAATTGATATGTACAATGTTTTTAAACTCGCTCTCTTTAAAGTAGCTCGTTTACTGTACTTTATTAGCTAACTCTTACAAAAACAAAAAACAAAAATTTTAAATTTACTTACAAAAAAATAAAGAAAAATTAACTAAACTCAATCGAAAGTTACGCTCAAAGTTTCATATAATCTTTGGCATGTCTGCTTAAAATTTGCCTGTACTACTCGTTCGTTTGTTCAATTGCAAATACTAAATTACAATATTGTACAACAACAACAACAATAAGCAAACTGGCTACAGTTTGACTAACTAAATAACAAATTTATATTTAGCAATATAAATATACTTACTTATACATACAATTAAACGTATATTA
This sequence comes from Chymomyza caudatula, assembly GCA_035041775.1. Taxonomy (NCBI): domain Eukaryota; kingdom Metazoa; phylum Arthropoda; class Insecta; order Diptera; family Drosophilidae; genus Chymomyza; species Chymomyza caudatula. The sequence continues at coordinate 5,520,746 of JAWNKW010000146.1, forward strand.
CTATATGAATTTTAATACTCTCTCTCTCTCTCTCAACTATTTAAAAGCCATTTCATTATCACGCGTTTGTACCTCTCATGTCAACACCACCAACAAATCCAATTCAAATTTCAAATCAATTCAATTTCAATTTCTAATTCATGCAGCGCGCCCCCCTTTTCGTAGCCCCCGCCACCCACAGTGCTCTAACCCCCCTGCTCGATCGTTCTATTACTCTATAACACTCTCTTGCCCACTCACACAGTCACAGTCTCTCAATCATTGTTCATCATTCAACAAATTGGTTAGTTTACAGCTAAGCACACACACACACACACACACACTCACTCACACACTCACACTACCTTATTCGCATGCACACACACTCGAATACGAACACACACAAAACACACACACACACACTTATTCTATTATTTACCCATGCAGTGAGGACAACGGCAACGGCGACAGTTGCTCGACAGCAGACATTGAAATATCGCAACGAGACTCCAATGCCATGCGACCCAAATTGCAATGAAAATCTCAGCCACGCCCACCGCCCACCCACCCAACCACGTTATGTCTTTTACTTAATTTATTTCTAATTTCTATGTTATAATACTTTTATGAAAAAATTCAAGAAGAAAAGTGCACAAAAATGTATTTACTTAAGCATAAAGTTTCAGCCAGGATATCAAAATAAATATTGCATCGGTAACGGTACTTTTTTCACGTTTTTCTACCGTTATAAACCGGTAAATGGTTTTGTTGGTTTTGCTAATAAATACTGTGCATCACAGTAAACCAACAAAAAAAACTGTAGCATACTTTTGGGTGCCATTTTGAATATCACTTTTATAGTGAAAAATACACTGTAGAAAAGTGTGAATAGCTCAGTCTATTTTCAGACTATTTCGATGATAGAATACTTGTTTGATACAAAATCAGGTAAAGTCCTTAAATTATCATTAATTTCACTGCCATTCTTTGGAAATTGTGTGTGTTATTGCACAAGGAAGTTTTGTATTAGTGTTTGTAGCATACTTTTGGATGCCATGTTGAATGTCACTTTATTCTCTAAATAACTCACGCAATTTAGATACAATTTTGATGATATGTTTAATACAGAATCAATCAAAGTTTTCTTTTTGTCCAGTTTATAAACTAGCATATGGTTTTATTTGGTTTGCTTATAAATACCGTGCATCACATTGGTTTCATAATGCAGATGTTAGTATTTAAGTAATTGTTAACTTTAACATTTCTGTAAAAAGTGCAATTCTGTAACAGTTTATAGGCGAGGGTGCCTAAAATTGGCACATTATGAGCTATATCTTTTAAAGTTCTTACCCGATATGAATCATTTTGACACTACACATGCATAACTGTGCTAAGTTTAAACTGGCTAGCTTTTATGGTGTGGGTTAAAACCGCGAAATTCTGTCACGAGAGAAGGGGGTGAGATATCGATAATTTCGACAAACTTACACTATTACGAATATTTTGGTGACAATTTTTGCTCTCGCTGTTATAGTCTATATCGACATGTCTATATCGACTCGACTATTGTTCCTGACCATTTTTGCCCATGGAAAATATGGTCTGCACCGCCTCCTTCTGCCTGTTACATACATTGCACAAATATATAATGCCCTTTTTCCATTTCATTACGGTTCTCTGAAAACTATGTCTCAAATGCTGTGTGAAATTCAATAAGACTTAGATTTATGCCTAAAAACATTCTTCTAGCCGCCGTTTCTCAATGGAACTGATTTTTTTCTGCAAAAACCCCCATTTCCTTTTCAATCAGTTTTGAAAATGGCGGATCACTTGTAAAGTTAAGTGGAAAAGTCAGTTAGTCAGATTTTGTAGGTGCATGCATTCGTGTTATACACGATTAGACGCGAAATCTCCATTACGTCATCACAGTACAAATATTTTGGGAGTGCCAGAAATTTCTTGCAATCGAATTTGCACGAATATTCTCTAAACCGAATTCCAGCCAGAAAGCAATTCGTAAAAGTGTCAGAAATATGTTTGAAACCACGAAAAATCTAACAAGAAGGGCGGATTTTTGAAGAGAATTCAGATAAAACTTTAGGCATAACTCTTGAATCGCTACTTTTCGGTTGCAATTTGAAAATAAAACGTTTGCAGTAGTTAAGTTACTAAATCCGAAACCGATGGCGCCTCGATTTCCTGGCTTAAACTAATATTAGTACTACTTACTATTATTTATCATTTATTTTGTTGTTTTATTTTTTTTGTAATTTGCCAATAAATTGATGTTTATAGTTTTTATTTGTGAAATGTTGTTTAGATTTTTGCATATGAAAGCCGCGCTTAATAACTTCCAAGCAAAGTAAGAGCTATGAAACATAATTTATAGCAGAGGAAAAAAAAACGTCTATAGCTCAGTTGCAGCAAACAGTTAAACTCTCCCACACACACACACACACACACACACACCTAAGCATATATTTTCTGTACGCGTGTCACACTGGCCGTGTGTTTGTGTAACTCAAAAATTGCTCATAAGTTGCAATAAAGAAAATTAAATTAAATTTAAAATACGTTTACACTTAAAACATAATCGTAGAGTGTGCGAATTTCAGGAGTATGCTAAACTGCACAAATAGCTTGGAGCCACAAAGTATGAATTCTGGCATCGAGCATGCCGCATTGATGGTATCTGAGGAGAAGACCCAACATGACTCACGTAAGAATCTAAGCACGCAATTAACTAAAAAACCAAAAAACAAAAAAAAAACCCACTACAATAAAAAAAAAAAAAAAGAAAACAATCCTAACTGTGAAAATGTTATTTTTAATTTCCACATTATTTGTTGTGCAAATTGCTCGTACAAAACAATAAAAACAACAACTACAACAACAATTGCAAACAACATTTACGTATCTATGTCGCATAACAAACACAATTACATATACTAAACAAATACAAATGTCATTCAGACCAAATGCGCTAGTTAAAACAAACACAAATGTAATTTTGTACACGTATCTTTAAACTAAAAACCCAACTAAATAGACTTGTAAACAATTAACACACACACATAGAACAGTACAGGTGTCTAACATACATGTCACAAAATCATTAAGTACTTACTACATACAAATGAATTACGGTTTGTTTAAAACTCAACAAAAATTACGTATACGCACTATTTTCATTAACACAATGGAAAACACACACAAGCCAAGTTGAAATTACCAAAAATAATATACAAAATTTATACATCATTATTTACCATTTTTTTTTTGTGTTTATTATGAGCAATTAGCAAAATTTTCAATATTATTTTGAGTTTTCATTTGATATTTGAATATAAATTATACACATTTTTACATAACACATTTAACAAAAAAAAATGTTTACTAACATCTACCATACAGTCATTTTGTGTGTGTTTCTCTCGAACTCGCTTTCTGTCAATGAATTTCTCTTATTTTGCAAGTCATATTACAAATATTAATCATATAAAAAAAAAATACCTTGAAATCATTCCTTGTAGATGTTTTTTATTAGTTAGCAAATGCTTTTTTCATAGTTGTTCTCAGTAGAAATGAGTGTGACAAGTATTGTATTACAAAGGACTATGAAGCATATACATATATATATAAATATGTATTCAACTGAGAAAAAAGGAAAAAGTGCGGATACGGATATGTTTTGGATTCAATACATTGGCTTCAGAGTGTGCTTTCGTACAGACTTTAAAACTAATTAAATGCTACAATAAAATGACTGCTATAAGTCGGACTTAGACCGAAACGGAAATGAAAACTTCACTTGAGGTTCGTTCAAAATAAAAGGTTCTCGTAAAATATTCATGCATCAATACCCATTACCCTACTCTCCTCTTCAAAGTAATGCACTCCAGATATAAGACCCTTGTTCCAATGCTTTTTCCAATGCTCGACGCACTTCTGTTTACGTTTTTCCTCTTCAGCGATTTGGTGTTTACCACCATGGCAAAGCGCTGTTCTTCTATGACCCTTTTAAGCAAATCTAGATCTTCGATGATCGGGGTCAAAATATAGCAATTTCGGAACAAACTTCGTTGCCAACCATTTCATCACCAAATGATCCGAAAAAATTGCATTGCATATGTCAACCTATATCAAATTTAGCAACTTCTGCGTCTTCTAGATTCCTCATGACAATTTGTTCCGCATCCACGTTTCTATTGTTGTTGACGTGCCGGGATATCTAGGATGGCCAACGTCATTACCATATTCTGAAAAACTTGTAAAAGTAACTTTTCTTTGAAGTAACACCGTATAAATTTGGCAAGAAGCATCATTAATATTTAAGAAAAAACAAGAACGACAAACCAATTTCCAATCGCAATTGTTACAAACTTGGCGAATACTCGCGTGAGGTGAACGGTAACAATATGGGAACAAGCAACTTATCAGGGAGCTATATTAAAAGAGTGGGTACGACTTAAAAAACTGGTGCATCGCACGGCTTCCAAAGACATCAATCGATAAGTTACAAAAACAATAAAGTAATCAATATCATGCCTGATTCCGAGAAAACATGACGGGCTTTTGGCTGAAGCGTACTTAAATGGCGCGAGAACTGTTTCGAGAACGGACGCTAGACGCATGTTCTGATCCCCAAAGTCGCATAGTTTTAAAGATTCAGACTGCAGAACCTAAATACCCGAAAAATTAAAATATTTACAACACTGCTTGAAGATTTGCTATATCAGATATGCGTAAAATATAGTCCCCATCAGACATGTTCGAAATTTCCGAATTGCTCTAATACAAATTTAAGATATTACTGGAATATTTAGTATTAGTAGGCTAAAAATACTTGATCCAGAGCTTGTTTTGAGAGTTTTTTATCTTAAAAGTACTTCAAGCACTCATTTGAACAACAAAGAATTTCGAATCTATTAGAGACTCTTTTGAAAGCTGCCGTCAAACACAATATTCTCTCTCATTCATTTGTCCAGAAATACTAGAAATATTTGCCGCACTCAAAGTTATTGTTATTTTATTTGCTGCTTGTTCCATCTATTAGATACTTGTAGTCGTAATTTGTTTTATAGAGCTTCAATATATTATATTATTCTATACAAATATTCGTACTTATAACTTATGTCTAAACTTAACTATCGTTAACAATTTAATATTGAATTTGAATAGAATATAAATTGATTTCTCTCAAATATATATATATATTCTTTATTTTCATTCGAACAACATAATTTTTGGCATTTATGAATTGCGTTGAATTTAAACTGAAACTTTACATTACAACATCCACTTCAAACTAATTCTAAAACTATTGGGTAAAATCAATATTGGAAACAATTACTAAATCATCAAATGGAATTCTTCATCAAAACAACTACAACAACAAAAATAACACAAAAACAATATATGATAACAACTATAACTACTGTATGTAAACGAATCAATGTTTTTCCTAATGAAAAAACTAACACGAAAAAAACTCGAAACTGCATGAGAAATTTAACAAAATCCTATATATATATATATGTGAATATATACATAATCTAAACTAAAGTCTTTGGTACGACTTCGTTTTCATTGACGGTTGAAGGCATGGGTCCATACCCGCTAAGCGATAGCACCAATCTCTTGGGTCCAACAACAACAAGTTATGCGAGCGGCGGTTTGGGAAACGTTGGCTCCACAACTTGCTACACCAACTATGGTACAAATATACAAACGCCAGTTCCTACACGCAAGTGCTACTACGATGAGTCTGATTACGGACGCGACAGTTTCCGGAGGCACTCGGCGCACGGCAGAATGTCATGTACGTCAGCAGGTAGCCGTAGATAGAACACTAACCCAACAAAAGCTAAAGCAAAAGCAAGCAAATGCTCACTATATATAATATATATACCCATATATATATATCTGTACCATCTATGTAGACTATGATGCTACAGCCACTCAACGCAAGATGGCCGCCAACGCGCCGCAAAAACATTTACACAAAAATGTCAAGCATATTTGAATATTGTATACACTACTGCACCAAGTCTAACAATAACTAAATACTTAAGTCACTGCTCTAGGTTAAACTACCAAAACAACGAACTATAGACAGTTCACACTGAAAATTGACAAAATTAAAGATACCAGCTGGAATAAAAATACGCTTAAAACCTGTTTTTATTTGTTTATTTTTTAGTGCGCAAGTGAAAGCGAACTTTGGACCAAGTAAATGCAAACCATTGGCTAAGTACTTAGGCATATATAGAGCTAAAAATTGAAGGAACTCTTAAGAACACCGTCACACAGCATCACCCAAAACAGCAAAAACCAAACACGTGTACACATAAAATGCCAATAATGCGCCTAAAAGTATACCTTGAAATCATGCCAAAGACATAAATACCATTAATTCATCATTTATACGTTATTTAGTATTTTTTCGAACCTACTTAGTTAGCTACTCTTGCATGACTGTACTTTATGTACCTCTTATAGCCTGCAGCATGCGTCATTATTGGCATGTACTTTTTGCATGCACTGTTAGCTGAATTTCCACTAAACTAATACTAAACTTAAATGCGCTGCACTAAAAATAATACCAAAACAACTAACACTTAAATAATAACCACAACAAATACATATACTATAAAAAAAAAACGTAAACGTTATTGGGCCTGGTATTAATCGCTTCACAATGATTTCAATCTCTCTTTTCCCTCTCCTGTTTTCCCCTTTTGCGCTCTAAATTACACGCTCTTGCTTACCAAAACCACTACAAATAGCTGCATCCGAGCGATTTTTAGACGGCGGCCGAAGTACACACCAGGGCCGGAACGCTGCCTCTGCGCCCCATCACCTTCGTCAGCAAGCACCTGTCTGCCAGAACAGCGGGCCTTGACTGAGGAACGCCTCACCTCCTGAAACTGCCAGTGTGCATTCAACGGGCAACGTTGAAGCCGACGCACACCAGCCAAATCCGCAGCAGCCGCCTAGATATACACACGAATACATACATTGTAGCTATGAAAAGGACATCGTATGTGAACAAACTCCCAAGCACCAGCCACAGCAGCAACAGCAGCAACCGCACAGCCATTACAACAAGCACGAGGAAGCAATCGCCTCCTGCTCCGCTTCCAATGCCAATGCCAATACCATGCACTGCCACACCAATGCCGCCTACAGTGAAGCCATTATAACACATTGCCATCAGAATCATGCGGCGCAGCAGCAGCAGCAACAGCAACCGCCGCCACGCAAGCATAGCCACAGTCACAGTCATAGCCACAGTCCACATCACAGTCGTCACACTTCACCGCACAGCCATCACTCACAAACGCCACGTGCTCCATCCCAGTCCACCACTGGCCCACAACATCAGCATCATCATCATTATCGCCGACGTCGTCGCCAGCACAGCGCTGGCGGCAGCGGCAGCCTGCCAGGTGCCCACACACAACGTGGACCGCCTGAGCATGCGCGTCCTGCTGGCAACGCCTGCAACCGGCGACATCGTTCGGTCACGGATGTCTCCTGCAACTCGATAAATGTGTGTCAAGATGCAGCCTGCGCTGATCGTGAGGTGCAAGAGATTATGGTGCGCAAAAGCTGTTGCAGCACGTCACGCACTGAGCTGGCTCAGTACTTTGCCGAGGATTTATATGGCACTTCGCGCAGGCCTTCATCCTGCTGCACCTCATCGGACTATTGCTATCACACGGACTCCACCAGTTTGTATGGCTCGCGCTCCTCGCTGAGCAGAAACAACTCTATAAAGTCTGCCTCGGCAGTCATGCGCAAACAGCAGCGTATGCACCAGCGTCAGCCCAGCTATACATCCATATCCTTAAGAGGATTGAATGCCAGCAGACCCAATAGCCAGCTGGGCTCGCTTACCTCCATCTTTGATAGAGCCAAGCAAATTGCGGCGGCTGGCAAAGCACTCGATGAGCCAAACACGCCTTCCAGAGGCTCCACACTAGAGCGTCACAGCTCCAAGGGCGCGCTGAGCAATGAGCTGCCCGAGTATGCCTGCTCACCATCGCCCATACGCTGGAGTTTTCTGGCCGATGGCAAGTCGCCTACAGAGCTAGAAGGCGCTGTGGGTGGTGCTGCAACAAGTGATGACAAATTGGATGCTTGGCGTGTGCCTGAGCTGGAGAAAAAACCTTGCCGCAAGCAGGCTCGCGAGCATGCCACTGACAAGTCTGTGTACGATGAAGGTCCCAGCACATCGGCGGCAGCAGCCCGCAAACGGCGTGGTAGCAATTTACGCTGCGAGTTTGAGGAATCTACCACAGTGCTGTTCCATCAGGAGGGCGAGGCCTATAACAATTGTTGCAACAATTACATACAATGCAATACGTATTTGGATCAGGATTTGCAAATAACCAGCGAAGACATACATCAGTACCTGTCCAAGGGCAATCATGCCATGGGAGATGTGCTCAACAACTCCAAGAACTATCCATTTCAGCCCAGCAATGCTTTGGAGTTTCAGTATAAAAACAACTTTGCTGCAAATGGTGGCAACATGATGCCCAGCAATAATAATACCGCCTCGAGCGATGCCGGTGAGTGTTTCCAGCGCTATGAGCGTAGCTGCCGGCGTAATTCGAGCAAAGAGACGAATCTAAATCAAAATGCCAGCTGTTCGGGCGCCACAGCAGCCGAGCCGCCAGGTACGCCGCTCTCGCCGACGAACATAAATCTAAGCTCTAGCACGAATAACATAAACATCGTTTTTAATACCAGCCAAGAGCGCAATGCCAATGAGGTGAAGTTTATAAATAATCGTGATACGCGTGACACACGTGACACGCGTGATGCAGCGGTGTCAACCGAGGCGCACCATGCCGGCTATCTGCCCTTTACCTATCCCAGCTATGACTATACCAACATGTCGGCCAACTCGCAATTTGAGAAGCCGCTAGGCATCGACGAGCTGCCCAAGGAGTTTGCAGGCGAAGCCTCAACCACCAGTGAGCACTCCTCATCGCTGCACTCGCCTGTGCATACTGTGGGTCATGCAGAGGTCTCCTTTGAGTCCTTCGATGCTGCCTCCGGGCATCATTTGTTGTCGCAGCGCAGCAGCTATCAGTACTCACCGCCCACAGCGCGCACTCCACTATCACCCGCCTCGCCGGCCTCTCCATCCATCAATCCCTCAGGCGACAGCTATATGCACTTGCACCACTCGCACTACGACTATGATCCGCAAGCGCTCGAGCTGCAGCAGTCGCCGCATAGACAACACGAGCACTCACAAACGCAAACACATTCTCATCATCATCGGCATCCGCACTCGCATACGCATCAGCACACGCACAGCCATGCCCACTCGCACGATCACGATCACGCCCATGTCCATGCTGATGAACAGTTCCGGCTGGGCAATGCTTTGAAAAAGGTGCGCAAGCGCGCACGCAAATACACCGACTTTTTGCGCAAAAAGTAATCAGTGTTCCGATTCATATACTCCACTTCTTATCTACTTATGCGCCACTTGTGTAGATTCTCCCTATTTTGGGCGCAAATATGTGGTCGTTTCGAAGCCAAAGCCACGTCGTGCACAGAGTCTGGATGAGGATTAGCCGGAGGAGTGGAAACAACAGCCGCAGCAGAAGCAATCAATTTTTTGTATTTACATTACATTAAATTACATTTTAGCTCATTTAATTAGTAAATTTCGAGAAGCAATAAGTAAACATTTTTCATACACACACACACACACACACACACACAGTCAAAAGTAAGCTCACACACACACACACACAATGACACTCGCATAAACTTATTTAAATTTAACTAAATATGTACTTAAATTAAATTTTTACACTGCCAAATAACGAAGCGAAGAATATACTTGTAATTATTATTATTAATTAATTTGTGGTAACAATTTTTTAAATGAACACAAAGAAAACTCGTGGATATTTACAATTATGTAAGCCAAAATAAAGCTGCCGTTTGTGCAACTAAAAAAAAGGTGGGATGGTCACACTTACACACACACACACACATAATCATAAACACACACACGCACACATACTCTATAAAAGTTAAAACACTGAGGCACAAACACACACACACACACACACACACACACACACACACACACTACAACAAGAATAAAAGCAACAACGACTATTTTAAAAAAATAATTAAGCTAACAGTGCGTATACATAATATAACATTTGTATATTAAAACTTAGCATTAAGTACAGGTTTTGACTTAAATTATTAAACAACAAAAACAATTTGCATATGAAAATAAAACTGCACAACTACTCAGCATAAATATACATATATAAATTTAAGGCAACAAAACAAAATTTAGAGTTTCAGCAACTGCAGCATAAATAAAATATTTCAAATCAAAGATAAAACTATTTAAAACAAAACAAAAACCGAGTAGTTGACGTTAAAAGAAAATCGTACTGCAGTAAGTTCTAAATGATAAAAAACGTAATGTTTTTTTAAGTTGTTTTATAAGTGTATTTTATGGTTGAACAAGTTTCTTCAGGGAATGCTTGCAATTTTTGTATAAGCAATATGAAGTTTTGCTCAGTGTACAATTTTACAATTAGTTTAAATATATTTATTAAATTAAATTTAAATTATTGAAACTTTTAGTTGTATAGCCTTTAAGTTGAATTATTATTTGGATTTTTTTTATGCTATAGCTCTATTTAAATTCTAAAACATTTCAAAAATGCTAAAGATTTGACGTACGTCTTCATCATGTAAGCTGTGAGTTCTCTTCAAGTAAGCTTCAAGTGGCGCCATCTAGCGTGCATAACAAGCATTCATACTTTTCTTTTTACTCTCACTTCTAACACTGCAAATATAGAACACACACAAGCGTAACACCATGAGAGTGGACAAAATGCAGCTATGAGTTCTCTCCAACTTGGCATCATATGGCGCCCTCTGGCATGCGCATGTCTTCTTCTTCTTAACTGGCCATAACAACTCGTTATTGGGTTTCGGAGCACTTCTCGAGGCTTTTCTACTTTGGGCGCACCTGCTCCTCTCTACCTGCTCCTTTAATGAAGACCTTTCTCACAATAGCTTCTTCATTTATACGCACAATATGTCCTAGACAGCAGAACCGCTGGATGCTAATTCGAATGACCATGTCAATGTAGTCTTAGTGCTCATAGAGTTCGTCGTTCCATGTGATATACGATATCGACGTGATAGTCCTAGTACTTCCGCTCAAACACTCTTAATGCATTTTCATCAGCGCTATAAAGCAAAACTTAAGCGTCTGGCGAGAAAGCTCTCTGCTACTCATTTGCCTACTGAGATCAGTGTAACATCTATTGGGAAGGGTGATGCTCCGCTTGATCTTCATGATGACATCGTTCTTCATTGTGACGGTGGTGCCAAGGAAGACGAAATCCTTGACAACATAAAAGTACCGTTTTCAATATTAATCTGAGAGTTCAACCACGGCTACTCGGTCTACTCTCTCATTTATAACGAGAGTACGACCAATGATAACGGTTGCATGTGATAGATCCAAAATAACAACCACCATGCATGCTCTTCTTTTCGCTCTCACTGCTAACAAAGCGCCGAAAAGCAAACGTGCAACCTTCTGGCACTGCTGTGGACGCTGCTTATACAGCACACGCAAGCGTAACACCATAACACCAGCCGTGTGTAACACTCTCCGAGCGTAGTAACAGTTTTTGTGACGTCATACTCATGTTTTCTAGTAAAAGAAATTTACAAGTTTTTGCTATATTTTAGTGCACATATTTTAGTATTTTCAATTTTTCTTTTGCAACAACTTGTTAAGCATTGATCCAACAACTGTCTTCCAATTATATTCTATAAAATATTTATGATTTTCATTTATTTTCTAAAACAATTTATATAAGTAGCCATATACATATTGTATAACATTAAAAACTTAAATATAATTTCATAATCGTTAAATCAAACGTACCTTGCGTGAAAAAAAAAACAAAGTAAACTGTAAATAATTGCTGTTAATTAATTAATAAATTAATTTAAAACGAAATTCTAAAATTAAACTTAATTTGTAGTCTATAGCTCATCAATAAAGTAAACAGAATTAAATACAAAATAAATAAATAAATAAATATAAATGCACTGCCAAAAAAAGGTTTTAAATAAACAACAACAAAAACAACTTAGAAGAACAAAGAAAAAAAAAGAAACAAAAGACAAAACCAAAAACTGCTGTAAATATAAGAATGAATACATATAGAAAATCATAGACATTTTTTAAAGGCACATAACTGACACAACAGATTTTTTTACATTATTTTAATGATTTAAGTAAAAAATTCCAAATGAGTTAAACAAAAAATTAATAAAAAAAAAAAAAAGCGTGCGTTAAAAGCCAAGCGCCAAACGCGATTTTGTAACAAAATCAAAAGCAAAATGTTAACACTGCAAAAGTTATATAAAAAAAAAACAATTAAAACATACAACTTTATATATACATATATAAACAAATAACTAATTATAACTGTACGCCTAAGTAAACGACGTTAACTGGTTGTGAGTTTGATTTGATAAACAGCTGAGATACTTTTCCAACAAAGTATCTGAGATGCATATCATTTGAGCCGAACTAGTTTAATGTTGTGTGCATTATTCTAAATGTAAATAAATCGAGTACTTAAGTTAATTAAGCGAACTAGAACAACAACAAGAACAGCAGCTGAGACAACAATTTAACTTCATATTTACGAAACTAGTTAATAATAATACAAAAAAAAATTATTCAAATGCAAATAACTGAAGCATAGAATTTTAATGTTCACGTAGTAAATGCAAAAAAAAAAAACAAAAACAACAAAAATATGTACACGAAATTAAAAAAGAAGCGTAAAATTAAAAATAAATTAAAATTCAACAAATTTAAGTGCAATGACAACGCAAACAAAAAAAAAATATTACAAGCTAAAAACAATTAAAAAAAAATTACGATAATCATACACAAAGTTAAAGAGAAAAACAAAAAACAAAACAAAACTAATAGCAACAATTAGACAAAAACGCAATAAAAATGTGAGAGCAGTTTAAATTATATAAAATTAAATAGCATAATTAACACAATTAAAAAAGTTTGCAGTTATAATTTTTTATTTCAATGAGTTAGTCAAATGCAGAACACAATTTAAGTTATCATTTCTTTTATACAAGCATAATTAAAAAATTTGCCATTTAATTTAATGTTTTTTTAAAAAAAAAAAACGAAAACTAACTAACCCAAAAAAAGGACTTTCAAATTAAAACATGTTCTAGCATTTGTCATAACGGTATATAGTTGTGTACATAAATAGTTAAAAAAAAAAAAAAAAATTAAGAACAGTTATATTAAGTAAATATAAATAATTTACACATAAAGGTGAATCGTTAGAGACACATATACTTACACACACACACACACACACACACACACACACACACACACACACATTACTTATTAGTGCAAATGAGGTTATGTTAGTTAAACAGAAAGAAAAAAAAAAAAAAAATACCAACAAAGCAAAAGCAAATACAAGCATTAAAAAGCAAAAACAAATGTTAATTTAAATGATAACATATACAACAATAAACTTGGACTTAGGTATATACTTAATTATGAATTTAAATTATTTTTAGCAAAAAAAAAAAAAAAACAAAAACAAAAATTAAAAATGAAAACCTTTAAAGCTCTTGAATGAAAATTTAACAAAAAATAAATAAAAATAAAATTACGCAATGATAAATTGATGACGGCAGAGAATGAGAATTAAGTAATTGCTCAATTTAGTAAAGAGTATAAATAAAGAATTATACTTAAGTAAAAATTTCAAATGATAACTGTGTTTTTATTTCCGAGCAGCGTCTAAATTTGGCCCAAATAAATTCAGACAGCTGATAAGCATACACATGATGAGATAATGAATTATGGAGCCTACTAAAAGTTCGGCGGGGTCTCTCGCAACACATTATAAAAGATTTGCACACATTTGGCCTGTACAGATTTCTTGGCGCTGATGTACAGATAAGAAACGCACTTCAACTGGAGTGCTCTAATGTCTATATTTGGCAAGCTGTGGAAAGACCCCCAACTCGTGATACCAAAATGTGATGAAATAAGTGCAGCACGTTTCATTATTTAATACTTTTGCGTAAAAGATGAGCAGCAATTGAAGCTGCGAAAGTTGAGATCTGAAGCGATTTGTCTTTTTCGAGGCAGAATTGTCACGTAGCGAGCAGAGCCCTGAGGAAACGTTTAGTTCTGCTAAACTTGTAGAAACGAAGCCAAATCTAATGCAATTTTTCTTTTTCGAATTAGCAGACAAGCAAGAAAGCAAAGATACAGTCGGAACGCGAAAGTCACAAGGAGAGCCTAGATGAGCAGCTAAATTTGACTATGTTATCCAAAAACAAAAGAAAATCATACATATGTCTAAAACGAACCACTTCCGTTTAATTTGGGATCGACGATTTCGAATTCGCAAACCGTTTCTAGCACCATCTTCGAATTATGGCTATTTTAAACAATTCAATTTTTCGAGTATTGCGCAGTCAGCAAAGCTCATGTTACTCGAGAACCTTACTATCGACATTCACTTTATGTCACCTGTACCTGGCAATCGAATCAAGGTAGACCAAAACCGTCCGAGCAACATTGAACTGATATTTAATTTCCTTTAATACAGTACAAACAGTTTAATACGAACGATCAATTCAAATTACAGATTTCAATGGTGAATTACAAGGCACTGAACTGAAAAAAAAAATTGTAAAGTATTTTTTGAGTTGATTGCTTTGTAACTCGCAAACGAATCTAGTTAGACCAAAACTTTTTGAAACGGATTAAATCAATAGTTTATTACCTTTAATTCATTATAGTTCATCTTAACCGGTAGTAGAATTCCCGAGATATATGAGATTAGCTGACTTCGCAGCTTTCGATTTCCCGATTTTTTTGATTTTGGTGATATTTTGAAAACCTTCGAAATACGGATTTTAAATCAGCGACTCCAAATCAGGCGAAAAATATATGTTCTTGGAACGGAAATTCAATAAAATTGTCGATTGTGGCATTTTTTCGATACTCCCCGATATCCTTGTCATTTCGCTACTGATTTTGCACAAATTGGTGTTAAAATGTTCGCAAAGAAATACGAGCATTCCATCATAACGTTTAAGAGCATCTTCTTACGAGTTTCGCGTTTTTACACTTATATTTAATAACATTTTCGAAAATTTTCTTTTAGTAATCGAAATATTGTATAATAGGAAAAAGCGTCAGTAAATCCCGTAAACGTATTTATACTTAAGGTCGAAAACGATTCGTTTATTCTTTACAATTTTGTTATAGGACTCCCTAATTTCGGGCTTTTATCAAAGCGCTGTCCTGCCTCATTTGCAGCACGTTTCAACTTTTTAGCCACCACTGTGCCGACCATAAGGCGCATGCTCAGGATTGGCTTGGAGCTGTCAAAATAACAGCATTGACAGTTGCCATCTCTTGAAGTGTATATACAAAACAGCATGCAATTAGCTGCAAAAAGTTTTCCACAATGAAATTATAGATGTTTTTGGGGAAAATGTTGACAGCATTGCGTCGAAAATTCCGTTTAGGCATGCAGCGTACGGTTTTGATTGCGGTACTATTGGCGGTGGGTGTGTTTAGCTATGCTTTTCTCAATTTAAAGTTTTGCTATAAGATCATGTCCCATCGCAGTCTCACACACATGGTAAGGTCTACTTATGGCTAGGTACTGCCCTGCCCAAGACTTCTGATGTTGTTAATATTTCATTGCAGTGCCAAAAATATGAGCAGCATGAGTACAGTGGGTCTCTGTGTGAGGAATTGTGTGGCAGTCAAAAGACTTTTGACAATTTTCAGTGTCCTTTGAATGACATGAAGACCATTTTATTCACTGCGGAAAAGAATGGCGATGTATATGCGGTGAAGGTAGGTCAGTTCTCTAACAGTTTCGGGTTGCCATGACCAACTGTTTGATACTTGCAGCTGGCCAGACATAATGATGATAATTTAAGCTGGACTAATAGCAAGGGCGAGGCTATCTATCCAAAACTGGAAGAGTTTCATGAGATTGTCAAATTGCATATCATACTCGCCTACAATGTGACACTGGATGATAATATGGTGGGTGTAGTGGAATCAAAACTTGACACACTGAGTTGGCACTAATGTTTCTTAACTGACTTAGATACGTGCGCTGGTCAACCAGGAAATAGCCAATAATAACTCACAGCAAATGGTTAGCTTCTGGCGGCTCTTTAAGGATAACAACTATATGATGGGCAAGCTTTTCGATGAGGAATCGCTATTTCCCGCAGTGTTGGGCTCCTGTGGCCCCTACTATGCCACAGAAGGCCTACAAATAGTGCAGTCCAATCCCAGCATTATGCAGTATCTGTAAGTGTAACACTAAGAGATAACTAATTTTCATTATCAAAATACAGCATTACTTACGTTCCATAGCGCATCGAGTCGCCAACAGCGCCTTAAGCACGCCTTGAACATTATGGAGTACATATTTCGGCTGGACGAAATGAAGCCAGAACCCTTGAAGATGTGCAAAATGCAAGTGAATCGCTTTGGTCTAACTGCCGACAGACGTCTCAAATACCAAAGTGCCGAGCATATATACGTGGAGAGCCAGCTGGACAAGCGCATGTCCAGTGGCTTGCGTTGTCGCGCCGACAAAGACTGCAATTTCCATGCCTGCAAGGGTCTCTGCGATGCCGAGCGTCAGGCTTGCACGCACATACAGCAGAACAACAACTTCCAAATCTTCTGTGAGCATGTGCTGCTGGGCAGTGGTACTTTCCAACCGGGTCTGCTTAGCGGCATACGCTTGCCGCGTAGTCTACAGAAGGTGCTTAAACTGTGTCTTGATACCACACAGGCTCGCGAGCATCAAGTGCCCGGTCGCAGACAGGCGCCCAACATGCAGCTGTCGCTAAGGCTCTACAATGAGCTAAAGCAGCTACATCAGGCTGGTACAGCTGGAGCGGCAGCCTCTGGAGCGGATGGAAGCCAGACGCAGCGCGACGTTGTATAGTCCGAGCGATTCCTTAGCTTTTGATGGACAGTATTACTAAGTAGATTGCTCAAAATTATTGAGTTTTTACACGCAAATAGTTCTAATTGACTTAAATAAAGAAGTTTTTTTATACAATTGGAGTGAGTTAGAGAAATGGAAAGTTAGAGAAAGAGTCAGAGTGAAAGCAGTTTTGAGTTTTGTTTTGTGTGGTTTATTTTCATTTGTTTGTTTTGCTTTTAAAGATTTTAAATGATTAATTGCAACAATTTTTTTCTTAGTTCATTGTAGTTCTATGTTTTATGTTCCTGAATTCAAACTGCAACTTAATTTTGTTTGTCTATAAAAAATAAAATTCTGCTGTTTGGTTATGCAACTAATTTCGATTTTCGATTGACATACAAAATTATAATTAATTTGCCTTTGAGCATAATAATAGTTGAATTACATTTATACTTTTGATGCGCGCTTAAAGTGCGCAAGTCTATCAAAAAAGTAATGAAATTGTTTTAAAGTTTTGTTTGCTTTTTTTTCTTCGTTTTTATAAATATAATATTTATCGTTTTATGCTTAAAATCACATTGAAAACATTTTGCTGTTTGTATTTTTGAAAAAGTACAACGTGCACAATTCTTAAAAAGTTTAATCAAATTGTTTACTTTTCAAATATTCACTGACTTTGCTAAATTGTTTTTTGTTTTTGTATATTTTTATACTTTAGAATAAGTAACGCTTGTGTCGTTAAAGTTTATCTTCGTTCAAAGTTAAACAAAAAGGCAAAACTATTTGTTTTGTTTAAGTATTATATACCTTATTAATATTGTTTCATTGTTTTCATATATTATCTTGCATAGGCAACAGTGTACT
Organism: Chymomyza caudatula; assembly: GCA_035041775.1. NCBI lineage: Eukaryota > Metazoa > Arthropoda > Insecta > Diptera > Drosophilidae > Chymomyza > Chymomyza caudatula. Next base: position 5,538,655 of record JAWNKW010000146.1, read on the forward strand.
AGCATTTATCGTTTAATTTGTTGTTTTAAGTTCCTAATTCTCTTATATAAATTATACGATGCGGGTCTAAAACAAACCGAGCGCTGTAACTCAAGCCAAAATAGGTCTTTAATGTGCCTACTCAAAATTTGATTTGTTTAAGTTTACTGACATTGTTCGTTAGGTTTAGGTTTAGTTTTATAATTTATATAGTATTGTAGATATGTGGTTTGAGTTATAGGCCGCTTAACTTTAGCATGATTAATAAATTTTTCTTTTTCCAATAGTTTATTACAATAATGCATAATGTTTTTTGCGTAAATTATAAAAAAGAGTAGAAAATCTAATATGTAGATATTTTTCTTGTTTTGCTTGCAAAAAGTGCTATTCGCTCAAAAAATTATTTTTTTTTTTTGTTTTTGTTAATGTAATCGTACAATTATTTTTTAAATATTTTGTTTTCTTTGTTTAACTTGCATTCTGATTATTTAGTCAGTGTGTGTGTGTGTGAATTTGTAAAGTTAAGAGTACATATACGTACATACATAAATGTTGATTTTTGTATTACAAACACTAAAACATATATGAAACGCATTAAAAAATGTGTGACTTAAACTTAAATCGGGTTTAACTTAACTGCTTTTGCTATATATAGTATAGAGTACTTGAAGTTTTGAATTTTAGCGAGTAGTGTCAGGTGCATTGAGGTTTAAGTGCTGGTTTTAAATTATGCAAATGGAAATGATTAAACATACCGAAAATAAATAAACTGCCTGTCTAATTATAAATTTCAAAATGTCAATATACGAGCATGTGTAGGTGTGCCTGTGTATTTGTGTGAGTGTTTTCAGATGTCTGAACGACAACTTTGTCTTTATGCCGTTGTTGCCGATGCAGTGGCAGCCACAAGAGTGGTTGTGGTTGGCGGATGTGTGGCATTAACCACACGTGCCGGAGTGTTGGCATTCTCCAGAGTTTTTGAATGCTGCAACTGCATGAGATAATGCTGCTGAGTGGGCTTGTGCAGCGCCAGCTTCGATAGGGCGTCGTCGATGGTAAACCATTGGCGTTTGCGGCCAATGCTACGCGAGTCTTCCCATTCTTCCAGCTCATTGGTAACATTCATTACAAACACCTGAGTGCGATGCATATGATCGTTGTTCTATAAAAACAAAATATCGTATATATTACACAAACTTGCACCATAGTGTTACACCAAGTGCTACCTCAAAAACGCCTAAGCAACGACCGAGGTTGCCAACAACACCTGCTTCCTCCAGCACCTCACGCTCGGCGGTAACAGCGGGTTCTTCTTCGGGCTCTACACCGCCGCCAGGCACAATCCAAAGCTCAGGACGGCGTGAGGATGTTACCAAAAGCACCTGCCAAAAAACAAACAGCATTTATAACACACACCAACACTCTCCCGCTCTCTTGAGCTTGCTAAGCGTCTGTCTACTTACCTCCGCTTCCGTTTCCGAGCGCACGCATATGCAAGCAGCGCGTCGCCTGAAGCCATCCTTGTCATAGATGCGCGTCGAGTTGGGCTTCTCCTTTACCATCTGAGCGTTGTTGTGTTTGCGTGCAAATGATTAAGCGGAATGGGGTTTAAGTTGTCAATTTGCATTGATTTACAGTTATTCCAACGCCTCAGTCATACTTATACACACTCACGCAAAGGCATAACAAGTTGTGTTGATAAACGCAGAGCTATTTATCATTTTATAGCCTGTCGCCTTTAATTTGAATTTAGAATCGTGATTTCCCATATCAGATCGCAAAAGCCGCTGTCGATCGAGCAACACGCCGGCGCCCCGCGCTTTGGCACCCATTAGCTCTACGCTTATCAACACAATTAGTAGTTTTTTTTTTGTTTTTTTTAATTTTTTGCATTGTGATAATGCGCCTAATTAACGTGTGTGAGTGAATGATCGACATTTTTGACCAGGCCGACAGATCCCTTGCTGCTTACCTTAACTATTGAGTAGTCTTAATGAACGTTGAAAGCCAACTACTACTTGGTTTCGGACACTCGTCGCACTTGCACTTGTTGGGTATGTGTATATTCTATGTACTCGTGTCGGTCGGCGTGCTCACCCTTGTACTCGGTACTCGCAAGTTGGCGCGCTCTTTGTCTTTACTGTTGCCTTGCCTTGCTCTTCACTCCTCCCCGCTCAACTGCCAACCAACAAGTGTGTTGCTCTGATGTTGCGCAGCTGGCTAGTAGCTGGCAGCCGGTCTCGTGCCGACCGTTTGCTAATGCGCTGCGACTGCTAAAACTCCTTGAAAAATGCAGGTGTTTTGTTTGTGGAGCTCTGCTGCTGCGCTGCAGCTGCTCGGTCGATCGGACAGTTGTTGTTGTGTGCAGTTGGCTGTTTGCTGGCTTTTCGGTGACGCAGTCTTCGCAGTCGACGTCGGCGTTGTCGTCGTTCCTGTGTTGTTATTGTTGTTTGTGGCTGTCTCGTGTCAAAGTGGCGACAATGCGAATAGTACGAATATATATATATGTATGATTCGCACGTCACGCCGAAAACCTGTGTGTGTACGCGTATTAATGTGTTTGTATATATGTATGTCGTCTGTCTGTGTTTGTGTTGTTTCTATTGCTGTGTTCGTTGAAAAGCAGGGGAAAATATGGGTTATGAAAATTCCAACAAACAAAAGAAAAACTGCGCGTTAGGTGCTTTATAAATGGGGAAAGAGTGAGAGAGCGAGATAGTGTTAAGAACAGAAGAAACTTGTTGAAATTAATCGAGAAAGAAAAAACCAAGAAAATAAATGTGAGGAAATAAAGCGCAGACAGGGCAGGCAGAGTTATTTAACTACTTTGCAGCGGTTGCATGGTGTTGTTTTTTTTTTTTGTTTTTGTTGTTTGGGATTTGTGGGAGTCTCAACAAAGCGATTGTGGGGGGGGAGGATGGTGCAGCGGCGTTTTGGTATGCGGTCTCGTAAGTTGGTGTTATTGTCGCCTTTGTCCTCGTCGTTCCGGTAGGTCTGGTTTTGTGAGTTGCTTTCTCACAATGTACCACACACGTACACGCGCGCACACAAACACACAAATTGTTGTATGAATTTGTTTTTGTTGACCGTAATAAAAATGCTGCGTGTGTTGGTTCGTCTGCACCTCAAAAGGGAGAGCGACGCACAGCTGCTGCGCTTATCTGAACATAAGGCAACACACGTTTTCCATTTTCCTCTCGCTGCCGGCAACTTTTCAAACGTTTGCTAGCACAAACACACGAGACACGCCTTTTTGTTGGCTGTTAATTAATTTGCAACGTAGCGTATATAGCGCGACGCCCTAAAAACGTTTTTATTTGCAAAATTCCGGGGACAGCAACGTTGATGTTGATAGCGGCGGCGATAGCTATGAAAGAAAATCGCAAGCAGTTATCGATGTGGCCCAAAAATCACCGGATACCAAAATCGAATGCATGCAGCCATTTTTCATATCGCAGTGGGTCATCAGTGGGTAAACAAAAGACTATCGATGGTTCACGATAGCTTGCAAAGAAACATCGATATGATCGCTGTTATAAAATATATTTGTTATGAAAGAGAAATTAAGTCATTTCAATTTAAATTTCGAAGTATGTTCAATTTATATTAGTCAATGAATTTTAATGCATTATGTAATTAAATTAAATATAATATAAACTATATCTATAATATTTAATATTATTAAATGTATTACATTTACTGCATATTATCTGCAGATATTGATGGGCACATCAATATCCCTGGAAATGATCTTGCGGACAAGCTAGCGAGGCATGGTGCTGCGAACCCACTGATAGGACCAGAACCTTTCTGTGGCATTGGCCACATGACGAGTCACGAAATGGATAAACACTCCAGGTCTGAGACAGGCCAAACAGTTACTTGGCTCTTACAACCAGATTAGGTTCAAGAAGCTATCGCAGCTTGGGAAGAACTCTAACAGAATTCATACAGGTCTACTTTCTTTACACTGTAGACTTAAAGATCACATGAGCAAGCTGTGTATCACCGGCTCTGCCACCTGCAGGTTCTGTGAACTTGAGGAGGAATCCTTCCAGCAGGATCTCGCTGGCCGATATTACCTGGTTAGAACCAACCCATATAATTCAGTTTATAACAGTGATAGGATTGACAGGGGAGCTGTAGGCTCAGTAAAGGTCACAATAGATCTCATTATTAATATTATTATTATTATCTGCAGATTGGTAAGTCCTATTGTTTAAATACAAAATATTATTTTGCAAAAGTGCAATAGATTATATTAAATGTTTTACGTGCAACTTTATATTTTTTTAACGTCATTCAAATATTTACTACGCGCCAAATAATGCAACACGCTAAACCATCGATGTTTACGATCAAATCGATAGGTTCGATAACTCGGTTATGTTTAATGTTTATACAACAGATTTATGCAAAACAATAGTTATTAATAAATACGGTAGCTGAGCCAAAACACATATTCATAATTAATTAGTTCTTTAAATAAAATTTGTTGGTTCTATATATTAAAATTGTGTTGCGTTATTCGTATATCCGCAAGTTAACCTTTCATTCACAATAGTGGCCATCCAATTTGTTGTTTGTGCAGTTGTCGCTTATGTGCAAACAAAGAAAATTTTTTGCAGCGCTAAGGAGTACGTTGGCATTTCCGCTAGATGACGCTTTCATACTAAAATTTTGTTGTACTGTAAAGTGGCGCCACTTTAGAGTAAAGCGCCATCTAGCCAGTTTTTTAGTAATTATATTTATAAACACTTTAATTGTTACAATTCGAATTCGGTTTTTTTTGAAGTTTTAAGCACTTTAAGAGCAACAACAAAAAGTACGCAATGATTTACAGCAATATCCCGCCATGTTGCAGTCGCCGCGAGGCGCACAAATTTTTGAATGGCTGCCAAAAAGCCAGGAACGAGCACAGTTTATGGCAACTACACCGAAATGCAGCCTGTGTGTGTGTGTGTGTGTATCTATGTATTGTTAGCTTTTAATGTAACTACTTAGCGCACGGCGCTGACTTTGCTGCGTGTCCTTGGCTCGCCTTAACCATTTACTGCTGGCAGCGCCTTAGCAGCCTCAGGACCAGCCTCTGCCGGAGCTGCAGTTTCAGCGCTGTCGCGACACATTGGCTGCTCTGCGCGTTACGAATTTGGAACTTTTTGTTGCTTTGTTGCAGGAAAATTGCTTATTTCTTAATGCATGGCCATTTCCTTTTGGCTTTTCTTAGACATTTTCCCTCTCTCTGTCTTGCTCTGTCTACTTATATGCGTGGCCTAAATGAATTATGGCATAATTTTTGGGTGTCGTTCGACGTAGCCAAGCAGAAGTGTTAAACAGTTTAGCTCGTTTTTCGTTTTTCAATTTACCATTTGAAAGTTTTTTTTTCTCCTGCCATTGACTTTGAGCCCCAATTTATGCCAACTTAATTACATATAAGTTTTATTTTTTTTTTGATAGACTTTAAAATTGCGAATTGGCGGCTTTAGTCAAAGGCTCTCCAACCTCAAAATAGTTCGTATAACTCTTACAATTGAATGCACATAAATTCAATGCCATAAATTTGCAATAGGCGTCACTTTGACTGCCAAAACTTTGTCCGTTTGATGGGCTTTGCAGAAAAAAAAGTGACATAAAATATAAATAACGATGAAACTATGAAAATTTACTGCAGTAAAGACTGTTTTTCGCTATGTATTACTTTGTTGCGGGTTTGTGTTTTTGTGGAGCAGGACGAAAGCTTCTGATCGCTATTAATCTGGTAATAACTAGGTGGTACCTGTCTCTGCCTTAAACAAGTTGACATTGAGCTAATTAGCGCAGCAAAGCCACCCCCGGCTTTAGAAGGAGAAAACCCCAATTCCCATGAAAAGTTATAATGGAGCAGTAAAAACTCGAAAATTCGAAAAAAAAAAAAAGAAACTCATTTCGTTAACTAGTTACTTATCAATTTTGGTATCTAATAAGATTTTGCGGAATACTAAAGGATTTTCATATTACAAGTCGGTGATCAAAAATCTTGGCAAGTGTAATAAATATGGGTCAGAGGTCGGCAGCAGCATGAGCCGATAAAAGAGAAAAGGGCTTGCAGCGTCGGCAGCCACAGAGCAGAACAAACTTGGCAGCTGCCGACCCCGGAATTCTAGCTTCACCTTGCATGTGTGGAATCTGGTTGATGATTCCTTTATTTAATTTAGATTTAAATTACAAGATCTTTTCTTATGTGTGTGCCTATGGCGGGAATTCAGAAGTATTAGTTTTTGTGTTGGAAAATGTTTGCAGGGAAAATATCTCCCTTAGCACCAACACTTGCTGTTGCCCAGGTGGGGTTGCCACAGATACTCATCCTCCAGTATCCTGATGCAGAGGAGAGGTACACTGGCAGCGGAAAACACTTTAAGAAAAAAAGTGTTTAGCCACAATTGGGATATTTCATTTCGAATTTTGAGGATAAAAGTTTTATAGTCGCCCGATTGAAGAAGAAGTTCTAACACTAGAAATAGAAAATATCAATAAAATGAGGATTTCTCTCCGGAAAATAACATCATATGAAGTTTATGCATTCCGTACTAGGTGACTGAAAGATCGTAAACATTAGTTAAAATATATGTGATTAATATGTTAATATGACTGATACAGACTTTGCACATGCTTGAGGGCAACGGTAATGTGTGCCGAGTTCTGTGCATCGACGCCTATATTGCACGTTAGAATGCTGCTCTTGCAACACTGCCGAATCAGTGTTTCTGTTGGAAACCGGGGACAAGCCGTGCCGAGCCATTTGGGTAAGTCGCTACTAACATTCTTTAGTCTGGCAAGAATGCGGATCTTTGTGTGTATAGTATAAGCGATTGACCCCAACGAGCTGCCATGAAGAACTTCGTCGTGTTTTTAACCATGTTCTTGATCTTGTATAGCAGTCCTTGTATCCGTCGTTGATCAACGGCAGCAGTCTACCCCTTTTGAATAACTTAGCAAGAAGACGATAGAAGACTTATATCTTATGAGCATGCTTTGTTTTCTTGACTTGTTTGATAATCATGATGATCTCCGCACACTTCCTTTGGGCAGTGCAATGTCTGAGTGGTTCAGTATGCCATTGCATATTATCAACAGAAGCTTCAGCGCTCTTTGTTGGGCATGTCTCTGATTCTGATCTGAGATCATTGATTCTGTCATACCCAGAAGGTTTTTTGTGTTCGAGTGCTGCTATTTCGAACTAAAACGCACTGATTTCGACTGAACATGCCTATTCGTTAGATTTTTTGGGTTATGAGTGTTTTAGAAATAAGTTTTCCCCTCCTCAGCATTCGAACAGAAGCTAATTGATCTTTAAAAGAGTTATTTTATTATTAATGGTTTAAACCCAATAACGTTTTAGAAGCCTTATGATAAACTGTTTCGATCGCTTTGAAACCTTAATTTCTTAATGCATCTTTAAGATAGCCTTGTGGAATTAAATGACAGAAGGACGGACAGGGCAATAACGATTAGGCTGTTGCTGCTGTCCTTCAATGTTAAGTTCAAGCATATTATTACTTTTAAGTTATATTTCTCATAAAAGATATATCATAAAAAGATAGAGTTATTACCGAAAAAAAAGACAGCCTGATTCTTACGTTGAAAACTTTACTGTATTCTTTTTTTTTTGGTATTGCCTGTTTCTAATTAAGAAAGAAGAGATCACACTTTGTGGTCAATGTCTGTCTGAGTTTACATACTCTTTAGCCGCTTTGTCTGCTTGTTTCCCCCTTCGACAATACATTAAGCATACGCCGCATGGTACCCTATGTATTTAAATGGCCCACAAAATGTTTCCAGCTCTGTTTTTTTTTTGTGCCATTGATTCCACTGACAACCACATGCAGTGCATCCCAACTTTATCGTTGTAACTTACCACTTGTAATTGACTTGTAAAATTCAATCAAAATGGCTTAATTGCTGACCAGCGAAAGTAATTCAAAGCTATTTAATGGCCACGAATGGACACGTAATGCAGCTGCAAATTGCTGACATGGCAACCAACACTTGACCAACTCTTTGCTCAGGTGCCGACTACGGTTTTGTCACTGGAGTTGGAGTTAATTACCGTTGCTGTCATCTACATTCACATCATTAACATTATCATTATCATCATCATTGTCAGCTTTATCAGCATCATAAATAGAACAGCCGCGATATTGAGTGAGTGCTCCGTGCACGTGCCTAAAATATTCAATAAGTTGCTCTAACGGAGTGGACCAAAGGACCAACAAACGCACTGATAAAATGACAAAATGACAAACAGATAAACTGACAAACTGACAAACGAAGCAAACAGTTTGCGCCCCAGCAGCTTTTGGCGACAGATTGTTTCATTTCAACTTTAGCTGCAACAGCAACAACAACAACAACAACTATAACTATAACTATAACAAAAGGCACCTACAAACGAAACTTGGCAGCAATTTTACGAAACAGAAAACGCAACAAAAACAAATGCATCAGAAAACTTAAGAAACTGCTAATGCCACAGTTTGTATGCTCTATACTAAAAAGTTACACTCGAAATGGAGTTTGCAAGATGGAGTGTTTGAAGATGTCTGTTATTTGGTTCGATGGGTCGCTGGAATGATAGCTAGTTAGAAAAGCAGCAAAAGTATTTATGGTTAAGAATTGGATATTATTGGAAAAAGTATTTAAAATGTGAATTAACGTCGTCGCGCCTTTTGTTGGATCATGATTTGGCATAATGTGGCGCCACCTAGCGTTCGTATATGCATCATCGAACATGCTTCTGTGCTAGTACCATCTCAAGTGCATTGATGTGCTACCATCACGGCATACATGTGACATACGAATCGGTTTCACATCCAAGGCGCGCCTTTAGATTGCTCACATCATATACATATATACTCCATTTTGTCTTAGATTGCAGATTTAGGACTGTAATGTATAACATTTTTGAATAAGAAACGGAAAGTTGAAGTAATTTTGTAGTGTTGAAAATTTAAGAAATAAGTCGAAAGGGACTATCGTTTAGGGAAGTTATCGAGAAGGAATCGAAGCGATAAGGAAAAAATAGCGCCAAGACAAAATGGTGAAATAAGTAGCGGACGTATTAAAAATACAAAATTGAAACGCCTAATATTTGTGACGAATAAAATATATATATTTAAAAGAAATACGTTGTGCAAATTATTTAAGGTCGATTCATGGAAAACCATAACAAGGACTTTGAGATGAAAAAGAGCAATGCAGAACTCAGAGAAAGACAAACACGTGTCTCAGGCTTAGCACTGTAGATAGAGTTGCTACTTTAATCCAATCTTCACTCATCTCACCACACTTCCTAAAGCTTAGCGTCCATATTGATATGTTACTTAAATATAATAGCAATGTCTTTAGATCTTGCAGCATTACAAATGCCAGCTCGCAGTGCATACGCCCGTTGTAAGTGTATACTCAAGAGCAGGCAGCTAGAATTATACAATTTATGCGATTTACGAGCTGCTCTCTTTCTCTAGCTCTAGTGACTCTTCTTCTTTCGCTTCATCTTCCACTGCTGCAATTTTGCTTTTGTATGGCCAAAACTATTTCTATTGCTACGGCCAACAACCGCCAGCGCCGCCGCCAGCGACGTTCCTTTTGCCGCCACCACTGTTGCAAGGATATGCCGTATTTCCGTTTACATAATAAATTTGCTAACCACGTTCTGTCGTCGTAGCTCCTGCTGCTCCTGCTGCTGCTGCTGCTGGTTCTGGTGCAGTGCGCCAGCAAAAGTTCCAGGAGACAACGCAGCACGCCAAGCTCTGGACACGGCTCTTTTATTTTACTTATTTCCATTTTTTCCTTTGCATTCGCCTTTGCTGCAGTGGCAACTATGAGTTTTTGGGGGCAGCTACAGCGCCGCCACCGACGCCGACGCCAGCTGCTTGGCATCAAGTGCCTGCGGTTTTTTTATGTCTTTGACCAAAAAAAAAGAACTTGAATATATAACACGTAGAGGCAAAAGATTGCAACCACAGCAGGCTGGATAGTTGGGTCCACTCTGTGCGGCTTGAATCTGAAGTGATTAAAGTTTAACTCGGCATAAGCTACCTTTGTGGCAGAGAGTGAGAGCGAGACAGCGCGCTAGACTTGTTGACGGAAGTCAATCTTTAACTGGCTTTAATCACAGCTTTGACTAAATGATTGCCTCATGTGGCGGCTTGTAGCTGCCTCTAATTAATTTATTGAATGCAAACACCCAGCTTTATGTATAACTAGACAAGTAATCAGTAATCACCAAACAAAAAAAGGCATCTAAATGCGTCAAGGAGGAAGTTGAGTGGCCGCTTCCGTTTGCCAACACGGCGGAAGTGCAGTTTGTTAACGGACGTCATAAAAATACCGCCAGGCAGGACACACAGTAGCGTTAGCAGCCAGCGATAGAGGTAGAGCTAGTTAGAGCAATGGGTGGCCGAAGCTGGTCCAGGCGCAGCTTATGATCTCAGGCCACTTTGCCCTGCTTAACGGCAGTTCATTAACCCGTCGCTGACGGCGCTGCACTGCGCTCAGCTAATGGATCGCCGCACTTTACATTAGCGTCACAATTTATCGCGACTGCGCTGTCGGCGTCGGCAGCTCGGCCCACTTGAACGGGCTTATGCTTTACGCATGCTTGGTAGCTAAAATGGTCATAATCATAATAAAAATTTTCTGCTCCAAGCTCAGCTGTCTGGCTGAAATGGCTCAAATGTCTGGCCAAGCAGGCGAGGCGTTTGAGCGCATGTTTGACGCATCAAATGACGGCCGATCTGCAGCAGACGCGCTTGAGCTACGTCTCCAGCTCATTGACAGTGCGTAAACGCAGCGGCTTGACTGAGACCGGTTTATGTCAAGCCATTGACAGGTGCAACGCGCTGGCCAACGGCTGCTCCATTTATGCCACACTAAACCGGCAGGTAACTCCCCAAAGCCCCTCTCTAAATCTTGCTGTGTAGGAGATGTGCTGCATACATTTGAATTGATTTCGTGCACAAAACAATGTCAATTTTGCCATGAATTTATGTTTAATAAATTGGCAGCACACATAGATGTACACATATATCAGTCCAGATTTGTTGCACTATTATTAATGCCCGTTAAAAAGTGGAAACCCAGCTCGCTTTCCGCATTCCTTTTGGCCATTTTGCACAGTAGTTGTCTAGTGCTTTTCAGCTGCCGTTAACACCCACTAGCCCCAAGCCGGCTGCATTTGCCCCCACATCATTTGGCTTGGATCATTGTGCGCAGCCGCAACGCAAGGCAACAAATTCTCTTTTATTTCAATGTCGGCGGCAGCTTTGTGCTCAGCCGCCGCAGTTGCCTCTTTGTTGCAAGTGGCCTGGGTCCGTAGCCTGGTCAGCGTTGCAAGGTTAGATTATTTGTTGCTGACAGCTTCATGAAATATTTATTATTATTATGCTTTGGTTTTGCGCGCAAGCGGCAAGTGTTGGGGGTGTCTATTTCCCTATAACTTTCCCGCACTCCTTGCCGCCGCCCCCAATCCACACTTTGGAGGCAAAGCAGTTCTTTGTGCTACCAAAATTGAGGTGTTTGTCATGCGCCGGCCAAAAACAAAAAAAATAAAATGCTTGAATCCCTTTTGCTTAAACTTGAAAGTCGAACGCCGCCAACAATGTTGTATGTAAGTCGATGTTGACGTCGCTGCCGCTGTCGGCGTCACTGTGCGCTACGATCAAAGCCGCACACAATGGTGCGTTAAAGGTAATTGTTTGTCAATTACTTGACTCCTGCGCTCAACAACAACAACAACAACAATAACTACTACTACCACAACGGCAGCAGCAGCAACAACAAAGAGAAATGCCACATTGGCTAAGCGCGGCTGCACCTACAACAACTGTCTGTCCGTCCGTCTGTCCGGCCAGCCTCTTTGGACCGTATAACCCGGCCAACTCCGCTTGACTGGCCAATTATACGCAAACGTTGAGCGCGGGCTCGTTAGCATGCACACAAGACTCATACCAATACCAGTAAGACCAGCAACAACAACAACTACACCATTACCAACACACTAAGCACCGCAATACCCATTGCCATTGCCAATCCCAAGACAAATCCCAAACCGAATCCGTATCCACACAATTCGCGTTCCAATCGCAATCGCTGCCGATAATCGCGTACAGCGAAAAGAAGTGTAAAATTATTTAATTCACGCTTATCGCATCTGCACGCCGCAGAAGAGTGTGTGAGAAAATAAGAAACGAGAATGAAAACTCAAATTTGGCGCGCCAAAATTTACATACTCTTGCGAACTGAAGAGCTATTGTACTCCATTGACGGATTGGTAACATCATGTAGGACCTATTGTAGGGTTACGTTACATATATCTGCAAGCTTTGTTTCTAATTTTTTAAAAATTTGAAGCCAGATAAGAGCTGTGAAGTGAAACTTGTTGTGTTGATATCTATATGGCTCTCCCGGTTAGCTATTAGAATAAGGTAACGATATTATTGATGATAATCGTAATGATATAACATTGCTTCTAATTCAGCTATCAGGAATGGCAAAGTGAGCTCTGTACGTTCTGAACGTCTATTCAATTCTAATTTTCTGCTCGGAAATCGCAGGCTTTTAGTTTTGAGAAGTTAACCTAAGGTCAGACGTGTCGACACTAAAAAATTCGAGATTTCGAGAGTTGCAAAATCAGCAAATCGCATATTACTTACAAAGCTCTCTTGCTTTCTTAAAATTTTATAAGCGTCAAAAAGAGCGAGAGAGAGAGAGAGAGGAGCAAATCACTCTTGTAGCTACGCAGCCTATATTTGCATAAATATTGTTGTGGAGACAACAATCCAAGTTGCCAACGCAACTGCCGAACCATAGTATAATAATTACAAGGTAAGAGCTGTCTGCCGACTCTTGCTACTCTTTGGTAGAATATTTTTTAGTTTGTTGCAAATATGAAAGATGAAGCGAAATGAGAAAAAATGCCAGAGTGAGCCTATCTTGTTAAGTATTCCTTGAACAAACTATGAACCGCAGAATTGCTTTTCCAAAATATTTCGGTTAAAGAGCAATCACTCGAAAACTAGAACACATAAAGCGAAAATGAGAGTTATTTGATCTCAGTTTTTTACAACTTAAAGAAAAGTTTTAAATTATTACCTTTACAATGAGCCAAAGCTGACTGAAAGACAAAAACTATTAAGTGCAATATTTGAAAACATAAGTATGTTGCTAAAAACCTAATCCTTGGTTCAAAGTAGAACCTTAAATACTTCCATTCACTCAAAACTTTTCTTCCAATACCAACTTTTCATAGCTAAGGATTGATTAACTCGGAAAACCGAGTTGTGGTTTCCTTTCCTCTACCTAAGAACAACATTTTGAAAATATGCAAAAATAAACTTTTCAAGTCTGTGCCGTAAGGGACCTTCTGCCTCCAAGTACGAAAGAAACGTAAGACTCAGAGTGGCCAATTGTAACTGGATGCTGGGAAAAGGCCGCGGTAGATCGAGAATACTCCTCCTTTGCAAAAGTCACTAATTCGCGCTCAATTTATTTAATTTTCACACAGGGTTTTGCTGCTAGAGCCGCTCCAAGTTAAGCATGTTTTAATTTCATAACAAAAAATAAACAATTTTTCAAAATGGAGTTTATTTCTGAGATTAGTTTTTAGGTAAACTATGCAAACGCGGTCCAATGATCAGCCGAAAAAGCAGCCAAGATGAAGATATCATGAAAGGAGAATCCACTTTTTGCTCAGCACGGATCTCGGACTGATAGGGTCGGCGGGAGATCCATATATAATATAACCGCCCGAACCAAAGAACAGCGAATTTGAACAGCGACCAACAGTCAATGATGGTTAACGCCCGTTTGTGTTAACGGTTGTCGCTGGAAAGACAGACAGACTGTGGTGGTGGTTCATCAGAGAAGGTTGTACCATCGCTACCTCCCCCCCTTAAGTATATGAACCAATAGTATGCAAGCTTCCTGTCTTAACAAATAGGACCTTAGCAAGAGCAGTTGCGGTCAAGACAATGATATCCGTGTGCCATGCCTATGACTTTGTTGGTCCAACTTGTGTTACTGCTCTTATTGTTGCTGTTGCTCTTGTTGTTTTTGTTGTTGTGATGCTACAGTTTACACAGAAAAGTAATTTCGTGCATGTTGCCGCAATCAGCTAACCAAAAAGGCATTTGAATGTGGCATCAAAGCAAGATGCTTTGATAACTATGGCCAGTTGATGCTGATACTGCTTGGACTTCTGGTGAAGGTGTTTGACAGTCAGCAGTCGCCAGCTTGCAGTTGGCAGTCGGCACTTGACAGTCGGCTTAATTGGTCGCAATTTTCAAATACCGGCAACAGCTGGCGGCAGGTAGTTGCAGCTTGCAGCACAGTGTGCCCACATTTATCACGGCAGCTGGAGAGGATTGGAGCAACCAAACTCTGCTCTGCACTGTGACAACGAGAGTGACATTTTATTAGGCGATAACGATAAATTTACAAAGATTTATTAAGTGTCGGCAGCAGTCGTTGCAGCAGACTATCACGGGTTACTCTAATTTAAACAAATTAAACGAAAATCTCTACAATTATTGATCACACATGATCAAAGTTAAGCCTAATGAATCAACCAAAACTCTCCTAATGCGAGTTAATGAGTGCTGCAATTGCTGGTGGCAATTGCAATCAATTTGTGGGCTTTGTTTGTACAACAAAGAAATTAGTTTAGGAATGGTTAAGAAAAAGGGCGGATTCCATGTGGGCAGCTATAATATCATGCGGGTGTTGTTGATAATTGACTCATGGCATCGCTTTGCATTTAATAATTCGAGCATCTTAAGTGACGTGACTGCAACTCCCACCCGAATGTGACGCACTTCAGCCAAAGGGCGTTTTGGCAGCAACTTATAACTAGACTGCTGCTTCAACTCGTGGCTCGTGCGTGGGACTCGCCATATGACTTCGAGTCTATGAAAAACAAAAGATCCAACAAAAACAAAAACAATATGATTACCAGCAAATTATGCAAATTTTTGGTTTAGTTGCTGCGACTGCAATTTCAACGCTGACTCTGAGTCTGCGACTCCGCGTCCAGCTCTGACTCTGAGAGTGGAACCGACACTGGCAGTGAGTGCGATGTCTGGGCTTGTGGGTGGACAATGTGACACGCGTTGTCGTGAAAAACAACAGTTTACTTGCTCCAACTGTGACTGCTAAACAACACTCGAGGCCAAACACACAGAGACACACAAAGAGACACACATATGGATATGCGGAGACCCAGACAGTTTTACTGTCTTGTCTGAAAATTTATATTATTTCATGCAATTTGTCATCGTTTTGCCCGCTAAGAAAATATACGACTTCGCAAGCATTTACTTGCATCATTTACTTTGGACTGTCATAAGGAGTATTAGCAGAAGCTGTACAGGGATTTGGAACTAGATTAACAGCTTTCAGCTGAAAGCGAAAGCTAGAGAGTTAAATGAGTAGGGACAATAATGTTAGGATCATCTTTTAGTTACATTTAAGATGAAGAAACAATAAATAGATGGAGATCCGATTTAAAATACTTACTATACATAATCACGGCTCTTTATAAGTTCGATGTCGGTTTCAATTTGTCGAAATGACTATGTTTCAAAACTATTTCTGTTACGATAAACTGCACGGCCTATCGCGGTTTTTTACCTGGTTTTTTGCTTCTCGGCAGACATCAATTGGATTTATGGCTTGAAAAACCGATTGAAAGTAATTCGTTTAGATTGCTTGCTGGATATCATTAAAGGCAACATAGCTTTCAATGCACTCGTTGAAGTTGTTTTTGATTCTTTTGAAGTGATTCAATACCAAAAACTATTGCACGATTCACGCTGCATCAGTCCCTTTTGCAGCACAATTATAGCACTTTTTATCCTGAGCCGATGAGGCGAACTCACATTTTTTACATGACAATGACCTAGCCAAGGGTCAGTCCTTTCCTTAACTCTCTTATCACCATCATTCTAACAAATAAAGCTCGACTGCCCAAAAGTGCTAGATTAGGTTAAATTTGTGGTGTATGTGATGGCACATAAAAGTAAGTTGACCAATACCTAGCACTCAGGCAACCTTGTTCATTGTGCCAACCCTGAAAGGAAGGAATTTAAGAGAGTTTAAGAAACGTTAAAATGAGAACAAGAGTGTGAAAACAGAGTATGCTGATATAACAGTCCTCGATTACCACAACCTATCCGGAATTCGTGAAGACTGCGTAAGGGTGGAGTATACACCTCACCTCCCTCATTTGTCGTGTACCACTGCCCAAAATGCGCATTCGTGTCCTTGCAAGGGCCGGACAGTGACATGGACAAAGTTTCGTCCATTTAAAGACAAGCCACTCAAGTTCAATCAGACCTATATTGGCCAGATAGTCCTGTTCTCTTCTAACGAATAATATATCCGGGTACATTTGTTTTATTATGCAAAACCCCAAAACCCAAGAACATAATTTGGAAACTTAAGGGTTGTTTGTGAAGATTACCCCTTTCAACGCCCAAAGTACCGATATTCGCTCAAGAAATAATCTTACGAATATTTTGTAGAAAGTTAACACAAGGATAATTGATAGATAAGAGTCACAGCCGTCACAACCACGGCACACTTTTACTGAGAGAGTTACACTTGGTAGATCTGGAAGTAAATTAATTTTAGTTTAAGAAATATTTGAAGGCATCTTCATTGTTTCGTCTTTAAACAGCTTCGCATTCTAAAAGTTTCGTGAAAGAATACTTTTTTTATAATTTTTGAAAATTCGATATAATTCCGAGTAAACAATAGGAATCCCATCTCGAAAAGTTAACTTCTTTGTTCTTTGCGTTGAGAGTTTTTATGAGAACTTATTTGTGAATCTCTCATGTAAACTTATCAAATTTGTTCATAAGTTTTCACTCTTTTCATTCTAAGTAAATGATATTTGCACAGAGCATGGCTGATGGTCTTAAACTTAAACGATTTTCCACCAATTTTCCACTTAGCCAGTTTTCATTCTCATTTGGTTTCGTTATATGCGCTTGTGTGTTAGTTCCTCCCGATTTGTTTTATGCGACATTTAAATATGTGGCACATTCTGTTCGAGTTGGTTGTTGTTTTTGTTGTCGTATTGTTTGCATTTACATGAGTTACATGGAGTTATTAAATTGGTAGATTTATGATCTAGTGGGCGTTGCGACGACACGCGTTGTTAGTGCCCCAAAACGCCCCGCAATCTGCGTGGGTGTGGCAGCTTTTGTTTCTCTTTAGTTTTATTACATATTTATATTGTTGTTGCTGACAGACTGACTGACTGACTGACTGACTTAACAACTGAACTGTCAGTCTGGCTGAGAGGCTGACTTTAAGTGTGTTGGAACTTACACCCAAGTGCAATTTGTGGCACTTGGCGAGGCGCGACTTGAAGTTGTATTTGTTGTTAGTATGTAAATCAAATTTAATGAGTGCCACTCGCACAGACGTGTTAGAAACTGTAAATAAAATCATGACAAAAAACAACTGCAGAAAAGTGCAACTCCCCCATAGCCTTGCATCTTGCCATCTGCTGCATACAACTTTATCTGCATCTTAATAAGATGTCTTTGTTGCATCTGGCAACTCTTTTCCTGTCTTAGCCAAGGCAATTTTTATACATTCGTCTTTTGTGTAAGTTTGTGTGCGCAAATTGATATTACACTAATTAAAATGCAATAAAATGTCGGTGGAATTGCACTCATAAATCATTATGCCGCAGTCTGCGCAATGAAAATACTAACATGGTCGAGGGGCGGCAACAGGGCGCAACTAACTCCAACTGCACAAACCAAGACGCACTCGCTCACACACGCACTTACATTGAAAGTCGCCACAGATTGAGGTGTGAGCTGCATTGCATCTTTGTGGTTTCATTTCGTATAGATGCACGTTTGGTCGTAAAGGAAACATTGCACCGCAAGTTGCCACAAAAGATACAAACGCTCATCATCATTAGACACTTGCCCACATATTACTTCCCTCTCTGTTTACCCAGCAAGCAAATTTGTATGCTTTTGTAGAGAGATGAAATGAATTTTGAAAATTTTTTTGAAGAATGCATATTTTGACTGATTTTTATATGAAAAAAGCAAGTAACTTGTTACACATATCATCATCAATATATAACACTTTATATAAAAAACTTTTAAGAGTACTTTTAATTGCAAAGAATCTGAAATGTTCCTATGAGAATCTGTTCTAAGAAAGCTGAAAACATTAGTTTTGGCTTTCATATAGGATTTTTATAACTCAATTATTTCTCGCAATAGTGTATACTCTGCCGGCGCCAATATTGTGAAGTTTTCATTAACAATGTTTTGGAATGTTTTTTAATGAAACATTTCTTTTGTTTTTCGCATTGCTTACAGCAAGTCGTTCCAATGAGGGGGTCTTCTTCTTCGTTACTAGGTATTGCCTGCTTTAGAACACTCCTACAGGCGCCTCTGCTTTGCGCGCACCTTCTCCTCCTTCTCCTACCTGTTTCCGCTCAAACGCTCCAAGCACTGCGTCAACAACCTTGTTCAACGCCATAAAGCAAAAAGGTAAGTATGAGCGGATGAGTGGTCTCTACTACTCATTTGCCTATTGCGACAAAAGTAACATCTATTGGTAAGAGTGATTCTTCGCTTGATCTTCATGCTGACATTGTTCTTCATTGTTACGGTGGTGGCAAGGTAGATTAATTCCTTGACAACATCTAAAGTATAGTTTTCAACATCAATCTGAGAGTCCAACATCGGCGTCTCTCTGCTCGAAAAAAACACACATTTTGCCTTGCTCTCATCTTTGCAGGTCAGCAAATGAACCTTTTAATAGTGAAATATGCAATGAAATAAGCCAAAGGGGTAATAGGAGAATGCGCATAGTTTCCCCACCGGACCCCGATTCGCTCTCTACGACCCTTTTGTCAAGTAGTGGGTGTTGTTTTAAAACTTTTTGTATATGAATGCGTTAATAAAGCACAGTGACTGCCATAAATCAAACGCCTTATTAAGTGCATGCATGCAGAGCACTACTGGATATCCAGGTGCTTTATAGGGTAATTTCAACGAATATTACTTAGGGTAACCTAAAAAAGAATAATATTAAAAAGTTTATAGTTCATAACCAGGCAGAATTACCAGATAAATAACGCTTAATGTCACTAACACGCATTAAACATAACAGATTGTTCGCATAAATTTGTTTGCTGGGTTTATATTTGTTTCTATATGGTTCTGTAATCGCGGCGCTTTATTCACTTTATGATTGCGTTAATTTTGCATAAGTTGCCGCTTTGGGAAATGTGTGGGAAAGTTTCTTTTGCTGCTCCAAGTTCATTTCATTGTCAATTTATTAAAATTGTTCAATAAAGATTTGCCAGAGCCATGGCAAAATATTTCTACAACATCAGCGAACAATGAGCAACTTGTAGTCTCTAATAAGAATAATCACATTAGATGTATGTGGCAGCCAAGCAGCTGGCTAATAGTAAGCCTTATTGGCCATAGAATCGATAGCGACATGACAATGGCCGGATCGGTAATCCATGCAGTGCCATAGAGACGCGCCCATTAAACATAAACAAAATTAAGTGACCATTAAAATGCCATAAACCGGCGAGCCATAGAGACAACGCTGGGCAGGTGCGGAGTGTATAAACTGCTACCATGAGCATGGATATGGCCATGGACATGGCTATCCATGGCACCTATGGAAATCGTTCGCTTTGCCCGATTATCATATACTTTCGTTTCGCTACGGCCCACATAAATCCAAATCGTGTACTTGTCGCTTGTAGCTTTCAATTTGTGACAAGTCGAGCCTAGCATGGAGCAGCAGCAGAGAGAGATTGGGTGCGGGAGAGAGAAGCGGAACAGGATAAACTGAACACAGAGTTTGGCTTGTATAACAAAATGGCACACAGAGTTACAGGCAGTTGCTGCTGCGTGGGTGCACAGCTCCATCGGACACCCACTCAGCCTGGAGTAGAACTGTTCCCAACACCGATGCCGATACCCGGCTGATGATGTGCATGACGTTGCGGTTCTTGTTGCTCCTGCGACGCTTACGCAAAATGTTTCAATTAAGCCAAAACAGCTTGGGCACCGGAAATGTGCAAAATCTTTAAGAGATGCGCGTTGGCCGCATTGAGATATTGATGCGCGGCACGCAAATCAACTTGCTAGTAGTTGTCTCTCTGTGCCCCGCCAGGTGCCAAGCCGCGGGTTGCCTGACGACTGCCTCTGCCTCTCTACCTCGGCGCCTGTGTTGTTTTATGTTATTTAAGTTTTGGCCATGGCGCTTTGATTATTGGCGCAGTTCATCTGATTGATTTATCACCGTCATATGGAGCAGCTCTTGGCGTGCCAGAGTTCTGCTACCGCTGCTAATTGAGTTATTAACTGAGTTTGATAATGAGTCGCTACACATACACAGTCCATCAGTTTGTCAGTGTGCCATTACGTCAATTCGTCAGTTATTCAGTCAGCCATTCATTTGGCAGTTTGAGATGCTGCCAAGTTTATGACGTTATAGGCGGCTGTCACTTTATATGGCTAAAACGCGCCATTAATTGCTGCGGCGCCAGTTGCTTTAATATTTATTGTCAATTATTATTATTTAATTGTCAATTATTAACCAGAATGAAAAGTTTATATTGACGTGCTAACGTTTTAATACACTTGCTGTTATTGATTGGTTTTATGTTAGATTAATCTCTTTAAATTCGACCATCGACGTTTAATTTATATCTTTAATCCTTTTGCATGTTAATTGGGTAACGTTGAGGACTAATAGCTAAATGAGCGACCACATGGTGCTCAGCCGGTTCACCCTAATCTATTTCCACAGAAAGGTCAACCGTGATGTATCAATTTGTCTCAACAACAATTAACCAACAAGAGTCGAAAAAAACTTGTCACATTCGCGATCGAAAAACAGAATTTATTTTAATTTCAATATTAATTACAGCCAGTGTTCAAATTTTGTCGACTTTTTGAATTTTGTCACGTTCGACATCGTAAGTGATGAGATACAACAAAGAAATAAAATAAAAATTTCTCATGAATTCACATAAAAATTGCTTAGATTCAAAAATTTGAACGTTTGATAAATTTTTTAAATTCATTTTTGGGTCACTGTTGACCTTTGAGTGGAAATACCAATAATAAAAATACTATTTTTTAAAAATATATATTTTTCAATGAAATAAAATCTAATATGCGATTTTATTGTACATTTCAAAATAAGTTAGTTACTTTTGCGTTTTTTTTTGGTTGACCACGAAAACTATTTTTTGGTCACGATCGAATACATTTTTGTTTCGCCTTTTCCTTTGTTAACGTCTGGTTTTAATTTAAAACTAAATATAGTGCTTACTATACGTCACGTTCGAAACCATGGAAAAAGTCGTATATAATTAGTCAAAATACAGCAACGGTGTCCCGAAGACATCTTTTCGTTGCTGTACTCTAAGTTTTGGTCAGATGATACAAGTTTCATATGTATTTATTGATATTTCATTTGAAATATTATAAAATCTACATATTATACACCTCCTAAACCTTTAAAACCAAGTTCCGCTTCCAATGATTGCATTTAATAAGATCAAAAACAATTTCTGTTGTGCAACGCCAATAAAAAAGTTTATTAGCCTTCTTGATAAGGGTATTAAATTGACAAGCGCATCTAGCCTGAAATTCTACACGGCGTATACGCAATCAATGCGTAGCCCAGTTGTTAGCTGCGTTTAGGGTAACGCAGCTGCCAAGCCTGCACACAAATTCTCACGCATTTCAACTGAATCCTCTTCTGAAGGAGGAACTGTGAGTCATTAGCGAATTAATGCACCGGCGCATGCGTAAAATGACCAAGTGTGATCGTGATTGGCTTTTTGGCAGCAGCAGTTGCAGTAGCTGGAGCAGCAGAAGCAGCAGCGGGAGCGGCTTCTGTTGCTTAATCAATTTATCCTATAAAACTGCAGGTGTGTGTAAGACATGGGAATGGGAATCGCAGTACCAATCACTCAACAGCTCCACTGATTGCAGGTGCATTGATGATTTTAGTGCTCAGCGCAGTTTGATATACGAGAATTATATCATATGGTATAGAGCTCGATCTCTGGCTTGTTGACAAAAGCTGTGCGGCATGATCAAGGCCAGACCAGCTGCCAGTTGATGAGCTGATGAACGGGCGTCGTCGATTGTTACGTGCCGGCCAAGCTTCATTATTTATAACCTCCAGCCGATGCAGCGCACCAGTATCTACAGCATCGGTGGCACAACAAGCAGCTGGTTGCCAAGCGCAAGCGTTGCAAGATCTGCTTCACTGCGTAATTGCAAATGTGCTAAACAAATTGCAATTGCTTCATCGTTGCAAGTAGCAAGTAGCAACTCGCTAGCTGGCCAGATCGTTGTTGTACATTGCCAATTGTTAATTTACTCGCTTGGATCTAATGCGGTTGCTTTGATGCGGCCAAACAACAGCAACAACACCAACTCTTGCAACAAGCACAGAGGCAACAATAACAACGACAACGCCTAATGTTAGATTAATCGCACAATTACTCGGAAGCAGAAGCGCCATGGACGTGGACTGGCAAGGATTTTGACAAAGTAACTTGAACAGATGCGTTGAAAAATTCTAGTGATTTGTCAACTCTACGCTGTGCGGAAATTAGATATGAATGCGTGATAAAATGTAACCGTCGAGAATCACTGAAGTCGAGATCACAAAAGCAAAGTATTTGTTGAGTATCTTTGTAATCTTTTATCGATTGTAGGTTTAAGTTGGAAGAAAAGTTTTAGCCATTCAATATGAAATATATCTCATAGAGTTTGAGAAGATCAAAGTTTTCTGAAGTTGTTTCCCCTTATTGGATTACATACACTTTATATTGAAGCACATTATTTGTTTGTGTAATGTGATAAATCGAATCCGCACCCTTGGAGTAGTAACAAATTTGGTGACGCAATAAATTACATAAGGCCTTTGTCTAAAATATATCCTTTTCGTTTAATTACCGGATAAATAATCATATAGCAACCATTTCGTTTCATCTAGCCCTATTTTCGAGATATTGAGTTTTATAAAAAATGTGGTTCCACACACCCTTTTCCCTTTCGTCAAAGGTGAACCAGGCTGGTTAGCCAAAAAAGGCAGGGCAGAGTCAGCTTTCGCATCCTTCCTCCACTTCGCCAACTTCTTACTAGCCTCAGCTCAATGCCCTCTAGGAAGTAGACGACGAAGTACCGATGCAACTTTAATTGTCACTTGGATAACACTACTCCCGTTCCGCCGTCCTGGTAGGATGTATAAGATCCCCGTACGCTGGAACCAGTATTCACTTTGGGCTTATCGGCTGCAAGTAAGCTTGCGCCTTGTTCTCTTGCATTAGCCTAGCAATCTCGCCAGTTTCCTTGTGAAAATGGTTCGGCATAACGCATACTTCATAAGGTACCGGTGTTCTGGCCACGTCGCTCTGCTGCTTTCTTGATTTTCATTTCTTTTTTTCCGAATTTCAATAAATTTCAACTATAAATTACAACGCAAGTTCGCGGACTCGTTCGACATTTCTTTCAGATCCACAGCCTCAGGCCTTTACTTTAAGCGGCAGCGACTCCACAGATAAAAGAGCCAGTGTTCGATAAGGCTTCAGTGGAGCACTCATCAACATCCAACACTCGAAGATTGCTTGCTTCGAAGGTCCAGTTTCCAACTCGGGTCATTTTGGTGAATGCATTTTTTGGGCCTGCACATCATAAAGGCGGAGGCATTACCAGTGTGGCTAGCCTGTTCAAAAGTTACCAGGTGTTAAATCCACACATGAAAAAAGGCCTAGTGCAACTAAGAGGTGGCCAAGGCTAGAGAGGAATGTTTTTTGACTTTCCTATCTGGTAAGCTGATTAGCTGGTGATGCCGGCGACTCGCCACGTTCTTGCAAGGACCATTGACCAATGGAATTTGATGGTATACCGAGGTATGTCGATATTCATACGCTAACCAAAGCAGCACACCCATTGAAGCTACTATCATGAGGAGCTCACAGACAAATCAGTAGTGTGTCTCATGCCTCTAGGTGTGAATTACTATGGGGGTACGTAGCATGCCATGATTATCTAATATGCACGATCAACAAGTTGACTTGAGATGACTAGCGTATCTTGGATAGTGTGGGAATTCTAATAAGGAAGCATCTGTCCGACGGATTGTTACAGGAAATTTAAATGAAAATTTAGGCAAAAACGTCAAACCCAAATTATTCGCGAATTCGTCAACGAGCGGAAACGCAGTTGTACTTTCAGTCGCGAAAGTATTGTTACCAAACTCACAACTTTTAATTCTCGAAATTTACCAAAATGTTATTTAAGACATGCGATATGAGAGGAGTTCATGATATTTTGCGATCTTTGCACGTTCCATCTCTAGTTCCAATGTGATAAACAGTGCGGTTGTGTTTATTGGTGGGAGTGTGCTTCTGATCATGGTACTCCATTTGTAATAAGAACAACTCACACACATACACTTGTACAAATATACTATACGCATCTAAGCTCTGGCAGAGTAAAATTTAGAGGCGAAATTGCTAAAGCAATAAGCACGAGCGTAAATCAACGGCCAGCAGGACATGCACACGGACACAGACATGCACATGGAAATGGACATGGACAAGACTATATGGCCAAGCCACCTGGCCTTTGCTTCTAATGAAGCAAGTCAGAGCCAGAGCCTTTTTGTGTCCTGCACGATGCTAACATGGCCAAGGAACGAGTTGGCTCATAAAAACCAAATGAATTGCTGGCAACTCGTTGGCATTGCCCCGAATTGGTAACTGGAACTGTGAGAAGTCCCCAAAAAAAAAGAAGAGAAAAAACTTTACGACAACACGCCGCACAAATTGGATGCTTTTTTCCAGCCGGGGGCAAAGGCATTTGCCATGTATTCGGCTAGTATTTGGCTTGTATTTGACTTGTTTTATGAGCCGCATGGCAGAGCTGTTAGATGCCGCTGTTGATGTTGATGACAAAGGCGAAATGTCTTAAAAACCCGGCAGCCATTTGCATGCCTTTGCGGCTGGCATTTTGTCTTATTGTGCGACAGACATAAATTTGGCCAAATGAAATGCAATTTTCATTTTAGCTTTTTTGAAACGCCAACGCGGACCAGGTCCCTTATGGCAAACGCTTGCCAACAACTGTCGCTTATCAGCATCTGCTGCCAGCAACTGCATCGAAATTAAATACAAATTTCTGTCAAAGATACACACACGCTCTCAGATATGTAGACTTGTAGGAGGTGGCCATTTGCGAGCATGTTGTGCGCCGCCATTGCTGATCCCTATCGTTTAATGGGCTGCGCTCCGCTTGGACTGGGTGCTGAGGGTCGAGCATCGCATATGAGATTGGAATCAGTCACAGTTTCATTGGCGCTCATTTCACCCGCTAAGAAAGAAATATTATTAAAAGCGTTGCAAGTTTGTAAATCACTTTGGCTGCAGTTTCCCACAGTTGCCTTAGACGCACTCGCCCATTAACCGCAATGAGACATTTTTGTAAATCGAATGCATGCCAAACTGTCGGTCAGTCCTTGGCTCCGTCGACGGTTCTGCGTTGCTTTCAAAGCACAGACAAACCGCAAGACTATAAAGATTTTTAATATGCAATCGTCAGATAAACGAGCTGCAGGCGCGGGCGTTGCGGGCGCCTAGATGTGGCAAGCCAAAGCGCAGCTGCTGCCGCATTAATTACACGCAAGTGAGCTTGCAACGACAGCGAAACCTGCCTAGCCAGTTGCATGATCAAAGAGCCAGCCAGCCAGACCAAGATCCGGGCAAGGCACCCGCATAGGCAGTGATGTGCCAGCCCCATTCATAGAACCCAACTACAGATCGAGCAACCAACCGATCGATCCAGCGTACCAAACCAAACTGTTGATAAAGCCTGCTGCGTTGCCAGCACATAAAATTCATAGCTTTTTGAATGCCATTTGTCGTTAACAACCGCAAGTTTGTTTTTCTAAATCGCAGCCAGCCAGCAAATATCAATGTTATTTAACACAAAATTGTTCGACGATTTTCGAGATAGGCTAAAATGCAACAGCCAAACCCATGCCATCCATACATAAAAGTTGCCACAGCCGGAGATGTCAAATTTAAGTGCAACAAGTCAGGAATTCTCCCATAGCTTGCCGTGACAGCTGCCAACACATAACATTGAAGTGACAAACACAAAAGGGTTGACAGATTTTCCCAACTTTTCGCTGGAAAATTACAACTGCTAAACAATCTCAGAACTATAACTAACTTTGGTTTTAGTTGGGGCATGAGGAAAGACAACGCCTGGCATATAAATTATGAGTGCGTGGCGCGTCGTAAGTACTGCAGTTGGAGTCCTACTCAGCTTGGGTATGTGCTTGGATTGCACTGGCCATTTTCATTGTCCTCGCATGATTATGGCAAGACGATAAGCATATTGGACCAAGTGGCAAGCGACGTGGCCACGATCTGGCTAAGATTGGCGCACCAAAGTGGCAAGAGCAATTTGTAGCCAAGTGAACGTGTAGTTTGCGCCTGCCAACAAAATCATGGCATGATCATAGAGTAAACAAAAAATATGCATAGAAACGGGTAAACTAAGTTTTATGGCAGTGTTTGTAACGGGCAAATAACATTTATTTTTAAGATTTTTAAGACAAATGGAAATACGGAAGATCCAAGACAGAAATATAGTGGAGCTTGCAACCGACGTGAAGAAGAAGATGAGATCTTACCTGAGGTGCAACTGCTTACAGAAAGGGGCAGACCAAAAACCTGACCTTACAGCTCCCCGCTAATCCGATAAATTTAATTATCAGGGATGGTTCTAGTCGGGCTACATCGGTCATCGAGATTGTATAGAAGGGTTAACCTTCTCCTAGGGAGTAGCGGCGAGGACTCCTCCTCAAGTTCGCAAAACCTGCAGTTACTCAAGCTGGTGATACCCAGCTTGCTAAAGTGACCTTTCAATCTACAATATCGATATTTTATTGAGCCTATCTAAGTTATAGGAACCAAGGAGTAGCTTAGCCTGTCTGAGGCCTGGGGTATCCATCCATCTCGTGGTCCGTCTTTCTCTTTCCTCTTCTCTTGAAGCTGCTTAATGGTATTTATTCCAATGCCCCAAAAGGGCTCTGGCCCTGTCATGGTGTCCATTTGCAAATTCCGGAAATGCCAGTTTGACCCGGGATCCATCTGAGTGAAAGTTTGTTACGTCTTCCTAGAAGTTCTAATTTGTTTCGGGTTTTCCGAACCAGCTTGGACTCTCTTCCATTTCCTGCAACTTACCTTAGGCGGCCTGACTAACCGATAGTATCGCTATTTCCCTATTCTGATAGTTCCTGCCTAGATTTATATCTGCATTGCGTCCTATGACGCAAACAACCTGGAAGACGCTGGTATGAACGCCCATAGATATTGACAGGCGAGTCCTCGGTTAGTTATGAAATGCATGGTTGTAAGTGCGCTCATTATTTCTAAGTTATTTTGTGTATGTTGTTGTTTTTTTTTTAAAGCGGTGTGATGGCATGTAGCTTTATATGGAAAAATATGGTATTATAAGAATTTAAGATTGAACTTAGCTATTAGTAGTGCTCCTTGGTATACTTTTACCTATGGAATCTAAACGTAGTTGACAGACTCTTTACATATTTTGATTTAGGAAGCTAAATCTACCAAGTGTTACTGAGATATTGCTTTGTTTTTTGTTGAAATACTGATATAATACTTTATATTACTTCAAAGTGTATCTCATAGTCGTTTTAAGTGAATTACTCCATGTTTTTTTTTTTAGCGCTTACTTAATTAGTTGCAGTTCAAGTTGCATATGATCAATACGTGATCTTTATCGCTCGCTGAGAGAGCGTCATTTATGGGCGTCTGGTGTATGTGTTGACAATTTTGCCATATGAGCAGCCTGCGGCATATTTGGTGCAACGGCAGCGAGATCAACAAAAACCAGAACAAGACTGACTGGCCAATAGATATAGCCCACATTTGTGGCCTTCGGCATGGACTTGTGCATATATAAATCAAACAGCTGCTGCAGCTGCGGAGTCTAGGAGTCGAGAACTTTGAAACCTCTTGTCAATTGAGGGTGTCAGTGTCATGTGTAAGTGTGAGTGTGCGAGTGTGTGTGTGTGTGTGTGCCATTTCCCAGACAACGGGTTTTGGCCTAAGCCCAATTGTTGCATATGCCAAACGACCTTAGCAAATATGCGACTTTTGTAACTGGTTTACTTTTGGGCTTGTCTGTTCGCTTGCTCTTGTCTGATAAAATGCAAAAGTTGTGACATAAATTTATATAGCGACAAGAAATCAGCTGTCCGACTAGTTAAGCCAAAAGCCAGCTGTATCTGGAAATCAATAATACGCTAAGGTCGTGGCAATTGTTCAGTTTTATAGTTGCCCAGTCGTGTGTGGGTGTAGCTGTTGCAACGCCATTGCCCGTGCACCTGTTGCCCATGCGCAGAGCCTAGTTGCCAGACAACAACAACAGCTGCAAGTGATAGTCACTTTTGCATGCAAATTTGTGATTAAGGTCAGGCAACAGCATCATCAGCAACAGCAACATCGTTTGCGAGTTCAAGCCAACTAACTCTAACCTGTGCCTCTTTTGTGGGTGCTGCAACGTTGCAAAGGTGCGCAAAGACAACGGCCCGGGGGCAAGGCCTGTACCGCACGCCCTGGCAGTTAAACGATTATGTGTGATGCTGATGCGACCAGCTAGTTTATACTCTATAGTTATACGGATTCAGACGAGGTCGAGCGAATAGTTAAGCGACTTTCGACATGCTATTTAAATATTTGGTAAAGTTCTTAGAGAAAAAAGGTTTGAAAATGATTGCAATGTGCCGTAGATACTCATTTATTAACGGTTTGTGTTATCGTCACACGTTATCGTTACATGAAAGTTCTCCAGCTCTCATCGTGCATAGAGAAAACAGTTTTAAAATGACTTCACTGTCAAGTGCTGCTGATACTCAGATATATGTTGATAGAACAATATTAACAAGATATCGGACAAACAAGATATGACAAATTCTTTGGATTATGTCGATGCTGTATTGCAATGAATGTGGATCACGAAGACGTTTAGCCAGTTAGAGCATTTAACCTATTACTTGGGCAATATGGCGTATGATTTTCCCTCTTGCATTATTTAAGTAACTTACAGACGTTGCCACAGCATTTAAGAGCTTTGACTCTTGTATTGAGTACGTTGTTATTTCGCTTGTTGTCTAACATTTAACATTCAATTAACCAAGTCATAACGAATCGATGCGTTTCGTTTGCTGCTTTAGCAAAAGCAAAACAAGAAATATAAAAATAAAATAAATAAACTGGCAAGCATTAAACAAAAATTGAAAATAACCATTAACACCTTTAAGTGCGCACCTTGGAACCACCTTGAATCCAATAAGCGTTGCCTCAACCGGCAATTAAAGGACGCTCTAACCAGCCAACAAATGGCCGGTCGTAACTTAATTAGCTGGCCAACTGTGCACTTAATGACAACGGCGTTATTTCTGCCAAAGAAAAAGTAGCTTCCGTTCCCAGGCCAACATTGGGGCGTGCTCCACATCGGCTAGCTTCAGTTAAGTTTGGAAAAAACGCGCCACGGGCGAACTTCCGGCATAATAAATGAGAGTGTGTGTGTGTGTGTGTCATAAAAGCCTTGTGGCACAGACTTCAGATTTGCCTCCATGCCGCCAAATCCTCTGTGGGGTGTTGTTTTCTTGTTTTTGCGAGCATTGTGTTTTGGTTTTGCACTTCAACTGCGGCCATAATCACTTTATGCCAGGCTTAAACTTTGATTATGTCGATGTTGATGACGATGACGATGACGTTGGCGATGGCAATGCCATCGGTTATGGAGTGAGCGCAAGAGGAGACGCCACGCACGCAATGGAGCGGCAAATCTACAATTTTCTATAGTTATAGCCAACGGTTTGTGCGGGTGATTGACGCTGTTGTTTGCATGCAATAACAACTGCAACAACAACGGCAACAATAACACAAAAAATAACAATAACAACGTCAAGCAGTCGATTTAAGTGGTCGTAACCGCAACGGAAAGCTGGCAAATAGCCCCTCAGGAAAAACTTTCAACAGCCAACAGTCAACATTTAACAGCAAACAGTAAACAGGTGGAAATGTTTGCAAAAATTGCACAAAAAAAAAAAAAATAAATTAAAGGCTTTGCCTTTCTAATGCCAGAGCTGGCAAAACTATCTATGTAGCATTAAACCCCTGACCGCACCTACTCATACATACATATGCATTTGGCTGTGTCCAATATGCGTGCAACAAGTTTTATTTTGGGGCGCCTCCAAATGTTGCGGGTGCTACTGGCCATGCATGCACTTCCAGTTGCAGTTTAAGAGTCGGCAGCGCTTTTAATTTATTACAACTCGATTACTTGTACTTACCACATTTTTTTGTTGCCCGCAGATATCGATCAGGGCACCGACTGACCGGCCAGTGGGGCAACAACAGTCAGTCGTCAGGCCTTGCGTGAAATCGCCCACAACAACAAAGATGGAGTTGTTGCTTGTTGTTTTTGTTGCTGCTACTGCTGCTGCTGCCCACTGTATGTAAATTAGCATATCGTGCGCGTAATCTGGCAAAAAGGAGTCAGCTCACACACACACATGCTCACCTACATGCACTACAGTCGTACCTCGCATAATATGACATGTTTGTTCCGCTTTCTCAAATAACTTTAAAACCATACAGAAGGCTGCTGAGGAGTGAAACCATAGAAACCCAATGAGAAAACAAGGTGAGGTTGAACGGCTGACCAACATAAAGACACATTTTTGCAGATACAAGCACTGATAACTTGGGACCTTACACTCATGATAACTCTGCTGACATTCAATAAAGGGTTCCCTAGTATTCACTCTAGTGCATGCGTCGATGAGTGAGGTTGTGAGGTATGCCTCGATCTCGGTAATAGCTGTAACTCTTACTTTCTACCCAATTATATGTTATTTAAGAAAATGATTAAGATTTAAGATTGTTTGTCTAACACAGCTTCATATATATAACTCAAGGTGTTTAGGTATCTCTGTGATCAAGGCATAGACCGTATTTTTTTCATTGGTTAGAGCCCGCATATTGTATGCATATGAGATGTTGCAAGGTTTCTGTAAATTGCAGTTCCAGAAACTGCACTTAATGGAAAGGCTAAAGCTAAAGATTTAAAAGTTATTTAGTTCTTCAACAAAAATTCAGGCTAATTGCTTGACAATCCGTCATTAGGTTGCGGCCTGAGGTAGTGCGCTTCACTAGGCGCTTCCGTGACATCAAAAGTAGTTAGTGCGCTCTCTACTGGGTGCTTCAAACTTAGACCTACCTATTACTGACATTGACTCTTTGAGGATCTTGCTCCTAGCAGCTTTTTTGTCCGTGCGCGCAACATGACACATGTTTTCCTTCCAATACCTTCTTTTATTGTATTACTTCGCTTCGCCTTACTAAAAGAAACATTTCGGATTATCTGTGGAGGCTTCACTGTGGTTAAACATAGGTATGCGTGTATTCACGGCAAGCTGTATCCTGCTGTTGCGGCGGCATGCAACACAACACGCAGTACTCCACGCAATGACCAACTGATGCAGTGCATCAATGGGAGGTTGTATGTGTGTATGTTGTGTGTGTTGTGTGTGTTGTGTGTGGGTAGCTGTGACTGTGCTTTCTGTGCGTGTTGTAATTTTTGTAATGACATTTTATCTCTCATTCCTTTAGGCCTCCTGTCTCTCTCACTCTCTCTCGTTTTTCAGAGACGACGGTCTGCCAGAAAAATTAAGCAATTGCACATTGCGCATACGCAGCGTTGGTCTTTTGTGTAAAGTGTTTGTTATGCAACATAAAACTGTCGGAATTTTTGGTTAAATTTTGCTGCTGATGTAGTTGTTGTTGTTGATTTTTTGACATTTTTATGCAATTGGCAACGGAAATTGTTGCCATTGCTTTTTATGCCATTTTAATATGCAAAAGTTTCTTCTGACTGTGGTCATTCGAGCCACAATTCGATTCTAGACCCTACAGAAACACACATACAGACATACAATGACAATCAGTGGTAGCTGATTTCCTAAACAAAAGCGTTACCAGTCCACTGACTGGCTGCTGCTTGGCTATGCAGGGTTATTGCCAAAATGGCGCTGAACCAAAAACTTTTTATAACTTGGCCCGCCGCTGGTCAAGGAACTTCAAGCGTGGAAAACTAAAAAGAAGCAAAAATGAAGAAAATGTATATAAAGTCACACCATGTAAATGTATTTAATTCAGTTTTTATTGAGTTACCAAAATCCAATTAGTCGCAAGTTGGCTATATTAAAGCGTTGCCAAACTGCTTCAACTTCAACTACAAAGTTGGAGAGCGGGCGATACGCCCCATAGAGACGCCTCACAGCGCGTTAGTGTTGGCCGCAATATGCCATTAGGGCGCACGAACTTTGTCCCTGCTGCGGTTATTCAGTTATCCTTCTATGCTCGAGGCTATGGCGACACGTTGGCCGCATTGTTAACTGTTGACTTTTCTTAAACTTTTCCAACTGTCTGGCCGACTGAGGCGGTGGCGGCTGCAATGTGGCATATAAAAAATGTATACAAAATCCCTGCACTGCAGCTGCAGCATTACGTGGTTAGCAAATTTATTATGCAGCTTGAAGCAGCAGCAGCCGAAACTTGTGTGTGTGTGTGCCACCAAATGCGCCTTAGATGTGGCATGCTTCTGCTTTTTGCTGCTACATGTATTGTTTTCTCTCGGTTTATCAACTAATTGCCTTTTAACAAACAAATCGTGCAAGAAATCATATTGAACCGAAAGCAATTCATTAGCCCAAGACCCAAGCAAACTCCAACCAAGTGCACTTAGTAGCAACGACTAAAAAAACCACCAAGGAATTCCAGCAGAGCAAGTGCTGGCTTATATGTATGTATCTATAGAGTCAGACAGCAAGTTGGGCGCGCACTTGCTTAAAAATTCTATTTCTTAAACGTGCCCCAGCGCGTTTTGGTGTCGTCGTCATCCTTGTGCATCACAGTAGCAGTCCCTGACTTGCTGCCTCAGACTGCTGCTTCTGCTGCTGCTGCTTCTGCTGCTGTTGGTTGCTTACGCTCTTGGCCCGCTGCAACTTGGCTGTCTCCGATTCTGGCTCTGTGCAAATTTAAGTGTTTTGTACGTGCGCCAACAGCAATTGGCAAATTCAAAGGCGTGTTAGCATGCCATCAGCAGTTGGGCGGCCGAAAGGGTGGTTGGCACTCAGTCCGGGCTTCGAGTAAACCGCCCAGGAGGGTGTTTGCGGGCGAATTATCCTTTCAATTTGACTTGGCATATGGGTTGTGCCACTGAGTGTGTGGCAAACTGGCAAAATCGCATTTTAAATTTCAAATGTCTTGAGATTTCTTATGCGAACCACACATACACACAGAAGGAGTGACTTTTGCCAATTCGCATGTCCTTTTTCCCATATACGGGTCTGTGTGTATGTGCACCACATTGACGTATGCTTAGTTCCGTTTTTATGGAATATGTTGTTGGTATGCAGCCGGAATGCTTTGCTAGGGCATCGCAATTGATTTATATTGAAATGCCTTGCTCTACCGCGCCTCCCCCTGTCATTTGTTGTCGACGTTGTCTTGGCCACTTCCTGCTGTTCGACGCTGTTGTTGGAGGTCAGCTTGGTTTTTGGTTAGACAGCGGAAGTCAAATCAATTGCCTGTGGCGTCTTGCCTGCTGACATAGGTCAAAAAGTCTCTGTGTAGGAGCTTAGCTAAAGTACTACCGTGCCTCTCCCTCTCTGTGCTCCTGTCACTATATCTAAGCCTTTCTTCTAAATACGCGGCTGCAATTGACATGCCACATATTTTGTACAACATTGTAACAAGTTAGCCGCCGCCACTTTAATAACGATTTCATCTAGGTGCCGCCAATAAACATCTTCTTTGAAAGTATTGCCTTATTAATGTCATATTCGGTTAGCGTGCACTGAGAGAAATGAGAGCAGGCATAATCGAGTGAGACATTGAACTAACTCGTTTTTCAACTTTAATGACAAACGTTTTACGAATTTTTAAAAGGAATAGCTCTAAAACTCATGATATAATGCTTGAAGGATTCCAATCTTATTCGGTACTTACAGCTTGTCCGAATAGCTCCTTTACGAACAATAATACACATAATTTCGAATCGAATCTAGAGATTTTAAAATCACAATTCAAATCTGACAGAGAGCAGCGTCATATTTGTATTTTAGGGCTAGGTCTGCAAACCTTCGAAATTTCTTGTGAGGTTTATAGGGTCCAACCAAATAATAATAAGGTAGTATAGAATAGCACCCCCGTGTGGTGAGCGGGTTAGAGAATACCACCTCAGCAGGTATCGTATTAGGCGACTAACAATGACACTGGGTTCTTTCGAGACTTTGGGACCTACCACGTAAAACACAATTCCAATGAAAGAATGTATTTACATCAGACCGTAACCCGATAACGGGTTGTTATGTCCAGTTAAGAGGAAGAAGAAGAATAGCACATATGTAAAAATATTAAAAGATGAGTAGATTTTACCTTTTCCATCGACATTCGCAAAGATACTAAATTTTTAGGCAGCGAAATGTTGGGGAGCAAGAAAGTAACCCTACTTACTAAGCAAACTTTGATCCAACAAATCTGACTCCTTGGCTTAAGGCTATCAGTGTAATAGTTTTCGATTTCGATACCTAAGATTTGAACCTTGTTTCGGTTAAAAAAATGACTATGTACATTAAATTTTGTGGTTTTCACACGATATGAAATCATCTGTATTGATTGCTTTGGAAATTATTAGGTCGTGATGGGATTTTTTAAATGCAGTACAAAACTGAATCTTAAACCAAAATTCGAATATTCTAACTGTCATCCAAATGATAGGCTTATATTCCTAGTTAACACATTTCCCAGCCATTAGTGTTGCAAAAGCTTAAGCTTATCACCCGCAATGCTTCCGTCCTGGCATATTCAAGGAGTTGTAACCTTTCTTAAAAATTTCCAGCGCTGCATCGCTTGCATTAGTTTCTTCATCATCCGTGGCATTGACTTTTATGTTAATTTTTTATGGCCGTTTTTACTTTAGAGGGTGGCAACACCTCACTGCACCAATGGTGCACATTAAAAGCCATTCCTTCAATTTCTTATCAGCCAAAGTTTTACAGCGAAATTTCTAAATCTGACGAAAAAATAAATACCAAATTCTCTAAACTTAATTTTCGATACCGTGTTTCATTAACGACGTTAACCGCATGATGAACTTATATTGAATTTGAAAGAAAACAATTTTTCGACGACGGTTATCGGATGTCATCCGGGTTAGTATATTGCTGTAAATTTAATATGACCTAAGAGGCTCCGGCCCCCCTGCTCGCTCCGCTCGCGAACGCCCGTGCTCCTCTCGAGTTAAATCATATCCTTCCTCTTGTTCCCTTTCCTTTTACTGTTCCCCATCCACTTTCCCCTCCTCTTCCCGTTCCACATCCACCTTCCCCTCCTCTTCCTGTTCCTCTTCCTCTTCTCAATCTGTCTCTTCCCCTTCCTCCTTCTCTTTCTCATACTAAGTCCAGCTGCGAGTATTGGCACCGATTGGTACAGGTGTCTCAACTATTGGCAAGTTTGCCAGTACTAAGCGTTGCCGTTCTGAGCTCTCTTTTTTGATTTATAACTCATAGCGATCGGAAGAGCTATTAAGCTTTTGGCGCAAGATATCACTGTTTTAATACAGTCTCTAAATAGATTATATCTTTCTTCTGGGTACACATTTAAACACATCTTAACTATCAAATGCTCAGTAAAACGTGTACAATATCATCGATTGAATGGAACAAGAGAGATATATGTAAGATGTACTTGCCTCTTTTCTATAGCCCCTGTTACAAATCGTCCATGTTTCTCAACATTTCCTTTTTGCACTTGTTAAATTTCTCTCAGTGCAATGGCTGCTGAACAAGTGCAGGTCTTGAAGCAACTGCATTCGTACACTCGTTTCATAATTACTCGCACGTTACATTGTTGACTCAATGGGAAAGCCGACTAAGTAACTTCCACGTCAAAGCAGTCATCATCTTCAACATATCCAGTATCATTATCATCATCATCATGATCGTGATGCCGATCGTCGTTTAGTGGTCCACATGAGGCATTTGGCTAAACGTTTTATGATATCTGCCGCATGTCAAGTGCAAAATGGGTTAGCTTACTGTACTGCATTGGCAGTAAAGTACCGTTCTTTAATGCGCCCTGTGGCTACAACTTGAACTTCTTTGGCTACACAAATTGCTGTTTAGATTTTCGGCACACGCACTTGATGAATGGCCAAGATCAGCGCAGTGCTGCGCCTGTGGCATCAAATGACACACTCGGCGGGCAAATTGATATAAAAAAAAAAACAAAAAAACAAACTAATGGACACGCAAGGGAAGCCTAGACGCAGCTGGGAAATCGGTGTTCATAATTCATGGCATGCTCAGGTGTGGCGTGGTGTGGTCCGACTAGTTACTACAGTTACCACTAGTTAGTGCAGGCAGACTGTATACTTAGTCATACCAGCTAGTTATGCGATGTGGCAGATAAATGGCCTTTAAAGACGCGCCGTAACTTGAGCAGGCAAAAGGCATATTATTTTATTTTAATTGAAACATTTTTAGCCCAAGCGACAATCGAATGAGAACGACTACAATCGACGATTGAAAAGTGTTGTCGATGATTCAAAGTCGCTGTGTGTGTGTATGAGTGAGTGTGAATGTGATTGTGATTGTGGCTGCCGCTGTGCCATGTACAGATGCTTGTCTCCTGTCACATTGACAGACGCTGCTGCGGCTGGAATCTTTATCTGTTCTCAAACTGACTGTTTGACTGACTGACTGACTGACTAAGTACAAGGCAGATGCGTCTGCAAGTTTGTTTAATTTTTTACTTAATTAAATTTGAATTTTTAATTTGCAGTCGCAACTATTTTGCGCAACGCCGACTACAAATAAATCTGCAAGCCATATGAGCTATGTGTCAGAGACTCGACTATGTTGTTGTTGTTGTGTTGATTGTTGCTGTTGCTGTTGCTTTTGTCGTTTCAGGCCATTGCCTTGCTCTTGGCATGTTGTTTAGCATTGAAAATGATGTACAAGTTGTTGCACTTCTTGTTGTAGCTGTTGCATTTGTTGTTCTTGTTCTTGTTGTAGTTGTTGCCGTTGCTGAGGTAGACCAACGCCTGGCATGGTCTGGAGTCTGGAAACACTCCCACCCAGAGGGGCTTGCACTCGCCGCGTCGCCGCATAAGATTTATCACATTGTTCCACAGATTGTCTGCAGATTTATATATACATGCCACATAAGCATATGTATATATATGCAATGCACCCGCGCCTACAACATCCACATGTCGAGATCGGTTCCGTCAGTATTTTGTTAGTATTATGGAATAATTGCGCCAACTTTTGGCGCAAACCTCGCTGCTCATAGCTCGCCAGACATATTACAAACTCCAGCTACAAGTCTGTTGAACTTTAGCAAGATCAGCTACACACAGTCTACTACAAACCAAAAGATCGAGACTATTTGGATCTGACTTTTTGCATTTGGGTCTGTGTCTGCAATTTTCAATGTAATGAGCTTGATATGCATTTTCCAAAATCACACCAAACAGATGTCGCCCAATGTCGTCCAAATACCGCCAAGTATCGCCGCATTGGTCTCACTCTGTATCCCAAAGTAGCATGAGAATGTAGTTATTGCACTTCTCTGACTTGTGGGGGAGTTTCTGCAGTTCTCTATAAACATTTGTGCCATGTCAAATTGCATTTCATTTGAGTTTTCTAGGAAAACACTGCACTGCTAATACATTTATCTGCTTATATCTATTTATACGATATAATGACTAGCAAACCGAGTACGATGCGTTGTGTCAGGTGTATAGTGAGTTATACTAAGAAGAAGAAGCGCGAAAAATTTGAAATTAAATGAAGGAAACATGCGCTACTTAGTGCTATTTAGTAAAGGATACACGTTCATCAATGTATTGAAGAGGACGTTAAAACCATTCAGGTGCATCATATTTTTAGATAAATGGTTTTGTTGTTAACTAGAATCTCGGGAACTTAGTTCCAAACATAACTCAGTTGACTAGCCTAACGACAGGGAGGTGGATCTTGGATGGATGTTCAAGAACTTTTCCACCGAACCCGCCGCTCTCAAGTGTTTCTGGTACTTAACTATAGAGTATTTCTTAAAAAAAGTTGTTTGAAGATTTACCGCATAACTATATATGTATAGATATATAAATGAATCCAAAATTCTGATGAACTCTGGCTGATGTTTGCATACGCGGTTCAGTGAAACGTAGGAACGGTAGGGTACCCGGAAGGGGATCGATAAGAGGAAGATGAAGAGGAATATGATCTACCTCGGGGATTGGCGAGTGGAGCGAGCAGGGGGCAGAGCCTATGGTATCTTTTTGGCTAGGTACCCAGAAATGATGATGAATGGCAGGAGTTCTTATGATAGTCTTTCCAATATTATTAATGGCTTCGACTACCGCATCCGATGGAACCTTCGTTCGTCAAGCTCTATGAGCTCTATATGTTAAGAGGACACTAGATGCCTTTGGTAACACCGATTGGAGAAGGCACGCGCATAGTAGAGGCACCTGGAGGATTGCTCTACATTAGGCCATAGCCCGGTAACGGGTAGTTATGGCCAGTCAAGAAGAAGGCTTATGGCTTCCACAGTAGATAAAGATGTAACAAATCCGGCGGTTCTTCCTTGTCACTGCCTTGGCCAAAAATACAGAGCACTATTCCGGAAACCTGCTGTATTAATGCTGGGTTTTTACTCCTTTGATTCGATCTTTATATCTTTGTTTGGTCGACTCTTAGGAAAATAGTTTGCTGAAGGAATCGCCGTTGGTGTTGCTTTTGGGGAAGTCCCGATGCGATGTGTTTATTGATGGTGGAAGTAGGAGCCAAGGTGGGACTGGGGAATTTCTCTTCGCTGGAGTCGGTTGGCTGTTGAATTCTTTGCAGATAGAGGCTTAGTGCTTTGCGAATATCGTTTTGAAAGGATTGGATGTTGAGCAAAACGGTTTTAGGATTCGTTTTGTTGTAGTTTCTAAGATTTTATTCTCAATGAACGGTCGATCAGCTCAGGTAGCCGCAGCATTTTGATGCTGCACCTTCCTTACATTGAAAAGGTGTTTATATTCATATGAGATTGCTTAGTTGTAAGATATGTGATTATGATTAGTTTAGAAGGTAGTCCCATAAATATAAGCAGTGATTTCTGAAAATTATTCTTTTGTCGATATATGTATATGCCAAGTATCTTGAGAGTATTTCTTTTCCGTATTTCTTTGACAAAAACTGAGTAAATGCTTTACTCAGCTGCTGAACCTAAACCCTGAGCATAAAGTGTAACGAATTTGATGTTTCAATCGGACAAATTGTTAGCTCAGAAACAACAAATGGAAAATAACAACACTAATAAAAGGGAGAGGGCAGTTTGTAAGCGTGTCTCACCTGGTGGTCGTCATTGACGTTTTCCACAGCAAATCAAATATTTTAATGTGCTGCCAAACGAATTGATTTTTTTTATGGCCTAAACTCAACCACACACACGCACAATCACACGCTCTCACACACTCATATTTAATTCGATTTAATAATATAATTTCAATATTTCGAAAGTTTGTCGAATCTTAATGAAAGGTTAGCCTAAGCCTAAATCTAAGTATACACTGAAAAAAAAACAACCAGAAATAAAGACGAAAATGCAGATGGGCGCGATTTCTTATGTGGGCCGAACGTTTATGGTATTACTTCATAGGGTTCTTACCGCAATTTGAAGCGTTACAAGAACTTTAGGATTTATAAATAAACAGGTGTTTTTTGGTCTATGCTTCAATATATATCCATTGGTTTATGTTGTATGGCATGTTGTTCCTTCTTTTTGAAACTTAAACTACTTTAAATCATGAGTTGCAGCTAGTTTATGTACTAATTGATCTTCTGAAGCGAAAAAGACGGTTTTGAGTTTTTTCAAATTTTCAACAGAGCAGCTCTACTTAAGTACTTTTTCTTATTTGGCCGTGAATCCTTATTTGACTTAAAGGCAATGAGAAACGCAATATTTTTTTACAAGCTCATTTATTTCTTAAAGCCTGCTCTCCGATGCCTTAGTTCAAATTTACAAAAATAAAAATAAATAAAAAATAAGAAAATCATGCCATACCCTAATCTGTTGCTAAAGGTTTTTGCAAGCTTCTCTTTTTATATATATCTAAAAAGCACAACATCGTTCTGCTCAAACTACAAATGTTTTCAACGAAGTCATCATCATTTGCCATTCACTTGGGCATTCAATTAATTTTGAATGAAAATCAAAGGAAAAAAAGATCTTTGAGCGTGAGCGATGATAATTCCACATGAAAATGTTCTATGGTTGGCGCAAAGAGCATGAAAGTAATAGAGTGGAATTCTTGGCCGATACATCGAGTCGAAGACAGTGCCACATGTACGTTTTTTCTACTGTTTCCCTTTCTCAATGTTGCTTACGAGGGAGTCGGACTAATAGAGAGAGCAACACAAGCAGCCTTCACACGTATACTTTGTAAGCTTAGAATTTTTTAACGGTTCAGTTTCCACTCTATTAGTTTCATGTTCTTTGGATTGACTATCATAGTTTAACGAATATAATATTAGCACAGTAGAACCTGATTCTTACGTTTGAACACAACCTTATGGCTATATTGTCCTATTGCATTTCCATCTACTGATTATAACGTTCGAATTTGAAATATGTTCTCTTACTTGTTCGTTTATTGTAGCTACACGAAATTGTTCACAGTGTTCGTGTATAGCACCCACTGTGCCACACTCAAAGTCAAAATCAGAGTCACAGTCAGCGGCGTCACAGTTGCAGTTGCAGTCACTGGCTGCGCTTGCCCCACCAAATTCAAGTTAATTACTTTCCTCTGCACTTGACTTTGGTCACACGCTCAATATGCGCGGCGCTGCACTGCTGAGCACAGATCTGCCAAGGCCTGTGGCTTTTCTCACCAGGGAAATCTGCACAGCAACCAGGAAATACTTAATGGACACACACACACAGACACAGACATACACATGCTGTTAATTTTCCGCATGCTAAACTTTTAGCACAGTAGCGCGCAACGCGGGTGTTTTGGCTTTTTCTGTTTTCCTCGTTTCATGGACTTTTCCAAATCCCTGACCAATTCGTTGACTCTTTGTGTGGCCTAAATTACCGTTAAAATGGTTAGCGATGGCAATTGTTTTCACAGTGTGTGTGATTTTTAAGGTGCAATTAAAAAGGCATTCAATATGCGCGAAATCTTGGAAAATATTTGGGTAGGTGAGCGTGCCCAGCTTTGACACATAATTCCATAACTTGCTGCCAGCCATGTGCAATACCAAAAGCCTATCTGCTAAATGCTATCTAGTAACTGGACCGGCTCATTGATAGTTTTTGAGCATTTATTTGCTTTTTGGCACTGCAAACAATTTCGATTTATCGCTGGAACTCACGCTGCGTTAAAATTCGATTCGTTTCGTTTTCATTTCATCTGCGCATGCGTAGCCTTGCGTGCCCCTTGGGCAGAGATACGGCCACAACCAAAACTACAACTACTGCAGCTGCAGCTAGGGATCTGGCGGCTGCAACGATGGTGGGCCAAGCCATAGCCAACTGGTGCAACCGACCAGGCCAGTCAACGCTCTCAGACTGTGTCCACTTCTCGTATGTTTTTGTGTGGGTTGTACGCTTTTGATTGTAATTGCATTTCATTACACATTTTTGCCTCAAGGTCGTGCCAATATTATTATGATTATTAAGTATCTCTGGTATGCACAATATTGGCCAATTTGCATGAAAACCTAATCAATT
This sequence comes from Chymomyza caudatula, assembly GCA_035041775.1. NCBI lineage: Eukaryota > Metazoa > Arthropoda > Insecta > Diptera > Drosophilidae > Chymomyza > Chymomyza caudatula. The sequence continues at coordinate 5,580,602 of JAWNKW010000146.1, forward strand.
GAATATTCGCCTTACCAACTGCATTGACAGTGTCCGACAATGTGTGGCAGGCATAAAAATGTGACAAGCAAAAATGTCTGTTGCCATATTCTTAAGCCATTTCTTGCTACATTTTAGCACACCATTTCCAAGTAATTGCCACAACATTTCTCGCCCACTGTCAGTCGAAGGAAAAGCAAGCATAATATTAAAACTGACAGTTTTTCCATTGTTTTTGAGTTTTTTTTTTGTTTTTTTTTGGTGCAAACAACATTTTAAGCAAATATAAATTTTGTGCCTGCCAACAAAGAAAAACAGCAAAATTTAACTAAAAAAAAAAACAAAGAGTATAAAAAATGAAGTGCTTTATGACATATTTAACTACCATTATCCACTTAACGCAAATTGCCGCCCTCTTGCGAGTTTTGCAAAATATATTAGCAAAACTTTAACACACAAATATACACACATACAAGAGAGCTTATTTATACTAAGCGCAAAGTTGAATCAGAGGAAAGTGCATTTCGGAAGCCGAAGCCTGCATACGCTTACTTTAGAATGTTCCCGGTTTGAAATAAAGTATTGAAATGCGAAATGCATGTAAAAATTAGATTTTTTTTTATATAGATTGGTATCTAAGCAGCATAGATACATTATTTACAAGTAGATAGGAAAAATAGGAATTGTAATAAAAGCCGTACCCTCGGGACCCCAGCAAAGCATTACTTCGCGAGTATAGTTGGCGGAAGATGGGAGGCGCTTTTCAGATGATTGTCTCCTTTCTCGGCAGCGCAGGTCCTTCACTATTGTAGCCGCCAGACACTTTCGCTCTCCATCGTGCGGTCTACTATATTTTCCTCAGTTAAGGGGCAACGCTCAAAGGTTCTCTCTCTTGCAAAGAGGTTGAATCACTTTCGAATTCAAGATTTAAAACTAGAAAAGAGTGTCGATATATTGGAATTCAAAATGAAAAGGAAACAGTGCTTGAAAATTTTAAGAACATTGTTGGTTTTATTAACATTTTCATTGTGACGTCACGTTTTCTGAACTTAACCCCCACCCATTCCATTCCTTAGCCCCCCCCCCCCCATGAAACTGTCCTGTCATAACTCGTCGTTTCTTGTGGACCGTATAAATTGTAAAATTTCAGCCAACTAAGGCGGTGAGCTAGAAACTCCGAGTTCTATGCAAAATATATGATGCTGCTTCACAGCGCCAAACTTTGCAATACTTTTTGAGAGACATGGATCACAATGTCTCAATTTCTAAACAGGGCCCTATCGGAAGGAAGGTGACTGCACATGTAACGTCTCCGAGACGGTCGTTGTTCCCGCAATAGCGCAACTTTGTGATGAATCTAAAATTCTTCTGCAGGATTCGCAGAGCATTGCCAATGACAGCCGAAGAGTTGATTTCCATCACCAGTTGTGTTTTCTTGTTTATGTGGCGTTGTATTTAGCTAAATCAGCCCATGGGTGATGACGGAATGACATAGTCAAGCGAATATACATCCAATGGCTCCGCTGGTTAGGTCATGTTGTGCGTATGGCTGTAGAAGCTATTGCGAGAAAGGCATTTCATGTGGCTATTCAAGGAGCAGGTCGCAAAGCAGAGGCGCCTGGAGAAGTGATCTACACCTCTTCATAACCCGATAACGGGTTAGGATGAAGGATGAAAGATGGGCATAGATAGCTGTATCAAAGCTGACTCAATGTCTTATAAAGCTATTTGCTTCGCTGAGTAATATATTGGAGTAATCGTTTGGGGCACAGCTGCTCCTCCACAACGCCCATTCGAGTGAAACTCATATCCTTGCATTTTAAAAGTTTCTCGACTGCAGAAGTGTCTTTCCGACGGCATTCTGATATTCGACAAATATTTCCTATTTCGGTAGCGTAACAACCGTCTTAAAATACGGTTAAGCTGTACTAAAAGATGGAATCGAATCTTACCATTTTTTTTTGTTTCAATTTAATATATATGTATTATAGTTACAAGAACTGCTTTAACACAGTTTTTCTCACAGTGACGTTAACTCCTTGTTTCTCAAATATGACACACACTCACACTTTTATAAAGATCACAATTCTGCCCAACATTATCAAATACTTTGTTTCCAATGAAATCTTTGTTGGTCTTAATAGGAAACTCTGGAAACTCACTGATCACTGTATATCACTTAATTCCAAAATCTATCGAAAACTCAACCTCTTCAAGACGTGTTCTGCATATATCTGATTAATTTGTAATTAATTAATGTCTCATGTTTTTCTAAAACGTATGCGTAGCGTTTTGTGTATCATCTTGGATTTATGGTTAAATCATCGTTAAGGTCCGATGTCTTTCTAGCATATTCCGCGCTAATCTAACATTACTTAGCTTGTGCTTCGGGATTATTATTTCGGCAGGCATCTTTTAGTTTTAAGAGGCTACATCTTTCAGGTGTTCAAGCTTTATGAAAAAGTTTATGTACCCTTAATTGGTGTTCAAAAACAACGACAGCAGCATAAAAAATGTGGCAGCACATAAATATAAATTAAATTTTTATTTTGTTTTACATTTGGCGAAAAAATCACGCGATGACGCGACTCGGCGCGACGCCGTAACCCCATCCAAGTCTTTTCGTACTACAGCACGCTCTGCCCCTCTCTTCTCATGCCGCCCATATTTGTAATTATGTAAAAGCCAAAAAAAGATAGAAAAGAATGTGCATATTTGTTAAAGTCTATTGCATACAATTTATATGAAAAGTCTACGACCTGTCAGCCAGCCCTGGTATTGTTTGTCTGCCTGCAGCGCACTCGGCGTATGCGTGATGTGTGCTAGGTAATTGACAGCTGCTGCAAAGACTGCAACTTCATTAGGCGCATTAAACGCAAATTAAGCGATAAAACTATAAGAAATTCATTAAGCAAATTCTCACACCAAAAGCGCCCAACAGCGCACCCTTCCTCTGCCCCATAAAAGCGCCGGAGGCCCACCAATAAAACCAACTTGGCGAAAGGCGTCGGCAAAAAGGAAAGGCACAGCCATGGGACTAACGGCGGTATCGGCTTTTGACCAAAAACGAAAAAATCACTACGAAAAAAGAGAAGTTGCGCAGGCGCAAGCAGCTCGGCGATTTGTTGGCGGCGTGTGAATGGACGCCCGTCGCCGCACAGTGGATCCAACTGACTTCTTTTTCGGCGAAATCATAACTTTTGAGGAAGTAATGATATTTTCGAAATTTAAAACGCATAGAACAGAGAAGTCCCTAATCTTCTGCGATACACTGCGATAAATAAGCTGTGTATAGAGGGAGCGTCAAAACACGGTAGTAAAGCTCGATATTACATACTGCAAATGTCTTATCCTTTTATGCCATGGAAAAATTCCATGTTCTAAATTGTGCTTATTTTTAAACAAATCATCCTCGTCGAAAGTTTGTCTATCTGGCGAACATGTGTACACTAAAATCAACAACTTTTCAAAATTTTAACAATTTATTAAGCAATAAGCTCATTTTATAGGTGGAAGGATAGGACATTTGGTGTATATAATATTGAACTTTACTACCGTTTTTTGAAGGTCCCTCTCTTCACAGCATATTTATCGCAAAGTATCGCAGAAGCTTAAAAAATTCCCTGTTATATACATTTTAAATTTTGAAAATATCTTTACTTCCTCAAAAGTTATGATTTTCGCCGAAAAAGAAGTCAGTTGGATCCACTGTGCGCCGTTTGCATGTAAGCTACACGCATCGACAGACATTTACACATATATGCAGACATTCGATAAAAATCTCATATGAAAATCAAGCAAGCACTCTTAGTCGAACATGTGGCAAGTTTATGCGTGCAACTTTGCATTTACAATGATTCCGGATTGGTAAAATTTAAATAAATTCGCTGTAACGCAAAGCTTTAAGGCAAATGCGTTTATAGAGATATTAAGAGGTATATGCTTTAAGAGCAAACTTCAGATTGGATAAAACATACGTTTTCCGACAACTGTTTAAGTTTTTCTGGCACGGTTTTCGAATTATCTCTGCTATATGTATGTCAAACAATTCGAGATATCGCGAGTAGCGAAGTCAGCAAGTCGCATATTACTCGTGAACGTTACTTCTGATTGAGTTGAATTGTACATTGAATGAGAGGTCCCTTTTTTGATCTACCTTGAAACGTGCGGTCAGCCATTTCACTATCTTGTTTCCCAATCTAAGACAAAAGCTGGCAATGAGTATCAAAAGGACCTCAAACAGATTGATTTCCATGGAGTTCTTTGTCTACCAACTCGCCGTGTAACTTGAGGATTCCATTCGAAGGACTGCTTGGCGCTTGTGTTGTTTTGCTCTCATCAACGATTGGCAACTTCCGCTGCCTAATTTGGGCATTAAGCAGTTTTTGATCCGTTATATGCCACAATTCTTGATTCGGTTATCTTAAGAAGGAATCGCTGACAGCGGCTTACGTATGCCTGCATTTTTCGCGGGATGAAGGTACAAACTTTTCTGGTTTGACACGCTTACAGCAGTACGACTTTCACATTGGATTCAAAGAGGCTCAACTTAGTGCATAGGAAAATTTGAAATGGAATTCCATATGGAGAACAACATTCCAAGGGCGCTGAGGGCTTTACTTATTCTGCTTTTAACATCCAGAAACATTCCTCCATCGGCATAAACAAAACTGCCTCAATAGTTGAATAATTGATCTCCTCAATGGTTGTCTGTCTCAGAGTAACCTGCTGATGTGCTGAGCGACCAGTTAGCTTTATTTTGGTGTTTTTGCAATTGATCCTAAGACCAGATATCTCTTAATTCACTTGCAGTGTCAGACAGATATCGTTGGAATAATCCAAGTGGCTTAGCCTCTCAAACTGTTTCCATTGGATAACATGTCTCTCGGTTGTATCTACGGTGGTAGCCAGTATATCTTCTATCGTCAATAAAAAGTGAATCAGCAAGAGAATATCCTCTTGGCTCACTAACTGCCGCACTTTGAAAGAGTCGAAAAGCTGTACATTATGTAGAATGAAAAACCTTTTGGCCCTATATGACTCTATTATCACCGCCTCAATCTTCTGAGGAATCCCTACACCATCTAAAGATTTCCAGATCGTTGACAGCCAACGATTACTTTTTTTTTTATCGATTTCCAAGAAAATCTACTTGTGTTTCCGAATCAAAGAGGAAAGTTTATGAGTTCTGGTAAGATAGACTCCAAAAACAGCTTCAACACAATGTTCATATATCACGTATTTCGCAACGCATAAACTTATCAACACTTGAATACATTTTTATTTTGCGGCCTTTTCACTTGTGGCCATTAATTAATTGAGCGCGCGCTTAGCTGCTGGCCACTTTAGGCCAGGCCTAAACCTTTCTTTTGTTCCAGCTTATACAAACAAAATGCAGTAGCTAAGCTGGAACAGTCCGTCTGTCTGTCGCTATGTCTATGCGGCATGATTGCCGATCTTCGCGTTGATCTGGTAGCTTGCACTTGTAGCTTTTAAGTGAATAATTGCAAGGCGTTGCTGCCGATGCTGCCTACTGCCAAACTACTACCGAACCTACCAATACCTGACTGCCAATTGCCCGACTGCCTACTGCCAAGTGCAACTGTTGCTGCAGTTACTCCCAGCCGGAGCGTTGTATCTAATGCGTAGCCAAGCTACACAATATTGGTGGATAGTTTGGCGTGCGCTCTAATCGGCAACTCAATCAGCGGTGATTTCATGCTGTGAGATTAATGCAATACACCATATATTTGAGTATGTCATAGTGTGTTCTGTGTGTGTGAGTGTGTGTGTGTGTGTGTGTGTGTTTGTGTGTGCGCATATCGCGCATTTGATCTGCGTTAATCAAGTTAATTATTATTAATATGAAGATAGCGACTGTTAGTCAACCTCAATGCGACAATTCAAAAGTTGTCGCTGCTTTTGCACAAAATTTAGCTAATGGCGACGCCGCCTTGTCTGAGCCAACGCCGCCAATGCGCCGTACTTAGTTCTAACTGCTTTTTATCAACGGACGGAGGCAGCGGAATGGGCAGAACTTTGGCGTAACAAAAACTGCACACACCATTCGCTGAGAAATGCAATTAAAGTCATTTGCTGTTGTCGTTGGCGACATAAAATGCTGCGGCGGCAGTGGCAAGTAACAAAGCCAGCGGCAAGTGGGGTTAGATGGAGCTGGTGTTGCGGCTGCTGCGCTGCCGCGCTGCCGACTGCGGCAGTTTTTACATGCCTTGCATTTTGCGCTCTTTTTTTTTGTGCCAAACCGACGACGCCGCCGCCGCCGCCAAGTCGCGCTGAGAACAGGATGCGAGTGCCATACAGACAAAAAAAAAACATGCAGTCAGTCGGCCAGAGCAGAGACCAGAGTCAGAGCAGAGCAAGCCGGAGCTGGGCAGTCAATGTGGCATGGCAACCGGCGCAGTTAAAACCTCCTACTTTCCTGCATTTCCGCTCATAATGATCATGATGATTGCATGCGTGGCTGATGGGATTTGAATGTGGCCCATGTATCTCACTTCATATGTATGCATATATCTGTGTTTCTGGCATCGTGGGAGCGCCACTCGGTTGGCTTTTCCGCAACAACTTTTCATTTATGAACTTGAAAAACTTTTGACCGCAGGCTGCGGCTGCGGCTGCGGCTACTGCACCTGTTACTCTTTGACTGCAACATAAGTTAGTCAAGTTAACGCGTCGTATGATGCGCATGATAAGCCTGCGGTCTGAACTTTCCAGCACAGCTCGTAAAGAGTCAACTTTTGTCCAATAAATTCAACACTTGCACTTATTTTGAGCACTTCATCATCCAAACGCTCTCTCTCTCTCTCTCTCTGCACACAAGCAAAGTTTATAGCACGTTGCTGTTTTTTCTTTTCTTTATACGCGCCATTTACTTTGGCCCAAAGTCGCATAAATTGTGGCTGAAGACCCACTGCAGCAGCCAAGGTGAAATGCTATCCACAATTCCAACACAAGGCACTCAAGTGCCATAAAAGAGATTTTTATTATGTCTTGTGCGGCAAACAGAGGTAATTCTTTTGGTACAGTACATGAGGCTTGCGGCAGAGCAGTGGGTGGCAGCATAGGACAGTAAAAAGTCAGCGCAACTTGTGGCAGACTGCAAGACGTTGCTGCTGCTGACTTGTTGCACAGACATTGTGCCACTACGTGTGTGTGTGTGCGGCTTATGCAAATTGCTTGCTTATTGCTGACAGACGTGCGCCAATCTGTTGGGTGTCGCCTCGATAGACTTGTTGACTCTGCTACTTAAGAAGATTTACTTTTTCCTCTTCACTCAGGAAGTGATTGTGGACAGAGCCCAACCAAATTCAAACTACATTAAAAGCTAACAAACTATTTATAAACATAAAGACCAGCTTCCTAAGCAATCCACAAAGCAGCTTCAATTCGAAGGAACTTGCCGAAACGTCTATAATTTATACTCCAAATGCCGAAATTGCATTGCAAATGCATTGGTTACGGTTAGTTGTCGCGGCAAGATACTTTGAAAGTTTAAGTAGAACTTGGGAAAGTGCATATAAAAAAGTCTATAAACATCAGTTTAACATTTTACACATATTTCGGACGTACGCTTACTTTTTTATGTCTAGAGTTAGCGAAATCTCTTTCTCCAACAATCCAACTAAAGAATCTGTCAGTTACATTCTCTTGGTCCATTTTGAAACTATGAAAGCACATATATAGTTTGGCAATGGAAATCATTCCAAATACTTTATTCGCGTCTTAATTAAGCGGAAAATTTTAGAAAAATCAACCAAGAAAGTTTGCCATAAAACCAAGCCACAAATGCGGTTAATGTGGCACTATGGAATTTGAAAACTCGCTATAAAAATGCTGCCAAATGTAATTTCCCGCTTCTTTGGATACAAATTTCTAAAGAGTCTTTAAAATTCAAGCTTTTTCACATTTTTTTCCGGTTACCCTTTGCACTTGACACTCTTGCAAACATTGTAAATTTAGAGAAGACTTCGTCCGAATCGGTATATTCGAGCCTTTATATGAAATTTGGTTATTGAAACGTTTCTTTTTCTGCATTGAACATGAGGAATGCTTCATTCATTAATTTTTGATTAGACGCATAGGTAGGTCCCTCAAGAAGAGAGATCGGCAACTTGCCCACCAGGCTCAGGATTCCCACAAGTGCACTATAGAGTAGTTTTCGGAAAAGTGGTATACACATACTTTCATTATCTGATAATGCCAGATGAAACTAACAATCTATAAGACTTTTATCGTACCCGTTGGACTTCATGGGACTGATGTTGATGGACTGACGATGATGATAACGATGTCTGATGCAAATGCCCTTGAAGTGCTTGAGCGGAAAATACTCAGTAAGATCTTTGGTCCTTTACGCGTTGGCGACGACTATCGCATTCGATAGAACGACGAACTCCACAAACTCTACGGCGATGTTGATGGCATATTGTGCGTTTGGATAAAGTAGCTGTCGCGAGAAAGGTCTTTAATGCGGCTGTTGAAGGAAGTGTCATACTTCAGACATTTGTACATGTACATTTCAGATCTTCCCAGAGATTTGCTCTTCTTAGGTACATACTAGCTATAACCAATTAGCTTGTAAATTTTCAGCTTTTAAAAAATCACAAATCTCAGCAACCTATTTTGTAAAAGTCTTCTTTAGTGAAAATTCATAATCTAAAATTGGTTCACTTCAAAAATAGTTTTCAACAATGAATGTAATTAAAGCGTTGCTTTTGATTTTCTGGTGCTTCTTGCCAGTGCGATCTATGGCCTATATAAGAAAGCCATATAGTGGCAGACGTTTGTATTACCTTTCTTCACCATATGCCAAGGAGCCACAAGAAAGTGAATACTTGCAATCCAAATATGTGGTGTCCTTACATCGAAACATAGCGGAAGAGCGCTATTACTTCTTTGGCAAGCATCAATACTGCGTGGGCACCATAATTGGACCAACTCTCATTCTGACAGCTGGACACTGTGTTTATGACATGACGTAAGTTAAGAAATGCTTCAATTCTTTAGATTGCATATTATGAATCTTTACTGCAGCACTCGCAAGCTGCTGCGACCCCGTGATATACTAGTCGTGGCTGGAACTTCAAATCGCCTGCGCCCCACAGCCAAGACGCTGGTGTTGGCTGTAAAGCAAATATACCCCTATTCCTACAAGAAATTAGTACCAAGCCATGATTTGGCCTTGTTGCGTCTATACCTGGCGGTAGAGTTAAATTTAACGCGCTACTTGGACATAGCCACAATGCCTCGGCTGCCGCCGTATCCGCAACAAAATTGCACAGTGCTGGGCTGGGGCAGAGCACGCAAGCAGGAATATTACTCAGAGCAGTTGATACAGCGCAGTTTCTCCATACAGTCCGATAAATATTGTCACCAGATCTTTAAATCGAACTATAAGCACGGCATGATCTGCGCCAATCTGTTGCCCAACACCAGCGATGATGTGTGCCGTGGCGATTCCGGAGGCCCGCTTTTCTACAATCAACGTTTGGTTGGCATTGTCTCACGTGGAGTGCGCTGTGATAAGCAGTATCCGGCACTCTTTACCAGCGTTTTTTGGCATCGTAAATGGATTGTAAAAACAACTTGGTCAGCAGGCGTAAGCTTGAACCCAGATGGAGTTGTACTGCTCCTGGCGTTATTTATTTTGTACTATATGGCTAATTGAACAGCTTATTAAAATTGGAATTATCTATGTGTGTGTGTGTGTGTACGGTAAAATGCTGGTCAATTCATTAGGGTTCATTAGTTGCAATCAAGCTGACCAAATGGACAAGAAACAATTATCACAGTCACGCCCAGAAACTGCACTAAAAGACCGACAATCTTTTGACCTTCACTGGCTAACGCCCGCCCCTAGACCAGACTCCAACAAAAACAGCAACAACTGACTACCAAAGCAGCCAAGAGCGAGTCTCAAGACTGCGCTTGGCCAACAATGTATATACATATATTGCAACAAGCTAGGCAGTTAGTCAGACAGCCAGACAGCCAGCCAGACGGAGTCAAGACACTGGGACATTTGGACATTTGGACAGTCGACTGCACTGACTGGACTGGGCTGGACTGGACGCCGCGTCGTGTCTCAGCTGCGCCAGCTTAGCAGCTTTCAATGGCGTTATTTATGTTTATTACCTCTAAGGTCGTTCGTTACTCGTTGGAGTGAGTCGCCATTGCCAATGGTTGCAATGTTTGCTTGCGCTTGTTGCACACACTTGTAGTGTAGTGTACTAGTTGTTGTTGTTGTTGGCGGTGATACTATTTTGTAGGCAGATATCAGTAAATTTAGATTTAAAGTGAATGCGCGCGTTGAGTGTCAAATGCGCCAAGTGTCAAAAGACAAGTCGTTGTTGCTGTGGCTCGCTAGTGGGTCTTGGGTGGGTCCCAGGACATATGCACCATGAAACAACATGAGTGACTGTTTCCACCTGTTGTTGCTGCGCCAGTTACAGTTATAAAATGCTTGCCATAAAAGGCAAAGGCATAAATTTCCAATTGCCATTTAATAAAATATAAGTAGAAAAAAAAAGAGTTACCAAAGCTATCCACACTTGGCCTTCTTTCGCCTGTTGTTGCGGCTGCAACCATTGTTGCCGCTTTTCCAGTTGAAGCTGCTGCTGCTGCTGCTCCCACAAGAGCAATGAAGACATTCAATAAACTCGCATATTTTATGCCAAAATGCGCAGATTTTGTGCTAATTTTATCACTTTGTGTGTCGCTCCGCTCGCTGCGACAGCGCGTTCTCCGTCCAGTGAGGCAGGCGTTCGACTGCCGTTCGCTTCTGTCACTACTTTGACAGCACATAAATACTCATAATTTATTAATTTCTCAAATGGCAACTGAACGCATGCGACTGCAGCAACAACAACAACAGCGACGGCAACTTCAACTGGCCCCAGCCAATACGGTAAATGTTGCATGCAACAATTTCATGCGACAAAAGCAACAAGTGGCCAACTGCCCAAGTGCGTGGCTTGCTCTCCGGCCAAACGTCAGCATGGCCTGCCGTGTTTTGCCCATCTAAAAACAGAAAATGAACTTAACTGGAGCACACAAAGGTACATAAATAATAATTTCATCATTGTGTGACTCTGGTGATTTATTTCTATATGCTCCAAGAGCCGAACCATATCCCATAAAAGGCTTGAACTGCTCCTTTTGATTTTTGTGTTTTGTTCGCTACCGTATGTAAGAGTATCCGAAACTCGCTGTCATAAATGTGAGCGATTTATTGTCAATGCTTTGATTTATTCATCTCTATTCTTTCAACTGTCTTGCTCTCTCTCTCTCTCTCTCGCTACTCTCATCAGTTCACACTTTCCACTATTGTCAGCTATCCATTGCAATTTATGCAATTTATTGACTCACCTTTTGAAATACTTCATTCAATTACAGATATTCGATTGCTTACTCAGTTCTTGTCAAGATTGAAATTTTTCATGTTTTTTTATAAAAAAAAAGTTAGCAGAATGAGAAAAAATAAAATTGGGACAACCGCTTTCAATATTGGCATTAGTTATGAAAGGTTGTGACTATCTATCTGCTCTTTCAGATTAAAGATGCTTTATTGCTTATAAAGTTCCTACATATCACTACAACTTAACTCGTCTCAGAGCAAAGCCCAACAATAGACTCTCTTAATGCTTAAACACTTCAAATTCCTACGTATACTTTTTAAGACTCAAGCAATTGAACTTTAATCCACTGTCCTCACAACTAAGCTTGGTCGGAAGTACAGTACGTTAAGTCCTGAAGCTATCCAGTACTTATACTGCGGGGGAACACGCATGTCTTCTATAAAGACGCTTCCAAAACAAAGAATGTTACTGGTGCTATTTGGATGAAATTTCACGCTACTCATGCGGTTTTCCAGGCGAAAATACTTTCAATTCTCAGTTGTCACGCAATCTAAGAGAGAAAGCTGTGTGGGATAGCTGTAGGATCTGTAGTAACTGTCAGAGAGCTCTGCAGTATCCTCGCCCAGCATCGATCAAGATCAGTTAGTACAAGACAAAGTTTCACGTTATAAAAGATTCAGCCTTTACTGGGTTTTTAGACACCGAGGTATACAGGAAAAGAAATGGCAAACATAGGGTATTATGGGTAGCGAACTTCTACTTAACTGGCCATAACAACCAGTTAACGGTTCTCTGCCTTGCGTGCGCCTTGTCCAATCCATGATACCAAAGATAGCTAGCGTGCTTTCTTCCTAGTTCTTTCAACGGAAGCATGTTCTGCCCCTTCGTCACCTTCCATAAACAGTCGCATTGAAGACCTTCCTCGCAGTGGCTTCTTCACCCATAAGCCCATGTTAATTCTATGTCAATGTCGTCGTAGAGTTTATTAAGCTCGTCGTTCCATCGAATGTGGAAGTCATTGCCCACGCGAAAAAGGCCAAATATCTTACGGTGTACTTTCCGCTCAAACACTCCAGGGACACTTTGCGTAGGGCTTGGGACCCACCATGGAAAACACCAATTCCAATTAAATATAGAGGAGATGCTTCGGATAAGAAAACTATACACAAAAACTCCGTAGAAAAGCTTGAAAATTCCCATCGCAAAAGCATACTGTAACAGAACCAAATACAAAGGCCTACAGATACCGTCTTTGTAAGCAAAGGACGAACATTCCCTGGTTGGAATGATCACGGGTTATTATACATTTGGTTCTTATTAAGGTGAACGACTTGACAGAACGCTTTTTGCGTCAAGGAGACAAATGCGCATTTTATGAAGCAATAAACTTCAAATAATTGAGGCTTATACTCTGCCTTTGCGCAGTCTTCACGACTTCTTACGTCAGTCGGGAAGTTTGTGTTGAAGGAGCTGGTAACCCCTTTTCCAATCTAATTAATTTGCTTCCTCAATTTCACTGTCAACTTAAGCTATCGTATATAGAGTAGTGCGCAAGGCTGTTAAATAGCTAGAGATGGGTTAACTTCGTGAGAAATATCACCCACCACAAATCTTTAGTAGTACTTTGAAGGTTTCAATGGCCGAATTTAAAGAAAATGCTTTTTTTTCAAACTCCCTCAACTATTTTATTTTATTCATTGAATCCATGAACTTTTCTACTGCTAATTTCTTTCAATTAAAGTCGCTCAATTGCTAATTCTGTGCTTGTCACTTTCAAACTTTTCACTTGCCATTTTTTTTATTTTTGGTCTTTTCTTGTTTTTGGCAGCTCACTTAAGACAAAAGACTCTGGCAACGCCTTCAAACTTTGCCTAAGCTACACAAAAACAAAAAAATATCCGGCAAATTGTGCAAAAGCGAAAATATTTATAGCAATAATTTATTGTAGTTTGGAATTTATTGTGTCTATGGCCGTGCGACACGTTTCAATTGTTCGTCTTGGCATGCTGTTAGAATTGTTGTCTTAGTTGTTGTTGTCGCTGCTCCATTGAGCAATGAAACACTTAGCGTGCCGCCGCCAGCGTCATCACCAGCAGCCCCATCAACCATCTCCATTGCCATCTCCATCGCCATCACCATCGCCATCGCCACCGCCGCCAACTTGAACGTAATGCAGCGCAGTATTTGACACTTGCAAGATTTATAGCAGCTTCAGTTGCAGCCAAAGTTAAGGCAAGAAAAAACAAAAGCAAAAGCTACAGTTGCATTTCTAAGATGCTTTCAACAATTTGCACACTCTGAGCCAAACTATGCGGCATGAGCTATGCGCCGTCGTTGCCACAAAACTAATGGAATCTTAATTTAGCCAAAGCTAAAGCCAAAATAAATGCAAAAATAGAAGCAGCAACAATGTACATACAACATAGAACTTGGGTGCCAGGGCAGAGTCCCAACAGAAGCTCCACCGGTTGCCGCGCCCTCGAAACCAATTGAACTTGTCCAAAGGGTTGCCGGAACATTTCACTCAGCGCTTGGTGTCAAAGCCGGGCCCAAAACTCAGCTTGTAAATTGAATTAAAATGATTGCGCTCTTGAGCAGACGCGAGGGTTACACTTAGAGATGAGCAATCAATCGTGAGCGTGAGCGGTAAAATGAGTTTCAAAATTATTTCGTGCTTCGCTGAATCTCCTAAAAGTACGTAGAACACTTCAGTAGTCAAGTCAAAAGGCTAACATTCTCCAGATTTTCTTCTTCTTATCAGGCCACAACAATTCGTTACCGGGTTACTGCTTGATGTGGCTGTTTTTTGTGCGCCTTCTCCAAGCGGTGAACCCAAAGGTTGCTCTCTAGATGGTCGTTTCAACGGAGAAATGGCCTGTGCCTTCGTCGCTGCTTTTAAAAGCCGTACTGAAGACCTTTCTCGCATGGTCGGGGTTGATTTCCCCCTGGACACGAAGGGTCTGAGACAGAAACCTTATATCTTTTATAGAACAGAGTTACATGCCTTCGTGTCCCGGTTTAATCTTGAAAGCGCTGGCTGCGTCTTTCTACTCGAGGAAAACATAAACTTTGTCCTTCTTTGATTTACAACAAAACCCACTCTGGCAGATTCTCTTACAATAGCCGTAAAGGCTCCGGTAACTGCGCGCTTAGTACGACCAATGATATCGATATCATCTGCGTATGCGTGCAACTTTGTTCAGCTACAATCATAAATAAATATGCCTCTCACGTACCCATCTCTAGACAGTAACCACTAACTTTAAACAGTGGTCGAAAAACTTGCTGTTGAATGACTTTTGGCAGCTACTGTTTGCAACAAGAGAATCGCCAACAATTGCAGGTGTTGTTCTTTGGTAATTTTCGTTGCACAAATGCCAAAATTAAGGCTAAAAAGAGCGCAAGAAGTGCAACATAATTACAATATAAATGCCGGGCGGATGGCTCAGTGGCTGAATGACTGGAAGAGTGCCACTTGGACACTTGGTGGCACGGCTGCTTCGTTATCTGCCTTATATGGCATACGTCCGTTTTAAGTGCCCCGCCAAGCTCAATGTCAAGTTGAAGTTGCGACTGCGTAATTGCCAACTGCCTGGTAGCTTCATGCAACTGCATATTTGTATGCAACAATGTGTGTCCGTGTGTGTATAATTTGTGCAACTCAGTTGCAGCGCTGGCAAACTGCAAAAGCCACCCTCGTTGTCAGGCATTATGCATGCCACAAGAGGCACACAATTGCAAGACGCTAGGCAAGACGTTGATTGAGCAACATTTTTGTGTGCAACCCACTGATGGACCAGAAGCGAGGAGCAGTCTATCGACAGACAATCAACGACATCCTTCTTCGTTGGAAACAAAACCACCTCCGCGTCCGTTATGCGCGGCACTTCCTGTCCAGCTTTGGCTTTGGTTGCGGCTTTGCCTGTCTTTGCCTAAGACCAGTTCACAATCTTTCATTCATGAAATTTGTTGCTCTTGTCATTGTTTGTTGTTGTTGCAAATCAAATGCCTTGCAGCCAGCATGCCACTGTTGTTGTGTTGGTCATCCATTGTGGTTGTTGGTGTTGTGGCTGCCAGTTTTACTTGCCGCATAAATTGTACAAATGGCAACAACATCAAGCGGTTGCTGCCCCCCACTTCATCCCCTCCACAAACTGCTGCCAACAGCATCATTTTGTTGCTCCACTTTGGCAACAAATCTGCTGTTGTCTTTTTGTTGTTGTTGTTGCTGCTGCTGTGGTTTTTGTTGTCTGCACTGCGTAAGCCCCTTTCCCGCTTCCGTTTGGGCGTTTTTAGTTTAGTTATTTTAACGAATTTATTTGTAGCGCGCTCCTCTCTTCTTCTTTAAGCCATGGTCAAGCGAAATAATTTAATGTAATTTAAATGACGTACTCCAAAATGCTGCCAGGACAGGTGCGGCTTGGCCGCAAGCAGGCCAAAAGCAACTCGGTCGCAGCCTCTGCTCTGCATCTGTCAACGCACAGTAGGCCAGCAGTTCATTTCCGTGCTCATAATTTTGTGTGTTTTTTGCAATAAAGCTATCAAAAGCTGCAAGAGGCTATAATTAACACAAGAAGTGGTTCAGGGAGTTAAATATTTTAGAGTTTATAGAGTTTGAGGTGGAAGAGATGGTTTCCTCGAAAAACAGCCTTTAACACAAAATAACTGTCTTCACATTAAGCTCTATTATGCGAGTCATCTTTATTTTTATTCAAATTTTTCTACAATTAACTAAGATAATTCAATCGATGGCATTCTTAGTGTCCTGCCGATGCCCAACGTAACTAAAGACTCAAATTTTCTTTCCTTTATAGGTAATATTCAGCACATTTAGTATGAAGCAAGCTAAAATATCAGTAATATTGATTAACAATAAAAAGTTGCAAAATTCTTTAAAGGTTTTACTAAACTCACATAGCACTATCCTTCTGAATTGAAATCAGCCAGACCACAGTTTTGTTGTTGCACAGTGTAATTTGCTTTTAACTTGTAAGTATTGTATTTCGAAACGTTGCGTATTCCGTTTTTGACATGGTTTTTTGCTCTGGGAGCCAATGTGCAAACCAACAACAAAGCTTAGTTAACAAAATTTCTACTCACTATTAATAACTATAATAATCTAACAAATTGTGAAAAGAAGGAGAATCTTGAAATCGCACTAAACTTTAACGTACCGTACTTTGCTCAATGGCATAACATTCCCATCCACTGTGCGTATCTTTCGCAGCCTGTGCGTACAGTGGGAGTAACTACGTATATCTGCCGCATTTTTGTGCACACTGTCGGCTTCTTTGTAGACGACATTGAAGACAACTCCAACAACAACCACATTGACAATGATGAGGACAACATTGCTATCAAGTTTTGGGCGCTTGGACACATTTTAATGATGAGCTCTGGCTGCAACTTTGACTCGGCAACTCGGCAACCAACTCTGACTCTGACTCTGAGAAACTGAAATTGGGTTCATCTTGGCTGCTGCAACTGCAACAAGGGAAATGCTAATTTGTGTCGCTGTTTGTATCTCCATTCTCTGCCCCGCTCGCCGCACCTTGTCTTTAATCAGTCATTCAGTTCGTTTGCTTAAATTGAGTTGCCGCTGTCGCTGTGTCGCGATCTCCATCGACATAGTTGTTATTCGGCTTTTGAACCAAATTAAAGTTATTTCTCTTAAGCGTGGGTTGGGCCTTTAAATTAGCTTATGACATGTCAACTTAGGCCTATTAATAATGCTTATTTAAGGCGCATATCTAAGCGCTAACTAAGCTGTTAATTAGTAAAGACTTGGCATGGATAATTGTACAAAAGCCAAAAAAAATATAAATATTTCCCACCAAAATTTTAAGTGTATTCCAAATGCCATAAAATCAAATCAAGCGCCCGATTGTTACAAATTATGCGCAATCAGTTAAATTCCCTTGTTGTTGTTATTGTCGTCGCTTCAATTAAAGGGTAGCAAATGGCCCACAATTGATTTCAATTTGCAATCAAATCGAAATGAAATCAAAACCAATACAACAAAAAATCGCTTTACACCCGCATATGCCGAATGTCGTTGTTATTGTTGCTTCTAGCTGTTGCTGGCGAGGTTTTAATTGATGTTGCACACACACAATTGCGCACACACCCTCCGTGTATTGACGTGACGTTAGAATCGTTGCGCCACGACAATTGGCGATTTATTTCACATTGGTTCACACTGATAGAGAGCTCTGGTTGCTGCTGCTGTTGTGGTTCTTGTTCTTGTTGTTGCCGCATTGCCTTTGGGGAAACAATAAAATAAAGTGACAACAACCCACTAACAGCGCAACGTCATCATCAACATCGTCGAAAGCGGCAACAGCAGAACAAAAATGAAAATCTAACTTCAAAGCGTCGAAGATTTGATGCTCTATTGCTGAACTGGTCAGTAATAGAGAAGTACACAGTAAGAAAGTGCCGAAATTGCTCGTGCTGCTCATAGATACGGACCTAGTACGAAACACACCAAAACATTTCTTCTTGACTGGCGACCCGTTACCGGGTTGCGACTCATAACATCTTTCCCAAGCCTGTTCTAGTCCTGGGGAGGCTTCGCTGCGTCCATTTGCTCACTGCCCTACCACCAGTTGGTGATTAGAGCAGCTAACAAGGGAGCTAGTACGTCAACTTGGTTAAGGTAGAGACAGTGATCAGGAAGCTTTAATCTGCCATACCAAACAAAGGGCTTACACTTATGAAAGTCAGACTTGGAACATTTCTCGTTCTTCTGCTAGCTATATTTTCTACCTTTCCTCTGTTCGTTGGCGCCGATGTCATTATACAGCCGAATCCGCAACTTATCTCATAAATATACTACAAAAAACCCCGATTTTGCTACTGTATTCATGATCCGTTTTTTGTGTTTTGACAGTAAAGCTTTTCTGTAGACGAAAAAGTGTTGAGAGGAAGACCTCGGGAATAAACCTAACATCGAACAGAAATGTGACTCTATCGATATTTGCATTGATGAAGTTTCTGTCGTTTAACGATAGCAACACTTTTGTTGGCTTGAAACAGGGATCGGCATCGACAACAGAGACACCGGAAGAATTTAATTCGCTTCAGTAGTATTTCTCTTATTGTCAATGTGTTCAGAACCTTCACATAGAGTGGACAAATTCTCCGCTGCCTACGGCTGGTTTAAGATAAAAGCTTATATGCGATGAGGTGTAAAAACACTCCAAAGATCGCTGGACGTTCACTCGAATGACTATCTCAATGTCGTCGTAGAGTTGGTCTTTTTATTGGATCTGACTGAGTTCTTTCCGCTTTCAACTACACCTAGGGCATTTTCACCAAGCTGCTTTATTATCCATTTTTCAGCGCCATAAAGCAAAACGGGAAGATGAGCGTCTTAAAGTGTGTTAGTTTCGTCTGGCTTGAGAGGTATCTATTACTAATTTGCCTGCTGAGACTAAAGTAATAGTATCGTCTGCGAGCAACAGGACACTCTTATAGAAAATAGTCCCGTTCCGATGTACATCGGCCTTTGGCTACACACTCTCTATCACAAAGTTGAAGAAGTCGCAAATTCCTAACGATTGCGGCTCATGACAACTTGTCAAAATGTTAAGGTCATGAAACCGTAACTTAACTGAAACCGAGATTTCTTTTGGAAAGTTTTTATAAGATTCTTAACAGTGTTCAAGAGAATTCTGTGGTTTCGAATACTTTTAGACCAGCAACTTCGAAACAAATTTTTCAAACTTCTTGGGCTTTTGTTGGGTTATTCGCTAGTCGATATTAAATCGAAATTTTTAGTTCAGAAAAAAACTCATAGCAGCGGTTTTATATTAGAGATAGTCTAATATGCTATCAGATTGCCCTCAAATCTCCAAAGCTTGCGCTTTGGTAAGCTGAGCCATCACAAGCAGCAAGTGCCTCATCAGAATTTGTTCAATAGTTACTTTTCGCCGAAACTGCAACTAAAAGAACGGCTTTCGATACCTAGGGAACATATCCGTTGAGGAGAAACTGAATGGATTCAACGACTTGGTGGTTTATCGGAGCCCGGTGACACAGCTAGGACCTCCTGACCTTCAGTCCACGAAATAGTCTAGCAATTGGACGATGTGTTATTGTATAGCTTTTTGAAATTACTTTTGCTATGTCTCAGATTTGGGATTCATATACTTTTTCCTTGTTAATACCAAATAAAAACGAGTATCACCCAATGCAAGAGTATTTGGTGTGAACGAAACTTTTTGCCGCTCATTCGCTTTGCCGTTCATTCAATTGACTCATGCGGCAATTGTGTCAATTTGTCAGGCATTGATTTTGATTTGAGATTCCAGTTCCATCGATGTCCATTGATTCGTTTTGGCTGTGTGGGCAGCAATGCGCTGTTGGTCAATTGATGCGGGTGTTTGGCTCAATATCATGCTCCCAAACCCCTTCTGAACGATTGACTGCCTGCCTGCCATGCTCAATTTCCATTTTTACGCGAGCTGCAATTAAGTGATTTATCATTGAAGCTTCACACAGTTACACACACACACACACACACACACACATTGACACACACACATACACACTCATGCATATAGATCGGCTTGTTGCTAACTTACAGGCAACTTAATTTTAGCAGCAATCAAGCAATAACAAGCAGCAACATGCCGTGTTCCACGATTGCCTTTGACTTTGCAACACTCCAGTCGCATCTAGCAGTTGTTGTTGTTGTTGTTGCTGTTGCACTTGCCGATATCGATAGCTTTGGCTGAGCCATCGCTGCTGATTGCATCTGTTACAGCAACGAAATTACACGCTGCAACAACAACAACAGCAAGTTAAATTGAATTTCAAAAAGAACCCAAAAGAGCTGAGCTGAGCGGAGCAAGCTGCTCACCTGCCTGGGTCCGGATCTGATGATACTGTGGCTCTTTGGGACCGCCACTTTAGCAGCTTCAATTTCAAGACCAACGCTGCGGCTACGTGCCGCAATCAGCAACACCTACAAAAATGCCAAATGATATCGCCGCATGCGCATCAATTGCCATCCAAGCTCCAACTCCACCGACGCCACAGCTCCGTCTATCTCGCTCTCAGCTCCTCCACCTGCCCCTCGCTCCCTCCCACTCTGTGGTTAGGCACATGCATTAAATAATTTTACACTTTGTTTGCCATCATTGCTGGCCACGGCTGCGAATGCAAACGCGATAATCGCTGCTAGTTGGCCAGCTAACGAGACTGCAACTGCAGTTGGCCTGGCCAACGCCAACGCCAACGCCGACGCCGACGCCAACGCTGACGGCGCAGTTAGCAGCGACTGCGACTGCAAGGACAGCCTACTGCTGTCCATTGATAAGACCTTTTAGGGCATGGCAGCGGCTTTTGGCGGTCTTTTGTCACTAAGTCTTGTTCACTGGTACTATGGGCATTTCCTGCCCGCTGCAAATCTAAGATCTAACTTGAAGGCAGCACAAGTTGCAACGTAGCTGCAAGTTGCTGAAGCACGAGCAACAAATTGCCCATTTTCTGAGCGTACGTGCCGCAATTTCAAATGACATTTTCATTAGCAATTCGTTTTGAAAATTGCACACAACTCAGCAATACTACAAGTAAAGTTAGTTAAAGGCATTATTATTTTTATTTATTTTTTATTCCAACTGCAACGCAGTTTTGATAAACGAGAAAATTATTGGAAAATTGCGGTTGAATATATGTCAACTTATAATTGCTGCCTAGACGCTGTTACTTATAAACAAGAGTTGACTTATAGCAAAATGTTTTAGATTTTCAATAGTTTTGAGTTACTTTTACGAATAGTCGAAAAACAGTGTTAAAAGGCGTGTAAATCCGTAGGATTACTATCTCTTATTGAAACAAATGTATAATATTTTCTTTCTACTAGTTTAAGATTGAGAACTTTTAGATATAAAACAAAAGCATGTGTTTTATATCATTGAACCTAGTTTAGTATTTCGCTTGACCAAAACCCATTTCTAACTTAAAGTTTTATTAGAGTATACTCTTTAGACTATATGGTTTATTTTACCAATAGTATCAACAATAAAACCTTTGGTGGTTCGATTATCCGCCTCTTGATTAAAAGTCCGCGGTTATTAATTATTTCGTTAATATTTAGCAAATATTAAGAAATTTAGCCTTCTCGGTAATACCTTATGTGTTTAGCGTGCTTTCCAACGGGGACATGACCTGCCCCTTCGTCTCCTTCCTTCAACAGCCCGATTGAAGACCTTTCTCGCAGCAGCTTTTCATCCACATTTACAACAAGGCCTAGACAGCGGAGCAGCTGGATGTTAATTCCCTTTACTATGGTACGTTCAGTTCGTCGTTCCATCAAATGCGGTAGTCGTTACTGACGGAGTACTTTCCGCTCAAACATGCTGCATCTGACATCGTCATCAGCTTCAGAGCCATTATGCAAATCGGGAAAAGAGAGCGTGTTGTGGACTGTTAGTTTCATCTGACAGACTCATTTGCCTATTGAGACCAAAGTAGAATCTATTGGCTAAAGTGATTCTCCTATTGGCTAAAGTGATTCTCCTCTTGATCTCCATGCTGACATTTTTTTTTTTTTTGACGGTAGAAAAAATCCTTGACAACTTCAAAAGTATGCTTTCTAACATCAATCTGAAGGTCAACCGCAGCGACCTCGAAGAAAACATAACACTCGAAGAAAACATAACACATAACATAACGTCATTACAAGTCACCATTCCTTTATTAAAACCTGTACATTTCTTCTCTCATTAACTTAAAAAAGGAATGGTAATGACTTCTACATAGCTACAGAATGCATTAACTCAACATTTTCTAATATCGACTTGGTCCACATACAAAGTTACAGTCGGTTTGCTCTTAATTGTAGTTGTAAATTGTTTAAATTGATAAAATTTGAATGTTTTTTAGAATAAAATGAGACCATAACATGCTTTTAATAACTTTCACGGTCACGGTGGAGCTTCCTACGTAAGTGTTCATATTTCAATCATACAATTACAAACAAAAAACACTAATCAATCCCCTTTTAATAAAAAGTGAACGAAAAAAATTTTGAGTATTTTGAGAGGAAATGGGACCTATGTAGTATACTGTCTTTCATAGTGATCGATTGAACGGTATAGAGAAATGTGTTACAGGCCTGTTACAACAGAGTGAATAGCATTAAAACTTTGTCCATGAATATTTAGTATATAAAAACAAGGGACACTTTTCAGGATGATCGAAGCCTTTTGATCTCAAATAAATAAATTTGAATAAATAATTTTTAGCTACATAATGATTCCAAGAAAAAGTTAGTGGAACAACATGATAGAATGGTTTAGTTAAAACACCCTAATAGCATAAAAGAAAGTATTTCTTCAAAAAACTATGTCTAACTGTTCTATTTTCTAATGCCCACAACTTTTGCATAGTCTGCCTTGATTTCACACCATTTAAAAAACGACACGGAAACGCGCACGAAACGCGAAAGCACTTAGTGCTTAGTTCGAACGGTTGTTCGAACCTCTATTCTGGATTCGCAACGTTTCGCTCTTCTAATCGTTAGCTTGTAGAACTTTTCACGCGCATGCGATAAAAAATTGGCAGTCGCATGCGAATATAGCGTTAATGCAACGACGACGACGACAAAGTTGCCACTTGGCGCGTTCAACCAACTGGCTCGATTTGCTGACGCAGACGACGATGGCGACGCCGACGCCGCCTTCTGAGCATCTATCGGTCGGTACGAGATCGGTTCTTGGCAGCGGCAAAAGTTTACGTTTACGTGAATGCGAACAGAGATTAATATGTCCAATTACTGTGACAAAATCGCAAAATGTTGTCTGCATTCTAGACAACAAAAACCAAAAAGAAAATAAGAGGCAAAAAAAAAAAATGATATAATAAGTGGCGAAAAATATGCAAATTGTGGAAATGGGCCTGTTGCAGGGTTTGGGTTGTGTCGGTGGCGGTGGTGGCGCTGGTGGTGCTGCTGCTGCTTCTGAGATTCAGACGCCGCCGACAGATGAAACAGGCAACGCGTGCGCTAATTAGCAGCTGGGGGCTTGCACCCAACAAAAAAGTGAGCTAATTTGTGGAAAAGGCAAGTCTACACGTCGCTCTTTAAATGCAGCCCCCTTGTGGCAGCTCGCGGAAACTCTCTGAAATTATTTAAATATGCGCGCAAGCATTTTCCATGTCACGTTCGCAAAACAAAAAAAAATAGAAAAAAAACAAAGTTTTTTCACTTATAATTTTTTGTGCACATAAAATTAATTTCTTGTCGTCTTTTGTTGTGTTCTGTTGTTCAAACATGTGGGGCAACAGCGTCAACGCCAGCAACAGCAACAGCAACAACAACATGGCGACATCTCACCTATATGACGAAACAAAATGGCTGCCATGACCGGAAAAGATTTTGTAACAGCTGCAAAAGCAACAGCCAAAAAGCGTGCTCCCATTTTTATTTCTTGTCAGTTTGCGTTGTTATTGTTGCTGTTGTAGTTGTTGTACATATCATTTAGACTTTTTATTATTAGTTGTTGTTGTTTTGTCTAATTTGAACATTTTGCCGGCTAGGCTGGCACGTAGCTCGCGGCTTTTGCATGAGCAGAGACAGTCGACAGTCAGTCCAAGTTGCAAGTAAACATTGGCAAGGAACATGTTTTTTTTTTTTGTTTCAACTTTTTCTAAATAAATATTTTTAATTAAAATTTGTCCAACGTGGCTGACAATAAAAAGCGGGGTGTAAATGTTGCTGCCACAAAGAGACGCGAAATGAAAAAAAAACACCAAAGAAAAGTTGTAAGACAAATGCTAACAAAGGCCAGCTGCTAAAAAGACAAGAGATCTGAGTTTTAGTTTCAGCATTTAAAATTCCAAACTTAAGAGTCTAGAATATGCGTTAATTTAAGGCATATAACAGATCTTTAATTTGGGTAAAGGAATAATACTTCTTTTAGGTACTCATAAAAGCCGTTGAACGAAAACTTTGGATCTTCCGATATTACATTCAATTTGACTGCAACAAAGCTCAGTTGGGTATAGGCGCCCACCTAGAGAATGAGCATACAAATTTGGATGAGTGACTCAACACTGGCGACAATGAGTTGGTAGCGATATGGATAGATCAGTGAATTCCTATTGGAATCTTTCCTCTATTCTAGCTTAATACGTATGACCCCCTGGTATGCGTCAATTACCATGGTATCAGTCCTCGTTCTATCGGATATAAGCCCCTATCGAGCGTATTATGTGAGAGACTAAATCCATTGGTAAAAGCACCACATCAGTGAGGCCATCGACCACAAATCCACACTATGCCAAATACTGGAAAAGACCCACAAATACCACATGGATACCCACCATCCCTTTGTCGACTATAAAGCAGCAATTGATAGCCCATTGAGGGATCGCGTATATGCCGCATTGTCTGTTTTTTTTAGAATGACATTGAACAAAAACTCCGTCAAGTTAGGAAAAAATCCTCTCTTACCTCGTGTTACTGAGCGAAGCTTCAGATAAGGCGATACACTCTCCTGCGACCCCTTACGAAAGGCCGAAGTACATCGGAACGGAAGTTATTATAAAACTTTAAGAGTATACAGTTGCTCGCCTACCCAAATGAAACCAGTAACCGGAGCCTTTGCGTCTATTTAAACAGGAAATCTGCCAGGGTGAGTCTGTTTGTAAATGAGAGCACGGCAGAGCATATGTTTTCTTCGAGTAGAGAGACGTCGTGATTGGACTCTCAGATTGATACTGAAAACTATACCTTTGATGTTGTCAAGGAATTCGTCTACCTTGGCACCACCGGCACGATAAAAATCAATGTCAGCATAGAGATCAAGCAGAGAAACACACAAGCAAATAGGTATTTCTTTGGTCTCAGTATGAGATATGATGATTAGACACCGATTTCGTCAGGCGAAACTAACTAACTATCCTTCCTGTTTTGCTCTATGGCGCTGAAGTTTGGAGCGTTTGAGCTCCCCAAGATCTTTGGTTTTTTACGCGTTGGCTAAGACCACTGCATTAGATAGAATGACTTTATGAGCTCTACCACGTTATTGAAATAGCCAAGCCAATTAATATCCAGCGGCTCCGCTGGCTAGACCCTATTGTACGTATGGATTGTTGTTTGGGTAACTGCCCTTAGTGTTATCTGTCGCCAGAACCACTTATGACACCTCAAGGTTATACAGTGTATGTCCCAAAGTAAGCAGCTAGCGAGGCTAAAATTTTAGGTATGTGGATGATCTGTGTGAAGATGGTGCTTTCGATGTGCAGCTACTTTTACAAAGTCATTTTGAAATTTCGACGCGTAACTTAACCGAGAGCTCTAACCAGCACTGTGGAACAGTCGGCATGCAACTGACGTATATATCGTTGTTTATAAAACGAACATGATCAGCGTAGCTTTAAGTTCTGGTGAATTGAATTTTAAAGATTTTAATATTAGCCATTGGCATATGGGAACTCTATATTAAAAAGGTGGGACACTGGCCAATTTTCAGGTTGAAAATGAAGCAGGAGAGTTTTTCATCATTGAACTGTTGGTAAAGTAAATAAAGACACAAAAATCAGATATTTAAAAAAAAAAATCGAAGAAGAAACAACCCCACAATGTAAATAATAGTAAGGAAATTTTCGTCAGTAAGTAGTGCGGGAACTACTTACAAGCAAGTAGTTTGTGGAGTACCCCTGAAGTACTTACCAGTGCTAAACACATAAAGTAAGCGGTACTCGAACTATATAATTATGCTGCAAAATGATACTTATGTAAATAGGAATTCTATCATTATGGTTTTGAGCTGAAAAAAGCTCACTGCAGTTGTTTTGACTAATTTTTTTTTTCAGTGCACCTTTAAAGATAAAAAGCCCAATACGTTGTTAGTATCAGCTCGTTTCTCAATTGCAAGTTGCAATCCACCTTATCGCACCGGCTCCGTTAAAGCAACATAGCTGTAAATCACATACTATAACTATTATAATATACTTTTTTTTAAAGCAACCGTTAATTTGTCCGCCGCAGTGACAAAGTTGCTATGTAAAATGCCATGCCAATATACAGGCCATGATTTAGTGGAATTTCAATAGCAAATTTATTTGCACAAAAAAATGCTGGAAAAAATCAAGAAAAATATTTTAATTGATTCTTTGGCAAAAGTGTGGGAAGCAGCTCCGGGAACCAGAAGCAGCTACAACAAGTAGGTAACTAAAAGAAGAAAGTAAATACCAAAAACTCAAATGATATATCGATTTGTGCGCTGTTATTAAATACTTGTACAAAGTCAAAGAAAAAAAAAAAACCACAGAAAAATATGCCAAGCAAAAGCAGCAAGCACATCAATTTCTGGCCTGGTCAGGACTGGCCACTGCGGCCTGGTCATAAAGCATGAGAAGGAGTCAGAGGAGCAGCAACTGAGCGAACGCATAATTAATGCGAAAACCAACGCACTTGAGCGTCAGGCGGTGCGCATGCGTAAGGCGAACCACAACAACAAGTTCAGCAGGAGCAACAACGGCAGCCGCAGCCGCAGCAGCAACTGGAAACAGCTCCCCACGCATGCGGCAAGGAGAAAAACGCAATGCGAATTCCGGAATTTTTAATAATTGCACTTGTTGCGTCCGAAAAAGAAGCAACAACAGCAACAACAACAACTACGTAACTGCAGTGGGAGACACCGACCAAGGCGACGATGAAGACGACAACCACAACGACTACAACAACGACAGCGACAACGTTGCAAGATGACGCGTCGTCCAAGTTAGCCGTTGCTGTTGCTGTTGCTGTTGCAGGTGCAAGCCGCAACGTAATGGCCGCAGCAGAGTCAGTCAAGAGACGGCTGCCGCTGCGTCTGCATGACCAGCCTGACTAGCCCCGCTCCGTGCCCCCTAACTGTCCCTGCTCCATACCCCCGCTGACACTACGCGTGCTCGTTTGCGAGATAAATTATGTCGCTAATGCAAAGTGCTCCGCTTTATGCAGGAGAAGCAACGGCAACAAGCCGCTGAGACAACGCACTGCGTTTGCTTTTTATCTCTGACTCCGACTTCCACTTCGACTCTGTCTCGAGACTGTGGCATTTCTTGGTCGCTTGTCGCCAGAGTCTCTGGTCACTTGGAGTAGGCGTAGGCCATCTTAGCGGTACAACTGGCCAACACAGCAAAAAGAGCGAATTGATAAAGCGACATCGTTAGTTCTGCGATGTCTGGCCGCTAATTACCCACAACTGCAGCTCTTTTTCTTTTCTATCATTACTGTTGTTGGTTTTAGTGGCGGCGTGGGAAAATTCTTTGGCAGCTAATGCCAAACAAATGGAAAACTCTAATTCAAAATCAATGTCAATGTCAGTAAGAGAATAAGGGAGAGACAGAGCCCGAGACAGTGAAAGAGACAACAACAACTTTACTTGGCAGACATTTTGTTAATGTGTTTAACAAGCAAAAGTGATAAATAGCTTAGCAGAAATTAATAGCCCGGCCAAGAACAAGAACAAGTGCAGCATCAACTTACAATAAGATTGTCCAGCCAAGTTGCTGCCGTAGACTATTGGCAACGCCCAGACATTCGCCCCAGACAAGCGTAACAACAACTGCCCACAGCACAAGTTCAAGTGCAGCAAGTCCAAGCCAATATTGCAACTTGATAAGATGGCCAGTAACTAAACTAAACTAAAGTGTGTAAAAAAAAAACGCGAAAAAGTCAAGATTTGTGGTCTTAAAGTTTGAATACTCTTTCCAATCAGTATATCCAATATATATTTAACAAGGTAACGTCGTCGTTGCGACGTCAGCAGCGCAGTTTCCTAGTTTTTCATTCTCTTGCGAATTTCAATGAGAGTGGTTGTGTTGTCGCGCATGTTATTTCAGTTTATGTTATGTATTTACATATACAAAGCACCGTATCGCACTTTACAACACTTTTCACAAAATTCCACTATATTATGAAGCAAGTCGCATAGGGTTGCAGTCGATAAAATTAAAGGGCGATATTCTGGTCATAACAACCCGTTATCGGGTTACGGCGTGATGTCAATACATTCTTTCATTGGAATTTTGGTTTTACATGGTGGGTCCCAAACTTATTATGCTAAAGTTGCGGAACACTTGGGAAAACTCTTGGAAA
Organism: Chymomyza caudatula; assembly: GCA_035041775.1. Classification (NCBI taxonomy): domain Eukaryota; kingdom Metazoa; phylum Arthropoda; class Insecta; order Diptera; family Drosophilidae; genus Chymomyza; species Chymomyza caudatula. Next base: position 5,609,057 of record JAWNKW010000146.1, read on the forward strand.
TAGTCTTTTGAATGTCCAAACTACTCAGAAAGTCGACTCAAAACAAAAGTAGTCGATAAATCAAAAAAAAAAATTTCTTGCGGTAAGCGGCATTTAACATAAACACAATCGTGCGGTGACACTCTAATACAGCACGCGAGCTAAAGAACCCGAATCAGGCCACCCTAAGCGAGCCTAAAGTTGTTTCGCATCCAAAAGAAGTGTAATGTGTATTTTACTGTTTTTCCCAAAGAGCATGAAAGTAATAGAGTGGAAAGGTGACCATTCCCAAGGCAGTGCATACATGTGCCTAGTTTTTCCTCTTTCTCTTTCTCAATTTTGGCTACGAGTGAGTCGGTCTAACAGACACAGCAACACAAGATGCATGTACACTGCCTTGAAATTGGTCTCTTTTCAGCAAAAATTTTGAATATTTTTAGGGTTTAGAATTTAGAATATTCACTCTATTATTGTCATGGTTTTTGGTTTTTGTATAGGAACCGGTATAACCGGTAAACAAATATCGGTTTATCAAATCGAAACCGATACTATTATAAATAAAAAACCGAAACAAAACCGTTTACCGGATCAAGAGTGCCGGTAAAATCGTAATCGTAACCGTATCCGAAATAAGTTTCGGTTTAAATTCATGTTTTTTTGTATGAACGGTTTTTTGGCTGTAACAGTTGTTTTTTTGTGTTATGGTGAAAGGAGAAAAGTTAAATAGATCCTACGGTAATTAGCTAAGTGTGCCAGGTAGAATTCTGTTAGGCGTTTGAACCTAGCCTAACCCAACTTTCCAAGACTATATACATCATTGAACAAGTATCTTGAATTGAGACCAAGAAAACACTTTTTTAACAAAATCTTAATTGCTTAATAATTCTTTTTTAAATCGCCATTTAATACGAATATTACTTAGTCTTACCAAAATAATGACATTTTGGTGTCTACCGATATGCCTTTGTTGAAAGTTTTGAAAAATTTTGAGAACAAATTTCTATTTAGTTAGTTTTTGAGACAAAAAAAGGAGCTACGCTTTGGGTGTCACCAAGCTCTTTGCAAAGCTGTAAGACCCGATTCGAAGAAACAGAAGCGTGGGCTTCTGAGCTCCTCCACTCGAAGACTGCGCCTTTTTGCTCTCTGCCTCTCTCACGCTCTTGATGCCTTTGATTTGCTGTTGACACAAATGCTGAGTAACTGAGCGCCTTTGGCTATTGCTCCTGTTGCTGTTGTTGCTGACGATGTTGCCAACAAACAAGAAACAGGGCTGACTGCCACTTAAGACAGTCTGGCAAACAATGTGGCATCATCATCTTCATGGCCATTCTATGTCGCGCCAATGCCATTGCCATTGCCACTGTAGCTGTAGCTGTAGCTGAAGCTGTCGCTTTTAGCTAGGCCATGTCCATGTCCATGTTCACTGCCAGCTTGGCAGCTTTATGATCTGTATGTTTGAGGGTCTGTGTCTTAAAACTGGCTGCCCTCCTGGCACCCACCCGAAGGCAACACGCACAATCAAAAAGCAATCACCCACAACATTAAAGCAAATTTAAAGCACATAATTTAAAAGAACATAAGCCGCTCACTATTGCAGCTTTCCCAGCAGATGTGTATATCAACTGGTAGATGGAGCGGGAACGGGAACTGCAGCGGCAACTGAAACGCTTACAAATGAAATGAAATCCTTGCCGTGCACATTAACAGCTCATTGGCACTACTGTAGGGGGTCGGGTTGGTTTGTTGGTTTGTTGTCTGGTTGGTTGGCTTGTTGGATTCCTTGCTTGTCTGACTGCTCCAGAAGCACAATAGCAACAACAGCAGCAGCTCAGAGACAAATGCAAAGTGGCGCCGCCGACGCTCACTTGGTTGTTGTGCTGGTTGTTGTTGTTGCCACTTGGGTCTGGGTTGGCTGCCTCTTGGGCAGCGAAATAAGTTATAAATTTTGCAACCGTTGATGGCGCATATTATGATATCATTTTACAACTTGTGCAGCGTAGCCTCTGACTGGGACTGTGACTCTCTGGGTCTGACTGCGACTCCGACTTGGTTGCCCTTATGCAAATGGTTGTTGTTGCTGCGGCTGCCGCGCAAATTAATGTTGTTGCTGAGTTTAAGAGCCTGACGCTGAAGTTGCCACATATGTATATATAGTGGCCCTGGTCTGGCTTCAGCTGCTGTTCTTGTTGTTTCTCCAGTTGTTGTTGTTGTTGTTGTTTTTGGTGGTGTGGTTGTTGTCAGTGAGAGCTGACCTTCCCCCACTTTAAGAATTATTGTTATTATATGCGCTGCAGCGATAAAAATCGCAGATGCCACACAATCGTCGTGGAGACAGCATGAAATACGGCGCATGCAACACACACGGATACGGACACATAACAACGTGCACCCAAAAGCTGGCAGTGCTGACATATGTGTGTATCTCTCCTGTGTGTGTGTGTGTATTTAAAATAATTATAATTGCTCCCACGATTTTCTGTTCCAAGAATGTCGCCGCTGTCGCTTGTAGCTGTTGTTCTTGTTGCAGTGGTCAGCACGCATTTTAATGGCTGTTGTTGTTGTCACTACGCCTGCTGGCTGCTGTTGGCCATGTTGCATGTTGAGGCCATTTCATTTTAACGCATATTAATTTCAGGATTTTATACTCTGTTATTTTTATTGTGACATTTGATTAATTGACGACATTTAATTACAACGACGGCGTAAACTTTTTCCACAGACGCTCCACATCTCCCGCTCTCTCTCACTGAGCTTGCTCTGCGTTATCGCAACTCATTTATCGTTGGAAAAATTATGACGCTGCTGATTGCTGGCGCGCGCTTTTTTTTATATATATAAGTATATATATACATATATCTGATCATGATCAGCGAGAGCGCGACACATGTGGGGGTGATTTTTAAATGCGGACTTTATGGCTTAATGGCTACAACTTCGCTAAAAACTGGTGCTGCACTTGCCAGACGCAACTTGCGGCAACTTGTGGCACAGTCAAATTGATGACTCATTTGAATTGCCTGTTGCCTGTTGCTGACGCTCCGCTCAATTTGTTGGCAATACATTATGACTTAGTCGTTGGCAGACGGAAATTCAGTTCGAACGCAAGATGATTAAATGCTACATGACAATAAACACTTTATCCATATTGTGGCATAAGCAAATTACGAGCTGCCACATGACAGATTATGGGCTATAATCATAGCGGGTGGTAGGACCACCCCATAGCACTTGCAGGTACAATCGGAAAGTGGCGAAAAGAACGTGCATTTCCCTAACCCTTGAATACCGTCTATTATAACTCTAGGTTAACACAATTATAAAGAAAATCAATTCTGCAACTTAACAAGACGTTCTAAGTGCAGAAACCCACAATAAATTATTCTTCGGTGCAGATTTTTTAAATTTACCGAAGGGCTATGCCGTGTTCTTCTCGAGGTATATCATAATCTTCTCCTCATCATCCCTCTCTGCCTTTACCACTTAGCAATTAAATTTTTTACTGGCTTAATAATTTCAAAGATAATTTTTCTGTGTAGAAATTATAGCACTTATGAGAATCAAGAAGGACAGTTGAGGACTCACCAATTTATTGCAAACCGTTCATCAACACAACCTGCAAAGTACTCTAAGTACCTAAGAAGTATATACAGTGAGATAAAGAATTGTAGATTTTTTTCTTAAATTTTTTTTTGCCCCGGGTGTTTAACCTTATTTGGTATGCATTTGAGAAGGTGTACTATTGCAATAGTATCTTCATTGATATCTTCATTGATATTCAGTAAACTTTCGAATTAATTTGGATTGTTACACTATAAGCATTTTTCATGCTCGCTTTCTTCATCCTATTCTTGCCTGGCGGGTTACGGCCTGGTGGTGAGTCCAACACACTACCTCTTAAAGTCCTGGGGAGACTTTGCTGTGCACATTAGGTTCCTAACAAATGATGCTAGGAAGCATCACGTGGAAGTTGTGCATCAACTTGTTTATGATAGAAGCAGAGATCAGTGAGCTTTACCCTACCAAAACCTGCTTCCTACTTTTGAATTTTGCGAACTTCCTTGCTGAATCGCAAATTGCTGTCAAAACCACCACTTCAAAATTTTGGTTCAACTCTGTGTTGGGCCCGGCTATATACACTTTATACATAGCGTCTCTACCATTATAGTCATAGGATATCTGTCTTTATCCTGATAGAATGCCGTTAGCGTTTTATACTAATGAGATTTGTGTGTTTTAATGGTTCTCTTCAGGGTATAAGACTACCGATGACTTGCATCAGCTTGATTCTGGTTGAGAAATATGACGTGAATAGTGAAATAAGTAATTCGATGCCATTATCTTAAGAAAATGTTCTTCACCGTCGGAAGTTCTTAACGGCGCTCCTATAACGCAGACTACCTTCTTCTACTTGACTGGCCATAGCAACCCGTTGCCGGGTTACGGACTAATGTAGGCCAACTCTCCTGGCGTCTCATAACATCTTCGACTGGGAGGGGGGCTTTACGCGGTATATTATATTGAATTTTCAGGAACATATTAAAACTAATGGAACGGTTCGTTGGAAGGTTGTAAAACTAAAATGTGAATGGTTGGGTTGTCATTGCAACCTTGGTACCCCGTTCATGGTAGACCAAACATAGTTCTCCTCAAGTTGGTATAATGATAGACTCACAAACCACAAGAACAGGCTTATTAGTCCCATCGTAGTATCTATCAGGCAGCTAAAGCGACTCTGACTCTTAATGACGTCATAAAGTTCAGTTGAGTGTAAATATATATTGATATCTCATAATGATGTCTTAGTATCCTGCTGACTTATGCCTTCGTCTTTATAATGATGTCTTATGATAATAGAAGAACTGAAGTGTTGATACTGGTGACTGCTATATGGCAGTGATTGTGATTTGCATTTTGGTTTAATTTGTCATTTGACATATGAGTTTTAAAATAAAGTCCTACACCCAATTTTGTAAGGCAGACGTGAAACTGTCAGGCGTGCAAGGTCTTTTAATCTTCATAGTATACACTTTTTTCACTACTAAATCAATAAAATTTAAATTCACACAATCTCAAAATAGCCTTACAATAGTGTATTTAAAAAAAAAGAACCCAAAATCAACAAGATTTTTGTGTCTGTTCGCTGTCTGACACTGAGTAATTTGCATGTGCGTGCTACACGGCGTATGAGTAATATGTGCAATGTGCCATAATACAAAATTAGACGCAGACAACAACTGACAATAATCGTGAGAGACATTTAGAGTGAGATGGCAGATAAGATGCAGCGTTAACGCACTTGTCGCACCTGCAAGCCATAAGAAGCGGATAGCCAAGTTAACAACAGATGACCAACAATTTTTATGGCCTGTGGCAACAAGCGCGGCTACAGTAATCACATTAAGATAATGCCCACAGAACGACTGCAACAACGTTGTCGTCTTCGTCAAATGTCCTGCGATCACTTTCGGTTGATAAACGATAACACCGAAAGTTTCTGTCGTCATCGTCAACTACAACAAGAAGAAGAAGAAGAACAACAACTACTACTATAAGTTTGCTGCAGTCACTTGACAGCCAAAATATTAATGCTTTTGCTCGAAGTTGGTTGCAGCGCCTTCTAGAACGTATCACATGATAATCTTCATGCATCACTTTAACGTCAGAAGCAGTTGCAACCACGTTGCAGTTGCAGTCAGTTAGTTGGCTGAGCTTAGCATGTTGCTGCACCGGAAGCATTTTATTGCAAACTTGCGCCTCGCTCCGATTTTCTTGCGCTGATTATTTCACCATCGTAAATTCCACTTTTGTGTTTGTAAGTGGGCTGGAGGAGGAGGTGGAGCAGCGGTAGAGGCAGGGCACGCGCTGACTGTGGCTTGTTTGTAACAAATGTGCCGCTGATAGTAGCAGCAACAACATTTGCAACAGGCAGCAAACAGGTGCCCGTTGCACGTTGCCTGCTGCCTGCCACCTCCTGCCACTTTAAGTAGCTGAAGGTGTTGCTCTTGTTGCTGCTGCTGTGTGTGTCTGTCTCGCTGTCTACAAGTCAAAAAGGTGTGAATTGGCCAAGTGGCCGCTGGCTACGCCAACGAGTCCACCAACTTTGGCATCGAATTTCAAACAAAATCTTTTAACCTTTGTTGTAGTTGTTGCTGTAATGCCTGCCCGGCATTAGATACTTTGCTGCTGCTGCCGTTTCGCGTGGGTCAACGTTGCAACCACATTTTCCTAGACATGTTGCTGATACAATTGCCTTGATATGCGGCACATTTCACGCTGCAGCGCATTTTGTTTAGCAAAATTTTTATCTTTGCGATATCTAATACACAAGGCATAAGGTTAACGTGCATTTTGGCCAATTCTGGCTGATTGCAAGCCAAGTAGAAGACACCACAAAAAAACAAGAAAAACTAAATACCACAAATAAAACTAACCACAAACACAAAAGCGCCGCATTGCAGGACGCGTACGTGGTTAGCAAATTTATGTTACCAACGGATGTGGCAGTGGCAGCACCAGCAGAGGCATCTGCTATGTTGCACATAAAGTAGGCATGACAACAGCAACAACAACAAGGACAGATGCTAACGGCGCCAAGTGTGTTTTTTGGTTAACACACATAAAAATCTTGTCGCCTTTGCGAGCAGCCAAAAGAATGCTCAGCCAACAGCAGACAAACGCCCTCCATGCATACAACAATAACAACAGCAAGTGAGAGTATTACAGCTGACATATTGGAACTACAAGTTACTCTTTTAGCAGGATTTCGAGCTGGAAATATTGAAAACTGAGTTTGTTTTTAAAGGTTCCACTCCTTGAGTTCCGCCGCGGAGAACGTCCTTGGATTCCAACGCCCACTGCCGAGGAACCAATGATACGATCAGGAGTGTCGCGAAGCCACTGCAGTAATGCAGTAACGCCGCCTAAAGAAGGACCCTGGAGTCGGCTGCTACGCGATCTGTGCGAGATCACTATCGGGAAATGAAGAGGATGGAGAGACGCGAGATGTGCACGAGCAAGAATGACGTTAGGAAGTTCTTCCAAAGAGTCAACCATTTAGTACCGGACCGTTTTCCTGTAGAGAAGCAGAGGGAAATCTGGTAGTGGACGCACAGGGTGCACTGAGGTTGTGGACGAAACACTTCTCTGGCTTGGCTGGTGCAGATGCTATGGCTAGATAAGAGCATGCCCGATGATTGGAACCTTGGTGTCCTCTGCCCGTCAAAAAGAGTGATCCCACGGTGTGCGCTAACTACCGTGGTATCAGTCTACTTTCTATTGCATATAAGGTCCTATCAAGCGTATTGTGTGAAAGACTAAAGCCGTTTGCGAAAGAGCATATTGGACCGTATCAGTGTGGTTTTATGCCTGGTAAGTCCACCATAGACCAGATATTCACACTACGCCAAGTCCTGGAAAATACCTACTAGCACCAAATTGACACACACCATCTCTTTATCGATTATGAAGCAGCATTTGATAGCCCGTAGAGGGATCGCCTATATGCCGCACTATCTGAGTTTGGTATCCCTGCAAAGTTGGTACGACTAGCCATTTGATACCAAGCGAGGTTTTAGACAAGGCGATGCCCTCTCCTGCGATCTCTTCAAATTTTTGATGGAGAATGTGTTGCGAAAGGCCGAAGTGAATCTTTACGGCACTGTATTCTATAAGGGTGTCCAGTTGCTTGCGTACGCAGATGATATCGATATCGTCGGGCGTACAAAGCGAGCGGTTACCCGAGCCTTTGCGGCTATTAAAAGAGACTCCGCCATGGTGGGTCTGGTGGTAAATGAGAGCAAGACGAAGTATATGCTTTCTTCAAGTAGAGATACACATCGGTTGACTCTCAGATTGAGAGTTATTGGAAAAGGCTCGCGCAAAGCAGAGACGCTTGGAGGAGAGCTTTATATCAGGCCGTAACCCGGTAACCGATTGTTATGGGCAGTTTAGTAAGTAAGTAATCTTAAGATTCTATTATATATTCTCAACTCTTACGTGAAGTTATGCAATTGAATATGATTGTAAATCTGGCACAGATCATTTTATATAGCGTTCTTCAGTAGTTCCCTAATCTTTAATTGAGTGTTGCATACATTGTCACAAATCTAGCGATGCACTTTATCAATTTTGTACTTAAAGGGCAGAGCCAGTAAGCATAAGCGACAACAATAACAGGGTTGCCACGTAAGGCGCATAAATTGCATAATTTTTGACTGACTTTTGTTGGCTCTTGGAATACCCCACGTCGTCGTCGATGTTGTTCTTCTTGTTGTTAGTCTTGCTTGGCATTGCATTACTTGGCAGCAGTCAGTGTATGTGTAAACCCAATCTATGTAGGTGCCAGCCGCCATTTTTTTTTGCTGCTTTCTTTAGCATTTCCGCTTGCATAAACTTTAAGCGTAAAAAATGAAAATTCAACAACAAACGGCTGCATGGAAATCCATGGAAAATTCATATAAATTCGTGACTCGAACATGACAATATGCTGCAGTCAGCAATGCTTATTTGTATGAGTATATTTTTGTGAGTGACTGTGTGTGTATGTGTGTTTGTGGCATATAAAATGCGTTCGTTCAGAAGTTAAGTGCAATTGGCTTTGATAATTTACAGCGACTGCTTTATATTTTCGGTTGGATTTTTTTATTTTGCATGTCATATTTTTGGGCGCCACGCCCACCAGTAACTGTCTGTTAATATACGCGTAATTACATGTCATTATACACAACAATGCTACAACAACAATAACTCATAAGTAATAAACCACAGCGAAGAGTAACTGGCCCGCCTCTCTGTGTGTGGCTTACGTTCAAGCTAGGGACTCAAAACTGGTTCGTTCAGCGGATTTTATCGATTCGAGTGTGTTTCGAGAAAAAGTCACAAACCTTGCGGAGTACTTACTTACTCTCAAACAATCGAAGAGCTGATTGAGCTCTATTAAGTAAAACGGAAAGGATGAGCGTCTTGAGGAGGATTAACATCATATGGCAAGAATGATCTCTACTACCAAATTGCTAACTGATATCAGAGTAACATTGACAATTTTCGTTGTCAAGAGAGACTGAATCCTTGGAAGACGAAATCCATCCAAAGTATAGTTTTCAGTGGGCAAAAGTTACACTTTGCCCTACTTTCATTAACAAACAGTAACACTTCGATTGATACGATTAGTGATTTGAATACTATCTGCACAAGCACTTTTCATGTAAACCGCCATATTGAAATACACTCACCATCAAAGTTAAACTGAGAAAGAAATTCACACGCATTGGCAACTAAGAACTTGCATTGGCTACGGGGCACTAATTCGAAACTTCAGCCCTGTTACGAGCAAGAAACGAGAATGGAGAACCCTATACGAGGCCAACCAAAGTTTGCAATGAAGATGGATTTTCAACAAATGAAGGCACAGGCCATCAAGTTGCGGCACCGTGAAAGCAAGAAATACATTGCGATTGCGGATATAAATCTGGACACCAATAACCAAAAGTAACAGTACCCCCCACCGCCCCCCGTATGGTTAGCGGGTTAGAGAATACCACCTCAACAGGTCAAAGCTTATCGTACATTGATAGAAAAATGACGTTCGGAAATTATGCACAAATGGGCATGATTTTTCTTATTTGTGGTCTTAATTTTGTGGGTATAAATCGAGACCGCTGGTGCTTGATTTTGTTCGAAAAATGTACCCGCATGTTCTAATTTTACCGGAATAAGCACGTCGTTCTTGAAATACGAACAATTGTGTACAATTTTGGTAGAATTTACAACAAGAATAAGAATTTTTATTTCTTTCCTTTGCTTTGCTTTTAACTTACATGTTTATACTTGGGAGAGAGAGCGAGAAAGAATAGTATATCGCATTGCGCATCAGATGAGAGGATTGCGAAAATAATAAATTTGTGGTGTTGTTGTTGCTTCGCATCTGCGTGAGGACTTTATTAGAAGAGGCAGAATTCAAATTTTACGTTAATTAGTGCGGTAGTTGGTCCGATTTTAAATCAACTTGACACAAATAATATAACTGATCTAATTTTGATTGCGCTAACTAAACTCGCTCTTTAAAAGTTAGTTTCTATGACTATGTTATTGGATTTTTGAGCTTGTAATAGGTTCTTCAATAAATGTTTGTACATATAAACGATGCATGCTAAGACAAATTTAAAATTAATAAATTTTTTTTTGTATTTATATATCATCTATGTATTTACATACATCAAAATTAGGAAAATTACTTTTGTGCTGAAATGCAAAGACTAAAACTGTGTTTTATGTGTTATTTGTATTTTCTTCAGTATTGCCTTTGGCATATGTCCTACTCAAGTTTGTATGTTTCTCTATTTCATGTTCGTTCTCGGTACAGTCACACCTGAGAAAGTTGGACACCCTTAAAAGTTAGCCACCTGCATATGTTAGACAAAAATTCTTCAACAGTCCGTGGCCAACTTAACCATGTTTGACTGTATTTGCGTATTGCATACGCTCTTTCAAACCGATACATACATGACCCTTTCCTGGTTTACTCTCATTGAACTTTTGGCGAGAGAGATCAAGCTGGCTCGATATTTCAATGCGAGCCGCATTGATTATAGTCGCTGTGAAAATTGTGAAGAGTGCGGACGTACAGTTTGTAAAAATGTCAAGCCCAGTGCAGTGTAATACTTGTGAAACACAGAAAAAAGAAAATTTGACGCCAGTGGATCCCAAAATGCTGGATTTTGTAAATTTATTGAAAATGGAGGAAGTTTTGCCGTATTTACAAGGTAAGTTCAGTGGATATATGTTGCATTTTACAAATTTTTTTACACACACACACATACATGTGTACATGCATTAATGGCAAAATTAAATAGCTGTGCTAGCTGTAGGTACATATACATATATGTATATGTGAAAAAAAGTAATATATACATAAAATAGCTGTTTCCATAAAATACATACACACATATGTATACATATACATATATACATATTCTATGTACATATATACAAATAAGTTGTGTGGATAACAACAAGAAAGTCAGCCGACGCGTCGGTACAGTTGCGTATATTTTACTTTGATTTTGTATTAGCAGCCAAAAGTGCAAATAAATATCAAACGTGTGATTGAATTGGTGAGCAATGCTCTGCGCAAAACCAGCATCAACCGCAGCGTCACAACATAAGTAAAAGGAAAAGCCAAGCTCGACAAAAGAATGTGTCAAACAAATAAAAGTAAGCAGCAAGCATTTGTACACATATATTTTCTGCAGTGTATAGCTAACTCATTTACTCTTGCACAAGTAGTGAGCGGCGCCACAAGCTAGTTTTTTTTTACGCCGTGCATAAGACGTACTAAAAGACAAACGCCTGAATTTATACTTTTTCGTTTTAATTAATAATCACTAATTTTAAGTAGTTTATTTAGTTAATAATTGATAAAAACAGTGTTTTCATAACCTTCATTAGTTAAAAAAAAGTGTCCTATTGTATGTGTGTGTATTATTAGCGTATTTTATAATAACACTTCAACGTGCCAAAGTTTGCATTTACTTAAAATTTTTTCTTTAATAGATACGAAAGTCACGTATAATAGCCTTCGCTACATTGACAAGGACGATCTGCGAGAAATTATTCCACCCATAGGACTCCGAATTGAGTTTCGAGAAAAATTATTCAAATGAAGAAAGATTGAGGTAAATTTAGGAAAAACACGCAAATATATATATAATATACAATAATTTTAATTACTGAATTTAGCTTGCAGGTGACGACACCATATTCACGTCGTTTAAACTCAGATATCATTGGATCGGATCTAAACAGAGCCAGCTCAAATTGGAATGACGTATGCGACGAATGGAAGAAGACATATCACATGTAAATTCTTGATTGGACATAGAGCCGGACAAAGCAGCTATAAATTTATATTATATATATATTTAAAAAAAGTATGCACAACTAAAAATAAAAAAATAATTTTAAAAAAAGTGTTTCAATTTTTCATGAAATGAGCACATACTGTTCTAGATAGAAGAACATTATGTGCTTATTTCAAGCACAAATCGTTCATGAAATGAGCACAGGGTGGTCTAGATCCATGATCGTAATGTTCTCAAATCATGCCCAAATCGTTTATGGAATAAGCCCATGCTGTTCTAGATAGAAGAACATTATGTGCTTATTTCAAGCACAAATCGTTCTTGAAATGAGCACAGGTGGGTCTAAATACAAGAACATAATGTTCTCATATCATGCACAAATCGTTCATGAAATGAGCACAAGGGGTCTAAATACAAGACCATAATGTTCTCATATCATGTGCAAAATGCAAAAGACCGGCGGTCTTAATAATTACGTGCTTGATTTGAGACCGACCGGTCACGGTATCAAGAAAATGCGTACATAACAGACTTTCGTCAACAAATGGGCATGATTTCGGTAGTTTAAGACCGCTTTTTTCTATCAGTGTATGAGGCGACTAAAAATGATGGGTTCTTTCGAGACCAGTAGAGTCACCTCAGGCCCTAAAAGGGTTGTACGTAGTTTTTGGGACCCACCACGTAAAACCACAATTCCAATGAAAGAATGTATTTACATCAGGCCGTATCCCGATAACGGATTGTTATGGCCAGCTAAGAAGCAGAAGAGAACAGTACTGTCAGGCCGCAGGAATTAGAATAAACTCTCAGATAGTTCAGGAACTAGCCACAGCAACATTGCTCAAATGAAATGGCGAACTTGCAGGAAACGATGCTGGCAATCTCCTAATTGGGCCAACGGCATTTTGTGATTATGAAAGTTATACTATAAAGTAACTACAAAGGCGCTGTGTCACACCTTTCAGCACTATAACAGAAAATCTCGCTCGATATTAGAGTGCATGCTAATGAGAAGGGTTGCGCGATTTTACCGTACAAACGGTGCGAGTTTCGCTTGAAAATCTCAAAGGAACGAACTGCAAATTGAATCTGTTATCCAGGCTTCAACAAGTTCAAGCAGAGTCTTGTCTCCTTTACCTCTGTTAAGTTAAATAACAACTCGCAAATAAGTAAAAGCGACCTTAGAAAGCGGATAGGTTTATCTATTGGACATTGTAGACTAAAAAGAGGGCCTAAAAAAGCTCGGCAGCATTAGCTTTACCTGTCGGGAAGAGTCATCGCTGCTCATGCCCACTGAGGAGGTTGTATTGTGCTACCCAATTAGAACTTAGAGCTTTTAATTCAGAGATAAAACTAACAGGGAAGCTCTGGCTATGGATCCCAAGTGCCAAAACTCCCTAACATGATTATTATAATGTTAACTTCAGGGTCCCAAACTTTTAAACTTGTACAACATGATTTGCAGTTCCGCCAACTGTTTTCGTATCCCTGCTTTTGGCCCTTTTCCAGAGGTCATGTAATATTTAGCGGTTAAGCTATGAATCAATTTACAGACACAAACACAAAGGTAAGCGACCACATTTTGGTGAGGAGGAGCTGAAGGTGCCGTTTATCAACATAATGAGGAAACAACTTTGTGACTTATCAACGTCGTCGTTTTTCGCACAGCTCCGTTTTAACCTGTCAGCTCCGCCTCGGCTGGCAACCTGAGCAACCCAGCCCCAAAGTGTTGGCTAAAGTGTCAGAAATTTTCATTATCGCACACACACGCATACACGCGAAAAATGTCGTGCGGCATGCAACGTAGCCTGGCCAGAATAAAGCCAAGCAGACAGAGCCAAACCGCATCGAGCCCGGCCTGGCTTGGCCAGGACAGAAGTGTAGGACAAGACGGCCAGACTGGGTTGTAGTTGTAGTCTGGCCATATGGATGTGGCCGTGTCTGCAGCGTTTATGCCAAAATGGCAATGAGATAAATATAAAAATTAAACAAAAAGCAGGCGTTTTTTTTTCTGTTTCAGTTTCTGTGATATAAAGTAGGCTGACTGTCTAATTGTGCATACTACACGACTGTCCCGTGGTCTGTATGTCTGTCTGTACGGCTCGCCAGTTTGGTTGGGTGTTTGTACGATATTATTAAAAAACTGTCAAAAACGCCTGCGCGGCGCTTGCCGGGCCGCAGACTCTGGCGTACTGCCGGACAGGGTGGACAGCCCCCCCCAACAACAAGATACGGCTGTGCGTGCTTGTCACTGTGGTTGTTGTTGTTGCTGTTGCCGTTGTTATTGTGGTTTTTATTGGCTGTATATCAGTTGCCTTTGCACATTTATCATTTTCATTTCAATTTCATTGCAGTATTGTTGCAAGTTGCAAGCAGCTAAATACAAGTGCGTAGGCGGACAAGCTGATTGGCCGCCACATGGCGTATGAGTAACATGCAATATGCCAAAGTTATAGACTTTAGCTGCAGCTCTGCACTTCTTGTCTTGTCTTGTCACTCTCATTATAATCATGTTTTGCAGCCTGCATTGAAAACGCAATGTGTCATAAAACATTTTTCCAAAAACCATAAAACTGTCAAAAGCGGTTTGGCTGAGAACATTGTGTGGAAAGTGCAGCAACAAGTTTTACTGTGGGAAATTTGTTGCAAGAAAAACTAATCGGAAATGCTGCTTTCCTATTTGTGGGTTGCAGGATGTGCCAGAAACATATCCGTAGTTGCGCTCAGTCAGTCAAGTTGTAGTTGTAGGAGCACTTCAGGATGACGACGATGATGATGATGATGTTGATGATGACAATGATGACGACGGCTTATTTGTTATTACATTTTAATTTATGTTTTTTTTTTGTTGCTGTCTGCACCAATGCGGCTAAAATGAATAACTTGGCTCGAACTGAACTGAACTGCATTGGGCGGACAGGCTGAGCGACCTATGGGGCCAGGCCCGCTAACAGATAGACAGTCCGACAGTCCGGTAGTCCGACAGCCAGGCAGTTAGTTTGCCTAGGATGCACGCGCCAAGTGTGCGCCAGTGTCGGGTCTCGAGTAATGCAATGTTGGCTGTTAGGTGTTGGGTGTCGGTTGTTGGTTGTTGGTTGCTGCTTGTTGGTAGGTAGACAGCTGGCAGTCATATGACAGGCGGCAATAAATCAAACGCAAACGGCTTCAAGTGTAAACTAATTTCCATGTCGATTTATAATAACAACTTGTTAGCATTTTGTAGCTAGATGAATTGTTTCTTATACTCTTACGAGCAGTGAACAACTTTGTAGGTCTATCAATAATAATAAAAATGTGTGTAACGCATTAATAGAGAGTCAGCGTAGACTCCATTAAGAGCACCAATTGTTCGTAAGCGGGGAGCTTTAATTCAGAGAGATCTTAACGACTTGTTCCTAACAAGGTTTCCCAAAGAAAACTGAAATAACCTGCATACAACGGAAATGCCTAGTGAACTGAGCAAGTAGATAAAAATTTCTATCGAGAATGGTTTTATGATATGATGAAGCATGGATGAAGATGGTAAATTTAAGAATCTGATGCATGTAGAATCATTATTTAAAAAAAAAAAGAAAAAAACCTACTATATGTTTTCAAAGCTATTTTTTGCTTTCCTCATAGAAAAAATATCCTTATGCATCGCTACGGCTAGAAAGGTACATTAGTAATCAAAGGCTCCTGCAGAAAAGGGTTTGATGTAGATCGCTTAGCAAATTTATTTTAGTTTTCTTAGGATGACTTAATCAAAAAATTATATTGGCATCTCCTTATGAGCAATTCCATGGTGTCGAACGTGACCATCGTGCAGCTTTAAAGTGGAATAAAAACCTTTTAAAACCACAATTCCAATTAAAGAATGTATTTACATTACTCGATAACGCATTGTTATGGCCAGTTCAGAAGAAAAAGAAGAAGAAGAAGATGAAAGAAAACATTTTGTAGTATCGTTTTACAATATATTATACTTACGATTGCGAACGTGACCAACATAAAAATGCATCAAAAATCTTGTTGAGAGGGAGATTTTGTGGGTTCATCATCATTTATCACCTCTCTTAAAGCAGTATTAAAGAGAGAATCCAAATTCGCAGTCGATTTTTTTATCATCTCAATTAAGTTCGGTGCCATACAAACCATTTTCAAACGAAGAAGGATTTCTTAAACGCCTTGAACGCGCTATTGCGAGCTGCTATTTTAGAGTATAGCTGCAGCTTATGAGCCAAGTTCTTGAATGGCGCCAACGCCAACGAATTCAGCTTAGACTTCAGTCTTAGCGGTAGATATAAATATGTAGATATAATTTTTGATAATTTCTGTTTATTTATACAAATTATCCATAGACTAGCCAGCGGCTAAGCAAAGCAGCTTTTGGCTAGTTGTAGTCTCTGTCTGTTGCTGTTGTTGTTGTTGCAGGTTGCAGGTTGCTGGCTGCTGCAACTTTAGCTGGAGCTGATAAATACCCTTCAATCTAAATGTAAATGGCTCCGCATGTAATTGCCACAAATTGCCACTGCAGTGACCAGTTTGCCATGTCTATGAACGCCGCTATGTTGTCGTTGTTGTTGGTATTGCTGCTGTTGGGTTTGTTGTTTTTTGCGCCTTTTTTAATTACCCGCAGGATGCGCGACAACAGCAAACAAATTGCCTCAATTTCAATGTTGTTGACTGCCAGGCACGCAGCAAGGTTGACCGCTTTTCACAGACCTCTCTCCGCGAAATCTCTCCCATGGATGTTGCAATGCGTGGCGTTGCTGTGCGTCGTGATTCATGTGGCCAGTGATGGAGCAGCGACAACGATAGCAACAACAACTTGCAACTGCAACGGCAGCAGACATCTCTAACGGAGCGACAGACACCCGCGCACCCGTTTAACTGTAAATAACGCGTGAAATGTGCGCGTTGAAGTCACTAAATGGAGGCAGGCAACAACAGTAACTTCAACAAGATGCGTTGCAGTGGCAAAACTAACGGCAATGTGGCAGCCTCTCAGCCTAGTGGGCATTTTGAGCTGACAAAGTGGGCGGCCAGCAGCGCCTGGCAACACATTTTCGTGCTGGTGCGATAAACAAACGCAAAGTGTTGCTTCCAGACACGGATGCAAGTTGCGTAGAGAGTTTGCCAATGTTGCAAGTTAGCTTAATGACGATAAAGGCTGTGATGATGATGATGTTGTTGATAATGATGGTGGCATTGCTAATGATGGTGGCAAATGTACCAAATCGTGTTGAGCGCGTGGCAATATGTTTTGTCATCAAAGTCACGATCAGAAAACCCGAAATATCTATCACGTTCTTGTAAATACCGTTTCCTTTTTTTTTTGGCTGTTCGTTTCCAAATGATCACGCATGAAACAATGTAGAAACCAAAGATAATATTAAAAACTAGACAAGCTACATTGGACAAATATTGACGGAAATGAACTTGTGCACAAACTAGCGGGTAACGATGCTGAGAGATCTTGCCAGCGGGAATTTGTTCTTTTCAGAACAATTTTGCATAAGTCCATTTCCCAACAAAAACGCTAACGGCACGATATTTGTAATGTATGAGCTGAAAATGAATATATGATTACATTTTTTCTAAGCTAATTCTTGACATTTGTAATCGATCTGAAGAGAAATGTATTTAATTTATAAGTACGACCCGTAAATAAGTCCATTAACAATAACTGAACGATTTATATGTCAAATAATTACACTGGGCAACAAATTAAGGTCCATGACTTATGTGGGGTCGATGATACTGAATTCGGTAACCAAGTTGGTTTTTCTACTCCTGGAAAACCACGAAAATCAAATCGACAACTAATATCTATTTGTCGATTACAAAGCAGCATTTGATAGCTCGCTGAAAGATCGCGTCTAAGCAGCAATATTTGTTCGTGCAAAGTTGGTGCGAATGACGTTGAGCAACATACGCAGCTCCGTGAAGGTAGGAAAGAGCTTCTCCGAGTGCTACGTGGGTAAATGAGAACAAGACAAAGTATATGTTTTCTTCGAGTACAGAGAACGCGGTTCGAATCTCAAATTGATGTTGCAAATTATACTTTTGACGTTGAAGACCGATGTCAGCATGGACATCAAGTTCAGAATCCCTCTTGCCAAAAAATGTTACCTTGGTTTCAGTAGGCAAATAAGTGGTAGAGATCCCTTTCACCAGACGAGACTGAAACACTACAAGTGTTTGCTTTATGCCACTGAAGTATGGGTGATGTCGCAATGTGATGCAAAAGCCCCTGGAGTGTTTGAGCGGAAAGAAATCCGTAAGATCGTTGGCCCTTTACGTGTTGGCGACGACTACCACATTCGATGGAACGGCGAACTCTATGAACACTACGACGACAATGACATAATTAAGCGAATAAACATTTAGCGGCAACTCTGGCTGGGTCATGTTGTGCGTATGAATGAAGCCAGGCAGGCCGTGTCGTCGATGGAAGACGCAGGCACAGAGCGCATGTGCGCTTAGCACAGGTGTCTGAAGGAGTGGTTACGTCTATTATGGCCAGTCAAGAAGAAAAAGAATCTCTGTCTAATGGTGGAGCAGGTGTTACTGCCAAAAAAGCAATTGAACAATTACAAACCGACTATTTGAAAGGTAATTGCGTAATTTTCTTATAATGACAAACACACTTCTTTTCATAAAAACCTAATTTCTCGCATTTTAGAAATCATTTTTTTTTATCATCTTAATTTCTATAGCTTCTTACTAAGCAAGAATTTTCTGTTTTTTTTTACTAAAGGGAGAAAATGCTCTGACTCCTAGTCACAATTGTTCCGCAGGTTCCAAATCATGTTCAAGTCTAATAAAAACCAATGTTGCCCGCAACAATCAGCTCAACAACAAATCAAAGTAGAATCCTTTAAACAACTTTGTGAAACAAGAACAACCGGGACTGCTGACAATCAACATGTTGGCGGCTGCTTTTGAAACCAAAAGTGAACTTCAATGGCACGAAACCGAAGTTAATCCATAGCCATCACTTCCACCTTCCATTTGGGCCATGCCATAGCTGAATGTACAGAATCGAGTCGTTATTGACCAATTGGAAAACTGAATTGACTTGGCGACTTGGTCGGTTGCTCGGTCTGCTGGCTCTTTTGCAATTTGATTTATGGCGCGAATAGATTAAGTTAGCGTATCTGCTGGATGTAGCTTAATTAATTTGTATCTTGCGCCAAATCGAATGTTTCGATTTTGTGAAATCCATTGCCGCTTACAAGCAGATATAGATACAAGCGCACACACACACACAGACAGACAGCTGCAGCTAAAAGTCAGCGCACACAGATTCATGGCTCTTTCCGTTTCGTTGCAGTCGTTTAACATGTCAGCCAAGGCGCTCATCCGTTGTCCTCTCCGCCGATCAGCTCTTGGCTCTTCCGTTGTCAGCCTTGTCGCCTGGGTCGTTTGTCCTTATGCCGTCGGTGCCATAAATTTAACGCCCGTCCTGATGTCAGCTGTATACACAATTTTCGTATTTATTTATTTATGTGCAGCGTAAAATGTCAAATGGATTCGCTTTTTGTTGGCCAGTTCAAGGCAGGAAATTGCATTTAACTAGTGTGAAATTTGTGCCATCAAAATTATTGAACAAGATGCAAAGCTCTTTTGTTAGACAACGGACAAAAAGTAAACAAAACATGAATTAAAGTGCAGAAGACACAGCAATTGAATCGCTGCAATCGAACATCAATCAAACAGCTGCTGCTGCAACAAAGCTTTTGACATGCAGCAACTTCCAGGCGGTTGCAGCAACAACAGCTACAACATAACCTGTCGTCTGCGTGCGTCCGTGCATGGCGTCTATGGTTGCATCTCTGGCTGCGCCTGCGCATTGTTTGCAACTGACAACAAAATGTTGCGGCTGCATTTTTCATTCTGTGAAAGACCAAATTCAAGAGCGAAACTCAGCAAGGTGTTTGCTGCAGCGTGGGCAACAACAAGCTGCGCCTACAATCAATCAACTGCTCATAATTAATCATAAATTTCGTACATAATTAGATATGGAAAATCTAATGAGATGCCTTCAGACTCAGACTCCACGCATTACAACAACAAGAACGACCCGAGCGAACAACACTCGCTTGCCCTTTAACCCTTTGATTGTTGTGCGGGGGCAGCGTGTTAAATTATGAAAAATGAGCTCACACAGCAGCAGCGACGGCAGCAGAACTCGCTTTTAATTGTGCTAATGTTCCACTGAATGGGGCAGTGTTCCAATCTTTTGACTTGACTGTTGAAGGAGTGACTTCCTGCGGCGTCGCTGATACACCCAGGGTCTCTGATGTCCCCCGCTAAACTCAATTTGTAAGTTAATCGTTGCCAGCGCCGCTTGAGGCAGCCACAAGGCAGCCAGCCAGAGTGAAAGAAACCCTGGAATTTTCTTTGTCTTAAATTCGTAACGAAATAAAATGTACGATTGTGGTGCGTATGTGAACTTTTTTTGTGTTTTTTTTTTATGTTTTTGGTTAGCTTGATTGGACTGATCGAGTTGATCGGCTTGATCAGTTGCTGTTGGTGTTGTAGTGGGCGCAACTTGTAATTAACTTTTGGAAAACTTATTGCAGTCGATGGAAAGAAAACAAGAAACCCAATAAAAACAAACTTTCATAGCTATAAAAAACGTTTCGGAATGTTTTCTTAATTCACATTGTGTTTGTGTGAAATTGTCTGCAAAAGTAGTAACTTTATGCTTCAATTTGTGTAAGCTCACTTCGCAGTTCCATAGCTCTTAAGTTGGAATCAGCTAAGCAACTTAGCCTTGCGCCAAAAGCGTTTCCACTATATAAACAGCTGTTAAAATAGTAAATAAAATACCTTATTTCAACAGACGCATTGAAGACCTTTCTCCAAGGAACTTCTTCAATACGCATAATACGACCGAGCCAATTCAATTGCCTTTGTCAATGTCGAAGTAGCAGACTGCGGAAAGATTGAGAATCTTGTATAGGTTGAGTTTTATCTGGCTACAGTGGTCTCTACTAATCATATGACATCTTCTTCCTCTTAAATTGCTATAACAACCCGTTACACGGTTATGACCTGATGTAGGTTTTGATCATGTGTTTTAATATCTTTCATTGGATTGGGAGCTATACGCAGCGCACATTTGCTAACTGTCCTAACACCAAGTTGTGATTGGAGCAGATAACAAGGGGACACCACGTAGAGCCTGTGCATCAAGTTGGTTAAGTTAGGGACAGTGAACAGAGGGCTTTACCTCGTCCAACCAGAACCTGGGCCAACTCATATGCTGTTTTAGCAGCTAGCTGGCGGATTTTTTTTTTTATATTATATAAGCCGATATTAGCAATTAATATTAGCAGATAAAGTGGATTCTAGAACTTTATGAAAAGATGTCACTTCATTGTCCTGTCATTTGAAATTGACTCAAAGTACGCCGAATGTGTATCACCGTTGAAAGGATCAGCCAGTGAGCGACTGACTACCTTTTGGTATCACCGATTAAAGAAGGCGGTCACGAAGCAGAGGCGCCTGGAGGGGTGTTTGGGTGTTTTTGGACATTCAAGAACATCACACCTAACATAATTGTTCATCTCCACCATCAGATGTGACGTAGTTCAGGAACATTTGTCATTATTTATAATCGGTGTCGAATATTTGAAATTTATGCGACGGTAAAAAAATACCTTTGAAACGAATCAAAATGAATCTTAAACTTGATGATGATATCAAGCGCAAGAAATCTTGGCGATCGCCGATCGACACTACCGATAAAGTGTATTGTGATCTGATGCAACTTAACAAAGCAGTCACGATTGATCGTGAACAAAATCTGAAAAAATCTTTCTATTTTCATACAATGTTTTCTTTTTATTCCGAATACAAATCTTTACAATTTTGGTGACGTCAGTTATGAACAGCCCCATGGTAGTTTTCGGAGTATTAGGGAAAAGCTAAAGCAATGGATCATCCTTCATGAAAACAATGTGATCAAAAGGTCGAATTATTTGGTCATCCCGCTTATGGCCCCGATTTGGCACCCAATGATTTCCTTAATGTTAATGCACAAAACAAATTATATTGCAAAGTCAACGTTATAACAATTATAAAAATGTATTTAAAATCAATGAACGTAAAACGCATATTACCAACGGGAATCTCCAATTCTGTGTTGCATTTAGTCCCACATTTTGCGAAGAAAAGCATCGATATTTCAACGCTGACGGTTTACTTTGAGGAATTTTCTTTGTTTTCATATTTATTATAATGAAAGTCCAAACAATGCATTTGCCTTTCCCCAAAGAAAAGTCAAAAAGAAAAGCATATTAAAACGTTAAGTTGGATAGGCATATTTATTTAATTAGGCGACGCTAAAGCGGACTCTTAGCCTGCTATCAAGGCCAATAGATCGACATCGACATCAACATCCCCGACATGAAGGCAGGCCAGATCAAGCCACTGAATGAAACGCCGGCTGAATGAGTTGGCAACTGAATGGCACGCTGGAAATGTTGCCTCTTCAAGCAGCGGCTAAGACAGCTCACGATTGAGAGATCGCGTCACATAGTCACACCCATTTGGGGCATTTGCATGCGACGACAACTGCCGCCGCCACCGCCGCCGCATTGTTGTTGACACTTGACAACGTTACCAACAACCATTACCAATACACAAGCCTTTGGCCAAGTCTTGAGTTGGCTTTTAAGCTGCGCCGCTTTGAAAATTGCGTGTTGATTGTGGCAAGTGCGATGCTGATGCTTGTCTTTGTCTGCTTTGATTTGGCTTGGTTTGTCAATGCCTTGAGTGACACACCGACGAGACTGACGACGACTTGTCTGACTGAGACTGAAGCTGACTTCGACCGCGACTGACACTGGATTTCCGTTGTACGTCTAGCCCAAAGCGAAGCGACGCGCTGCCTCTCACTCACTACTCTAAAAATATATTCATAATTTATTTGCATATTCGATAAATTCAAGCTTAAGCCGATTAGTCGTCGCTGTTGACTGCGCCGTCGACTGCAGCGCCGCGTCGGCGCGTGTAGTTGCCGTCACGCGAAATGCGTGTGCGTGGGCAGAGAGCCCCAGCGACAATTTGTTGCCAATATGTCTGCCGCGTTGAAGGCGGCGCCCAGCTATTAAGCTGCTTATATAAATTATACATTTTTATTTCAAAGCGTTTTATAAAATGCTCATAAACATTTTCTATATTTCATAAATTAAAGTTTAAAAACGTTATAAAAAATATATTAAATAAAAAGCACAAACGGTTGACAGAAACTCAAGCGCCCGTCTCTTTGCCGAACCAGATTTGCATAAAAGCATATAAATTGTTCATCATCAGTCTGGTCTTTATTTATTTCTTAAATCGAGAGCATTATCGATATGTCCGAAAATCCATTTAGCCAAACGGCGCGCCCTAACGGTAGTCGAAGGTCTCATTGTATGCGATTCGGGAGGCAGCAGCGGCAACCTTAACACTTTGCATACTCTAAAGCAGACAAAAGCGCGCCGTAAACAACGCTAACAACATATTTAATTTAATAATATTAACAAAAGCATAAAATTAATGCTAAATAAAAAATAAAAAAACAAAAACAGAAACAGAAAAAAGCCAGCCTGGGAACAGCGCTATAATATAAGCTCATTTCGAAGAAACCTGACTCGTCGTGAATCTATCTTAAATCTGAAACCTGCGACTAGGTCCATAACCATAAGTATAGCCATGATCATATGCTTGATTATGCGGGAGGAGTGTCTTTTGGATCATTAATTAAATTCGTTTTAGTTGTGCCGCTCTTATGAGTAAATCGTACGCATATTTTTGTAGGCCTTACCAATAGATATTTGGCCTAACGGATGCAAATGACTGAAATTTGATATGCACAAACAGATACAGCCAATGAAGAGCAAAGTGGTAAACAAATCTCGGCCATATTTAGAGCCATATATTGTCTAATAAATTGGATACCGAATTAGCCTTAAAAGACTAGACCAAAACAATAGAGCGTAATTCTGTCGCACATTTGCAACTTCATTTGCTAAGTATTTAAAAAGCTTAACAAAAACTCGCTTAAAACTTAAGCCCAATGCTGTCACTTTGACACAAAAACAACAACTTTTTTGAATAATATATATATTAAAATAAATTTTGATTTTTAAATCTTGTCACTTTCATATCAACGGGTCTGCCAACCACTTAATTGATTTTAAAATGATTTTACGCGCAAACTAACTGAAAAGTGGCAAGCATTTATAAGCTTATTTTGCATAAATATTTAGATGCCAAATGCAGACTGTCGAGCAAATAGAGGAGCGGCATATATGCACGCCGAAGTCCCTATACCCTCTATGTCAAACCATAAATGAAACACAATTTGCTTGCAAAAGTTTCACAATGGAGTTGAATGCCACAGAAATATTGCATTCCCCATCCATCTCGTTCTCGATGACTCTTCAAACTTCTGAGTCCATTGCTATGGATCATCATATTTGCATTTTAGGAACTCCTCGTATCGCTTCATGTGCGCTTGATGAGGTCAAGCTGCTTTAGAGCCCACGTCTAAGAAGCTAAGAAGAATCTTCGCTCAAATGCTGTCTGCTCTTTGAAGTCACATACTTTCAGTGACCAAACACACCCGTGTGGTGAGCGGGTTAGAGAATGCCACCTCAACAGGTCAAAGCTTGTCGTATGAGGCGACTAACAATGACACTGGGTTCTTTAGAGACCAGTAGGCCTTAAAAGGGTTGTGCGTAGGGCTTGGGACCCTCCAGGTAAACGGTAACGGGTTGTTATGGCCAGTTAAGAAGACGAAGACCAAAGAGTAGTTGCTTTACAAAAATATGTAGCTGGATTTGTTCTGCTATTTCATAGTTTTTCCTAACCCAAATAGGAGATGAAAAATCGTAATCAAAAGAACCGCGACGTTGAAAGCCGAGTGAAAGCGAGTTCTGTAAGCTCGAGAATAAGAAGTCCACTACGCTGCTACAGACAGGGAATATTGTTTCAAAGTTGATCTTCTGTAACTTCTCTATGGGATCTAACTCGACTTCTCTTATGCGTTCCAAACTACTGCACATCTCGGTAGGTGTTCACCTTAACAAAGTGCAGGGTATTAAAACCAGCTAAGATCTTGCCTATTGTCTATATGTTGCGGTTATAGCCGTCAGACACAGCAACTATTGTGGGTGACTAAATCCAACTTGGCTAAAAGCAAAGCGGGAGATGAAGAGTTGAGGACTAATTATAGACATGTGTGCGTTGTCTTCTGTAGCATCATTAGGGTGCACCCCCGGCAACACACGCACACAGACAGCGAAGCAACCTAAACGAGAGAATTTTTGGCTTAAAGGCTTTTCAAATGAAGTCCGTTGTAGTTTGCCTGAACTAATGACCGGCTAATCATTATGGCCGAGAGTTAGCAACATTCTCCAGCTAGATAAGTCGGAGGGAAATATTTTGACAGTTTGGCGCGCAGCCCTCAAGTGCTATATGATACTTTAATTATAGGCTATGCTCAAGACTTGCTTTTTTAACAGAACAAACTGTGTTAGCCCAAAAACCAAACCAAAAACAACACACAAATTAAGTGTATTATGATTTAGCCAAAAAGCGAACAACGCATTAACAAAAAAGGCCAAGAAAATCACTAAAGAAAAAATTACAAGCACATAAGCTTAAAAAAAAATAAAATAAAATATAAAAAATATATATATTTGTATACAGATATGATAAAAAAGAAGTCTTTCAATTAAAATTTGCATAATTGTAGCAGCGAATTTTGCATGAATTTATGAATTATGTGACTACTTGGGCATTATTTTTGAAACTCTTGAACATAAAATAAATTTCAAAATTGACAAAATTGCCCGTTTGTGTGAGTGTTTTTAAAAGTTGTTGTTGTTGTTGTTGGCGTTGGTGGCTCTTAACAAGTTTTCGTCTGACAAGCAATTCATTGGAAAAAGAACTGGTTGTGATTTTCCCTCAGTTTGTTGTTTGTCTCTTTGCATAACGTGAAACCAATTTAAAGCATAAATATATGACTATGTCTTTATTATTTTAAATAACAACCGCCACTCCATAGCCTTAAAGCCATAAGATTCCAGCGTATCCATAATAAGTTTTGGGTTTCAGCATTTCAACGCCTATCAAATCAACTTTGCTGTATGGCGCGTGTATCTTTAATCTAATACTTATTATATATTTATCTAAAGGGATTGTATTTCAAAAGCGCTTATCTACCAAATTAGCAATTGAAAAGAGCTAGTTTTGAAACAAAACAATAAACAAACCATTAAGACGTTTAACAGAGCATCGGTCAACATAAAATATGCTCTTTTCCACAATTCTTGTAAAGTTTTTCCGTTTCCATGCAGCCAATTTAGAGCTAAAAGTACGCAAGTTTATAGTTATGAGTTCCGTAAACGTTGGCCACAAAACACCAAGCAACTTTCAAAGTTGAAAGAGATTTATGCTTATCACTATTATATGATCGCTTTTGAGTGCTACACCATAATGTATTGGCATCATATTACACATTAAAACACAAACAATAATAATATTATTACCAAGTTTTAAACTGAAACAAAAGCCAACATTAAAAAGCCATAAAAACAACAAATGTTAAGAACGGGGCGCTGAGAGGCCTACCTCCAAAATTATGATTTCTCGTACTAATATCGCTGGTTAATAAAAATAAATTTTATGGCACAAAAACTGAATTGAAAGTTAATTTCGTTTGAATTGGCTGCTGCTGGTGGTCCAGTTTAATGGCTGGAACTGGTAGACCACACCCCGTAATATGTTAATAGCCAGCGGGAGTGAAAGAGCGCCCCAAGAGATCTCGTGAGAAAGAGATAGCACATAGCAGCAGCTCATCAGCTATATTTGCCCAGATTTGGGATATTGTATTTGTTGTGCGGCTGATAAACTAATATGTTTGATGACTGTACTCACACACACACACACACACAGAGAGAGAGCAGCTTTAGATACTTTATAGTCATATAGAGGACACACTGTCAATAGCCAACTGTGAACTGCCACTAACAATACTGTTTAAAATTGACCAAAAATGACAGACAAATTGGCTTTTATCGTTGCTGGTTGTGGTTGCTGTTTATACCCTGTACTCAAAGTTTAAAAGGGTATTATAGATTTGGGCAATGTATGTAACAGGCAGAAGGAGGCGTGGCAGACCATAAGTTCCATGGGTAAAAATGATCAGCAGCAATAGTCGAGTCGATATAGACATGTTCGCCTGTCCGTGTTGGGACAGCTTTCTCCGACAGTATAAGAAGTAGAGCAAAAAAATGTAACCAAAAGATGTGCATTTTCTCAAGGATGAGGTGAAGTCGATATCTTACCCACTTCTCCCGTGACATATTTGCGCGGTTTACAACCGCTCCGTTGAGTCTATTAGCTCGAAACTTCTCAGCGATATGCGTCGTATTTATGTGCATCTATGTTTAAATGATAATCGAAATCGGATAAATATATCAACAGTTATAGTCAAAAATATGCTAATTTCACCACCAAAACCACCCCCTTCCACGCTAATAAACTGTGCCAAAATTCCACTACTTATAGATCTAGATACATGTGGGCTAGAGTTACAAAATTTGGCGTCGAGACTCGTGTGACCCTAATCATTAAAACTGCATCCACTCTTTTTCAATAGAACCCCCCTTCTCCGCAATCGATTTACCTTAATAACTGACACACCTTCCTATATATTTTTGTATGTATGTATTTTTGATCTATGATCTATGTGAGAAAATTCAACGACATTGACCCAAGAATGCAGGAGTTATGGACATAAAAGTAGTTTGTGCCAACTTCCCAATAGGAAAACTTGTCAATTGGAACTTCCCAATAGGAAAATGTTTACAGGCATTTCGATCTTATGAAAGGAGATATAAAAGTGGATACTTCCGATTTCCCATTTTACCGTATTTAGTGTTTATAAAGAAAAAGGGTACAGGGTATTCCACTGTCGGGCACCCTCCCGACTGTCTGCATCAAATTTTCTCGTTGTTGTTGTCGCACCAATCCATATTAGTTTTTGAATAATTTAACAATTTAAAGTTGAGCTAATGGTGTTAGTTGTCGTGTTTCATATGTCTATTTATTAAAACTGCTTTTGTTTAAACCAGCCAGCCACACACTCTGTGTGTGTGTGTGTGTGTGTGTGTGTGTGTGTGTGTGTGTGAGTGTTGTGTTTATGAAAAGTTACCATAAAACATGCGCTGAATAGCTAAATGAGTTCAATCAGAATCCATTTGAGTTGTGCGTTGATAAATTTCATATTTATGTTAATGCATTTGAATAACTAAAAAAAATCCCAACATACATATTGAAAAATTCATCAACCCAAAACAACAACAAATTGCTCTGCATTAAGCAATATCATTTTGATGACCTGCGGCGCCTATTTAGTATTACTTATTTGTAAATTATGTATCCGGCAATGGTGTTGATGACACGCTCATTTGTAAACTAACACCCTGAGATACAGTCAGTCAGTGGAAAGGCAGGAAATAAAGTGGGCTCTTAACAGGCCTCAAATGAACCGCTAGTAATTGGCTCTTTGAATGAGTGTTTTTCCAAATTGGCTTTCAGTCAGCTGACGACTCGCAAGAGCATGAGCAGGGACTAGAACTATCAACAGAGAAATCTACACTCAGCAGCTGTAGAGCTTAGGTACAGAAACTTTCACTGAAGAGCTGTAATCTTATTCTTTACTATCCATAACAGACCGTTACGGGTTTATAGCCTAATCGAGGGTGTTCCTCTAAGCATATGTACCTCTACCTTGAGCTTCAGCCAACGCTTCACCCAACAGCCGCACTGAAAACCTTTCTCGCAAAATCTTCTTCTTCTTAACTGGCCATAACAACCCGTGTTATAGGGTTACGGCCTGACGTAAATACATTCTTTCATTGGAATTGTGGTTTTACGTGATGGGTCCCAAACCCTACGAACAATCCTTTTAAGGCCTGGGATGGTCTCTAAAGAACCCATTATCATTGTTAGTCGCCTCATACAATACATTCTCTAACTCGCTCACCACACGAGCGAATCTCGCAGGATATATTTCGTCTCTGTACGACGACATTGACATAGTCAAGCGAATTACGTTCTATCGGCTCCGTTGGCTAGGTCTAGTTGTGCGTATGGATAAAGAAGCTACTGCAAGAAAGATCTTCAATGCGACTATTGAAGGAAAGGGACGAAGGGGCAGGTCAAGTCTCCGCCGCATCACTCTACATGATGGAAGTTTTTTTGTTTTGCTCTCATTTGCCACCATGGTATCAGCTACCATGGTGGATTTTTTTTGAGTAGCAAAGGTTTCGGTAACATCTCACGAATGCTGTCAATATCTTGTTGGCCAGCAACTGAATGCTTTTATAGAAAATGGTCCCGTTCCTATGCTCTTCATCTTTTTGCAATACACATTTCATTGAAAAGTTGAAGAAATCACAGGAGAGGGCATCGCCTTATAGGAAGCATCGCACCCTATCAAATGTTTCTGAAAAGCCCTTTCCTAGCTTGTACTTGTAAGGAACTGACGTTTCTTACTACAGTTTCTTGGGTAGCTTATAACAAATCATTTTGTGCTCTTATGACACCATAACCGAGACCGACTTCTCTGAAGCTAGAAGTGTGTCTATGAGTTAAGTAGTCACTTAACACTTGCTCAGCATCCTCAGGAGGAGCATCATCATATGCGAAACTATGTAGGCAGTTTCCAAAGCAGCCATGATAAGTTGAATTTCCCGGGGGATTCATAAATCTCGCGCCATTTAAGCACGCTTCAGTCAAAAGCTTGTCATGGAATGTTGAATAATATTGAGTTCTACTGCATTTGTAACTAATTAATTGATAGTCAAAAATCCGTGCGAAAGGTAAAGTAAACCCCCAATATACCAGTTTTGTAAGTTATACCAATCTTTACATGTAGCTCCTGATCCGAGTTTCCTGCAACCATATTAGTGACGCCCTCATAATGCTAGTATTCACCATGAGCAACCTGCTCGAAACTTTTGGGCAGTGGTGGTTTTTGAAAAATTGCTTTGCTGTTCTTTTTGTTTTTTTTTTTAATTATTAACGCTCCCTGAAAAATTTATACGATGTTTCTTGAAAAAAAAGTTTACAATATAGTAATGCAATGGCCGTCCTAGACGTCCCAACACGTTAACAACCGATGAAAACTTTGAAGAAGTGAAGAAAATTGTTATGCAGAATCGTTGAATCACTATTAGAGAAATTGCACATGAAACTTGTAGCAGCGAAATTTGTTCCGAGTATGGGCTCAGGGGCTGTTGAATGACGTGACATGACTGGTGACAAAATTTGGGTTTAATCAAAGCTTAATCGTAACAAAGGAAACAGGTAGAAGAACATGCCAAGCTCGGTCAAATGAGAAGACTTTGCTCACTGCGTTCTTGTGAGCGATGCATCGTGAGTTCTTGTCACAAGGTCGTACCTTGAAGTCAAGCGGCATTTTTCTGAAGCAATGCAAAAAAAACGTCCGGATTTTTGGAAAAACAATTCATGGTTCTTGCATCTCGATAATGAATCTACTCACACATCGTGGCTTGTGCGTAATTTTTGTGCAAAAAACAACACCATGTTGGCATCAGCCATCGTATTCACCGGACTTGGGCCCGGCGACTTTTTCTTATTCCCAAAGCTGAAAAGTATGTAAAGAAGGCATTGATGGAAGTGCTCAAGGCAGTGCTTCGAGAATTAGCAAAGGAAAAAGAGATTATTTGAAAGGAGACAAAATAAATATGTTCCGGGAAACAAGAAAAGCCAACTCTTTTTTTGACCAAATCTCGCATAAGATTGGGTCGATTGTGGCCCGATGGAATTTGATGGCCAGATTTTGGCAGTACAGTGAGCTGCAGTTGCTGTCAATTTCTGAACATGTAGCCACTTGCCAACCAGCATGACCAAGTCATTTAAGAGTACAACTAGAGATGCATGATTTTCGGCCCTTGGAACTGTGGAGTTCGCACATGTAAAAACAATGTCTCACGAGCGAGAAATTGGGAGGCAGCTCTTAACATGCAAACACAAACACACATTCAAATGAATAGAGCAGCTCGTGAGCCAGTTTTACGAACTCTTCACATGATTCATTTCCTATGCGATATCGTCAATATGACTTATTCAATGACTTGATGGGAACTGCGCGTGTATCAAAGCTCCAATCAAGATCTTGTCTTAAGATCATTGACCAACTATTTGACAAATACCAAAATCTGTGACGAGACTTTGATGTTTCCGCTATTTGAAAATGAAAAGATTTTAAACAGAAACATAAAGTTTGACATCTGTTCGTATGTCTATGGGCGCTTTTTGCAGGTACTTAAAGCCCATTTCATTATTGAAAACCAAAAAATGCCCGCTGCTGATAAAGATGTATACTAAAAAAGCCACACTAACGAATCTATAACGAATATCTATCTATCTAATTAAAAAACTCCAGTAAAGGTTCCTGAAAGGTTCAAAATTTTATAGTGCGATGTTTATACGATATTAAATTGTCAGTTTTGTCTTATAAACTGAACATAGTTTGTAGAGTTTAATGTCTTATGTATTTGCAGAAATCGGCGCGGGTTGCGGGCTGAAAACCCAAAGTCTTCCAAATTAAGCCATAAAAAAAGAACAGGCAATTAACTGTATTCTATTTCGAGGCTGCCAAGTCAACGCCCAATTAACTTGGTTTTATCTATAATAAAATTTAAATTTTTTCTAATTTTTATTTTATTTTTTTCTTAATTTTAATGACAGTTATCGAATGGTAACTGTCACAACAAGAGATTGACTTCAACTTATGAGAGCTTTTAGTTTTCAGCTGTTGCGGGCTTATAGAAATTAATTTTTATATATTTAATTAACTGTTTTGCTAGTTTAGCATGTTTTTTTTTGTGTTGTATTTTTTTAATTTTATGGCTTGTTTACACGAAAAAAGTGTGGGAAACGCTATGCTGACCCAGTTGCTGCCGAGTGTAATAAATATTCATTATCACTGATCGACAAATGGTTAATCAAATCAATTTTAAAGGATATTAAGTGTGTGTGTGTGTGTGAAATGCATTTTCGTCGGAGCCAACTGACGCACTCACTTGGTGTCTATGAAGGACCGGGCACTTCAAAAAGAGTTCCCACAAGCACTTGTGATTTCTACGAATGTTACAACAACTACAACAACAACTACTAACTGACTACAAGAGAGAGAGACAGTCACTGTTGTGACATTGAGGGCGAATGCGTTTGGTAACTTTGTGTGTCTTAGCCAACAACAGAACTGCGCGCTGGGCCCTCCAGAAACCAGGTAAAAACAAAAGGTTAACACAAAAGAACAAACAACAACAATTATGCTTGCTACAACAACCAACTACCGAAAAGCAACGTAGGCTCAGAGCCAACGCCGACGCCGCCACCGACGCCACCGCCACCAACGGCGATGTAACGTCAACGCCAACTTGGAGAGAGCTCCAAAAGCGCGTTGTCAAGTGTGTGGAGGAGCAAGACAACAGCGACATTAAGTGGTTTGCTTTGACGACGACGCGACGCAGACGGAGAAACAAAAGGAAAACTGACCCGTAAGTCATCATAAATGCAAGTTTATGGCAACAATGAAATGATGACGGCTCGCTTAGTGCTGCTGGAGGTCGAGCGGCAACTTGGCCAACTGCGAGTTGGCCAACACCATTGGTAGTTGCTGTTACCTACCGCGTAATATACGCAATAGCCGGAGTACGCGTACCAAAACTTAGCTCGGTCTCTGAGCGTGTTCATCGTCGTCGTCGTCGTAGCGACTTCTACGAAATCACATCAAGAGCAAGAGTCAGTCATTGAGCTAGCCAGGCGGGCGGCAAACCGACTCTTGTATTTCATATGCTATTTATATGTGGCGCACTCACACACACACACTCACTCACCTTGCTTAGATGTATCTTTTCCGCGGAAATCACAAAATACTACAAATTTCAAACAAAAACTGACAGTGTGTGTGTGTGTGTTGGAATTATGGCCTGAAGTGCCCACACTACGCACATCAATGTGTTCCCACAGGTTTTTTGCTGCGCAACGCCCCAAAACACATATGTATACCACCAACGCATGTGGGCCATATCTAAGATGCAATTCCAGTTGCATGCATTTCCAATCCGCTGTTGACTGCCGACTTGAGTGCTGCTGGTGAAAGGCGCGCGCGCGTCGAATCCTGGCCAGGCCCTGGCCAATTGTCAATCAAACTAGTATTTGCCATATTAAGGCGGCACTTAAATTATGGCACCACAATGCCTAAGGCGGTACGATTTGAACGCTCGTTAAGCAATTATAGCGCGCCCGCGTCAAACACACAGATACAGTCACACATTGGTAGAACAAAAACCAACAAGCCAACATCCGTCATTCAGTCAGTAAGTCAGTCTGTCTGTCAGTGAGACAGCATTGAGTTGACGTTAGAAGCAGCCTAGAAGTTAAACTAACTGCTCTTGGGCTTGTGACTTGGCTGCTAAGAGATGATTTGGGCTTGTTAGTGCCAAGGAGCATGATGGATTGTGTGAATTTTGCGCATTAGTCGCATCATGCAGAACATACGTAATACTACAGACTCATCATACTCCGACCCAGCACTGAGTCCACTGCAAGTATTAAATCATATCAAAAGTTTTGACTCAAACGTAGCCAGCTGTCTATTTGTCTCGCTCTGCCTCTCGCCTTGTCTCTTTCTTGCCCTGCC
Source organism: Chymomyza caudatula (assembly GCA_035041775.1). Classification (NCBI taxonomy): domain Eukaryota; kingdom Metazoa; phylum Arthropoda; class Insecta; order Diptera; family Drosophilidae; genus Chymomyza; species Chymomyza caudatula. The sequence goes on from JAWNKW010000146.1 coordinate 5,642,621, forward strand.
TGTCTCTGCGCTCCAGTGAGGTGGGCAGATTGACTTGGAATGGCACATGCACTAGGACTGAGTCTGTTAGTAGCATTAGAGGCTGGGCTGGTCCACTCTGGAGTCTGAGTCAAGATCGATCTGACGCATCGCATTCATTGTGCTTATTGCTGCTTGTAATTGCAATTGATCTTGATTATTATTGTCGTGCTTGGATTTTTCTTGTATTTATTGCTGTACTGATAAAATAATGTTTTTATTCAATTTGCAATGAGTTTGGTATTGGGTTTGGTCAGTGGTAACCACAGCAACAGCAGCAACAGGATCGTTCAATTGTGGTAATTGTACAACTTGACAACGACATGTGGCTCTGATATATCGGAGTTTGTGCAACTAGGCAACACAGTCTGTGTCAAACCGTACGTGCTACAATCTAGAGGTTTAATTACTTGATCCGGATATCGGCCGTTTATTTGAGATAAGACTACTCGATCCAGAATGCAGTTCGTTTCGACACTAATTTATCAAAGTTAATTAGTGAAACGCTCATTATTATGAATTTGAATAATGTTGGGTTAAATAGGCCTACGTCCGTAGCCGATATGTTGTCTCCTCATGAGAGGCTGTGTTCAGCAAAGCTGTTCAGTCGAGTCAATGGATCAGGCGAATTCATTCAAAAGAGCGTATACAGTTCCTCAATAAATATGTTCCTCATTCGACAAAAACGGTTGCTTTGATATTCAATGGATCGCGGTAAGAAGATGGTGAGCTGATTCTGCTGCTTCCCCGTCTACACAGCTTCTACATAAGTCATTGGTTTCTTATTATCGAAAGGGACTCAGTTGATAGGAAAAAAGTTAGCCTATTTTTACCAGTCTTGTAATTAAAGACAATCTTCAGTTCCTTGATATATGTCCGGCATGGTTGATACTTCTTGTGGCAAGCTACCGCCGGTATAATTTCCATTGTTTTAGTACCAATTACTACATCAATTGTTTTTGCTACCTAAATTCATTCTGAAAGCTGAAAATACTAAATATTCTTATTTGAAAGGCTTGTAGAATAAGCGGAATATTACTCTTGCTAATCGGTTTTACTCTGGCCAATTAGTGGACATCACTCTCTCCAGATGATGTTATTATTCTACAAGCTGCTTATCCTACCCAATGTGCTTTATGAAGCTGGCGGATGCAGTGAGTCTTTGTTAGGAAATCCAAATCCTAAAATTTTCGACAGTCTGATGGAGTAACAGTTAACATCGCCACTGCACACTTAGACAAAGAAGTTACGGAGGGTAAGGTGCTCAATGCGGCTGTTGAAGGCAGAAAGCAAAGGGTTAGACGGTTCTTTCCTTGTTCCTCTCCTTGACTGGCCTTAACAATCCAATGCCGAGTTATTGTCTTTTTTAGGGTATTGACCCAGGTCTTTGCTTTGGAATTTCCTTGCATCCGTTGTTAGAACTAAGGAAGTGTTCTTAACTAACTACCCGTAGTAGAAGGCTAGCGCGAATCATGCCGTAGCCCAATATCAGGTTTTTATGCGCAGTTAAGAAGATTGGAAAGTGCAGCTTTCAGTAGTTAATGTCCATTTGCAAGTGTTCTTGCCAATACTATTGCTGTAGAACGAAGGCAGAACCTATCGTGAGTGTCAAAGTGTTTCGGTAATGGAATTAACATTACATGTCTATGCGGTTCTTACCAAACTACACAAAACTTTTTCTGTGTGCATCGCTATCATCACTAACAATGCCTGCTCAGCACTAGACCATGCCCATTACTGAACAAGTGGGCGTTGCTGGCAGTTGATAGAGTGCAGTAGCTCTTAGTTGACCATCATTTAATTGATATACAGCGCTGGCTTATTGACTTAAACTAAATTCACACAAGAGTTCATTAGAGTTGACGCTTGCCTTAAAACTGACACACGTTACATTTTGTCATTTGGCCTGACGGCGGCGTCGCTGTCGCTGTCGTTGTCATCGTCGTCGTCGTCGTCGTCGTCGTCGCATCGTCCGTGCTCGCGTCCTCGTCTGCAAGCTGGAGCACGCTCATGGCTTGGTGTTTGTGTCTGAGTCTATGTCTGAGTCTGGACAAAATTGGGTCCCTAGTGTGGCGGGCATGCAGCAAGCCAGCGAAGCAGCCAGCAATTTAGCGCAGCTAATAAGCTAAAGCACCGACTAAGACGACGACGACAACAACGACGACGCCGCAACATTTAAAAGTCAGCTCAACGCTCAATCTACCGATCGCTGGCGAATCAAACTAATCATTCAAAATTCAACACAGTCAATGCAGTCAATAGTCAATGCTCAATCGATTGGCCGTCTCTAAGTTGTTGGCTGTTTTGTGGCTGCTACCTTAAAATGTTGCACTGCCTCAAATTGTCATCATTAGGAAAAGGCTAACAGCAACAGCAGCGGCAGCGGCAGCCAAGACCGTCTCTTTCGAACTTATGACCAATGTAGACTTTTGGCCAAATTTGATTTCTTCCTGTTCGCTTGGCTTTGTGTGTGCGCGCGCTCAGTGAAGCAACGTCAAACGTTAGCGACAGTTTGTCAGATTATTATCTGATTGCACTGACTCACTTTTGACTTTTTGAGCGGCCGAACTGTGTGCAAAAGAGCGCCAGGTACGAATCCGTATCTAGGAGCAGTGTCTGTGCACAGTGGCGTGGCTCAAGGGGTTGTCGCAGCTGGCACTACCCCATGCCTATGCTCCATTGACCCAGTTAGGAGCTGCTATGCCACTGCCAAATCCACAATGTTGCCGCTTTGCCGCCAGGCGATTGTTTTGCTCCCGCGCATGCGCGCGGCGCTTCAAACGAAATCACATGAATGTCGTCTCAGCCGCAGTCGCCTGCGCGTGATCAAAGTTGTTGATCTGTGGCCAGGTCTTTGGTGTATCCAGTTGGCTCCAATAGTTGGGCTGCTTTCGTTTTAGGGCTTTTCAATACAATTTTATGTATTTCTCTGTATTTTAGGTATGTCTTTTTTGGAACTTTTATGCACGAATGTTTATGAGCTTTGTGTTTTGTTGTGTTTCAAGTGAATTTCAGCACCCGAGAAGACAATGGCGCGTCTTTTGTTGTTTTATGTGGGTGGCTTGCTCGCCTTAAAGTCTGACTTCATCCAACTTCTACTGTCTTCAAGTTGAGGCTGATGTTGCAGTTCCATATAACTCTCAACAGGTTTTCCGGTGTTACCCTTTTGTGCCTTCAGTTATGTACGCGGCCCTTTGACATTTGTTGCGTAGTCGTAGATAGTTTTATTTTTGTTTAAGTATGACAATCGTAAAATTAAATCGCTGTCGTTTATGGCATTTTTATTTTACCAAAAGACAAACACAAAGGCACCCATAGCAAATGATTTTCTTTCTCGAGCAGGGCAACGTTGTGATTTACCCTGCCAAGGGATACATTAATTTCGGCAAGATTTGTGTAAAGCATTGAAGATGACACGATAGAGAATCACTTACCTCAATGATCTGTAACAAAGGATTTATGGACATAAGTAACAATGTTTTATGGTTTTGTTCAGGAACTTTGCTCTGAACCACTGTTTAATTTAGTACATACTATATATCTTCCCATGTCGTAACCACTTTAAAATTAATAAAACTTATTCATCCTTAAAAATGTATTTTAATCCTTTGCTCTGCTAAGCAAGTTGATGAATTGTTGCATATCACTGCTGCATGACGAACTAGTTCGTAAGTAGTGCATTTGAGGGGTAAGTACTACAACTTAACCTGCCAATCCTCCTTGCATGTTAATGACTGGCGACTACATAGCAAATCAGATAACCATATTAGATTATATAATTGTGGGTGAGACGGCTCATTGAAGAAAGTTGAAATTTGGAAGCAGTACCCCAATGTTTTATGAGCCGTGATCAACCCAAATGTGGCTCAAAGACTTTTCCACATTTGATTAAAAAATTATCGGGAGGCATTTTGAGTTGAGTTTCTTCACAAACTGTTTCGTCATGCGAAATTCCCTTGAGGACTTCCAGCGTTCCCATTCTTTGATTGCCAGTTCGTTGGCCATTTCAGTTTAGACTAACTCTCTTATGGCGTGAAATCGTGTTGGGTCTGGTTTTACACTCAATGCCCACCATCGAAGTTGTAAGAGGATTCTCCAGGGCCTTAAACATAACCTGACTGTCACTACAGATCCATACAGTTATCCCATATAGTAAGTAGTGGAGTACCCCCTAGTGAATAGTAAATATGGACACTTATGTTAAGTAGTAGTTTAAGTAACTAATGGTAAGTTTTTCTTTTACTCTTTTCTATAGTTACATTTCAGTAAGTACAAAGTGGTAAGTAGTGAAGTAAGTGCCTCATGTTAGGTAGGGCAGTATCAGGCCATAAGCTCTATTGAATAGAGTAATGAAGGTGACGACTAACATTACCGTGATAGAATTTTACGGTTTGATCAGCTATTATACGCTTTCCAGTAACATAATAGTAGTGCCGTAATCATCGCCTAGTAAGTAATGATTATGGTTCTCCCTTGGTAAGTAATGCAGTAGTGGCGGTAACCACATATACCCAATATAAGATTTAGGACGGCATTACCAATACACTTACAGGTAACTTCTTCTTTTTTTCCATTGGGTGAAACTTGAAATTGGGTCTCAAACCCTAAGACCTGGAGTGCCTCTACTAGTAGAGAGACTGCTGAGGTGGTGTTCTCTAACCCGATCACTACACGGGGAGACCATATGTTAACTAGATCGTTGTATATTGAATTGTTGAATGGTGTATAATGAATTGCTACACACGGCCAACTTTCATTATCTATGCTAAATTATCATGAAGCTACATACCAATCTTACTTCATAACTACCTGCAAGGACATCAAAGCTAAAATCTTTTTTGAAAATGCATCAGAACCGGATTTCTTTATCGCTTTACGTTGAAGATTTGCGGATAGATAAACTCCTACTGGTCGATTTGTGTAAAAACAATTGAAAGCGTGTGCAATATTCGACTCGTTTTTTTGCTATCAACTATGAGCCTACAATTTGTCAACATATATTTTAACTCATATAATATGTTTTACAAATTTTTACGATGCCGCGACACTGCCTTCTGGTACTTCACATTTACCATCTTTTTTTTACCCAGCCCTAATTTTAGCCTTAGCCTTAACTTTAACGCCACCGCCGAGTCAGTTAATTCAGTGAAATTGCTACCGGTTTTGGATAGTCAGTTTAATGCCTACTTGTTGCTCTGGTTGTTGTGGTTGTTGTTGTTGCAGTTGTTGTTGTGGGTCAGCTTCCGCTTTACAAAATGCCCAATTTTCCCTTTTAATTAAAATTTAATAACAGCATACAATGGGCTTTACATGGCGGGCGTTTAACACTTGGCTGGCAACTTTCTAAGTGTTTTGCCAACTCCTTGGCTCTTACCTTAAATTTTTGTATCTTTTAATGCTTTTTTTCAGCCTTTACTTTTATTTGCTTGTTGGTTCTGTGGCCTGTTGCCTGCGCTAGTGGTGGCAAGACAATGGCGGCGCACTCGCTTTGATCTCTGCCGGGCTCAGCGAGTAGGTGAGCGCATTCTCTGGGATTGTGGCAGTCAGTGTAGTCGGTGGCCAGTAGCTGGTAACCGCCACCGCTGCCAGCCGACATCATCAAGACAAAAATCCACAAAAGGTTTATTATTTATTGTATTGTTGTTGTTGTTGTTTTTGTTGCTGCTGCTGCTGCAGTTGCATCTAGCAAGCGACAAGTGTAGCAGTTACAGTAGCAGCCAGCCCAGCTGCAGTTGCAGTAGCTGCTCCTTGTTGCACGCCGCAAGCTGCACGTTGCATGCGCCAGCTATGGTCATGAGTACGGCTATGGTTATGGATGCATATGCAGGTACTATGTATAAGGCTACCGTGCAGAAAATCTCTGCCCAGTCGAATGTAACAGCCAACAGAGCGGCTGACAAAACGTTTTACAAAACGTTTCTTTTAGGCAACAAACAACAGTAGCCACAAACTGCAACACAACACAACAACAATAACAACATCAGCTTCTCATATTATATGTGCATTTGAGTACGTAAAAAAAGGCATAATATAAATGCACTCAAAAATGCCAAAAAGCCCGCAAACAAAATAAATAAAAATGTTATTGATATTTAGCCAGGCCATATACATGGATGCCAACCCAGCGCGTGCTGCAGTCACCCAGCTTGGAGTCGTTTTTGTTGGGGCTGCCACTGCTCTATGCTACCTGACCACGACACTTGCGGCCATTGAAGCGGCAAGTGACTGTGACCGCGACTGCAACTGCAACGCTGAGGCAAACGGAAGCGCCGACTGCCATTTAATGGCGCCCGTTAAGCTTTTCAGCTTGGTCTATGTACAGTCGAACCTGGCTCAACGAGGCTAAGCTAACTTTACAGTCAATTTACAATAAACATTTTACATTGTTTTGTAATTTAGTGTTCAATTAAAAACACAAATTTACAAGAATATAGTATATATTTCAAGTCCACAAATAGTTTGTCACATTTACCTAACTTCTTCTTCTTAACTGGCCATAACAAACCAAATGCAGAGCACTTCTCTAGGCGCCTCTGCTTTGCGCGCACCTTTTCCAATCGGTGGTCCAAAGGTAGCTGTGTACTAACTTCCCCTGAACAGCCGCATTGAAGACCTTTCTTGCAGTACCTTCTTCATCCATGGGAACTTCGTAGAGCTCATAGAGTTCGTCGTTCAATCGAATGCGGCAGTCATTGACCACGCGTAAATTGCCAAATATCATACGGAGTACTTTCTGCTCAGACACTGCAAGGGCATTGCCATCAGAAAGCAGTCATCACCCACGCTTCAGCACCATAAAGCAAAGCGGAAAGGATCAGCGTCTTATATAGTTCTAAGTTTGATCTCCATACTATATTGTTCTTCAATGTGATGGTGATGCCAAGGTAGTCGAAATCAACATCAAAAAACAAATTTCAACATCAATCTGACAGTCGAATAGCTGCGTCTCTCTACTTCGTACTTTGTTTTGCTCTCCCTCCCAGAATCTATTTCAATAGCCGCAAAGGCTCCGGTAACTTCGCGCGTAGTACGGCCAATGATATCGATATCATCTGAATCATCGAGCAACTGGTCATTATTAGATTTCTTTTCCAAAAGATGTAAAATTTAAATTTTCACAAAATTTGCAAAAATAACATATTTTTGTGTTTTGTATCTTAAAATATTGGCGGGGTAATCCATATTCTAGTGTCACAATAGAACACAATGAAACACCTTTAACCCTAAAAGATGAGAACATACAATGAAATCACAAAGTGCCTGAACTCTGTACTTCTTGAATAATCTCCCTGAACACTTCGACGCGATGCTAATTCGCGTTGGTGACTTTCAACTATCAACTTTGCTGCAAATGATGCTAGTCCATTGGTCCATAATCGATGCGGTCTTCTCCAGGCATTTCTTTAATCATTGGTATACATAACATAATTAAGATATACCTCTGTTTCTTCGTTGTCAAAAAGTCGGATTTTTATAGATATAATTAACCTATTATAATTTAATTACAATAGCACAAATAGGGGGCTGGAATTTCGAGAATGCCTAAAAACCTTTGAAAATATCTCCTTCCCTGGTCTTCAAATGTCGTTAAGAGCATACAAATATATACAAAATTGATCTTAGGCAGTTTTTTATTTAGTTAATCGTTATTAGGAGCACAAGGATTGAGAGAGCCGACTTTTGAAAATCCGAAAACGTAATATATATGCCATTGTTTGAAACTATTGCAAATATCTCGTTCCCAAGACTTCAAATAATATTTAAAGCTTTTACAAATTTGTAGAGCGAAAAAACGATGCTACTTAATATTCCATATAATTAATCGTTATTGAGATAGATCACAAAGAAGGAAGCAACTTAGAAAAACTATTGATCTTTCAGCAACATATCAAGTTTGTTTTCATGTAACAATGATTGTGCCCATGCCAAGAAGAGTTATTTTCGAATCTATGTAATAAAAATAATTTTATTGAAATGCTTGTTGATTTATAACTTAAAGCATTGCTAACAATGGTCGTCGAAACAGCCATTTCAGAATCTGAACATCAAAAAACTGTCGTAATCGTTGGAGAAGATAATAATCTACTTGTTCATTTAATAGGACGAGCTCATGCGAATCACCATTAAAATTGATTTATCCGTGGCTTAAACCTTATTTGACTGGACCAGCTAAACAAAAATAGTCTAGCAATCAATAGATCATCTATTCGATGCTCTCAACAAATAGACAGTTTATTCACCGTAAGAAGGCCTTCCAAGTCGGCTGTGGTATTTTGCATGGTCACCTGACCACAGCACATGAGCAAACTGGGCCTTCCTCATACATGCATGAGGCGATGAAACGACTCTTTCGGGTTTTCGGTCACACTTACATAAACAGCAGCTGCAGTTGAAGAGGTGATTATGGACAAATGTTGTTCCAGACAGTATACGAGGATATGAATCGATTTATAGTTCTGCATTTTAAGTTGATCAGATGACCTATTATGCGAACAGATAGCGAATTTTCGTTATAAATGATTACTTTTTGTCTAGAATTGTATTTCTTGTTACTGATTTCAAGTTTAATTTATATTTCAGTTATCTTATTATTTGCATATATGATGCTTTTCAAAGCCTCTATGTTATCTACAGAATTCTCACGCTGATTTCTTTCAATAAATTATATCTAACTTTCGAAAACTTCTCCAAACAATGAAGTACTCTTTTTAAGGTTTGACTGTACTTGCTTTATAGTTTAGCGATAACTTGCAGCACAAAAAATTTGCGCTTTGTTTTATGTCTAAACTTGCGAAGCTTAGGTAGTAATTTTATTTTTAATGTACATCAGTTGAGAAATAGCTAACGCCTAATCAATGGTTAGTGGCAAAAGGATAAGGCCTTTTGAGAATGTCCGTGCGAAGCACTAAATCCCGGCCATTGTTAAATTTATGAGACTTATTGCCAGAAGATAAAAAAAGTGTTTTTGTTTTTTTATGCAGAATGCATTGCAAGCTTCCAGCAATCATTTTTAAGAATCGCTGCATTAAAAATAAGTTAATAGTTAGGTTAATAGTTAACTGTATATCGTAGAAATTTGATTGCCATTAAAAATAACAATTTAATTTTTTAATTTTTTTGCTAAGAACAGCGAGTTATATTTTAAGCCTAAGGAAATTGGCGGTTATGTTCAGCTTTATAAAGTTTGAAAAGAGTAAGCGCCTTTCGAATTGGCAAAAGGTGTTAAAAAATTTGTGTTTTTGAATCTTAAAATCCAAATGCTTTTCTTTTTTATGCTTTTGTGGGTGTTGACCTCACTTCCTCTATTCTTGTTACTGGACCTACAAACGTTTATCTACTAACAAAATTTACAAAAACGACAACATAAACAACGGCAACAACAAGACGGCAATACTGCGGCCTAAGGCCTTTGTGAGCTGCTTTAACTGTCAACGACGATTAAAGATACATTTGCATAAATTAGCCAGAGGTGAAAATTAAAGAGCAGCAGAAACCCAGCCAGAAGCAGCTGGCCCAAAGAAAAGAAATCAAATCGAATCAAATGAAATGAAATGCGTTAATACAAAGTGCCGTAAGAAATGCCAGAAAAATAGAGAGTGAGACAGCTAGAGATTATTATACGCCCGCTAGTTTGGAGCAACAGCTCTTACCACAGCAGCAACTGGCACATAATTCCGCTATAAATTCTTAAAGAGTTTGGACTAGCTGTTGATTTCAACACCTTCATGTGGCACCACTCTCCCCCTCTGCTTGACAAAGCGCCAAGCGAGAGTGCGCCTAGAAGAAAGCTTTCTGTGGAGCGTTTCTTGATGTTCATTTCGCACAGTGGGCGAGAAGGTACTCTGTGTGCTTAAGACTAATAAGCACAGAAAGAAAGCCAAAATTTTTGGATTTTTAAGGTACATTTGATAAATAGAACAGTTTTTCAACTATTCCATAAGTTTTGATTGCATTACATACTATACACTAAATTCCGATAAGAAAATTCGATTTTGGAAAGGATGTGACCACCACGCGCTTTTAAGACTTCTGCGCAAATTCTGGACAAACAACAAGTTTTTGAAGGTTTATGAGTTCAAGGTTATTCCAGGTGTCCAGAAGACACTTCCCCATATCTTCTTTAGTGCTCGTTCGCAAAGGTTTCACTGCCTGTCAAGCTCGTCCCAAAGAAGTTCAATCGGACTTAGGTCTGGTTATTGTGGCGGCCAATACATGAATTTGAGCACATTCTCTTTTTCTTACGACTTAAATATCCATGGCACAACTTAGAAGTATGTTTTGGGTCATTCTCCTGTTGAAACGTGACGCCAAAGCTTATTAAACCCATGGCGCTACTTTGTAGAATACGATGGCAGTCCTCTTTGCGCATCATTCAATCTATTTTGACCAGTTACCCGATGTCATTATAGTTAAAGCAGCTATAAACCATTACAAAGCCTCCGCCATGCTGCAATGATAGTGCAACCTTTCTACGGACATTCTGTAGCCATTTCTTGCCAAACAACTCAAATTTTGATTCGTCGGTCCAGTGCACGGATTTTCATTAATCGATTGCCCAATCCTTGTGCTGTTAAGCAAAAAGTAAACGTTTTCGACGGTTCATAGCTTTCAAAAGTTGTGTTTTCTTGGCAAACACAAGAAGACTAAAAAAATATACAAACCCGGTAGACTTTTCGACTTTAATTTTGATTCATAGGTTATATTTATCAATGAAATAAAATCTACTCGACATAAACTCGCAATTAGTGCTCGGGCCGATAGAGCAAGAGTTTATGTCGCTGAACTACAGACAATATTCGGCAAAATTTGTATAAAATAGTTTTCTGTTCGTATTGGCACTTTAGCTAACCCGCTCTAGCAGATATCAAATCATTGAAATTTTTAAGAAATTTTCAGTCGTTTTGAAGACAATTTGCCCACTGTACTTCACCCGCGTTGAGACTCCTACGCGTGCGCTTCTAGATGCCGGCATGCATACAAACAGCTTGTAATATCAGGCTATTAATTTAAAGTTACAGTTTTTACAAGTTCCTCTCTTGCCAAAGAAAAACGAACAACAACAAAATTACAGGCAGAGACAGTCACAAAATATGCATAAATAGATGGCAGGCGGTCATAAAAGATGCCACGGCTACGAACTGGGCCAACACAAATACCAAAAGCACTACCAATACCACTACCAATACTGGCTACAATGGTAGAATGCCATGCCACAAACGAACTACAGCCACTTAGATATTTGACATTGATAAGCAACGGAGCTCGGGACCCGGAGCCCGGAGAGACAGCGGCGCAGACGGTGGCTCTGCATATTTGTTGTTGTGTATAGATTTTGGGTCGTTGTCGAGGTATCTTTTACAAAACATACGCTTAAAAATGCATTTACAGTTAAACTCAATCAATTTCAATCGGTTTCATTCATGGGCGCAACTAATTTATGTGCCTGTTGGCAGGCGTTGACACAAATGGTCAAGAGGCAGGTTGGTAGGCATCCTGCATCAAGGCGCTTATCACATGCATTAAAAATCCTTTTGCTTTAGGCGCAACTCTTGTGTTTTTGCTGCTTTTCCGCTCCTTTTTATAGGTTTTCATGGTGGCAGTGGCCAACTAATGTGACCACTTGGCTTACCTGTGCGTGGGAATGCCTGGCAGATAAGTAGCTACCGCTTTTTATGGCTGCTGCGGCAGCTGCACTTTCAGTGCTAGACGCAGTCCGCGTTGCAGAGGCAATTAAACGCCGCTTATAAGTAATAACGCGTTATTTATTTTTTCCTCTCTTTTCTTTTTTATCAACTATTTTAACATAACTTGTCGTATTTGCTAAGCGCAGTTTGTCAATGCGGAATTGCCAATTGGTTTGTTGAGTGGCCAACAGGCTGTCGATTGACCCGCTATTGAAATTGGCCAATTGGCTGCCGATTTGCCAATTGCAGCTTAGATAATTTAGAGTTAGTATAAACTCTTTCACTATCTCTCTCTCGACGTGTGTGTGTGTATGTGTGTGTTAGCCTTTAGTGCACTGTGCACTGGCGGCATCCTGTGATGATGCGCCAAGCATTTCAATTGCCGTGCGGCTCGTTCTATGAAATTAGCACCTGTCCATTGGCCAGCCAGCTATTCGTGTGTCCATTTCAAATTCCGCAAAATCATTATGGTACATCATCTGACCATGCAACATGGGCAGTGGCCCAAACAGTAACACAAATACAATCTAAACAACTTGAGCACTAATAGAGCAATACTTAGTTGGCTTCCCTGCTTTGTTCAAGTAATAACTCCTTCAATCGATCCAAGCAGATCAATTGCTGCCGCTATCGCTAAGCCTTGGCTATAGCTAACCTACCGCCAAAGCGTGGCATGAAAATTGCATGCTTTCTATTTCAGATGAAATCAACTGACAATGGATAGTGCCTGAGACACACGGACGGAGCGCCAACGGAGAACAACACTTCAATTGAGTGTGGCAGCTATTGTTCTGCTGCTGCTGTTGCTGCTGTTGTTGCCACTGACGAACTTCCGCGCAGGCGCAAAGCTCGCTTTGTGCAATATTATTAAAAACAACAAAAACAACAACATCGGCAGCACTGCAACAACGGCAACAACTATGGCTGCAACTTTTGAGCTCTCAATCGAGCGTTACAATTTTCACAATCTTGCAGCGATTCGACATGCAGCAGCCAAGCTTATTGGATTGTTGCATAAGCTGCAGGCACAGATACATAGATACAGATACAGACACACACTCACGCGCTGTTATATATGTATATATGCATGATCATGTATGAAGATCAGGCTGCAACTGCGACTCCAACTCAATCGAAGTTGCCGCCACAGTTTGCAAAATCACACAAAGTCCACGATGACGACGTTGCCAATGATGATAATGATGACGATCATGATGATGATGATGACGACAACGCACTGATCTTTGCCGCCTTTAGCAGGCCATTCAAGGTGTCTGCCTCTGCCTATGCAAGACCCATGGTATGCGCATGTGTGTGTGTGTATTAAGACAATTTATAGCCGCTAATGTGCGAGCAAAACCCACCACACACACACTAACGCACAACTATTGGGAAGAAAAAAAAGCCTAGCCTACCGACGGACCCAACCTCAGCTTTAACTTTAACTCCAATTCAGCTCCAGTACGGCTTCCGTTCCGTATCATTTGTCTATTTAGATGCCAACGCATCTGCGGGGTGCTTACAACCCAGCGAGCTCTGTTTTGCTTTTCCGATTAACTTTTTGCTGAACTTTATTACTTCGCGAAAATGTAAGTACACAGCTGAAGATATACAGATACAACGCAATTTAAATGGGGGCCACATATTCAAGATAAACGTGCATTTACATATGTATGTACGGCGTATTGATTAAAAATCATGAACACTGCTAAACTGCGAAATCGAAAACAATATATGTATGCGTGTAGTATACTCCGGAGCCATTTAGTTGGCAACACCTGCAACTGCCATTGTGAAGCTACCGTTGATGAAGTTCTCAGGAACTTTGGCTCAACGCCAATGATTGATATTATCAGGGCTACCAAGTGTTTGTGATTTATAAGTTCAACTAGTGCATGGATTGGGGCATAAATTTACACGGAATGTGGCATTTGAACATGGCGAGAGTGACTCCTGACAATAGCTTAACAGCTTATAGGACCACAACATTAGACTATCCATATCAAGCAAGATCATTTAATGTACAGAATATTATGCAAACCTACTTGTCGTCTTATCTTCCTAATTTATGAAATTGTGTGAAATGTGTGCTCATCACCTTCAAGGTAGAAAAGAACCTCTCCAAACCTTTTGACGCAGAACCCGATGCCCTCTCCTGCAACTTTTTCAACTTTTTGGTGGAGAATGTGTTGCGAAAGGCCGAAGTACTTGGTCACAGTAGGCAAATGAGTAGTAGGGACCACTCATCCTTCCCGTTTTGCTTCTTGGCGCTGACGCATGGGTGTTGACGCAGTCTGTTCAAAAAGCCCTTCGAGTGTTAGGGCGGAAAGTACTCCGTAAGATCTTTGGCTGTTTACGCGTGGGCAATGACTACCGCATTCAATGCAACAAGGTAAAGGTCAGTGTTGATGTTGACCACTCGGAACGTACGAACATCAATCACACTGGATTCATGCCTTCTATTGATCACAACTTGAACAATCTGGTGATCGTGCAAATCGTTAATAAATCGGGTTTTACAGACTACCATGTTTCGCGCCGCGGCGAAGTCAAATAGCCTTAGACCCTTGTTCGACCTCCACCCTTACCATTCAAATAGCCTAAAACGATTTTAATATCATGGGATAGGCAGAGGTTATAAAGAGGCTCAAGTCTATCGTAGTAAGCATCTTTGGTCGCGTCGTACTTGTCCTCCGACGGGGCATGCTCGCAAATGAGGCTGATTTTAAAGCATTCTTCTTGGTTCACTGGGGCACGGTTGCGTAATCACCAGCCAACAAAATCTGTAGGAGATAGAAAAGTAAATACCGAAGTTTGATTTACTTGAGCACCTGCCAGATATGGGCTAGCTTCAGGGTGTTGGAATGCACTAGCCGCACACGTTTATTGGGACACAAGATCGTGGGATGGCTGGACGCCTGCTACCCCGCAGCAGCCCTGCCCTCTCCATCGCATCTACTGGATGTCGATTATGTCTGCTAAACAGTGTGAAGAAGCGGGCCTGCAGGCGTCGTGCTCATGCGATCATAGATCTACAAGAGAAAGGGTCGCCATTATCATCGGGTACTAACATATAATAATAATTGCTATAGTCTTAAAGTTCGAAGTAAACTGATTTTGAAAAAATCGGTGCATTTAATTTTTAGTGCAAATCCTAAAGTGATGTAGTAAAATGGACTTTGGAGTTAGTGTAAGCGACTCAAAAACGTCTAAACATGGTCTCATTCCCAGATTCGAAAATTTTTAATTTTTTGTGTATCTGTGTTATAATCTATATCGGGGGAAAATACTGAAAGCTTTTAAGTCCATTTTTGACACAGTTTTCAAATATCCAAGGTGAAAACACAATTCAAAGAGATTTAGGTCATCTTTAGAGAGCAACTTTTATTAATTACAGCCAAATTTCTCATTTCGATGACTTGTATCTAAAAATGTGCACAAATATTTCATCCGCCTTTCGGTTGCGCACAATGGCCACAATGCCACAAGCATAAAATATGCGCCCAACCCACTCAACGCCACTCGCCAGTTGCCACTTACCACCTGACGCTGCATCCTTTTACACTCCGCTAGAGAAATCAGTTGTCGCTTTGGTTCCCGTTGACATGTGGCCATTGTAGCCACTGATGCCATTTCATCTGGCCTTAAATTAAATGTTGGCAGCGCACCGTCTAATGCGGCTAAAACCGCCCATCCCGCCCCCAACCATGCACTAACGATGCACTCAATTACAAATAGCTCGCCATGCCTTCATTTTAGTGTAAATAAATTAAAATTCATTTTCATTTTTATTTTTTATACTATACTGCAATATTTATGGTGCTCTTTGTCTGGCCAGTGTGGCCGTGCATTAGTTTGTAGTCTGGTCACCTCTTTCTACTGCAGCTGATTGCTGGCTTATGCTAATTTTGTTGTCTTTTTTTGCGCCAGTTCAGCAACAATTTGCATATTGAAATACACTACCCCGATGTACAGGTGTGAGTGAGTGTATGTGTGTGTGTTGCCGCCGCTGTTGTTGGTTTGTCTAATTACAAATGTTGGTTGTTGCATTTTGTTTTTGTTGCATAGGCTTCCCCAGTTACTTGCCGTTAATTGGCTATGTTGCAGGTGTAAGTCATGGATTTTGTCTAGTCGCTTAAAAAAAATCCAACTTGTAACGAGAAACTTGGTTTTGGCTTACAGATCAAAACTTTTCGACAATCTAGTAGTAAGGTAGGTCCCTTTTTGAAACTAAAGTGTAGATTTAAGATTCTCCTTAGAACTTATCCTGTCTTGATCCAAATAATGCTTACGCAGAGAGAAAAATACAATTCCGTCTTTAACTTTTCGGGTTTTTTCGATTAAAATGAGTAATGATGAGTAAAACTTGTAAATTAACTCATACAAAGTTAAATTTTTATTTAAAACGGCAGTTTCGAAAAAAAGAGCTTTTGAATTGAAGATTTGAATCAATTTTTTAACATTCATCTTTTCTTTAACTCAGATTAGAGTGCAAAGTTAAGTTGGATGGAATATAAAACAGGGAATATTATTTTTCGATAAGCCTACGAGAATGAATAGAAATTTTTGTTTAAGACTTAAGCGTTTTTTAAGACAAAAATCTAAATACATGCAAAATAATAGCAATTTTAGTAGGAATTTTCAAAAATGTTTCATTTTGTCGGAGAAAAGATCGTGGAGGGAAAGGCCATAAAGAAGTCGTCAAGAAACTTCAATAGAAGCTAGGGAAGCAAGCAGGGAGTGGAGCCCTCTTGTAGTTTTACTAAATAAATTTATGGCTGTATCCACCTGGGAGTGACATCTTTACACCCCACGAGTCTCCAAACGAAATTTTGTATCTCTAGCTCACATGTATCCATATCTATTTGGAGAAGTTTATAGGCGTTGGTGGATGAAATCGGCGCATTTTTGACTATAACTTTTGATAAGTTTACTAGATTTCGATCATTTTTATAACGTAGATGCAAATCTCTGTCGAGTTTCAAGTTGATAGATTCAATGGGTAAGATATAGACTTGATTCGCTAAACTTGCTCTTTTTCGGGAAAATGCGCATCTTTTGTTAAATTTGTTTTGCCTTATTGTTTCTGAGAAACACGTTACAACACGAACAGACGGACATGGCTATATCGACTCGACTATTGCTCCTGATCATTTTTGCCCATGGAACATATGGTCTGACACGCCTCCTTCTGCCTGTTACATACATTGCACAAATCTATAATACCCTTTTACACTTTGTGTACAGGGTATAAATACAGCAAATCTCAAGAACCACAGAAATACAGCCTCTTATGTTGTTGTCCTTTAAACGTTGCCTTTGAGCAACGTTGAATCAATGTAAACTAGTGGTGAGGGGAAATGTATATTTGTATTTTTTGATTTAATCATTTGGAATGATATGATTTAAGCATTTTCCAACACCGTTTTTCGCTGAACATATTAAAAAACCAGGACAATTCACTAAGAAGTGTGTCACCTACAAAGTGTTCCGCAAAGTCGGCTAAACCTAAAAAAAGTTAATATAGACATTGCTTTGCCAAATTCATTGGAAGTGTTTGACAATTTGTCAGGCGTACAAATTGAGTTTGCGCTTCCAACGAAAAAAACCTATTCGAATCGAACAAATTCACACTCGAATCGGACAGGCTGAAAACACCGCGTGGGCCTTGTCGCACGTTGCCAGCATTTTAAATAAAATATGTATCTAATTTTTTCCATGTTGTTATATTTCGGTTTTATGTTCATTTTGGTAACATGTAAGTCATTTGTGTTACCAATGCTCGGTGTTGCTTACCTCTTTTTTTAAGTCAAAGCGTCAGCAGAGTCGCCGATGGCGATGGCGGCGTCTAAGGCGACAGCTACCCATTAGACATGTCTGGCACGTCTGGTATATTGGGTGTTGTGGGCCGAAGCCGCCCAAACAACTTCTCTGCCAGGCGCGCGTCCGTGCATATAACATAGCTCATTAGCGAGCTCGTTTAATTGGCCAAATTATTATGTAATTAGCCAAACGTCACAGCGGTCAGCGTTGACCCACTTGGTATCAGCTGCTTATCGGATCTTTTTTGGGTTTTTAAGTTTTCTAGTTGAAGGTAACTGAACGCTAAATTTTTCATAATTTATTGAATGTTGTTTGGTTACGTTGTTGTTGTTGTATATTCAAGTGGGTCAAGTGGGCGGAAGTAAGTGCTAGTGGAAGTGAATGTCTCTGGGGTGTTATGGCAATACCCAGTATAGATTTATACAGTTAAGTCATAGTTTGGCAAGTTTTTTTTGTGGATAAGCTTTTACGATTTGCTATATTTCAATAAGATATATATATAACAAAGGTTTGGGAATAAAAGTTAGCTAAAAGCTGCTACACCCTAAAAGTGAGAGGGACGTCATCCTTAATACTTCACATGTGTCAACATTAAATATATTTATGAAATTTCAAAATATTTTATACGTAAATGCTTTTCCTATCTCCGTATTATGAAGTTATGGTTGAACCTAGCATTTGCATATGCCACCTAAGCTCATTGTCGGCTACAGTCACGGCATATATGCGCCATAACAGTTTTCTTAGTTGTTTCACACCAAAATTAGTGTGCCACCTTGCAAAGAAAATACAGCTTTGAAATAGTTTAAACGAACAATGCATTTATGGAACTGCTGCTTAATTCGATCGGGATAGTTGCTTGGCCAGACTTTAGTTGATATGCTAGCGCCATCTTATATCTTAGCTAGCATCATCTCACACCATCTGGCCGTCAAACCATCTTCCATCTAAGTATCGCACTACCCAAGCGTCACACTATACGAATCGCTCTTACCCCAATGATATTGGAGAGCATTGCACGGTGACCTTTAAGATCTATTGTGCCCCATGCTGAGTTTATAATTGCATTGGCAGTCCTATCTCTGAGATAAACCTAATTATCTTGGATTGTTTTAACTGGGTCGCGTCTAGCTAGAATGTGCTGCGAGAAATCCTGCTCAATGCCACAGAACCTATAGGCACTGGAACTGATGGTGCCTAGCTTGCTCAGCTCTATTGGGAATGCGGGGCGGTTCTATGTCGGTAGAACAGCTTATTTCCCAGTGCAGCGATGGTCTGCATTCACGCGTTTTCGAAACCAAGTGTCGTCGGAATACTAGGTCCTTCTGTGATCATTGACTTCACACTCCACGTCAGTGTTAAAATTCTTCTGACTTTGTATATTTTAGAACGAATTCTTTAGACTTTCCCACACTGCGTTGAAGATAGACACATGTGGTTAGCGTAAGGAATCTTATCACCCATCCTCCCTGCTAGGGGGAGCTCATCCGTTCGGTCAACCTTTGAGCGACATTGTAGAGCCAGTTCACTGGCTCTTCACCCAGGCAAGCCACAAACAGTTATCCTAGCTTGAAGTGGATGCCAACTAGGCGCAATGCCGCATGCCATCCGCAATTGGCTGCTTCCAACAGGATGGTCCCCTCGTGCGTAGACAGCTCTTCAGTGGTGAGTGCTTCTTGAGTGTACCCTACGGGTAAAAATGCCACCTTGGCCAACTTCACCATCATTGCATATGTCTCACGTACTTCGTTGCCAGAGCCTGTCGTTTGTTCGCTTTAGCAGCGGCCACCCGTGTTGTTAGACGTGCCCCATCATCACCTACTTTTGCTCGAGCAGCCGTGGATGAGGAATTCCTTCCTGCTGTTGTAGCAACAGTAGAGTTCGGAGATTTCGCAGGTGCGGCCTTGTGCATATCCTCTTGGGGGTTTCTGTGAGGCATGTAACCACTTCATAGCCTGCAAAGTCTGCTGAGGCCGAGCAGCAGAACTTCTTCTGGTGCACGCTTCGACAGGGACAGTCGTCTGTTGATGATATCGAGGGTAGCATTTGGTTATTGAACTGTTTATGCCGATCCATGCGGGATCGTACCGAGCGCCCGGCTGTCCAAGTCACCGCCTTAAACTCCTAAGCGGGTCCTTTGACTTGCCATATTCACGCAGTACCCTGAAAACACAGTAAAGCGGACTATCACACCGCACAAAAAAAAAACAACAGAAAAAAAACCACAATAAACTAATGTGTTTCTCCTTCTCCTGCTAGCTTATTTTTCCCACTATATGCTTTTATTCTAACTTCGACTATACCTATTCTTAAAATCAGCTCGAAAAGCTTAAGTAAAATATACTCCTACGAAATGCTAACACCCACGACTATTATTTTTCTTTCAAGCAAAGTTCATATTTTCAGCATTTTGTCTATTTTTGGTAAATTCCGCACGTAGTTGTGATAACTTTTGTATGCCAATTGCAAATATTTTGATTGTTTTTGACCATAATAAAATTGTTGTTGGTCAAGTTACACACATTTAAATAACCAAAACTATAGCGTACCAACGAACCCAAATCGCTTTCACCCGCACTCGACGGAATTGCCAAATTTGTTGCCAAATGCTTAAATGGCGCGTTACGTTGTTGTAATGCAATTGCACTGTAACTGCCCTTGCCAAGGCCCAAAACGATTCCCAAATCCAAATGCGACTCATTAGCTTGTCGGGCTTGCGGTGTGCCATAAAATTATGACATGACCAGAAGTGAGTGTGGGCAGTGGGCCTACTAAGGGTTTATTGACTGGGTTGCGCTCTTTACATAATAGGTTAGCTTGGTCGCTGAAGTCAGCTGTGCGGCAAACCTTTCAATCTCACGTTGTAGTAGTTGTTGTTGTTGCTGGGTAGCAAGCTGATTAAATATGCCGGACACGGCACAAGCTGCGGCTGACTACCGAATACTCATATCACTTTCGTTGCTTGGCGGTAACAAATTTTTGATTTTGATTTCGTTTGAATTTTCTACGATATGTCACCAGGCCACGTTGTATTGGCCAACTTGCGAATTGTAGGTCTTTTGCGAGTCTTATAAAAATGCGTGTTTGGATGACAGTAAGGCACAGTCAAACTCAAGCAACAGAGCAAGCAAGTTTCTTGCAAAGCGTCAACTTTTAATATTTGGAATAGCATCAATTAAGCAAGGAATCTCTGAAATGAAGGTGCGTGGTGTGCATCAAGGATTAGCTAGTTCCGTCAATACTAAGCTCTTTGTACTTTTAGTTCTTTATCTGCACCTTGGCCTTGTTGGGCGTAGCACAGGCTGGTCTGCTGTCACATCTGGAGCATCATCATGATCATCACGATCACCATGATCATCATGATTTGCATGATGTGCTGCCACATTTTAACGATGCAGAAGTACATCATTCCGATGGCATTCATGTCGGCCATTCGTCCATTATAGATGCAGCCGATCATCATCTAGATGCACATGCGCATCCTGTCTATCATCATCATGACGAGCATGCTGCACATCATGTGGATGTGCATCACGAACATGCTGCCGCCAAGATTGTACATCACGAGCCCATACACCATGTAGAGCCAGTGCATCATGTGACCAAGGTTGTGCATCATGAGCCACATCACTTCCTTCACTACACCAATCCCGTGGTGGATCATCATGTTGTCCATCAAAATGCACACATCGATGAGCATGCCCATGCCGCCGATTTGCATCACAGTGAGCTGCATCATAGCCATGGTCACTATCATGCTCATCATGCTCCACTGGTGCATCATCATCATTCAGCTGCCCTTGTACATCATATGCCTGCCTTGCATCATCATCATCATGCTGCTCTGGTGCACAAGGCTTATCCCGCTCATCTGGATGTGCACAGTCATGCCAATCTCTTGTCCTTTGCTAAGCATCATTTGCATGGAAAATATGGCAAGGTAAAGATTACTGAGACACATTACTAAGAGATTTCCCACGCATACCAATACACCCATAAACACGCATTTGCATGACAACGCTCTCATAGCTAATTTATTACGTATACGCCGAGTAGCCAACCATTTACTTATAGTTTGTATGTAAATATTACTTGTTACACACTCGAATAAACGTGTTGTTTTAACATTCTTCATCTAGTGAATAATACGTACTAGAAATTTCTAAAGCAGCTTGTCATCACACTCTATGCTATATAATGATAGAGTATGTACAAAGAATTAATGAGTTTAGCTAGCTAGTTTCTCCATTTAAAGCAGGGATTGGCAGCAGAAAATTTGGCAATCGCGACAATGGTGTTAAGACGCAAATCGCTGCTTTAATGTTTTTAACATTTTAACTAGCATCTTTAGTATATGTAAGCGACATGTTTAATGACCGCAATACATTTTGGTATGGAAAGCCAGCTCAATCCTCATACAGTACTGTCGATATGGTAGCTCTCAGTGTGATTGCTGGCAACTCTAGATATTTCAGCTGTGGATTTCATTTGAATGAAGTTTATATGAAATTTGATCGGGAACTCAATATTTCGGGTATCTGCGTACTAAACTCGAATCAATTGCTTGCCTGTAAACTTATAAAAACTTCTTGAAGCTTAAACTGTTCACGACTTCACACTTTTCATAGCCAAATATTGTTCCATGAAGAGCATGTATGCTTCGGAATCCTAAAGTGAGCTGCTCTCACTGATTGCTAATCAAATCGCTTATAGCCTTCAACAAGCCATCTAGGGGGTAACACTCTATTCACTCACTCACTCAGTTACTCATTCAAGCTCATGCCACATCTCGGGTATAATTTATCATACTCCACTCCGCTGCGCGCGCTTTATTCGCGAGCCAAAGTAATTTACTTGCAATTTAAAGATAAACAGGCGCGATAATGTCTACAAAGTATAAACGTGAGTTGACGCCTACAATCGCAGGGGCCATACATCATCGTAGTATCAAGTGCGCGGCTCTGTTGGGTTTGGGAGCAATGAGAGTGAAGGTGTTTTGCAGCTGTCGTCGTGGCTTCTGCTTGGGTTCTGAGTGTTGTGTCTTGGCAGCTTGCAACGTGCGGCACGTTGCGCGTAGAACAATTGCAGCAACTTTCGTGGCACGACCAAGCCAAGCGAAGTGCACTCGACCCTGACAAACACTGAGGGCGTCGTTGTTTTTTGCATTTTAGAGTTGTTGTTGTTGTTGTAGTTGTTGTCTTGCTCCGTGTAGTGTTGTGTTTTGTGTCGTGTCCAAGCCAAGAAGCGCATGCGCAACACGTGGCCGGGGCAAAGCTAGGCCAGGTTAGCCAAGTCAAGCAACCAAGTCACAGCGAATACCATAGCAATTTTCCCGTCGTGCCTGGCGCATCGCGTGCTATTTTCATTTTCATTGGCCATAAGCAAAACGGAAAAAAGAAGCTTAAAGAAAATGCGGCGCTGTGAAATTAGTTGCAGTAGCAAACAAGCCAAAGCTGCTGTTCATAGCGCATTGTTGCCAGATTTTGTCACAAAATATTTGCAAATCGCATAAATCGGCAGAGTCACAATCATGAGATTGCCAACAACTTGACACAAAAGCGTTGCAACAATTGTCAGCGACAATGCAACGTACGAGTGTGTGTGCCGCAGCATTTTCCAGTGGCCGCAGTTGCAGTTAGAGCTAAAGATTCGTGCAGCTTGAATATAAACCAAACTGGGCACGATTTTTGTTGCCATGTTGCGCCATGGCCAATAAGCTGTGTGTGTCTGTGTGTGTCTCTCCAATGGCAGCAACAAATCGACGGCGGCAACATTTAGGAGGCAATAAGTGTCAAATGCTTATCACGTTCCAATGCATTGCCAGAAGTTGGCCTTAAGACTCTTTTCCTTTGGCAGCCGCTTGGAGTAGACCAAATAAAAATGCAAATGTCAATGGGTTATGCACTTGCCAGTGGACAGGTGTTGCTCACACTCTTGCCAAAAATTAATCCACTCGGTTGGTGTACTCTACTGTAAATCATAGCTTTATGTTGATGCAAAAACAATTTGGTGTTTATACCCTGTACACGAAGTGTAAAAGAGTATTATAGATTTGTGCAATGTATGTAACGGGCAGAAGAAGGCGTGGCAGACCATAAGTTCCATAATAGTCGAGTCGATATAGACATATCCGTCTGTCCGTCCTTCCGTAGGAACAAAAATTTACAAAAAGATTCGTATTTACACCGAAAAGATGAAGTTTGTCGAATCACGTCCATATCTTGCTCCCTTCCCTTATTTATATATTTGCGGCTTTCAATCTATCATCTGGAAACTCGACAGAGGTGTGCGTCGTATTTATGAGCATCTATGTTTCAAAAATTATCGATCAGATAAATACATCAAAAATATGCTAATTTCACCCACATGCCCCCCCCCCTCGCTAATAAACTGTGCCAAAATTCCACTACGAGTAGATATGGATACATGTGAGCTAGAGTTACAAAATTTGGTGTGGAGACTCGTGTGACCCTAATCGTTAAAACTATATCCACCTTTTTTCAATAAAGCCCCGCCTTCCGCCGATTTACCTTAATTACTGCAACACCCCATATGGGTATTTTTGATCTATGTTACCAAATTCAACTAGATTGACCCAAGAATACTGGAGTTATGGGCATAAAAGTAATTTTTGTTCCCATAATAACCAACTGCCCAATAGAAAAACTTGTCAATTTGAACTTCCCAATAGGAAAATGCTTACAGTCATATCGAACTTGTATAAAGAGACGTAAAAGAAAATACTTTCGTTCCCATTTTACCGTATGCTGGACTTAGTGCTTATGGGAAAAAAAGGGTTCAGGGTATTTCTGTCTGACTGTCTGCACCAAATTTTTTTACTTTACCAAATTTGAGTTTTGGCGCAGACAGAAAGCTTGCAGAGTTGTTCAAGATTGGCGGCAATGAGTTGGTAGGCTGCATGCTCTAGCTCTTTTGCAGATTCTTGATGTCCTTTGCTCAACGTGGGTGGCCCTACAAGGCCCCATCGAGCGTGTTGTGTGAGAGACTGCAGCCCTTCGTGAAAGAACTAATCGAACCATACTAGTGAGGCCTTAGGCCTCGTAAGTGCACCATTGACCAGATATGCACACTACGCCAAGTCCTAAAAGAGACCCGCCATATCTTTGTAAAGCAGCATTTGATAGCCGCGTTGTCAGAGTCTCCGAACCTTTTCATACCAAAGCTCTCTCCTACGACGTCTTCAACTTTGTAATGAAAAGTGTGTTGCGAAGAGCTTAAGTACATTTAAACGGGACTAAATTATATAAGAGTGGTTACACAAGTAACTTGTATACTAGACGAACAGTTACCGGGGCCTTTGCGGATCTGGTTGTAAATGAGAGCAAGACAAACTATATGTTTTCTTCGAGTAAAGTGACCACTCATTCTTTCCGTTTTGCCTCTATGGGGACAATGGGTGGACTTTGGACACGAATACCGCATTCGATGGAACGACGAACTCTATGAGCTCTACGATGATATTGACACAGCCAAGCGAATTAATATCCAGAGACCTGAAAGGTCATCAATGCAGCTTTTAAAGAAAGGCGACGAAGGTTCAGGCCGTGTCTCCGTTGAAAGAACCAGATAGAGATCGCACTTGCCACCACGAAGCAGAGGAACCTGGAGGAATGCTGTAAGTACATTAGGTCATAAAACGGTCACTGGTTGGTATATCCAGTAAAGAAGAATATTCTGATTTTTGACTTATACGAGTTAATTACGAAGTTTAGTCCCTGAACTTCGCCAACTGCCTATACTATTCTTTCAAAAGTTTGCAGATCCTCAACCGTTGTAATTGTACCGAAATCATGATCATTCGTTTACAATATAGTGTTGTGCCCGCTTTTTTTCAATCCACGAACTTCACTTTCTTTTTAAGCATAGAATTATTAAGACCGCCGTTCTCGGATTAAGAACGTGCTGGTCTTTATTACTTCTATGCTTAAGGATTTGCATGTGCAATTTTGGATCACACGATTCATTTCGAGTTCTATGTTCTTATTATAATGAACTAAGTCAATTTCTTTCTTTTCGTAGTTCCTTTCCCTCCCTCTCTTTTTCTATCTTGAATTTTCTTGATTCTACTCATCATGCATCACTGGCTACATCCTTAATCCGGATCATAGAAAATGAGTTAGCTGATGTTTGAGACTCAGATGGGTTTCAGCTATCGTCTCAATTCTCTTTCGTTTTAGATTGAATTCATATGCCTTATTAATTGATAATTCGGTAGTTATTTCTTGAAATTTTAGTTTTCCTGTACAGACATCGCTTCTGCTTACACAGAAGATTTGGGACGCAAGTAAGAAGTTGTGTGAGAGCATGCAGAGTAAAATCTTTTTCAAGTTAACAAAAGAATGTATTCTTTAAATAGAATACCAAATTTATTTCAACGTCTGATTCTCAGACAGTGTAAACAGCGCCTAATAAATTAGCTTTTTATTTGCGGAATTGAAAACAGAAAATATACTCAAATTTGTTTTCATAAAACCAACATATGCTGTTGCTACTCCCACTCACAGTTTCATACGCCACTTCCACATCCACGTTGACGACTACCTGTGCCAATAGAAACCTGTCAAAATATCGCTCAAGCGTAGACACCCGCCGTTGCGCTACGATTAAAGCCATCGGAGTGTGGCACTGCTAATCAAAAAAGTAAACAGAAGTTTTGACTGCTTCTTAACTCTGGAACTGACTCCGACGGCTCCGAGGCTGATGGTGGTCGCTCTTGGTACAGACAATGCCACAGTTTATATTGCGCAGCGGACTGATCATTAGCACAGCTGCAGCAGCGGCAGCAGAACCCGCCACATCAGCCAAGTCGTTCAGGTTGCAGTGTAACTACAGTAGCTGGCCAAAAGCAATTGTATCTCTCAGCTGCGTTTGGCGTCTCGGATGTCTGACGACTGTGCTTGGCAGCGTAATTGTGTTAAAAATTACTCAGGCATCTTAATCACTTTGGTAAATATATTTTTTCTTCTTTTTTTTTTTGCTAGCCAACTTTGAACGAGGTTAATGCGCCTCAGCTGCAGTTCTGTTAAAGTGGACATGGCCAAGAGGCAGGCAAATGACCAAATGTTACATTTGTCTGTGGGGGCGACAACGTGTGTGTGTGTGTGTGTGTGTGTACAGCTCATCAAAGTGAGGAACAATCTGTGCAACTTAATTGTAACCCGAAGCCTCGGAAATGCAAGCAAACATGCAAAGTGTTGGCACACAAAAAAAAAAACCAGCGGCACAGTTTTCATTCATAAAATTGCAGCTACAAAAAAGGTAGTTGGTTTGGAGTAGGGGCGGAAGGGACCTGGAGTTGGAGCTTGCAGAGAGCGGCTGCTGGGGCTGCTGATTGCATGTTCGAGCACAGTTCATTTTCAACAGCATCAAGGATCAAATGCATTAAATACGAGACGTTGGCACCATCATCGTCGGATGTTGCCACAAAAAAGGAGTTGTAGTTGTTGCTCTTGCTTTATCAGCATGCTCATCTGTGCGCCTGGGCACAAAATGAGGCAATGAGGCAACTGCCAGCCAGCCAGCAATAACAACAACACCAAGTAGCGAGCAGCAACCGACCGACACGGAGGCGGGTGGCGCACCTGCGGCAAACTGCTTTGCAATTATTACTTTTTTTTCTCGTGCTGCCGCTGCCGCCGTTTCCCCAAGGCGCTGACCAGGCCAACAACGAAGGAAACAAACGGCCAGCCGGGCTGGGCTGCGCTCCGCTGTGCCATGCCGTGCAAAAAAGTATGCGAGTTATGCTAAATAAAGTTAAAGCAGTGGCAGTGGCAGTGGCAGTGGCAGAGGCAGAGGCAGCGGTTGTTGCAACACGCCTGCTGCTGATGCTGCTCCTGATGCGGCCTGATGATGGTGCTGGTAGCTTCTGTTGAATTGCTACACTTTCTCTGTTGCACATGGCCTGCACTAAGGCTGCAACAGCAGCGGCAGCATCATAATTTAGCTGCAATCATCATTATCGTTGCAAGCCGCAGCAGCAGCCGCAGAACGTACAGATTCTTGAGCAAAACGCCCGCACGTAGTCATTTTGGCATATTTTGCTGCTGCTGCTGCTGCTCTTGTTGTAGTCGCTGCTGTACCAACAAATTACGATTGGATCACAACAGCAAAAGTTGGGCGGCGGCTGCAGCAAACTGTCAGCCAGTCAGTCATTCAGTCATCCAGTCATCCGGACATTCAGTGAGTCTATCATTCAGTCAGTCACAGCGCAAACTTGGCAGCAATTTACTTCAATAAAAACGTAAAACAAAATGTGCCCAATCTGAGCGAGTCAGGAAGCTGCTGCGCATGCGTCTTTGGCAGCATATAATTGTCTGAACTGAACTGAACCGAACCGAACTCTTGGCGAGGATGCGCTGCCACAGCTGTGCTGCCGCTGCTCCAACAGCGGCAACAACTTGTCCGCCGGCAATTGTAATTACCGCAGTTGCGCCTCCCGTGCCGTGGCCAACGCCTTCGCCTGCCTGGTGCCTTCATCTTCATCTGGGTCTTGGCCTTTTCGCCTGGACAAATGCGCAGTAGCCTGGCATTTCAGTTACGCCTGCAGTTTGTTATTACGCGCATTATTTTCGTAACCCTTTTTTCGCTTTTCCACAAAGTGCCCACTCCTTGATAAAGTAGCTAAAAGTGGTCATACTTTATTTTTTGCTTAGTCCGGCGGAGCATATTAACTTTGTTATTCAAATTGCCATATACACTTGGATATGCAGAGTTAGCTCTCCAAATTTGGAATGAGTCCAACGATTCGTTAAAAGCGACTGTTTGGCAAGTGAAAATAACGTACTTGCTACGCTTAGTAAAACCATATCATTAAATCTCAAATCACACAGGACATTTTTGCGAAATTTTTGTACTTGGAATGAAGGTTTGGTTTTTTTTAACCAAGCTTAGATCTGATTTTCCATTTCTACAAAAGTCGTGTTGAATCCTTCGGGACTATCACTTATCGGATGTTCATATTCCAGCTGTTTTTTCCCAAAGCACGACTCAAACGATCGGACGTTAAGGACTCGTCAGGTTGCAGCACCTCATAGTGTGCAAAACCCTTTTGGTCAAACGAGATACCAAACATGATCCTCGAACTATGTATATTTCGGCTTTGCTGTGGTGGAGAGGTGGAAACGAATGACCGGGAGTAGCGTAATAGTGTTTCTTCTTTGGATTATCTTAGAGATAGATTTCATCTACAATCAAAAAAATCTTTCTTTACAGCCGTTAAATCAGCTGCTAAAAAGTAAATAATCGCCTTTCAACGTTTCTCTGTTTCAGTTCATAAAAACAATTGAATCAATCCCAAGGCTTTTATTCGTTCAAAGACGGCTTCTTGAGCCACTCCCACTGACTCTGAAGCTCCTCTACAAACATTTTTTGGTTGTCCAAAACGCGGCTTGTGTTGAACGCTGGAATCACTATCCTTGATATGAAGAAACCATTGCCAACATATTTCGAATTCATTAAAGTTTTTTTTATGTTTTTAAAAATTTGCATAACAAAGTCTAATATATGAACATTAATCGTATTTTCTAAGGGCAATTCGAAAATTGCAGTGATTGAATAATCGCAGATGGGACGACCATTCATAACTATTATTATGTTTTTCTTAGTCCTGAGAAGTCTTAATTAGATTTCTACTCTCAATAGTTGTTAGCCTTTTTTAGTGATATCTTCTTTCTATTAACTGGCTATAAAAACCCGTTACTCAAAGCACTCCTCCGCATATGCTTTGCGCGCGAAATTTCATTTTCAATTTCCAAGAAATTCGTATTTACTCGCCGTCAAATGGTCCCAAAGAAAATCTTTAAATTATAAAACTTGCTTTTCTATAAATCGCTGTAGTACAGCAGATCGCAGCAGGTATTAGCAGCATCTCATGATGCTCCTGGTATGATCAGGAGAGTCGCTAAGCCACTGCAGTAAGGAACGCCGCATACAGAAGGACCTACGCGATCTATGCAATACTACTACTGGGGGATGACGAATATGGAGTGGCGTAAAAACGAGAGCAAGAAAAGAAGAAACAAGAGGAAGTAGATATGTGCAGGAGCAGAAATGACGTTAGGAAGTTCTTCTAAAAAGTCAAGCGTCTGGCTGAAGGATTCAGTACCGCATCGTCTTTCTGCATGCCCGATTATTGGAACCTTGGTGTGCTCTGCCCTGTCTTAAAAAGGGTGAACCTACGATATGCTAACTGCCGAGGTATCATTCTTCTTCATAACTCATATATTCGGTCCAATCGAGCGCATTGTGAGAAGGACTTAAGCTATTGGCGCAAGAACTGATTGGACCTTATCAGAGTGGCTTCAGAGCTTGTAAGTCCACCATTGACCTGATATTCGCACTACGCCAAATCCTGGAATATCTATACAGTTTGATGAAAATGTCTTTGCTTTGAGCAGAAAGTACTCCGTAGATCTTTGGCACTATACCACGAGCTCTATGAGCTCTACGACGACAAGGCAAAATCAAGCGAATCAGCATCTAGGGGCTTGGTGTTCCTGAATATGCTCTTGCGAGAAAGGTTTTCAATGCGGCAGGTCATATCTCCGTTGGCAGGACTTGAGAGAGCACACAACCTTCGGTATCACCACTTGGTGAAGACGCGCGCAAAGCAGAGGCGTTTGGAGGAGTGCTGTTATAGCCAGTTAAGTAAGTCATGATTCTGCCTGCCAATAATTGAGTTAGCAGCACTGCTATACGTTGCCACCTTACATATAGTCAAGTAGGGTCAAGCTAGAGCGATTCTCTTTTCTGTGCTCAATAAGGATTTTGACTCGAATACTGAAAATAAAATATGGGTTCAGTTATAGAAATGCTAAAAGTGATCCATTAAGCAAACCTCCCGTTATATGTCTAAATCGCTTATCAGCAGCAGGAGCATCCAAACTTCGGCTTGCGGCAAATATATCTTTACATTACTCACATTTTTATTTCATGTGTTTCGAGGCGAACTATCTAAATATGTTGAGCCACGCGCCGGCAGTTACAAATTGCCTAAGTATGCGTTTGTCTCGCTTGCACTCATACTCAATGCACTTGCCAGAGGCTGAGCGCGGTCAAGGCCGCATAGTTTGAGTCGCAAAAGTGTGAGTTGAAAAATATAAGAAAAAACATGAAATAAAAGAAAAGAAGATGTCGTATCACAAGTGTAAGGCGGTGTTTCAAAAAGGAAAACTCGACAAAAGTGGACCGCGCTACTTCAGACATGAAAATCGAAAATAATAACACTTTTGTATATTTGTTAGAATTCGTATTTAATAGTTTTTCATTTATTAATCTTTTTTTCTAGTCGAAATTTCTTTAAAGTGTGACATAGTTTTAGAAGAAAACTAATAAGAGTTACAATAGAATAGTTATTAATAAGTAATTTAGTGAAATTCTTGTTGCATGCATAGAAATTAGTTATCTAGTTCTTTGATTTTAGAGATTTCATATATTTAATGCTTAGTTAAGTTGGGCTAAATAAATTGAGTAATTGATTTAATTTGCTAACTTGGGCTACTAAGGATTGTCGCTTTGTCTTTAGTCAAATGAACTAAAGTTTTGGGTTTAACTAACTTAGCAAAAGTAATATTACATAGCACCTCAAAGTAATTGCATATGAATATAGAAAAACAAACTAAATCGTAAGTTAAAGTTTTCCATTTGCTGATATGGAATTGGATTTACTTTTCATATATAGTTTGCAGTTTAGAAATTATATATAAATAGCTTGGAAGTAATTCGATTTTGGTTCTCAACTAATATCACAATGTTGCTTTCTGATTTTTTTATGTAAGTTATAATTATTGCAATGCTAATAATTTGTAAAATCACTTAATATTATTGCTTTTGATTTTTAAAATAGTTTTTATTTTAGTCGAAAAAGTCAGTATTTTGTCGTATCTCTTAAGTCTAAAAGGCAAATTCAATAAGCTAAGATTTAAAGAGTCTTTTGATGTATTAATAAGTTTTTAATTTGGTGTAATTTTAATATATTTGCAGTATTTTTAGTTTTTGTAAATCGCATTAGTTATTTTTTAAAATTGGAAAAGCGTTATAAAAATATGCTTGTAAGCAATTTGAGTAAATTTTTTTTTTATTTTTTTTTAATTTTTACTTAATAGTAAATGGAGTTCTTGAAAAATATGTAATTTTTACGCGTATTAAAAAGCAGCATTTAATGCTTAAATATTTAACTTCTTAGAAGCTTTATGTTGAAAATGTTTTATTTAATTTAATAAAATACTTAAGTTATTATAATTAGTCAAAAAGTTGAGTTCTTGTATAAACAGCATAAATTTACAATGCAATAAGTTTAGCATGCTTTCAATTAGCTAGTTCTATATACTATATAGTATTCTTTAGGCATATTTATCAAAAAGTGGTTCTTTAAGGCACTTCCGTGTGACGGAAATATATACTATAATACAACAACTTCGTACTAGCGCTTGCAACCAGCTTTTATTCCATTAAAAATATTTACTTAGTTACTACAATTTATATTGTATACTATTTATGGCTATGTCTTTCCAAACTTGAAACTATGTGCGAGAGCGCATTGTGCAGCCGCCAACTTTATGGGGATTAGTTTCTGGGCCACCTTGGTCGTAGTAAATCTTTGCACAACAATCATTTGGACTAGCTCCAAAGCCTAGCACAAGAATTATGCTGATGAAAACAATAAAGTTCGGGAGGGGGCTTTGAGATTGGCGGCAGGGAATGTGCTCTATATGCTCTGCAAACTTCAAACTCAATTTTCGCGCTGCAATTACAAATGACGGCTATAAATTTTCGCGCAAAAAGTCAAACCACAAAGACAAAAGAAGTTGGCTAGCGTACACCCTTCTCTCTCTCTATCTCTCTCTCTCGGAAGTGATAATAAACGCGCGACACGCGCGCTTGTTTAGAGATTTATGCCTGCAAAAATCCGGGCGCTACAAATAATGTGCCGCCCAATGTGTCAACGAAGCCGTTGTCGGAGCATGGCCAAAATGATGCACTGCCGCAGCTGGAGAGAGAGTGGCGAGTGGCGAATGGCAGAGAGCGGCGGCCCAAGGCGTAGTATTATGCAATGCGACACGAGACGCATCTAGTGCACGCATTATTCTGGCCAAAAAATGCATACTAACTGTATTACAGTTGGCAGTCAGTGAGCCAGTTGACAAACTGCAGTTGCCATGGCCCATAAGTCACATACAAAGAGCGGCATGCGGCATTCGGCATATTGCGGGCGGTGGTGGTGTGCCAGCTGAGGTGCGGTGCCACAGTTTGCTCCATTGTGGTGTTGATAAAGTGCAACATGCCACACGTCCACATTGCTTTTGGTCTAGGCCACTTACGCGTCTGTGATTTATGCACTGCAGACCGGCTGACTGTCAATTAACGCTGAGTTGAAATTTTTGCCTCCTTAAATTTGGCCAAAAACTTTTCATTACTTAATTACAAAATGGCACAAAATTCTCAAACACTGCAAGAGAGCGTAAAGGGGACAAGCTATTAATTGCACAGCTGTCACAGTTACCTCAAAAGTATTAAGCGAAATAATAAAGAGATATTTTAACACCGAAATGTTAATACTCTTCACGTAATTGCAAAGCACACAAATCGTCACATTTATTCAACCAAAGTCACAAATCGTCGAGCAAAACTTATGTTCAAATGTAGTTTTTGGCTGGGTGAAGCACCCTGATGCCTTTTTTTACCTCAAGCAAGTTGACGCACAACATCCCGGTGGTGTTCGCTGGTTAGCTGCTCTAATCGCCATCAGATGTTAGGGCAAGGAGCTAATATGCGCAGCGAAGAACAGTGTTGTACCCACCGCGTAATGAAAGATAGTATAAGGCGTCTGGAAGAGTGCCCTGCATCAAGCCGCAACTCGTGTTACGGAAAGAAGAAGCTTTTGACTTTGTAATAGTGATACTGAAATACCGTCTACCCTCAGTGGTGACGTCACTTGCGAACAGCCATACAGTAGCATAAAGAAATATAACAAGATGGTTAGCCGAAATCCAACCACACTTAAGCTGTATTATCTATATATAAATACGCTAAACAAAAATTCAGTGTGCCATTCGAAAGATAAAAAAATCCGCAAGGGCGGAGGGGCTCCCAGAAAAACTACTGAAGGTTGGAAGCAGAAAAGTTGAAGAAATCCTACCGGGTCTCTACTTTAAGGTTTTTCTCAAAAGATTCTCGTGTTGGACTAACAGAAAAGCAAGAGATACAGCTTTTCATGTTCCTCAAAAACAAGGAAAACATTTTTTGGTGTAATAAAGCTAAAACTTTTTTGAAGCAAGAAATTAAACTGTTGGACTTAGGCGTTTTCTTTCTCATATTACGAAATATCGTGTTTTTAATCCTAATCTTCCTTTCTATATACATTTCTTTGTATCGTCAGATTCTATTTCTATAAGAAACACGATTTTCGACTAAAGATCTTTACCCAGTGCAAGAAGAACCTATTCTATAGCCTAGACAAAAAAAGGTTAAGTGGAGCATGTGCCCAATCTTTACGTCTATAATCAGGACAATCCTTCCATATCGAGTATGGGTATAGTGACCAGCTCAGACGAGACAAACCTCTCTAAACAAACTAAATTCGTTCTTTATAAACCCTTTGTATCACGCCAAGTACAGCGTTCGATGCTTGAATCTTGCAGTAAAGTAATCAACTAAATAGCTTGATAAGCTCCGAAGTTGGTCACTTCTATTTAAGTGTAACACACTTTTCTTACCCTTTAAAAAGGCTTCTGTGTACAAGTTGCGCACTCCAGCACTCCTTTACGGACGTCTCAAAGCTGAACTATCGAGTTGAACGTGAATTCTTCTCAGATTAGCTCAAAATAAAAAGCGTCTTTCGGATCATTGCCGCGTGTTCCAGGCAAAAATACAGGGGAAAGGGTTGTTAGTATAAAAATGTGCCGACTCTCACCTTAAGATTGCCTGGAAATAAGCTGGCAACCGTTCTAAATAGCCTAATTAACCTAAGAACTTAAACTTCTTGTAGATCCACTATATTGATATTGAGTATATTGAGACGTAACTGCAAATGCAATGCTGCTTCTACTTAGTACCGTATATCCCGCACTTATCCAATCTTTGCAAGAATGCGAGTGCGCATATGGGAGGCAATACATTTAATGAGTGGGGTCTACGTTCTTCCTTTGCATGGTCTTTAAAACTTTTTACGGAAGATTGTGTTGAAGGGAAGCTGCGATTTCATTTAACTTTATTTTCTTATGCTATTACCCCTCTCAACTGTTCTTTCACTCTGCTAAGTTCTTTTATAGGGTATGGCACAGTTGGCAAATCTTCCTTTGATGCGTCATCTCGATATATCGATAAACTTTTGTTGTACTTTGTACTGTTTTGAGTCTGGTGTTCTTGCTAAGACTGCGTTTTGTGCATAACTCATATTTAATAAGTGTTACGTAAACGGTTCACTTATATGTCACAAACTTCTAGACAATTTCAAGAGACCGTACACTGCAGCTGAGAGTATTTTGTGCGCCACAACAGAGTCAACTTGGGGGCCAGTCGCGTCATCGTCGCCATGTCTGCATTTCGTGTTGGCCTTTGGCGCCCCGCTGCACTCGCCACTTGCGCTTATTAAGGAATTAATTTAGTCATTGCAAAACAAGGTCAAACATTAGCAGCGAACTGCATTGCAGCAGTCGCAGTGGTGTTCATGCCACATCGCCCATCCCGCCCCATCTGATGCGACACCCACACAACAAGCGCCAGCCGCCCACACGTAGCATTTGCATGACACTGTCGTGCCAGTGGGCCATTAAGAGCCAAGAAATTTTCGTGTAGCGGCATCAACGACTCCTCGAGTCGTCCAAGTTTCAGTCGTCGTAGTCGTCACAGTACACCCCCACAAGTGCCCACAAGCGTGGGAAAAACTTTCGAAATACTTTTGCTCAGCAAGAGGGAACGGAAACGGGCAACGCGAAGGAGTTGAGCCTGTCTGCTGCGTGCCAGACTGCAATTTAGCCGCCTGCCATGAAAGTGTGTGTGTGTGTGTGGGTAGTTCTATGTGTGTGTGTGTGTGTGTGTGTGTGTACACATGCTTGTTCCTTGTAAGCGCTTTCAATTGCCTAAAAGCTTGTAAGCCAGTTTCCGGTGCCATGATTTTGCCTGACATCCTTTAAAATAAAATTTAAAAACAACTAAAACTTAAATGCAAAATCAAAAAAAAAAGTGTTAAATTTTGTGTTGATTTCATTGACGAAATTTCTTTTGTCTTTTTTTTATTATTTTTATCAAAAACTTGTGCTAAAAACTAATCATAACCAACTATAACATAAATTAATAATTTATTTAATTTATAATTAAAATTAATAATCAATTTGACAGATCAGAAGCATAATAAATAACAAAAATTCAACTTGAAAACAAATGTTTATCAAATAAATTTGAACAGCGAAAATAGTTTTGAAAATAATTGCAAAACTTGAACAATTTTCAACGGAAATTTGCATTCAAAATTTCATTATCCAATTTTCTCAAATTCAACGACTGGCTTGAAATGTGTCTCAAAAACATGTACGATAATACAATTTTGTTTTTGTTTAGATTAAAATTAAACTAAAGAACAAAAGATTTTATTTCATTTAATGAAAAGATTTGCAAAAACAAGATGCGTTTAAATAAAAAAAATTGTACAAAATTATTTTTGTTAAACAAAAAAAATAAAGGAATATTTCTGTTTAAATTTTAAAATTTATCGTACGAAATTATGTTTTGTGCCCTTGGGAGAATTCTTTGTCTTTTCTTTAACTTATGTAAAATTAAACGTAATTAATTAAATTAAATTATATTAATACAAATTTTGTTTGTCTTTTATGTGCTAGCTTTAATGTTAAATGTGCATTTTGCTGCTATTAAAAATAAAATAAAGTAAAATAAATTAGGTTAAAGTACTTCTTGCTATATATGTATGTATGTGTGTTTGTGTGTGTATTTTGTGTTTTTTTTTTCGTGGTTTGTCCGCTTTGCTTACAATCTTTTAAACAATTTAGTAAATTAAATTAAATTAAATTTTAAATTGAGTAATTTCATCATTAGCTGCTAATAAAAATGCTTAGGTTCTAAAATGCCGCAAATGCGCACAACCAAAATCTGTGCTAAATCAGAGCCTACTGCTGGCTGACGCTGTGGCCTCCACGCCCACCGCTGTCGCCCTACTCTGCTCCTTGCCTACAAACTAAGATGTGGAACATGGAATTGCTAGCTGTATTATATGTATGTACGCTTCCTGGGCCTACAACTACACTCTACAACTCCGCCAGAAATACTACTTACTTAGCACTAAGAACTACATAAGTCGGGACTGCACCTGATCCTTGCGCTATCCTAACCATTATAACTAGTACGCCTAATACGTTGGGTGGTCTGAGTTTGCAGTGTATGTGTGTGTGTGTGTGTGTGTGGTTTTGTGTGTCTGTATGTGTTGCTAGAATGTATTAAAAATTACCATGTCTAAAGTTATGCATGTAAAAAAATCTAAAAATTGTTTTAACCTATTGCATTAATTATAGGTAGTAATTAGGTTCTCAGTCTTCGCACAGAGATTTCCAGTGTTGCCAACTAAACTACAAACGGCACTAGGCTCTAGGCTTAGCATACCCTCTTAAATAATGACGCCTCGCTACATAGCTTCACTTTGAATTTTCAAGCAAATCTCATTGGTTCTCTCTTTAGTACTCTTCACGTTTGCGCTCCCTCAGAATGTCATGAACTGCGTTGCGGCAGCATAGAGATACCGTTAGGCACTCTCTGTCTTAACCACAATGGGCATGGGTCCACCCAGATTCATGGGCGTATTGTTGTTCATCAGTTCATCGTTTTGCAGCAACATTGGCAGATTCATTTTCATGTCCAGCAGCGGCAGCGGCGACTTTGGCTCGTGCCCCATGCCGGCGTTAGCATCCCGTCCCTCACGTGCACGCGTCTCATAGCGCGAGTGTGTGCGCATGTGCCGCGTTATCATGTCACGGCGGCATGCCGCATACGGGCACTGTGGACACTTGTAGGGCTTCTCGCCAGTGTGCGTGCGCTGATGCGTGGAGAGATGGTCGGAGCGCGAGAAGACTTGGCCGCAGACCTTGCACGTGTACGGCTTGACGCCGGTGTGCAGTCGCATGTGACGCGTGAGCATATCGGAGCGGGCGAACGAGCGATGGCAGACATCGCAGGAGTACGCTTTGGCTATATCGTTGGCAGGATTGCGCGATTTGTGGCGCGAGGCCATGTGCTTGGCCAGGCGATCGTGCAGCGAGAACATCTGGCCGCAGGTGGGGCACACATAGGCCACATCCGAGCCGGGCGGCATTTCCTCAACCACTGGCGAAACGTCCAAGTTGTAGCGCCAGGCCACGCTCTCCTTGGTAGTGGGCGAGGCCACATCGCCTTTGATGACTGGCACACCCACTGTGGTAGTGGGCACATGCTGGTGCAGCGGGTGCATTGGCATCTCGAGTTTAATCATGGCAGCAGCTGCCGCAGCAGCAGCCGCATGAGCTGCAGCCGCTGTCATGGCATAGGGTGACATGGAAGTGGTCGATGTGGGCGTGGTGTTGGTCATCGAGTTGCTGGAGTGTGTACTCGACGCTGGCGACAATGCATTCATGCTCTCCAGGCTGCTCGCCGCGCTCATTGTTATCGACTGATGCATGCTCGTTGGCGGTGGCAACATCATGGCGGCGGTGGTGGCTGGCAGGGGCGAGGGCGATTTGTACTTCTTGGGCTTATCCATGGCGGCGCTGTGCTCGTTAGGGTGTAGCGCATGTGCCATACCATCATTGCGCACGCTTAGATCTAAGGGTAGATCTTGCGGTGGCGCCATCGACTTTCCCGACGTGGACTTTTTTCCTTGCGCCGGACTGCTGCGCGCTAACTGCGCTGTGGTCACCGAGGACTCGCTGCGCGGCGGTGATGGCAAAGCCGAGGCTACCGCAGGCGGTGGCGAAGAACTGGCCAGCGCTGGCTGCATATAAGCAGCAGCAATTTTGCTTTGCTGATTCGTGGGCGAGTGGTCCTCCGACTGCGAGGATGCCATTGAGGAAGGCGTGTGCTGCAGCGTTGAGGGATAGAGATCGTGGCGACGGCGAAACACCTCGTTCAAGTACTTGGTGTGCAAATAGTAGCCAAACAGCGGAGATGGTATGTGAAAGTAGCGATCATAGGGGCTAGCCATGTGCTCAGTCTTGATGTCCACGTGCAGCGGATTCTCCTTGGCAGTGCTGCCAGGCGTTGCTGCAGCAGCCACAACATCATGCGACATGAGCTGCAATGGACTCATGCTAATGCGTGGACTGTCGTTGTCACAGTGCGACAGCTCCTCAGCGGAAAGCTC
Organism: Chymomyza caudatula; assembly: GCA_035041775.1. Classification (NCBI taxonomy): domain Eukaryota; kingdom Metazoa; phylum Arthropoda; class Insecta; order Diptera; family Drosophilidae; genus Chymomyza; species Chymomyza caudatula. Next base: position 5,681,504 of record JAWNKW010000146.1, read on the forward strand.
TGCCTCGGCCTCCTCATCGCCGCTGGTGCTGGAGCGGGCACCACTTGGTGTACAGCGCGTGCTGGCTGCTTGGGCAGCTGCAGCATTATCCAAAAGTTCTGCCGATTCGCTTTTAATGTAGTTAGCCTCGTTGTTTGCATGCTCCTCGCTGACTGCGCCTGCGTCATCACCTTCCTCCTCCTCTTCATCCTCCATGTCCATGGGCTCTGTCTTGCATGTGACGCCATTGTTGTTGTTGTTACTACTGCTGCTGTTATTATTATTATTGTTGTTGTTGTTGTTATTGTTGTTGTGATTGTGCAACTTATCGAGCACGGCGGACAAACGTTTGCGCTTGCGCTGCTTCCACGGCACATTATTATTGGCCACAAACGGCTGATTGTTGTTGTGCTGCTCAGCGGAGGCCACCGCTGCTGCAGCTGCCGCAGCCGCGGCTGCCTGCTGATGCAAGCTTAAGGCCAGTGGCATATGCTGTGGCAACGGATACTGTAGCTGTCCGTATGGCGCATACTGCTGCGTAGCCGGCGGCGGCGGCAGCGGCTGAGCGGTGTGATGACGCTGATGCGTATGGTGGTGGTGGTGATGATGATGATTATGGGTACCAGCATGGTGATGCCCCATGGGGTCGGTACCTTCGGCCATCGTCATTAGGTCAACTTTTTGTGTGGGCGTGGTGGTTTCAACGACAATGCTTTTGACTAAACGTTTCGGCTTAGTATTTTTGAAAATGTGGCGACGCGAGCGTGTGGGCTGGAATGAGAAAAAAATGAAATCAGTTGTATTAATTGCTGCAAACTTACGCGCTCACGCACCGCCATTGTTAGTAAATAGCAAATTAGTTATTTAGATAGTTTAACTAGTTGTTAGTATAGTTAGTGCTTTTAATATCTAATTTCTTTTGCGTATCCTAAAACGAAAAACTGCTCGAAAAAGACTGGGCTGTTATTCTAAGCTGCATTCTTTAAAGACAGAGCTGTTAGGCGCACTAACAGCTGATTGCATACATTCGCATAAACCAAGTTGGCAGCACTGCCAATTGTTAGAGTTCACTTTGCACTTTGCTGTCACTGCACATAAATTCTGCCAATCAGTCAAGCATCAAAATTCTGCACTTGGCTTTCACTCAACAAATAAATAAGATAAATTTTCGCTAGCGTTGCCAGAAAATGCCAATGGCCCCAAATAGCAGCAAGAACAACTCTGGGAGGAAAAGCGTTTACGCTGCGTTAGTTTTATGCGTTTGCGTTGGTCACAAAATGAAAATTCCCAAGCCTCTCTCTGTGCGGGGCACAGCGACTTCTGGCACTTGCATTATTGGCATTTGCAGTTTTTGGTGCTCCTGCTGGTTTTTGTGTGTCCGTACGGGAATTTTTATTGCGCTGCTAGCAGATTTTATGGCGCGCCAATTTATGACGCCACCGTGCGATAGAACAGCACTAAATATAGGGTTGGGGTTAGACTGTCGCTAGAGTTTGCCTTGACCGTTGGCCAGTCAGTCAGCTGGTCAAAGCAAACACAGCGAAATCAATGAGTGACGGCGTCTGTGCCTTGCCAGCTTTGCTACTTAGCCACGCTTGACCGCCTTCTGGCCAGGCGCAGAGCCATTGGCATCTGTTTGGCGCCAGCAAATAATTAAAACTTACACACATGAAGTGCAACTTGACTTAAACTTCGTTGGCAATATACAGTTGCAACAACAACAGCTACTGCTAACTGGCAACTGTCGACGTGGCCTCAGCCACATCAGCACCACGCCACCAACGACAATAAAGTGCCCGGAGTAGAGCGAGCAGTAGTAGGACGACACACCATCAACGCGTCTAGAAGGACGTTTGCTGCAATGCGCTTATCCTTGTGATATATGAATATTGTGTACAGATACACACACACACACACACACACACACCACTCACCGACTACAACAGCAGCTTGTACAGGGCACGCTTCAGTTGGTTGGCTCGGCTTTTGGGCTCCGTGTCTCCGTGTCTGGGGCAGGATATAAGCGCAAGTTTATGTGTCCTGTGTGTGTGTATGTGGGGGGCTTGGTATCCACAACTGTTGGTAATTTGCGCCTACAACTGCTTGGCACTGGGCCGGAGCTTGGTCACGTGTTTGCTTTACGTGTTGAGAAAATGAAAAGAGCCCCGGCAACATGGCATGGCCAAGCTAGCAGTTATGCAAGCCCAACTCCACGCACTCTCCCCTGGTACTCAATGAAACGAAAGTGTAAAAATACTGCAGGGCTACATGCAAGGCACGGAAGTTTGAATACACTTACAAACGTTAAGTTGTTAGCTATCGATTTTGTTCTAGGAACCGAAAAAGTACTTCGTTATATCAAAGTGCATATCGTTTAATAAAGTTTCAGTTTTCACAAACTAGATCCTTCTTAAATCCCTAAGATTTTATGTGTCATTTTAATGCGTCACACATATTTCAAATCAAAGATCATCTATAAAGATTTGAGGTCGATAAATTAAACGATAATTAACGCTCGCAGATGTGAAGTTAGAGTTGAACCACTTACGGCCAAGGATTTCACTTTATTAGATTTCATGCTCTTTGGGCCGCATATTAGTACGATTTTAAGGTTAGGGTTGAACTTATGTCTCGCACCCACATCAAGAGACCGCTTTGTGTATACATATTCAGATATTTTGCATATTACTTTGATTTGGAGCTGTTTGAGTTTGGAGTTAAAACCAAGACCAATTGGACGAATTCTGATGGCGGATTCGAATTCAGCGAGTCAAAATAGGCTTGCATTTGTCCGGTCCCCAGATCAGGACCGTTTTTTCCCATATATTTTGACGAATAAAGAAATTTGTCATTCAAGAGTTGCAAAATGCCTGCAGAAACCCACTAAAAAAGTTTGTGAAAAAAGAGTATTACGGCGTGGTAGCTTTTGGATGCTTCAGGCTTGGTCTAGAGTTGTCTGTCTGCCTTTGGTGTTGATGTGCAGCGACATGGACACCTGTGCCAGTTAGTGTTCACCAACATCCTCGAAGTGCTGCTGTTTTTTGTCATTGTTGTTGTTGTTCTTGTCGCACATGTTGACGTCGCTGCGGTTTAATGGAGTGCGTGTTCCCTATTGTATGCGTACTTCTTTGTTTTAAAGATAGACCACTTAAAGTACTGCCATAATTCCAGTATTTACGTATACCTAATATTATGCCCAAGCGCATTAACTTTTTCGATTTGGAAAAACAAACTAGACTTATATCATTTAGCCTTTCGCATTTCACATTTGCCATTTGCATATTCATTTGGCCACAAAAGTTAAATTAAAATGCAAAAACTTTGCTCGTAATGTCATATTTCATATATGTGTATTGTATATCCACTATTTGGTACTATAGCCCATTCTATGCCCTATTTGCTTGTGGCCTGACCTGAGTTGGCCCATTGTTAGTATGAAAACCTTTTTTGTTTATTGAAACTTTTGCTGCACGAACTTTTGAACCGCCTAGGTTTATGACTGGCTAAGAGCTTGCAATACAATTGCACCCCAACCAAAACACAACTCAGACGCCAGCAACAACAGTAACTACCCTCAAGCCAAGCCAGAGCAATTAATATTCTTAATTAGGGTAATTAAACAGCGAAGCGCTGACAACTATGCGAAAAACTTTTTCAAACTCCCCCCGCCACGCCCCCTACGACACTGCGCAATTACAAAATACTGTTTAAAAAAAAAATCTCAGCGTTGCTTTTATACAAAAGACATTGAGCTGGAAAAAAACATAAATTTTCACGCCAGTCAGCGCTGGCCAAGGTTCTTCTGGATCTGGGCCTTGTTAGCACGCAAAAGAGCCAAAAGGCTGTCGGCTCAGCTCGTTGGCTGGCAGAGATTTTTGATTTATGACCCAGGATTACTTTTTTCTCTCTCTTTTATTTATGAATAAAAAAAAATTCGCGAAAAATTACATAATGACAGCGTGGTATGGCAGTAGTTGCTATAAAATTACGCTAAATGAAGTGTTAATTGCATATTTTTGTGGGGAAATTTTTTGGTTATTTGGTTCTTAACATTAAGTTAGGAGTTTTTGGTGTATTAATGAACTTTAAGGTTCACAGCTCAGGCTGTTTTCACCACGTTATCTTCACATAAAAAGGCAATTAAAGGAAATCCAGCAGAGACAATTTTCAGGAAAGAAGGCTCAAGTTGAATTCTCTCGCATCTATTCAACATGCAAAATCTTTTACCTAGCAAAATATCTAAACACATCGTATCAAATCTTATTTTTCCTTTCGATTTTGTTCTTTATCCAAATTCTCGCCGCGAAGTTCATTAAGGCATGCTCTGGTTATCGATTCAAAACGTGGTATCGAAATGTTTTGTTGTTCTGGACTTTTATTCCGAACAAACTTAGATCCTGCTTCCATTGCGCAGATATTATAACGTTCGCTGACGAACGATGATTGCTCACCATACAAAATTTACATGTGATCTTTAATGAAAAGATTGTTAGTCATTCGCCCTATGACGGCAACGATTGATTGATTTTGTTCAATTGCTATTCGATTGTTGCTCGTTAAGACGCACTGCGATGCGTTGCGAATGGCAAATTTGCTATCATGTGAATGTATAATGCAAGTTTTTACCAAAATGTTGCCGATTTACAACGAAGAAACAAGATTCATTTTCTAAATTTGTACACTAATGTTTGCAGGTTCCAAGTAAATGGCAAACGATGATGTTGCCAGTGGAATCCTGCACCGTTAGTAACTCAAAATTTTTGCTGAAAAGCGATCATTTCCAAGACGCTGTACGTGGAAGGCTGCTTGTGTTGCTGTTCCTGTCAGACCATCTAAATCGTAGCACAATTGAGAAAGAGCCATGAGAATGGATTCCACTCTATTACTTTTATGCTTTTTGGCTAAACAATGATGAGCTTTTAGGCCCAGAGGAAACATAATCTTAATACTCGCTGTCAAAAGTAATGTTTTTTAGTACTCGGAACGAAAAGTAAATCATAAAACTAGCTTTGAGTTCCGTTTGTGGAAAATATACGCATCCGAAGCGAACTCACTCGGCATCCAGTACACTTCAATGGATAATGTCACAATGTAAAAGAGTTTTGGGACTATGTAGTATATTCCAAAACAAAATTACCAAGATGAATCTACATTGCGAACCATACAAAATCAAAGAATTGTGTTATTTTAATCATTCAGCAAATCTCAACAGCTTAAAGCAGCAAAAATCATAATGAGAACTATCGCAAAATAACTCTAAAATAGAAAATTTCAACTTTTTTGCCAAAATCTTTTAACAAATGCTTGTTACTCAGCTCATTAGAAGTTAATTTTTGACTGACAACAAACTTTAGATTGCTGATTTGGCACAACTCAACACATCTTCATTCATAAGCAGCAAGACAACAAATTAAAAATATGTTAAATTAAAAATATGTTTTATAAAGTTTGCACATGTTGTGACTATTTTTCAGTAACTTTAGCTGTCTGAGTTTTTGGGGTCTTGGCGCTAGTTCGACACGGGGCCAAACAGCAAAACATGCTTGTAAGCAAATGTGTGTTAACTGGAACACTGCCGTGTTTTTTCATTGTATCTTTTGGCATGAATTGTAGCTATAGATACATTGTCTACGTTTATAGCGTATTATGTTGAACATGGCGACCACAAATAATGCAATTTAAGCACAAAATGTCTCAAGAGAACCATGCTTAATTACATTAAACAATAAATGAGGAAACGCGGTTTAAATGGCGCTCATTTATATTGTTATAATAATTGAAATAAAAATAAATTTAAGTATATTATGCAGTTGACAGTTGTGCTGGCACAGCAACAGTTACAAAAACACAAAAAAAAAGTAATACTTTCAAAAAAAAAAATGCATTTAATAATAGCAAGAAAATGTGCAACGCCATGAAATATGATTCATTGTCATATTTTAGCTACGAGCATAAATATGACAACAGATTTAACACCAAATAAAACAATGAAAGTGACAAAAGCGTGAAATCAACAAAAACAACAAGAACAATAACAGCAGCGCAGCAGCAGCGCAGCGGCAGCGAAAAATGTAACGTAGCAGGGCTTGAAATTTGTGTGTGTGTGTGTGTGTGTGTGTGAGTGTGTGTGTGTAGAGGGGGCAGAGCTACACTACGCTGTACACAGCGATGGCGGCAACAATGCGCCAAGTTGTATGTGTGTGTGTGTGTTTGCTTAACATTTGTCTCGCTTATTACACACACACACACAGATACACTCACATACAAAAGTCCATAGAAAACTTGATGAAGTTTTACAGACGGCAACGCGCAGCTCGTACGTCGTGATAAGCCCGGACACTATGGGTGCTTGAACCGGAGCTGCAACCGGGGGTTCGCACCGTAAGCACGGCTAACTAAACAAAATTGCAGAAATTAAAATGTAAACAAATTGTATGTGTTGTGTTTGTGTTGTATTTGTTGTGTTTGCCGTGCTTGTTGTCGCGCTGCCCACACAAAGCGTCGCACTGGGACTGCGTCTGGAACATGGAAACAGGCCCTCTTTATTAGCTCTGGCTGCCGTTGGGCTTATTTGGCAAAACTTTTTGCTGAATTCTTTTTCATACACAGGCGCCTTTGCTTTATTTGAACAAATGTTGTTAGTTAGCAACAGATTTTTATAGAGTAGTCGCAGAGTACATACATTAATACTAACATGAAAGCATTAACTAAACACATTAATCAGCAGAACTTCAAGACCATTGAACACACACACTTCAGGCGAAAGAAAAACAAACGCCATCATAAACCCTTACGTGATACGCATTGATAATGGCTAAGTAACTAGCTGACTGACAGACTGACGGACTGACGGACTGACTGAAAAACTCACTGTCTATTCGCTTTGGTTACAAGTGTAAAGAGTAAAACAACAACAACTAACAAGCCAGTCAGTCGAGCAAGTGGCGCATGACAAGCAAAAGCAGCTAAGGCGCAAAATTTGGCGACATACCGACTAACAAATGCTCTGTGCGGTCATATAGTTTATGCCGAAGATACTTACAAATATGCAAAGTTACTGTTTATGCTCATTGTTGTTTTTGCATGTTTCCCACTTGACATTGATATTTGATAACTGTTTCATAGCAGCTAGCTCTTGTCTGTGAACGTACGCTGCCAGAAAAACAACTTCAAGCATTCTGTACACGAATTGATTGATCGAAGCATGTTTATTTTCAAACCCCAAATCGAAGTGATATTTGAGTAATGTATACATTATATTCAACAGCAAGTTATAATATAATAAAGCACGCTTACTCTACCTTTTCCAGCTAGCAAAAGTTTTGTGAGGGAGAGAAATATGTATGCTGCTTTCTGCAATGGTACAGCGATCCATCCAATGGTCATATTTGAAGATAAACACAAATAAATGTCTTTAAGAGCGTTTGTTTTACCCCGTGTAGTGTGAGGGTTAGAGAATACCAGTTCTTTCGAGACCAGTAGAGTCACCCCAGGACTTAAAAGGGTTGAGCGTAAGATTTGAGACCAACCACGTAAAACCAGAATTCCAATGAAAGAATGTATTTACATCAGGCCGTAACCCGGAAACGGTTTATTATGGCCAGTTAAGAAGAAGAAGAAGAGCGTTCAATAGAAATCGATAATTGAATGACGTGACATACTACCAAATCATTAATCGATTCTTCTTATCTTTGAAACACAACTGACAGACAGACGGACAGACTTTGGAAAAATATATATTTAGTGGTGTGCTCGTCATCGCTTTCAACTGAATTTCAATCCTACAGCGATCCAACCAATGTCACTTCGAACCGCATTTGAAGTTAAACACAAATAAATGTCTTTGTGACGCTTGCAGTACTGTCACAAACTTGATGTGCCCCTTACACATTACCCTTTGTAGAGTACAAATTGAAAAAATATGGCTAATAAAATAAACGCCATTTACGACATAATTTAAAGGGCGAAGCAACAACAACTACAAAACGTCTTAAAAATTGAAGTGTCTACATGCAAAAGCTTCTTGCTATAATACGACAATATGCTACAAAGCTCCTTATACGCCCACGCAAAGCATTAAACCGTTTCAAGTACGTTCAGCAGCGACCAATGAGCAAGCAGCACTTGGGAGTCTGCCCAACAATAACAACAACAACAACAGCAGCAACGTCAACTTCGACGACGACTTCAACTGAAGCAATGCGAGCAACAACAATGCCAAAGCTTGTGAACGAACAGAGGAAAGAAAACAAAAACCGAGCTTTAGCTGCTGCTGCTGCTGCTGCTGCTGCATTGCTGTTGTTGTTGTTGCTGCTGCTGCTGCTGCGATTTCTTTGAGTGTATTAGTGGTATGATTGGGCGCTGCTATTGGCACGCCTCCGCCGCTGCAATGACGTCTAATGTGTGTGTGTGTGTGTGTGTGTGTGTGTATGTGTGTGTGTTTGCAATTTGTTTTGGCTTGTGACGCGTTTTTAATTGGCAGCGCAAAAAAAGCTCTCTGCAATTGAAAGCTTTTGCTTAATTGATTTCAAATGTACAGACAAACAGACTTAAGCACACACACACACACACACACACACAGACACACACACTCACACTCTTCTATACACACTGTGTGTAATTGAGCATGCGCCCGGCATCAAGTTGCGCGTTTGAGCTAGACTTCGACTTCGACTTCGGCTTCGACTGCGACTGCGACTTGGCGCACTGTAATTAAATTGATAACTGTAATTTAGGCGCTACGAATTGGTTTTTCTTATTAAAAACAATGCCAAATTAGACATCAATTGAGCGTTTGCACATATTATTTAATAAATGTGTTACAACTACTGTGTGCGTGTGTGTTCCCAGCGGACCATCTCGCAAAACGCTCGCAAATGAGCTCGCAAACGGTTGAAAAACGAGTGTTTCAGTGTTGCGTCGCGAAACACTCGCATACGAGCTTCGAAACGAGTGTTTTGCGATCAAATTGCGAGCACACAAAATATTAGCGAGAGTCGCGCAAAATGCTCGCATAGGAACATTTTAGCGAGTCTTTTGCAATAAAAAGGCGGGCTTGAAATTTTGGATACCCACTTCTTGTTCAATGCAAAAACTGAGAAGCTCCTGGCGGAGCCATATAATGCTCGTGGTGTGGCACAGACTTGAAGAAGTGCGGTTTCCGGGGTTTCCCCAATCGCAGCAACAAGTGTTGAGCCATAAAATTGTAACCTCCACAGTTGATATTAAAAAGTTATATTAAAATAAAAAAAACCGTTTTTTGTTGGGAACAAAATGGGAATAAAACAATGGTCCCGCAAACTATTTCTTGCGTGTCTTTTTCGATATCTCTTGCGACCCATTTTTGACATTGCTACCGGCTCGTAAAAAATACTATTTTTATTCAAAACCGTATCGCAAGGCATAGAGTTTGCGAGCCTTTTGCGAGACTTTTCTGATATTTCTAGCGAGTCAAAACAAAATTTCTTGCGGCACATGTAGACAATAGCTGCCACAAACTGAACGACATATGAATATATAAAAAGGAGCGTTTTGTCGGGTTAAGTCTCGCTCGCATTCACTCGTACGCGTTATCATATACGAGCGTTTGGTCCGCTGGGTTACTCTGCCTCTTGTTAAGCTACAAAGCCGGGCTAAATAGCTAACGATATGCTAATTGTAATTGCATTTGCTGTCTTTATTTATGTGTTGCTAGCTGGCTATTAATTAAGTGTGCACATGTAACTGACCCTTTAAATAAATAGCTGGTAGTTGTTGTTAATGCTACTGTTGCTGCAGTCGCTCCAATTGTTGCATGGCCAGCATTCAAACACAACCTACACCGCCAGCGCCAGGCAATATTGCCGCCTTGCCACAAGTGGATAATACCAGATAATAGCAATTTCCTGCCACTACTATATGCCAATTGTTGTTGTGGCTGTTGTTGCAAACACATTTTGCCCGCCTTGTGCGCAGGAGCAACAAGCAACAGCAACTGACCGCAGCTTAAATAAAATTACATTCAAATTCAATTGTAAATGCATTTTATCTGTTGGTTTTCTGTTCCTACTGCTGGTGTTGCCTTTGTTGCCGCTTTTGGCCATGGCTTTATACACATGTTGTTGTGCCACAGCTACGCTGTAAACTGCAATCATGTTGCACATTTTTCTTTGGCAGCTCAGCCCATGACTTGGTCCTCGTCTCGTCTCGTCCGAGGCATAAAGTAGCTGCTGCGCTAGCCTTTTACAATCAAATGTAATTATTTTTGCAATATACACCTTCAGCTGCAGCAGTTGCTGCCACTGCAGTTGCAGCAACAAGTTGCTTAGCATACTTCCGTTTGCTGCAACGACTTCGACTTCGGCTGCAGCTTGGCCCTGGCCTGATCGCGTGATCAAAGTCAATTTAGTTGCAATATACAGACACATTTGTTTTTGTTGCTTCTGCTGCTGCTGCTGCTGCTGCAACGATCCTGTCGTCATCTGCTGCCAATGCTGCACATTGCGCTTATTCTGCAACTAAATTAAACCATTGCAGCATTATCGAACACTGCTGCTGTTACTGATATAGCAACTACTCGAGTAGAATGATTCTGGCGCCTTGGCTTCGGCCGCTAATGAAGTTAAAATGAGCTCTAACCGGAGATTGTAAGTGATTTTTCTCTTAGCTGCCACTTCCTGTAGCGCGCTGTCAAAACTTTTTCATTTTCGTTTTTTTTTTTCAGCTAAATAAATGTTTATAATAATTAGCTAAGCTAGACTAAAGCAAACAATTTGCTGCTTAATTGCTGAATGCCAAAAATTAACATAAAAGTGGCCACAAGCTAAAAATATATGTGTAATGATCGAGCAAGTTGACTTCAGGGTGCCGAAGTATGTATATACTTTAAGTAACTAACGGACTCAAAAACTACTAACCGTGTGGTGAGCGGGTTAGAGAATACCAACTCAGCAGCTCACACTGGATTCTTTGGAGACCAGTAGAGCCAACCCAGGCCTTAAAAGGGTTGTGCGTAGAGTTTGGGACGCACCCAATTCCAATGAAAGAAATACATCAGGTTGTAACCCAGTAACGGGTTGCTAAGGCCAGTTAGGCAGAAGAAGAAGCTACTAACCGTAGATTCAATGCACATAAAGAATCTAGCGCCCATAGCCATATGCGTATACTTAATGTTTTTTAACGTGGCTTCATTCAAACGTACCAAACTACTCAAGAAACTTATAATACTATTCCAGTGTATGAAAACTTAAGAAATGTTTAACTAAAAATCTTCATTTCATGCTAATTATATGTGCCTGTCTATGCGATACAAATGAATGAAACCCAAGAATGAAGCACAGACTAGAGCCTGCCCCTAACTACTACTACTACTACTACTACTAACTGATGAGCAGACGACGACTCGTGGCTCTTAAATTATATAATTTTAACCTTTAGGGGCCAGCAATCATCATTAACTATGCTGCGTCTCGCATATTTATTTGTTTAGCGGGCTCAAATGGTAAGCCTTAGACGCAGTCTTGGCCAAGTAAAGGTTTTAGGTCAACAACGCCAAGAGGCTTTGCGTTCAAAGCTTAGTCCCTTACCCTTTGCTGACCGACTCCGCAGCGCGCTCTTATCAACTGAAAGCGATCTTTGCAATTAGCCTTAAACGATTTTTGGCTCAACACTCACGCATCAGCTGAGGGCGGCCGAGAGCGGGCGTAGAGCCGATCTGGGTCAGACAGGCACAAAGACAGTGAGAGAGCGACCCATTGCCATTCGCCTGTCCGTCACATTATCAGCCCGAAATTATCGTGTATATCATCGCAAGCGAGCAAAATCCCTGGCAAGAATTGCACTCGCTTTTGCTGCATATTTATTTTTAATCATCTTTTTGTGAAAGCAGGTGAAATTTTTGGCATTTATGAAAGTGCAGCGTGACGTGCTGCAAGTATCTGTATCTGTACCTGGGTGTACGAGTGTGTATGTGTGCATAAACCATATAAAAATTAATATAGATTGTAAACTGCAGATACCTTAAGCATATTTTTTGGCATTGGTCAGTTCAGGCCAAGTCGTAACGCCAACACCGCCAACACACATGCAACATAACTCAAAAATTTCAAAATGCTAAAGAAGCTGAGCCACAAATTACCGTAAGCAACTGCCAACATCGAATACAACAACAGCCAGAGCAACTTGCGGTATTTTTGTAAATTTATTATGCCAAAGGCCGATCATTATCGGGTAGCCAAATTATATATGAGCGTGCGCACACACATGATGCGCATTAAAAAGGGGTTCTTGCTGTTGTCTCTACTAAATTACAGTCAATACAAGTGCAGTGCGTAAGTATATATTGCAGTATACAGTGAAACTTCGCTTAAGTGAACGTCTTCATAGCGTTTATATAGGCTGTAAGAGACTTGAGAAACATTCAGCTGTAAGTTCCATACAACTTGGAATGTGGCGCCATCTAGCGTGTGCCTACGTTAGTGTGAAAACCTTAACAAACTAATATAAGTCTGCACGCTCTTCTTTTCGCTCTCATTGCTAAGAGAGCAATGTAACACAAGCGTAACACAATCCCAGCTTAATATAATCGGAGCGTCAAGCAAAGCGCTTTCTGCGTCGGTAGCGACAGAAGAAAACTAACATGTGCCCTTGGCAATTTCTTTCTCAGCCGAACCCTGCTTTACAATAACTTTGAGAATTTATGATTAAACCGATGTCTAAAAACGAATCATAAGTGTAAAAACAAATTAATATACAGAAAAAACGAAACGAAAGTTTGAAGTAAAATATCAGAACAGTTGCAGTGAGTTCAGCTTGTGCTTAAATGAGAACTGAGCCTAAAATGATCTCGAAACAAACACTTAAAAGCTTAAATCAAAAATTCCACAAACTTAAGGTGAGAATATTCAATTTTAATTAAGATTGTGTAAACTAGTAATAATGTTATTGGGGATTACCGCACCGCGACCTGTGAGGTCTATTGTGCCCCCTACCGAGCCTACAGCTCCCCTGTCTGTCCTATCACTGTTGTAAACTGAATTATATGTAATGGTTCCAACCAGGTAATGTCGGCCAGCGAGATCCTGTATCCGCCTAGGAGCGTCAGCTTTCGTCTTGTCTTCCTGCAAGTGGCAGAGCCGGTGATGCCCAGCTTGCTCAGGTGACCTTTAAGTCTACAGTGTCCAGAAAGCAGACATGTAAGAAATCTGATAGAGTTCTTCCCTAGCTGCGATAGCTTCTTGAACCTAATCTCGTTATAAGACTGTAACTGTTTGGCCTGTCTCAGACCTGGAATGTTTATCCAGTTCGTGGCTCGTCTTATACTTTCCTCATCGCTTAGAAGTTGCTTGATAGTGTGTCTGCCAATGCCACAGAAAGGTTCGCAGCACCATGCCTCGCTAGCTTGTTCGCAAGATCATTTCCCGGGATATTGGTGTGCCCAGGGACCCATTTGAGTGAGAGCGGATTACATTGTCCCAGAAAGTCCAGCTTCAGTCGGGTTTCCCGAACCAGCTTGCAGTTAATTCTAGTTCCTGCAACCGCCCTTATGGCGGCATTGTGTGCACTAAATAAAGAACAATGTGCTTGCATTTTTCTCGCTGTGTACATGTAGTTATTACAAAATTATTATTCGAATTGGCTTTGGGCAGGTTCGACTGTAGCCTATATATAGCGACAACTGCTGGTAATGCAATTTTCCCACAGCAGCAACATGTTGCTGGCAACATGGCAACTTGGCAACATTAGCCATCGATCTGCTCACTGACGCTGTCGCTGAGGACAACAACGTATACGCAGACGCCAACGTCGCTGCCAATGTGAGCGTCAACCACAGGTAAAACTATAAAATGTCGCAGACTATAAATCCACTTGGAGCAATAAATTTCTCAAAATGTCAGCGTTGGCCGCACAGCTCCCGCATTAATTACACCCAGCCTCAGCCGGGCACTCTCTGACTCTGGTTGTTGCTGTTATTGGAGAGCCTGTTGTCTGCGCGCTGTCGTCGCGCAAGGAGTCTGAGACTCAAACTGAGACTGCGTCTGCAACAAGTACACCCGCATCGGTCTAACTCTGCCCCTGTTGCTGCGCCTGCGCCAGCGCCTGCAACTGGTAATGTGAGCTCTGAAGTTGAACCTCGGCTTGGCCAGATTGGCGTGTTGCATCGACTTGTAATCAATAGTTGTAACCACACGATGCAGACTCACTCGCTGTGTAGTATTTGTTTTTGACCGCAAAAGCAAGTGCAAACCTTTCAATTTTGTGGTGCGTGCAACAGGCAACAAGGCAACTCGCAACTTGCAACAAGCCAGTACAGACAGCAACAAAAAATAATAAAAACTAAAACGACCAGCAAGATACTTGCAACAAGTTCTTTCAATTTGCGTATGGCGTTCAAATTGCGCGTGTTTCGCGCTTTTCTGTTTTTGATTGCTTACAAGCCGTCGCTGTCACTTTTCATTACACATACTGAGACACCCAGACACCAACTGGCCACTAAGACACACACACACACACACACACACACATTCACATTCACATTCACCTATTTATTTTGGCCATATAGCAAGTGTGATTTGGCATGTTGCTGCGAAAAATGAACAAACTGCACGAAAAAGGCATTTACATGTGCAACAACAAATAAACTTGAAAAAACTTGCATAAATTTCAACAGTTTCAGTTATTTAGTTGTGTGCTCGAAAACTCTTTCAACCGTATTTCGATCAAAAAACAATGCGTCAGCCAAGTTTTAATTCAAAAGTTATCCGTCAAAGTGCCAGAAATGTGTTTGAATATCTAACGCTAAGACAGATTTTTCAAGAGATATCGATTGAAAATTAACACAAAAGTGTGTTCTCTTACGATGTTTTAAGTTTTTCACCCACTTTAGCGTTTTCATGTGCTTGTGAAATTTATATGAACAACAGCTAATATTTAACCCATCTACCTATGTTTGGGTGGAACAGATCGCATTTTGAGTTCAAAACATCTTAACTGCACTTAAAACATTGTTTTTTCAAACTCAAAATGATTTTGTGATACTTATAATCACTGTGGGTCATTTTGACCTAATTGGTTATTTATCACAAGTTTGTATTTGAATGGCAAGTGTTCAACTTCTCCCTTCTTACTGTTCTCTTATATGCCTTTTTCAGGCAGCCCAGTCATCCTTATTTCGAGTTTGAAGGGCTTTATTTAGGGAGTTTCTGGATTGCTTACAAAGTTTTGAAAGTTCCGCGTTCCACCATGGAACTTCGTTTCCTTGTCTTCTTCGCGTTCATTGACTGGGTCGCATTCTCAGTGTCGCCTTTCTTAAGTTCCTTCCTTCAGGGACCAGCATTGGTCGATCCCTAATCGGAAGTGGATGCATCGATGATCAGACAACGATACTTTCTCCAACACACTCTGTTTCCCAAGGGTCACAGATAATCAGATAATTTTTCAAAACCTACAATCTTGCTTATGTCAAAAGCTTTGTTTAAAAATACCTTTAGTTTAGTTTAGTTTTCTACCCTTCAAGATGATAAAAAACAACTTCAAAATAACCAAAATAAGTCAGTAGTGAATGCAATTGATCAAGATTCTTTCAAGTTTTACAAAGTTAATCTGGATAATGTTTCGGAAGTAATGGGATAAAGCCGGAAATTAGCGCAATATTCTTCAATTTGACCCAAAACACTGCATATGTGGTACAGTTTCAAACATAGCAAAAGGGCTAAAACAAATTGTTTAGAATAATAGAAAAACATTCTATGCAAGTTTTGCCTAATGTTTTCGGGAACTTTTGCATAGAACTAGCTTACAATTAGGTTGTATTTGATATGCAAATATAATTTTCGTTATTCTCATTATTAGAGACATTCAATCGATTCGAAATCGCAAGAATCTCCAAACGAATATCGGCTAATTTATGCAACACATGCCGATTAAATTGGCTTTGATGGTTGTTGCTGATGTTGCTCACTCATGAAAAAGTGTTAATTGATTTTTATGGACCTGTAATTTGATAACTTTTTTTGTATGTTATGTTTTTACCGTTTGTCACACTTTTTAAATAAGCCGCCGCCAGGCTTCGAATATTTGTAATTAATTATTTCAACTTTATTTGCTTTTTATTTCATGTCAAACAAACTGAGTCAATGAATAAAACAATACAATTTTTA
Organism: Chymomyza caudatula; assembly: GCA_035041775.1. Lineage (NCBI taxonomy): Eukaryota > Metazoa > Arthropoda > Insecta > Diptera > Drosophilidae > Chymomyza > Chymomyza caudatula. The sequence goes on from JAWNKW010000146.1 coordinate 5,697,619, forward strand.
TGCTTAAAATTAAAGATTTAAACAACTTGCGGAATTGAATGAATGAATGAAACTGCGCTTCGAGTTGTAGCAGCTGCAGCTTTTGCTTATTTTCACAAAGAGTTTCAAAAAAAAGTCGAATTCGAAAATGGGTTTTTCTGCTAATTAAGCTGTTTTTCTTGGCTCTGAATTTAGTGAATAAATGTAGACAAGCAAATGAAAACAAAACGAAATATTAAGCATAAAAAAAAAGATTTTAAAAATGTTATAAAAATTACATTAAGCGGCAAAATGATGAAGACAACAAAAAGTTGGCGTGTTAAAAGAAGTTTTTGTTTAAATAAATTAAAAATTAGCAGAGAGCAAAAACTAAATGCTTAAAGAAAGAAAATTTAACCTTGGCACGTTAAAACGCTCGAATGAGTAACTTTAAATGTTGAGAACACGCATGATTGATGGAAGTCAAAATGATTGCTAAAATAGTTTTTGGACAAAGATGAAAGATGCATAACTCTTAATTGTTCTTAATCTAAAAAAGTTATTGCTTCAAGAGTTCTGTTGCAACACGATGAAATCTTCTGATCGCCATTCACCGGCCATATGGCCAGGATGAAAGCTATTTCTACCTGAAGCAAGTTGACGCACATCCTCCACATGGTGCCCTCTAGATAGCTACACCATCCGATGTTAAAATAGTGAGCTAATATGCGCAGCGAAGCCTTTCTTAGTTACCCGGTTATCTAGACTTAATTGGGAACTTAGTATTCGCTTAACTTGATACTCTAGTAGGTTCCCTTGGCGAATGTAGGAAAACCTTAGGGGTTCTCTTTCTCCATAAACTAATCATCGGTGAGCTGGATTCTCAAACTTAATCAGACTATTAGACCTTCATCTCACCTTCCTTAAATATATGCTCTAAGAGCTACGTCCATCCGATTTGTTCTTCCCATTTGGGTTTGCTTGCAGATCTTGAAATAACTTTCACCATTCAAACTCGCCTAATGTTTCTATTATTTAGCTCCAAAGTTTCTTAGGCATATTTAGTGGCTTTGATTGGAATTGGTCACAAGGAGCTATACCCGATTAGAACAGAATATTCGGCTACTAAACTGTCTAAAACCGTCTTCGAAAATTCACTGGCTGTGAGTTAGGTAATCATCAACAAAATTAGTTATTTGCTTTGAAGGAAATTAGCTCAGTTTCTTACAGCAACAATGCAAAAAAGTGATTGATTCGATTACAGCTGTTATCGGCAGCAGCAGCAGAGAAGTCGCCAATGGCAACTGAAAAAGTGTTCGTTACACTTGAATGTTCTCAATTTGTGCTATTGCAACTACTTTTATAGCCAAAGCCTCAGTTGCCGCTGCCGATTCCTGGATTAGAGACAAGAGTATTACATATCATTAACACTATTTTGTCAATTGATCAGGGGTACCTGTACAATTCCTCTACAGGATCTAAGCTGAGATGCGTTCTAAACGTACAGTTTATGTACTCTAGTTATAAGAGAGCATGGTAGCTAACGGTACTTTGGTAGTTGTTGAAATATTATTTTGACAACATTGTCATAAACTGGCCTTAATCGTTGCCACACATTGTCATATCTACCATACGCTTTGTATGCAAACATTTTTGTTTTTCGTAAGCAAAGGTCGCATTTGAGAAATTTTTTTTCTACATTTTATTACTGCCTTTTTTTTGCAATTAAGTTGTAGTTGACGTCAAGTTGATTAACAACAACAACGAAATGCTACTTATATGGCCATTAATACGTCACACCCCGCCAACATTTGGGCAGCTGCAATTTAAGTTAGTCGAGTCAGTCGTCTAGACCGTAAAACCGTCAAATCGCTAAGCCACTAAACCACCGAACTGCCAAACTGTCGCAAGCAATTAATCTTCACAAAATGTGACCAGGCACAGCACAATCCACAATGCCACAAATCCACCTGCAAAGTGGACCCCTGACAGCGTTGCAAAGCCGCAAAGTCGCCAAAAGCTCTAAAGCTAAACGGCCTATAAGTAAAGCATATATGTGTAGAGGCTATAGATATAGAGAGTAAAAAAATTGCAATACGTTTGTTGTTTTTATGACAAAACTGGCAATCTGTCTAAAATGTTCAACTTCACAATTTTCAATGGCAGTTGCATTATGCGACGCATTGCAATTCCTTGGCGGCCGACTTAGAAGGTCGCCGTCAGCGTCGCGGTTGCAGTCGCTGTGAACGCCTGCGCCGCCCCTGCATTCAACAACAACAATAACGACTGGCAGCCAGGCGAAATTCATGCGAAATATCAAGACGACAAGACGACACTTGAATGTGCAACCGGACAGGCGCACATGATCGATCTTGGCCTGGCTTGGACTCACTTCGAGTTGGCCGCCTTTGGCTTCGACGTCGTCGTCTCTGTCGCTGTCGGTATCGCTGTCTCTGTCGCCGTTGCACGCATTAAATTCAAAATGCGTTTCAGCTTTTTGTCTCTCTGTTTTTTTTTTGTTTTTTTTTGTGTGTGAAGGTTGCGCACACGCAGTCTCGACATTTGTGAGAGTTTATGGCCAGGCCAGGGTTGCCATCAAGCCCAAAAAAGTAGACACAAAAAACGGTTGCAAAAAACACATAAAGCCCAAAATGAAAACTTACCTCGCTGGGGTTAGGCTTTTATTGTTGTGGCCTTTTGAAGTGCAGCATATTCTGTAAACAAAAGAAATGGGCTTTAGAAGATTATCTCTATATAAATACAGTAAGCAAAAATGTAGTGTGGTACCGATTACTTCGCAATAACGCAACGTTTGCAGGTGAAACCTATACCATTCGAAAGATAAAATGCTTGCGGTTTGCAGAATATAAGTTTCACCTGGATACCTTGCGTTCTAGTCAGGTAAAAATTAATTTAAAGCAAAACATATTGTTATTTCGTGTTTTCTTTTCTACTCTTTGTAATCAGCTGTTATGAGAGCGCGTATACGACTAAAGCAAAAACTAATTAAAACAATTGGTTACGAAGCAGAGATAGAAAACTATGGTTATCGCATTGCACATTTTCATACATTATTTTAGTAAGTCATTGAATGTCGACGACAGGGCAAACACTTGTAATTTAAAGTAAACTTATAACGTATCACCAATCAGTTAGAATTTACAACGGAATAGAAGATGATGGCTGGCACAAAGCAACTAGTTTTCTCTCGCAGAAATCCCTGTAAATAAGCGAGTTGGCAGCACTACTGTTGGTTGCCACCACAACGAATTGGTTTCGAGCTGCAAAACGTTTGACAAGACGTATATGGCACATCGAAAGTATGCTGAAATTCGGTTGAAAGATATTTCTGACACAACTCTGTATATATTGTATGACATTTTCATATCAGTATATACCATAAGTGTCTCTCATCCCTGCATGGCTTTCAGCACTAATTTCTTCCGGAAACGAAATTTCAGTAAGTATCACGATTTCTCCTATCATCTTCAAAATTTGCAATTCATACCGATTAGCTTGCTATGTCACATACGCATCTCAAGTTGCTAAGCACGCCATTTTTGATTTGCTCGCAGTCGGCCATTTTGACACACTTATATCTGTCATATTTAACATTATGTTAATTAACATTTTGTTTTGTTACATTTTGGGCAACATTATGAGCTGCTTAACAAAAGAAACAATCAAATATTGTTATCTATTGATCGCAAGTTCTTAATAAGTTTATATCTGTCTGAGCAATCGCTAATGGCAACCTCAAATGCGTATCTTGTAAATTCTTAAGCTCAGCTTATATAAATATTAATCTACAACAAACTGGCTAACCCTCAAAACAACAACAACAACAGCTACAGCTAGAATTTTACTGATTTTCATTAAGTAGCAGACAGCGTGGCGAGCTTAAAGTATGTTTTTTTTTAGTGAATTTTAAATAATTTATTTCAAACATTTTATGTTATTTTTTATGAGTAGCTCTAAAGCCCAACACTTAGCTGTTGGCAAGCGCAACTTGTTCAACATGTTGCCACTTGGCAAGCATCTTGTAGAGAGTTGCCGTACAGTTGTCCCAGCTGCTCTTGAGTGGGCAACTCTCTGTCCTAGTGTCCCAATGCTTAGCCTGGCTATTTATACCCTGTACACAAAGTGTAAAAGGGTATTATAGATTTGTGCAATGTATGTAACAGGCAGAAGGAGGCGTGGCAGGCCATATGTTCCATGTCCGTCTGTCCGTGTTGTCACACCGTTCTCGGATAATATAAAAGCTAGAGCAAAAATTGTATCACTAAAAGATGCGCATTATATCAATTCAAGTTTGTCGAATTATGTCGATATTTCACCAGCTTCCCCCGCGACAGATTTTCGCGGTTTTAACCCACATTACAAAAGTTAGCCAATTGAATCTTGGCACAGCTATGCATACTATTACTGTGCATGTGTAGTGTAAAAATGTATCACATCGGGTAAGAACTTCAAAAGTTATAGCTAAAAATATGCCAATTTTAGGCCCCCTCTCCAATGAACTGTAACAGAATTTCACTTTTTACAGAAATGTTAAAGCTAACATTTATACTAACAAATGTGGAACGCACCAACCTCCTACCCCCGTAGTAGAGTTACCATTATTAGAAAAAATGGAAAAAATGGGTTCAGGGTATTCCACTGTCGGACACCATCCCGACTGTCTGCATCAAATTTTTTAGCTTGGATGCGTGTGCTGGCCAAGTTGTAAGACTGCAGCTGCAATTTGCTGTTGGACATTGATTGATTAAGTGTTTGCATAGTTGGCATTAAATGCAAAAATACTAAGACAGCCAGAGTTGACACCCCCTGACACACGCACACATAGACGCACACTCTCTCTCCGTTAAGCTCTGTCACTGGCTGGCTTAAAGAGCTTAAAAAGCGAATGTGCGAGGCCGCAGCCAATTAGTGGGGCGTGTAGCCCAGTAAAGCCTCCCGAAAAAATACTAAAAAAAAAACTAAGCATAGTATTGCCAAAACTACAAAAGATTTGCCGGCTGATTGCGCAGCCAAAATAAGTTAATATACGTGTTTTTTTTTTTTTTTTTGGTTTTTCTGTTATGGAAATTAAAGCATATTGGTCTTACATTGATTAATGATCGCAAACAAGAGTATTATAATTTTTTGTTTATCTAGTATTTTTAGCTCATTAATTATTTATTGCAAGCAGTAGCAAACAATTTGTAATCTATGGCTAAACTTGTTGTTGTTGCCCCCACAAATCAAATTCTAAAGGCAATCAAATGTCAAACTTAAAATGTTTGACATACGGAATGAGTGAATGATAAAACGTCGCGTTCTCAGGCTTGTTGCCATTGTGGTTGTTGCCTTTTTTGGTTAAATTGCAAATAATGGCTTTAAAACAATTAACAATTGTTGCTTTTGTATATTTACTTAAATTATTTGTTAATTATTTGTAAATTTATTATGACAATTGTCAACAGCACAGCTTTGCGAATTGTTTTATTTTGAAAAGTTCATTTGCATAAAGTATTAAAACTGACAGTTCAATGTGTTCCATGCCTCTACATATATTTAATTGTATTTATATAAACATTATGTATGTGCATTTGATTGTTGTGTTGCGCCTTATTGTTGCTGCTAATTGGCATGTTGCTGGCACAAATGTGACATGTTGCAGGCAATGTCACCTTAGGCCAAATGCTTGAATACTCGTACAACAACTGGCAAACCACAACAACGGCCAAAACAACTGCTGTGTCGACTTGTAAACTATTTGCCACCTGTTGCAATTAGGCATGCAACGCACACAACATGCCACATGCCTGGCGGTTAACACAAATACTTGCACAAAATAAACAGTTTTATTTGTCGTTTTTTAGCGGGTGTGCAGCCAAAAGCTGCTCAACTGTGCCACATTGTGGCATATGACCAGCAGCTATGCGGCTACCGCTTGTTAGCCATAGCTGAAAATCCAAGCCTCGGTCTGCCACAGCCACAGCTGCACGACCTTAAGAAATATGCCGCCAAAATCGAACTAGCGTTGGTGGCGTCGGTGTCCAAAAAAAAATCTACTCAAGTTGTGTTAGAAAAGCATACGAAACGGCAATACTCTGTAAAAGTTGTTTCAATATTAGTTAACCATCTTGATATATTACAAAGTTTGTTTTAATTTAAGATACTTGTTTTTAGTGGAAAACAACGTTCTGCCCTTGAAGTAGTCCTAAGTGGCACAATGGGCAAGGCTGCCTGAGTGATAGGGATGGTTACAACTCTCTCTGGTGAGCCAGGTGAGTGCTCCACAAATCAAACGGCGTCAAAGTATGCATTTCCTTAAATAGCGAAAAACTCGATTGAATCAATTCTATTCCATTTGCTTTGAGTCAACAATTGGTAACGATTTGAGTACAAAACTGGCTGTTAGCTTTAACGAGAAGAAAGAACCTGCAGACGCTTCCAGATTCCATTCATATTAATAAATAATATCAGATTTTTTTAGATTTGTAATGTTTTGGATAGCTCATCGAAGGAAGTTGTCCCTGTCCCAGTTGTAACCTTAAAGGTACAGAAAACTTTTTAAACTGAAATTGGCATAAGCTTTGTTTTTCTAAAGAGTTTCCACTTACAGCCCGTTTTAAGAACTGATTGAGCGCTGCATAAAGTATTCAACAGTGAGATAGTGAGAGAGCGTATCATTCTTTGAATTCGCAAACATGAGCCATAATACTTTTATGGTTATCAGAATAGAACTAGAGCAACTAAATGATATACAAGAAATCGTCAGGAAAAGGATAGATTACTGTTAATATTCTTTTACATAGCGCACGAATTAGAGCAAATTTTTGGCTCTAAAAATTATACTTCGAAAATCAGCTCATACGTAATGCGGAAATGTATATAAAAGATAAGCATTTTCCATGATATGACTTTTTTTTTAAATTTAAATAATAATAATAAAATATTAACATAATTTTCTTTTAATATATATAGATATATTTTTTTTAATTTGAAATAATTTAAAAAAAATATATTTTAAAAAAAAAGACTATTCAAAACTATTTGCTGCACTAAATAAAATAAAAATATTTTCGTTAATGCTTTAAAAATAAAAATTTATTAAATATATTTAATAAAAAGAAATTCGAAAATAATTAATAAATGTTCTAAAGAAAATGCTTTAATAAATAATAAAAAAAAAAATACATATTACAACTTACATTCATCAAATATAATAAAAAAATTCGATAATACATAAAAAATTAAAAAAAAAAATTTTATTTCTATTTACTAAAAAAAAAAAAAATCTCTAAACTAAAACATTTTCAAAAACAAATTTAAAAAATGCTTACAACTATTACATTTACGAAATAAAATATTTAATTTTTTTTGTAAATTGTTCTTTAAAAAAAACTAATAAAAAAAATTAGAATTTTTTTATTTTTTTTAGTTAAAAATGTGTATACTCCTGACAAGTTCCCATCTACTAAGTCTCCCAAGAACGTTTCCAACTTCAGCATGCCTCCTTCAAGGGTATTACAAAAACTAAAAAAAACTTTCGTTGCTGCTGTAAACTTGTTTCTATACATTTTTCAAAATGTTGCCAGCAGCGACATAAATTTATTAGCGCAACAATTTTCAGTTTCATTTACTGCCACCGCACATATATTTTTTTTTTTTTTTTTTGTAGTTTTTTATTTTTTCCTGTTTTTTAAATCATTTTTTTTTATTTTTGGGGCCAGCTGTGCGTTGGGTGTCTGCTGATAAACTTTTGGCTCCATGCATGCCGCTTATCTTGTCAAGCGGCACGCAACATCGACAGCGTCGGGCACCCACAACAACACACACACACACACACACACACAGCTGTAACTGTAGTTGGGAGCAAGCAGCCTCCAACTAACGGTTGCTTATCTAGCCATTGAACCTTTCAATGAACCAAGCGCGCGTTTCTATCTTAGAAGCGTGAATTAGTACAAGGCAGCAGATGAAGTTGCAGAAGAAGAAGCAGCATAAGAAATACCGCTCTGATTGTGTACAGCTTGTTGTTGCAACGCCTACTCAAAGCGGCACAGAGGCAGACCTCAGGGGCAGTTCCCAGGGGCAGTCACTCAGTTGGGTGAGCTAGCTCATTTTGAACCGCTGATAAACATCATAGAGCGTTATTGAAATTGGAATTTCAAATTAGTTTGAAGCAACTGCCGATAGTTGCCCTTTGTTGAGAGTGAAAATCTATGAAATATATTTATGTTTAAGTATCTATAAGAATAGCATTTGGTTGAAATACACAGACGTAAGGGTATTTAAGATGCATATTTCTGTGGGGCTAGAGTCTAGACTGACATTTACATTTAGAGCGTTTTGGAGGTTTGAGGTTTGGGGCGCTGGCATATCTGGAAACCGTTTGACTTTGCAGTTAAACTTTCAAATGCAATTAGCTTTTGCTTGAATTGCATAAATTACATAGAACATGGCCAAGCGTTGACTGAACAGCAGCAGCGACAACAACAACAACAACAACAAAGCTGCAATATATTATTAACATGATTGCGCCTTTGACCAAAGGCGACGACAACGACGGTCAGCTCGAACACCCTCAAAACAATGGCCAGCCAAGTTAGCCATAGTTCAAGCCAACTACGCTGCCTAGTCGTAAAATAATAGCCTCTAAGAGTTAGAGCCATGGCCAGAAAGACTGAAGACCGCGGCTCGGACCGTGCCACCTACTACAATCAACGAGGCGTGCATGCAACTTAGAAATTGCTGGCTTGCTGCAGTGCAGAAAATTAGCAGCGCGTGCTAAACAATTGGCCGGCAACAAAAGCAGTTTTGGTAGTAGCAGTAGCAGCCATGATGCCAAAGCTTGGTAATAGAGCGCCAAAACGACAGCAAGTCGTTGCAAACAAAAGCCTGCCAGGCGAGGCACACTCCAAACACACACACACATACAGCTATAATGTTGCACCCACACACACGCCCCCTTTTGTTGCAAGTTGCAACTACAACAACATTGTACGCTTGGCATGTGCACTAAATATTGTTTTACAGATACAGATACATTTTTATATAGCAAATATGGCAGCGACGTTAAGCTTGAGCGTAATTGTAACAATTTAACGGTCTGTCGCGTTACTGTTGCACTTAAGTGTACTTCAGCGCAGCAAAAAGATACAAAAGTATCTTAAAGCACTGTTTTTTTTGGCTATCCGTACTAAGTGCTAGCAAACAACTTAATCAAAAACTAATTGCATTTGCATACAAAGTGACAAACTCGCTGTTTGCTGCGTAGGCCAAGGCACGGATGTGGTTTCTCTTTTGCCCTGTTGTTGTTGTTGTTGTTGTTGCAACGCTTCGCTGTGTCAACTTTCAATCAAACTGAAGTTAAGTTTAAAAAAAGGCACCACTGTGGTTTACTTTTTACTTAATAAGACGGCATACAAAATAAATAACAACAAAAACAACACTAAACCTGCTGCTTCCTGCCAACAAACAACCGCAACTTCAGTGCTAGCGGGTGTTGTTATTGCCGCTGCAGTGGTTAGTGATCGGTTGGTGGCCAGCTCAATGCATTTTGACCATATCCGCTGACCGTTCTCCGTTCTCCACTCAAATGAACCGTGGGAGCGTGTTTTTGGCGAGTAAATTAAAAAAAGTAAAAAAAAAAGAACTACAAAAAACAACAACGCGAACCATTCTAATTTATTTGCTTTCAGCAGGCGGCAACCGAGCACACTGGCCGCCCGCACATGCCACAAAGGCAATACCAACTCGGCCAAGAGGCAACTGCCAACAACCATAAGCCGGCTGGCCAGTGGCCACAAATGGCAGCACGCATATTTGCACGCAGCTTCGAGCAGAGTTGCAGCAACTGCAGTATGTTGAATGCAGACTGCCGACTGACATTGCCACTGCACGCTGATGGATCACCGTAGATAAGCGAATCTTGCAGATAATCGCATCACTCACTGGCGCGGCATTGGCCGATGGAGTTGCAGATAGTCGGTCGGCTGCTGCAAGTGTTTGCATGTGCAAACTAAGTAGAAGGAAGATGGCCAAGCTTTGGATTCGCTTGGCAGCAACGGACATGCAATAATTTTCAAACAACTGTTGCCAGGTTAGAGTTGTTGCTGTTGATGTTGCAGCAACCTCAGCAGCATTTGGGCTGCAACATGAGCAGGGAACTATGTGCAGAGCAGCAGCCAGCCAACCGCAATGATGATGATGCATGACAGTGACAGTGCTGTTGTTGTTGTTGTTGCTGTTGTTGTTGCTGTTGCATGACATTAAGCATGTTGCAAACAGACTCACACATGTCTCATGTCTGTCTGGGCCAAGGAAAGAGCGAGAGTAAGCATAGTGATGGCTGCTGCAGCGAATTGTGGGTGCCTTTAAACATTCTTTGCAGATTACTGAAATTAGCCACAACCCGACTGCAGAATGACTACGTCTTGAACTGGACATGGAACCCGGCCATGAAGTACCAAAAGTTATTTTCATGCTTGATCTGTGCAGCAAACTCTGGACTTGCCGTGCAGCATGCAGCAGCATTTTACAAGCGCAACGAAAGTTTAAATGAAATAACAGCAACAGCCACAGCAACACCCTGGGCCAAGGCGAAACAAAATATCAATTAAAATTCATAGCTAATTGATTTTTGCACTTGAATGTTGATGCCAACTGCTTTTGAACGCTATTAAAATGCTGCCTAACTAATTTAAAACAAGAAAATTGAAAATTTCAAGCTGTATATCGAACTGCCTGCGCGTAGTATATAAACAGTTTTTGGGGCTTTCTGTTAGCCTACCTTTTGTTGTTTTGTCTTGACATTTGAAAGTGCTTGGAAAATTATGAAAATACATAAAACAAAAGGGGCTTAAAGTGGCTAAAAAGAAAAGGCACTGGCGCCAACGCTTTGTTAGGCAAACAAGACCAGCGACGCAGCGTTGCAAGCTTGTTGTTGTTGTTGCTGATGATGATGACGACGACGACGACAACTGATAAAAATCACGCCGTTTACAAAAACACACACCGAGAGACAGACGACGGTGGTTTTACCTGCGCTCCAAAGTGAGGGCGGCTGCAGAGGGGCACTGGAACCAACAGCAGCTACAAAAAGGGTTTTAAGGTCTAGCCACCGACGCAGTGGCACGCCGACGCCAATATAACCACAACGTCAACGGCATCATCATTATCATCATTAAAATGTCAGTTAATAATTTTTGTTCTGCTTCTTCTTCTGCTGCTGCTGCTGCTGCCGCTGCCTGCGTTGCATCTGCATCAAGTTTTTTGAGTGGTTTTTTGAGTTTGACTTTTACAGCGGCTGCATTGGCTACCTGCAGTAACAGTAATGCGTTGCACAGTGGTAAGGATTGCGTTGCAATGTGCGAAACTTGCGGCAACTTAAAATTGACGTTGATAAAACAGATGCGTAGATCTGCTCCGGCTCATTAATACTGTAAATACCAGCTAAAAGCCGCTACAGTGCTTTTCCTAGAGTAGTTAGGCAGCCGAAATTCAAATTCTGAAATTTCAAATTTTTACATAAAATTCGCACAACATTGCCCACTGTGCCTTGGCTTGTCTTTATGGTAGTTGTTATATATTTAAGTGCTGTAAAAAGTCTAAATGCATTTGATGTATGGCACGATGGCAGCCACTTGGGTGGCGCAACAAACAGCCAAAAATACGTGCAACAGTTTTAAAATAAAATGAAATATATGTTGTAGGAGTTTCCGCAGTTATGGCGCAGTAATGCGAAAGAGCAGCTACCAGTTTGACCTTGTTTAAATGGCACCGGAAATTGTCACAATAACTAAGCATAGCCTGCGGCCAATTAACACAGCATGTTGGCCAAGTTTGCTGGCTTTAAACTTAAAATACTTAAACAACAAAAAAAAATTGCATCCTTTAGCTAATTAAAGTCGGGCAGCAACATTATTACAACAACAACAAGACAAGTAATTTACAACTGCGAAAAAACAACAACAGCCGCGCGTCCATGTTGATAACTCTCAGCGTCTGCAGCGGCGGCGCACAGTGGATCCAACTGACTTCTTTTTCGGCAAAAATCATAACTTTTGGGGGAGCGAAGATATTCCCAAAATTTAAAACGCATGTAACAGAGAATTCCTTATGCTTCTGCAATACACTGCGATAAATATGCTGTGAAGAGAGGGAGCTTCAAAAAACGGTAGTAAAGTTCGATATTATATACACGAAAAGTCTTATCCTTGCAGTCTATTTTGATCTTAGTGTACACACGTTCGCCAGATAGACAAACTTTCGACGAGGGCGATTTGTTGAAAAATAAGCACAATTAAGAACAAGACATTTGCGGTATTAATATCGAACCGTTTTTTGAAGCTCCCGAAGGACTTCTCTGTTCTATAAATTTGAAATTTTGAAAATATCTTTACTTCCTTAAATGTTATGATTTTCGCCGAAAATGAAATCAGTTGGATCCACTGTGCGGCGGCGGCGGCACACGAAAAGCAAGTTCGTTGCCTAAGTCTTTTGTTTTTATCTCTTTTCAGCTGCTGCTGCAGCGGCTGCTAAAATGTGAAAAATGCTCAAATTGCAGTGCAATATCAACAATAAGTATTAAAGTAGCCAAAGTTATGCCTTGCTTAGTAGTACCTAGCCAGCATGTTGCATGTTGTAGTGTTGTTGTTGCTGTTGCAGGCCATCAACGCTGGCTGTGTTTTGTTGCACCTGCGCGCATTTTATGCCGCACAATTGCTAATAATTATTTATGCTACTTTTGCACACAAGCTAAAGCTGGCCAGCGGTTGAGGCTAGGCCAGGCAGTGCCGGTGACTGGCATTGGCTACTGTTTCTTATGACTTGCCACCATCGCCGCCGCCAACAACAACTCTCCGGCTAGAGCCAAAGTTAAATGCTGCAATGCCGTCGACATTGCTGCCATCGCCATCGCCATCAACGCTGCACGGCTCATCAGCAGTTAATGACCAAGCTGAGTTAACATTGAGTAGTACCCCACCTTACTCTGGCTCTATCTGTCTCCCTCTCACTGAGTAGCCATCATCATCATCATCGTAGTCGACGTCGTCGACGTCGTCGTCGTCGTCGTCGTGGACGCGTCGTCAAGACTCCATAATTATGCACAAACATTTCTGCTGTTGCCTTTTGCTCACTCACTGACTGGCTCCATGCTTGCGGCTTGTCGGTGGGTGGAGTCACGCCTCACTGCAGTGGCAGCCGCCTCCAACATTGGCCAACAAACAACAGCTACTGCTGCTGTTGCATCTCAAATATGGCTAGCAAAATGCCGGCCTTGCATTGTGCCACAGTTGCAGCATTTTATCTTTTTATTTTTGCTCACTTTGCGGCTTCCTGTCGCGTTTTTTTTTTTCTTTTTAATTTTTAAGTTTTAATTTAATAATATTTTTATGGCCAAGCATGACAAGCTTGTTTACAAGCGCGCAACATGCAACATGCAACTAACAGCTAACAGCAAGCAACTTTAATTTGCGGCCTACTACACTAGTACATATAACTATTTCATAGATACTTTTGCACCCCAAAGCCCATTTAATATACAGTTAACAGCGGCCATAACTTTCAATTCAGCTACGGCAAATGTTTTGCCACTATTTAGCATTTCAGCCGCATTTTGCGCACTTCCTGTCAATGTCACACGGACACATATACTAAGTACAGTGAGACCTAGATATAGATTACAACGTCTTTAGGCAGCCGCTACCCTTTACGATATAAACATAACAACTATACGATATTCATAGTTGCATGCTATTTTGTTATAACGTAAAGTTGAAGACATGTCCAAACTTAAAAGCTCATTATTTCTGCATCGGGTATCTTAATGCGCAGTACCCTTCAAAGAGCGTTCACTGTACTATGTAGGAGTCTCATTTGCTGTGCGTGTGTTGAGACGTCAGCAAAAGTTTGCCGCAACGACACACGACGTCAATTGTTGCAAAGCGCTTCCTTGCAGTGGGTGAGCTGCAGCTGCAGCAGGAGTACCCGCTCGTATGCTGTCCGTTGGAGCTGTTTGGTTGTCTACGGCAAAGTTTCTTGCGGCAGCAACAACAAAAGTTTTACTTTGCCTTTGTATGCTTGCCACACGCACGCATTGCAGTTGTTTTTCCGGCCCTGCGTCGCACCGCAGCGCCATCTAGACAAGTCAAATGGTTAAATAGATTTTCCTGCCTGCCTGCAAGTGGCAACTTTTCACTTTTTCTTCGCAGTGTCAAGGGGGGTGCCGCACGTACACCCTCTATAACAGCCAGAAGAAGGCGCCGGAATGGGTTGTTGCAACTTTTGTGCTGCTTGATTGCCAGCCAATTGTTGTTGCAGCTGTCGCCTTTGTTGTTGTTCTTGATTTTCAGCTTCGTTGCATGCGATTAGTTTGTAATTTGATTGCAACGCTATGTAAAATCATTTGTAGTTGTAACGTATCTAACAGATACAACACCTTGCAACTTATTTTACTTGGTTAGAACTTTAAATAGCAGTTGTAAGTTAGTTGACTAAGTTGTTATGCGCCAATTTTTGTTTGCGTGTTGCAGGCAACAAAATGCTAATTGAAACAAGTTCAAATCTAGCCTCAAATGACACTAAATGTGCGGCAGACTGCCAAGTTGTTTTTTTTTAGTTACTGTGCAGCGAGGTCTTAGCTAGTAACTTCCTGCTTAGCTAGAGAAATGTCGCGTCATGCGGCATGTTGCAATTGTTGCAACTGCATTGTAGGCAATGAGAAGACCTTCACATAATTAGCTTTGCTACATGTTTAAATTCTGCAAAATCATCTAATCAAATCAAGCGCTTCAGCGTAGAAAGATCTTTCAGTGTTACTGCCAGTTGGTAAATAGGCCCAATCCAGAATGTAATAACTTCCGTTTGGCATTCAATTAAACGTTGCAACCAAGGCTCAGGCTAATCAGCTCAACTAATGCCATGCTGCCATGCCTCACGTAGCAGTTTCTCTGCACCCGCTATTATCATTTTATAAAAGAGGCCTATAATGATATGGGCGTTGTGTATGTGCTGCATATCCGTTCCGTCAGACAAATCAAAATCACGTCAATGTGCTTAGCGGCTCCTTGGCAGCGGCAACGTCGTCGTCGGCGACTGCTTCCCAATCTTTGGTAACAGCCAACACGACTGCCAAGTCATTGCCCAAACGATTGATGCTCTCTGACTTTTTGTTGTGAGTTCTTTGTGTGCTCTGCATGAGCTGTGGAGTTAGTTTAGTTCTTAAAGCAGTTTGCAACGTTTTATGAAATCAAAAACATCAGTTGATCAGTTACAGATCTTGTAAATATCCAAACTTCTCTAACTCCTGCTTTAAACCTCTTGGTATCTTCGATAGCAAAGTTATTAAATATGGTTAAATTTCGGAAATTTCATCACTAGAATGTGTCTCTTGTGGGGTGACGGTTTAGAGAACACCACCGCAGCGACTTAAAATGATACTGTGTTCTTTCGAGACTAGTAAAGCTGCCCCAGGCCTTAAAGGGTTGTGCTTAGGGTTTGGGACCCACCACGTAAAACCACATTTCCAATGAAAGAATGTATTTTCATCATAAGAAGAAGAAGCATGTGTTTTGGCTCAACGGATTAAATGCCAAATTTGAAATCTATGTATGGAAGAATTGTGAATTATGTGTTATTTGGATATAAAGAGTACTTTTCTTTCCGCTCTAAAGCGTATGTTTAGTTCGGCGTTCCTTACTCAACCTTGCGCTTTCATTCTGCTTCTTTTCGCTTCTTTTTTGGACTCGCTCATGTGTGTGGACCAGTTTGACAGGTGTTTCTTACGCTGACTGAATTCTATGCGACTGTGTGTCTAAAGACAGCGACGCAACGGCGCAGTCAGCGTTGCGTCAACGTCGTCATCTTACTAGTTGTTACCCGGCTCTCTTGTCCGCACCCCTTTATTTGTTTAGTTCATCTGCTGTCTGAGGCGAGGGAGTTGCCGTCTCTAGCTCATCTCAGACGCTGTCTCTGCGTCCCTGCGAGACTGCTTAGCGTTTGAATGCAAGTTCTTCCCGGTTTTGTCAGGACTGACCAACTGAGCGCTCCCTCCTCAGAGATTTCTTTTTTAATTATAATTTATCTGCCATGCGTTGTCGTGCAGTCTCTAACATACACACAAACACCGCAAACGTATCTCAAGTTTTTGACTTTTAGCTGTTGCTTCGATTTCGAGCACAACAATTGATGAGTATATAATAAGACTTTATTGGTCACAACCAAAAAGCCGATAAAAATATATATAAATAAGAACTAAAGCCGAACCGCACAACAAGTTGCTAAGATATTTATATACAACGTCCATGTCTTATTTTCAACGCTTATTTTATAAACTTCGTTGCATTCAGCCAAAAGGAATTTATGTTATTAAAGCTTATAAGCTGGCATGATAGCTCCGGAATCGCAGTGTTTATTGTGTTTTTGTTGTGGGTGTGCGGCAAAAGCTGCAATGTGTCCTTTGTGCCTGTCACTCGGTGCGCTCCGAGAACGTGGGAACTGCGAAAAACTGCGCCAAACCTGACCTGGCCGGCAATTTGAAGACCCGGCCACAATCACAATAACAACAACAACAACGAAAAAGCCGCAACTCTGCTGCGTTCATATTACGCTTTTGAGGTTTTCGGTTTTAGTTGTTGTTGCCCTTAGCCAAGTTTTTGCAGCTTGTTGCTTGTTGGCCAAGGGGACATTGCCAGTGAGTGTTGCTGTCAATATGTTGGCCAGACTTGCTTGGATTGTCGTTGTTGTTGTGTTTGTTGTCGCTGTTGTTGCTGTTGTTTCAGTTGTTTCAGTTGTCTTTGTACGCAATGCATTTTTGTTGTTGCTACAAATTCTACAAGCAAATCAACACACACAAAAAAAGAAGCGCAACAGCAACAAAAACAAACAAACAAAGCGTATGCCTTGGAATTTAAGACTTTGGTCTCCTTTTTTTTTTTTGTTATTGTTGTTGTTACTGAAGTTGTTTTATTTTTGTTGCATAAATTGTCAACGGAAATAAGTTTGCCACTCAACAGGCTTCCCTTTTCCTGTGCTGTATCGCAATGCTTTTGGGGCTACCTTGCGAACTTGCTATCTCATGAGTCAGTATACTTTATGCTCATTTTTTGTATCAAATTAAAAAGAGAGTACCAAATAAACCCAGTAAGAAAAGTAGAATTTGTTAAGCCAACGTTTGGTTACTCTATTCAATTCAATTTGAACTAAACTAGCAATTTTCTTGTTGTTTCTAGGAGAAAACATCTTTCGGCGTGTCTTAGGGCTAAAACCGACACGTAAGCCAAAGGGCGGTCTGATTCGTGTGGCCTGATTCGAGCTCTGTAACTCCGCTGCAGTGTCTGAAGAGGAGAGCAGGAGGCGAGAAGATCCCACTCTTATTTCGAAATGCTGCCGTTATTTCAAGCAAATCAGTCGTAATCAAGTTTGCTTCTTTTCTTGAGTAAAACCAAAACTTTGTAAAGTAATATCCAAATACTTTTTTTTCACTTTAAGCTACTAAAGTGTTCTCTCTAACTTAATGAGTAAGCAATATGCTGAATAAACTAGGACTCCATAAAGCAGAAACTACTTGCTAAGTTCACGGATTCAACGTTATGTAAGAGTTTCTACTTAAATTAAAATGACTGTTCTAGAGCAGCTCTGAAAGAAGGTTTTGGCTCAAACTACTTTTTGCTAGAAAAGTGAAATGCAATCAATTTTCGCAGATGCTGCGAATTCACATATTGGTACATTGGGTAATATGTTAAGTTCAACAGGATTATTTCGTAACGCTATTAGGAAGAATATGCGAAAAGACAAAAGTAATCCCTTCTTTGTATAGAAAGTTTACAAAACTTTATCAAAAAAGGCTTCAAAATATGAAAAACTGATCAGTATTGAAAGTAGAACTTAAAAAGGTTTAAATGATATGATTGACATATATAGTGATGTAACAGGTATCTCTTCTAAGAGAATTTCAACCTAATATCAAGTTGCTGAGTGCCAGAAATATGTTTAAGACATTGCAAATGTAAAACAATGGAAACTTTTGCATGAATGACTTTCTAAGAGAAAGCCTAGAGCAGACATGTGCACCCTAGAGCTGCAAAACTATCGACGGCATCATCGATATATTGAATATATTGTGTCACTATCGATATTTCTTCACTATCGATAGCTTAACCACACGAAAATCGACAAAGGTAAGGAGGGCAGGAAAAAAATAATAAAACCGATAGTTTTTTATCGATAATATCGAAAGTTTTGCAGCTCTAGTGCAGCCATAGCACACATGCCACAAACTTTTGTAGGGTGCTCGCACACACATGGCCGAAGTGTTAGCCGAAGGATTTACTCACTGCTTATAAGCGGCGAAAATTAGCATTCAATGGCTCATTTGAGAAGGTTGTACTTAGTTACTACAGAGAAAGGAAAGTTGAAATAGGAGAAAGAGTACGAAAACACTCAATACGATCACACATCTAAGTTTTTCTGTCTTCTCTTTCTGCACATGACTGGTCTAGGGATTTTTCGCAAATATTTGATGAAATCCGACTGCTTTGCATGCTTGCTTCGAGTTGCCTACTAAAGTGCTTAACTCCTAGTAGATTAATAACCAGAATTAGCCTACAATAATGATCTAAATCAAAGTCAATATTGCCAGCTGGAAAGACAAATTGACTTGACGACAAAGTTAATATGCACAACAAAATCAGGAAAAAGAAAAAGTAAAAATTTTTGGGGTGACTTCATTTTTTTATTTAACCAATTTTGTTGTTGTTGTTATTTTTTTGCTGCAAGCTTAAATAAATACTCAAAATTAAAACAGGCAGCATATCAGCAAATATGTGTATGTATTTTTCTAAGTGTATGTGTGTGTGTGGATTGTACTACCGTTTGTTTTGGCTGGCAAAGCGTCGAAAATTGACATACGTATTAATTTTTGATTTATTGGACTTGAAGTCGAAGTCGTCGTTTTCGTTTTCGACTTCGAAACCGTTCGTTACCAAAAGCCTAACACACGTGCCAAGCGAACGAAAGCCATTTTCGAAAATTTATGCTTTCAACTCTTATTGTTGTTGTTGTTGTTGTGGTGCTCTTTCTTTGACAATTAAGGCACAAAAGCGCTAAATCCTAAACATTAATTTTTCAAAAACACACAAAACAAAACCTTAAGAAAATCATAAAACTGAAGAAGAATAACAACAAAATTATGCATAAATATAATAATAAGAAATTTGCATATTCATTTTGATACATTAACAAAAAGTTGTACAGCTCCGCTAACCGAACTGCAAAGTACCCTAACTCAAGCCCCTTTTGAGCCCATAACTCAGCGACAAAGTGTGAGAAGCAGCGCGCGTTAAAAACATATATGTTAATTTCATATTCAAATCGCTGGATACACTTATTAATATATCTTGCGGAGCTGTCGCCGATATCGTATATGTTTTAATAAGAGCAGAAAGACAACTGTGACTTAATACCCAAGCAAGTGGACGTCTTTTGAACTTATTTGCCATCGAAATGCGTTTAACATCAGACAAGTCGGCTAAGTCAAAGCCTCTAAGCAAGACAATAACCCAAAACGAGACTTATGGCTTGGCATAGTTAGTAGCCTATATATAGAATATATATGTATGTGTGTCTATAAGAAAGGGGCTCATGATTTGTATAAGTTAAGCCAATGTAGAAAGAAAACCGACCGGCAAAACTGTAAAATAATCGCCTAGACAAATTTATGATTAGTTGGCTGTGACTGTGATTGTCGTTGTTGTTTGTTGTTTGTTGCTTGTTGCTTGTTGCTTGTTTGTTGCCATTGTCTGTGGCAGCAAATCAAAGAAATATCGAAAATGGCTTAGTGACAGGTTAACTAATACAAAAGCTGAGTTTTAGGCGCGTCTAGAAGACACCGAGTCTTAAACTTTGTTTACAATGTTGCGTGGCATTTAACAAATATTTTTCCTCTCTTCACTTCGTCAATATTGACAATAAATAACAAGGCGAATAGCTGGCCAGGCAGAGCCGGTGTTAGGAAAAACAACAACCATATAGCTATAGACATGTCTATAGACCGCATCTTTGACTCTCTTGTCTCAAGTGAAAATGGTTTTTAAGTGCTAGTGAAAATTCAACTGTCCCTTGGCACGTCCAAGCATCATCCTAATAATGATGTTTATAATGCAGCTCATAATGATGCTCAGCGTTGACAATGCCGTCGACAACTTCTTTAGGCCGCATCCCTTTGGGTCAGTACCAAAACCAAAAGTGTCAACTCTAATTGCCGCGCGTCAGTTTCGCTTATTGGCTTTCGGCAGAGACACAAAGGCACACACAGTCATCGAGATATAGCCAAAGATTGGTCATGCAGTTCCATTTGATCTTCAGTTTTAAGTTGCCCGCTTCAAGGGTTTCTCTGCTGTCCAGTCCAATCCAAGCATTTGCTCAATCCTCACTCTGCGTCTGACTTTCAAATATTTACTTTTGGCTTTGACTTTGCCTGCGCTTGCGCAAATACTAATAAAATTTCGGTTAATTTTTTTAAGTTAATACGCTTGTACATACACACGCACGACGCACACACACACACACACACACACACACACACACACACACACTGACACACATTTATTTTTATTTATTTGTTTTTTTTTTTTCTCCGGCTCCGCGCACTTGACTGTAATGGATTTGTTGGCATGAAGATATTTTATTTTTAATTTTTGTCAGACATTTGCGTTTACTTAAAAAAAAAAAAAAAAAATTTGATTTGTCCCGACGATGCCTTACAGTGGAATACCCTGTACCCTTTTTTTTCTCATAAACACTGAATCCAGCATACGGTAAAATGGGAACGAAAGTATTTTTTTTTTAATATGACTGTAAGCCTTTTCCTATTGGGAAGTTCCAATTGCCAAGTTTTCCTATCAGAAATTGGTGGCAAAAATAACTTTTATGCCCATAACTCCAGTATGCTTGGGTCAATGTCGTTCAATTTTGTAACATAGATCAAAAATATTTGATAAATATTTATAAATTTCTGTGGCAATTTTCAAATCAATATATTGGGGGGTGTGGCAGTAATTAAGGTAAATCGATTCCATTGAAAAAAGGTGGATGTTTCAACAGTTTTAGGGTCACACGAGTCTCCACACCAAATTTTGTAACTCTAGCTCCCATGTATCGAAATCTACATGCAGTGCAATTTTGGACAGTTTATAGGCATGGTGGTGGGGGTGAAATTAGCATATTTTTGACTATAACTTTCGATTATTTATCAGATTTCGATCATTTTTCACATAAACACTAGGCACACCTCTGTCGTGTTTTGAGATGATATATTGATTGGCTATAAACCGCAAAAATATGTCACAGGGGGCAAGATATCGACGTGATTCGATAAACTTCATTTTTTTCGGTGTAAATGCGCATCTTTTGATAAATTTTTATGCCTCTACCTTTTATAGTGTCTGATATCTCGACGTTCATAAGGAAGGACGGACAGACGGGCATATCTGTAGCGACTCGACTATTGCTCCTGACCATTTTGGTCCATGGAACATATAGTCTGCCACGCCTTCTTCTGCCTGTTACACACATTGCACAAACCTATAATACCCTTCTTTTACACTTTGTCTACAGGGTATTAATATTATAAAAATGAAGAAGACGAAATACTCAGCAGCCGACATTGTAGGCGTCAGTGAGGCGTTGTGCGGGTGTGTGTTAAGTTGAGACAGAAAAAAAAAAGAAAGTCAGTTTTGCGTTTTCGACAAGATTTTACATAAATTAAGCAGTTAAAGTGTTTGCCAAAAGAATAAACAATAAAATTAATTACAGTTCAAACAATTGAATTTGAGTGGATTGCATTTCAACATGTTCGCTTAATTGGCCAAGAGAGAGAGGCTTGAACAATACGTCTACGTCATGAAGTTCGTATGAGTAATGTGCTTTAGTAGCTGCAAAAGCAGTTATCCGAAATCCGAAAACGGCTCAAAAACGTTTGCCGAAAACGGCTTATCGAAAAATGATACAGAATCGTCACAATGTATGCTTTACGAAATAGCTACAACTTCAAATCGGTAGCGAATATCGTAAGTCTTTTAACTATTTTAGGTTTATTTCCTTTACCTCGAGCACGAATATACGAAACGAATATCGCAAATCGTTTGATTGGCTTATATAAACGACAGTCTATTATATAACTATTTGGTTTGATTCTAGTAGGAATGCTGCTTCTGCTTCTCTCTGACCATAACAACCAGTTACTGATGTAGATCACTCCTTCAAACGTAGCTAATGTGCTCTCTACCTGGTGCTTCCATCGGAGGCATGCTCTGCCCTTTAACAAGCGCAGCGAAGACCACTCTCGCAGTAGCTTCTTCTTCCATACAATATTGACTGATTTCGAAAGTGTGCTTAAACATTGTATGCATCATAACTCCAAAAGCACAAGAAAGATGCAAGAATTTCATTGCTAAAATAAAGCTTCGAAACCCGATTCAAATGTGGTCTATAAAGAAATCGCTCGATTGTAGTAGTATTATACTATAGATTAGATTTGTTGTCACGTTTCCTAGTTGTATATCATAAAAATGATGATTCGATGACCCATTTTTAGTTCATCGAATTGACAATAGAGTATAGAGCAAAACACCTTATATACAAATTTGTCAGCATCATTTCTTAGCTTCTTAGCTTTCTTAGCAAATAATACTAAATTTCCAATTTCTGTTGCTGAACTTTATAAACTTACTAGTTTTACTCTAGTCACGCTGTCAACGGTTTTTTCGCATTGCTCATACGCCTCGTGCGCCGTGCACGACATGTTCAACAGTTTTGAGCACATAAACAAACATAACAATTAAATTTTATGCGACAAGCATTTGCTTATAAAATCAACTAAAATATTATGCATTCAAAAGCAAAACACTTACTTATAAATGCAAATGTTCAACAAGATAACCAAAATAAAAAACATATCTAAAAAAAAGCGAGAAAAAACCACAACAACAACTTGGCTTATTTGTCAGTTGCTTACAGAGACGTTGCAACTAAGCGTCCGCATTCAAATTGGTGACAGCAAATGCTAAGTGCAGACAGTTGCATGACACACACACACACGTTGCAACTTGAAGACATTTGCGTGTGCAACAGGTTTCCACACCAAACTTTTCCAACTAATGAAGCGCCCGCCAAGAGTCAGTTATGACCAGAAATGAACACATTTTTTACAACTTTTTTTTATTCCGAGTCAGTTTATGCAATGCGCACTTTATAAACTAAGCCAAACAGTCAACAGACCCGCAAACTACTCGAAGTTGGTCAGGTACTCATAAATTACTCAATTGATTTGGCATTACACCCGCGCAAGGCCTATCAAAAGTTGAAGTGTTCGCTATCAATCGCCAGCTTATCACAAATACACGCTAAGAAAAACTATACTTAGTATGCATGTGTGTGGCGCTAATAAAAAAACAAACACAAACTGATAAAAAAAAAATTGAAATTATTTGATAGAAGTTCTTAAAATATAAGCACTACTGACCGCTGGCATTGGGACTGGTACCGGGACTTCATCAACTGCGCGGCGCTTTTGCTGTGACGTAAATGCCGTACACTGACACACACACACACACACACAGACACACACACTCAATCAGCTGATAAAGCAAGTATTTATAGTATACTAGAATGGAAAACAGTGGGTGGTCATAATCACACAATCTTTAAATATAATTATTTTTCTTTTTTCTGTGCAAAAATATAAATGTTAATTCAGCACACACACATACACACACACACACATATACACACACACACACACACATTAAGTATACAATCAGCAATCTATGTAGTCCAATGACGTTAATTGAAACTACTCGAGATTAAAAACTGTTTTCAAGTACAGCATGCCGGCGTGCAAAGCAATCATATTGGAAGCGAGAGGTTGAGGGCTGAGCACTAAAAGTGACTTCCATGGGATTTTTGTGTTTTTTACTTTTCTACTTTTGGACAGTTGTATCATATTTGAAAGCTGCGTTTAAAATATTTTTGTACCATTCAATGGTAGCTTTTCAGACTCTGCTTGTCAAGGTGTACTCAAAAAAGGTAGCGCAAATTATGCTAAGTTAAAGTAAATTACTTAATTTGTTCTATTTATAGAAAATATCAATAGTCATGCTGAGCTTATTTTGGTTACTGCACTCTTCATGTTAAATTTTGATAAGTTTCGATACTTTAACCAAGTCCTTTATGATTTTCGTGACTTTGTTTGTAAAGCTTTACTTTAAGAAGTTATCCAATTATGATAAAGCGTTGTAAAGTACATAAGGTATTCTGCTTATAGGCAATATCGAATTATGCTCAGCTTCCATGAGCATTTAAATGCTAAATAATGCAAGATAAAAATTAAAAATTTCGATACTTTAGCCACATTTTTTTTGTAAATTTTCTGCGTTTGTTTGTCAAAGTTAGGAAATATCAAGCTATGCTGAGTTTCGCTGAGAGATTAAAACAAGAGATTTTTATAAAATATTATTAAATGTCGATACTTCAACTAACTTTCAGCGAGTTTTTGTAAAAAGACCGTTTATAGAAGTTTCATAAAAAGAACAATCTACACAAAATGAACTGTAACATAACTGTCACAAAATCCGTACTGCGGGGGCAGTCCGTTTCAGTCGTTTCAAAGCTTTTCCCAACTCTCCTTTGCAAACGTGCAAAAACGTATGGAAACGGACAATCACCCAACTATCGCAAAGAGAGTCCAATCTGGACAATATACCCTCGGCTGGTTCATTGCCCGTGTATGTATTTATGTATTATGTATTAGTTCGTGAAGCTAAAGAGATGAATGTGAGAGAGAAAGAGGGCGCAAGAGATTCGCAGCAGCTGAAACGCTTTTTAGAAAAGCTTACGGAACATACGGCAATGTACTCATTTAGTAGAGTGTACTGAGGCTAAGCCAAGTATCGAAATACTTGCTGTAATTACGTAAGCGCATAAAGTAAGGCACATATTATGTAACAGCTTTGGAACATTCGAAATTTAAAAGGCATTATTAGTATGTACTCAAGCCTTCAAATCAATTTCAATGCAGTTTTTCCTAATAATTTCATAAAATTTAATTTTAAAAATGTAATATAAAAAAGATTCATATATGAAACGGTAATTAACTTTTCTTCGAAAAACAGTCGGAAATCTTTTGAACTAAAGCAAAACCAATTTGATTCACTTTAAAACGATTCAAAATCGTTGCAAGTCTTATATTCCAAATTTGTGGCTTAATATGGTAATTTTTTAGTATTATTCCCAGGCCAATTTGTGGTTATTTTTATATTTATGAAGCTTTAATGATACTTATTGTGTGGTTAGCTTTAACAAATCGTCAAAGTTCCCATTTTCAAATGCTTATAAGGCGCCATTCCATGTTGAATAATATTGTATATGCTTCAGCAGCGACTGATAACGAGCGCGTCGTCCACTTTTGACGTAGTAAAGTGGTCACTTTACGTTATCAGAAAATAAAACCAAATACAGACAACAACCGCAACAACAATGCCTGATAACGCAAAGCATGGGAACATTTGCATTTAAAGTATTTTGAAAATGTTCACCTAATTTTTTTTCGAAAACTCACTTTTTCATCAATCGAAATTTACGAAATCACAAAATGGCGCGCACACTAATGAAACTTCAAAGCTAAATTTATAAAAATTTCAATTGTCTCAAATTTGCCAGCTAATGCTAATTGAAGGGGTGTGACTAGGCTGTGAGTGTATGAGTGGCAGCCACCATGATGTGAAGATGGTGATCATATCTAAGTCAGATATAGACTTTGTCTGCTAATGAAAAACAAAACGTTTATCAAAGTCATGATAACAACAGCAACAACAAACTACCAAAAAATCAAATACCATCAAATGTCAAAACCCATAGCCTATGCCATTACTCTCGAAGTCTCCTGCTCGCCAGAAAAGGTGTTAAACTCTTTGCAACTGTCGCAAGGCAACAGCATCAAAGTCACAATCGATGTGTACATTTGTTGTTGTTTTGGGTATGGATCTCTTTGTTTTATTGTTTAACGCATTCTAATTAACAGCTTAAGTTAAATAAATTATAGACATTGGCTGTCTGCCCAACTGTTGTACTATGTATGGAGGGTTTTTGTGTGATGTTTAACGCACACGTGATGATTAAATTTTAATTTTAGTCTTTATATGCTTGGTTTATTTAGTTTACCAAAGACAGAGACAGACGGACAGAAACACACATACCAGTCGTAACGTAACTAAAAACTGTAGAGGCCATAATGCAAAAGTCAAGACCCGGCGGGTCCACAACAAAGCACAACTAATCCAAATAAAATGGCTTTGAAAAATCAATTCGTTTTCAATCGTTTAAAGTTAATTAACGCTGTAGAACTTTATTTCACTTTACACATGGCAACTAAAACTCACACACACATAGTCGATAGGGTATACACTTGCAGAGAGTATACGCAGTGTGTTGCCAAAGTGACAACTTCGCGCTTAAGAGTCTTCTAAAACTCTGAAGAGTCTTCTAAAGCTAATTAGATGTTTCGGTTTTGAAAGCGAGTGCTTCCTAAATACAACGATTTCTATTAGATATCAACTTCAACCCAACAGAAATCTATCAGATTGCCAGATATCACTTTCAATTTGTTGACATTCTACATATAGTTTGTAAAGCGCTGGAAGTCTTTCGGGATACCTTCAAGGCAACAAACTTCTTAAGATATTTCATATGTACTGAGTATGAAGGATGCGCATTTCGAAGTGATACACTCAATATGAGCGTGGTGTTTACTGTTCCCTTACATAGTCTTCACGACTTCCTACGGGAGCCGGGAAGATTGTGACAATAGGGAGCATACTCTGTTTTAACACCCTTTCTCCTATTTCAACTGTCTTTCTCTCTCCTAACTTCCTCTGTCGGGCATAGCACAATGGGCAAGGCTACCTGAGTGCTAGGGATGGTTTCAACTTTCTCTGATGAGCCATCGCACCCACCACAAATCTAATCTAATCTAGTATGAAGGGAAAATCGTGCAGAGATTTCTAGCAATTTAGAGCGAATTTGCGCATAAAGCTAAGTAAAACTAAAATTAACGTTAAAAAATAAGATTTTTTAAAGTACAATCGATTACTTTGTAAATGTATCTCAGTTGTGGCCAGCTTTACAGAACTCTTACGAATTTTCAGAAAACTTTAAAGCAGTGTTGGGCAGCAGCAGCAGTAGTTAACAGCAGCAGTCAGTTATGGCCAGTTTTACAGAACTCTTAGAAATTTTCAGAATGCTTTAAAGCAGTGTTCGGCAGCAGCAGCTGAGTAGTTGCCCTTTGGTGTAATGTGCTCAACACATAGATAAAACACAAATACAGCTGCAGCGCAGCACAAATACCTGCTTTAAGCATACGAATAATAAGTGATGGATCTTGTTAAATCGAGTTGCAAACCAACCCAAACTGACAACTGCGTTTTTCAGCCCATCCTTCGATACTTTACTGACATGTCACTCTTTATCTGCATAGATTCGCTTGTAGACACGAACCTCAAAAGGCAGTTCTTTAGACATTATCAAAGCATGAAATTTTTCAGCTATTTAGAATAAAAAATAGTTTTGGAACTTCCAGATTGCCAAATGTGATCAGCTTTAACTCTGCAAGTGTATGCAAGTTTCGTTAGCAAAAACAATGCAGCTTTAGCTTCATTCACTTAATTTGTAGGTTTTTTTTTTTTGTACGCTCTCTTACGAGTACAATATGTAATTTATTTCATTTTTATTCTCATTTTGTATTTGGTGAATTTTTATTTGCCTGCTTAACAAAAGACAACGTCGCGACGTCTCAATTTCAATGCATTTTGTTCGTTACTTTTTTTCGACTTTTTTACCTTTTCACCATTAAAATTGTTAATTTAAAGCAGTGTCACTCGGACACACACACACACACACACACACACACACATCGACACTGTGTGTGTGTGTGTGTGTGCGGTCAGAAATAAATTAACCAATGCCCCGGACTGCTAAATGCTTTTTGTTCAAAATGCAAATGCGCCCACCCAGCGCCGAGGGTGGCGTTGTCGTTGTCGTTGTCATTGACGTTGTTGCTGCACGCCCCTTAACCCTTTGGCTGCCTCTGTGCTCATTGTCTCCCTTGTCTCAGGCGACTGTCTTTCAGTGCCTGTCTGTTGCCTGGTGCGACTTTGAGCTGCATTAAAATGGCGGCACGGTGCGGGTGCAATGTTTGTTGTCACTGCTTTATATGCGAACAGCAGGCAGACGTTCGCGATGTTGATGTGCTGCTGTGTTTGTTGTTGTAGTTGTTGCTGTTGTTGTTGTTGTTGTTGTTGTCTCGATCGCCGTCGCAAGTCATATAAGGCTCTGTGCGTATAAAGCCAACAGACGAAGACGACGACGGCGACGGCAACATTGACTGAATGCAACATGCCAATGCAACAGCAACAGCAACAACAGCAACAGCAACAGAGAAAAAATCACTTGTGGACTCGCGCGACATATTGAGAAATGTGCAATAGTTTATTGCCCATATTTGGTG
Source organism: Chymomyza caudatula (assembly GCA_035041775.1). Classification (NCBI taxonomy): domain Eukaryota; kingdom Metazoa; phylum Arthropoda; class Insecta; order Diptera; family Drosophilidae; genus Chymomyza; species Chymomyza caudatula. Next base: position 5,726,129 of record JAWNKW010000146.1, read on the forward strand.
CATTTTCATGGCAAGTTGCATTTATCGCCGCTGCTGCTGGTCAGTCGATCTGGCAAAACGTTCGATCGATCGCTTTAGGCCTGGCTACACTACAATCGATCGATCAAATTCTAAACCAAAATAGCCAAAAACAACAAAATAACACCGCAACTAAGATGATTAAATCACGCGCCAAAGTTTTGCTTAGCAGAAGAATAGAGAGTGTGCGTATAAAGTTGGATTATTACTCATACGCACTGTACGCCATCATGCTAATTGCAAGGTGTGATTATAACACAGCAGCGCCCGAAAAGATACAAGCAACTACAACAGTTGCAACAGTTGTTGTTGTAGCTCTTGTTGTAGCTGTTGTAGGCTGTTGTTGTGGTTTACTTTATAAGGTATAAATTACCAATGAATGACATACAATTTAATTGCCAGACGCTGACTACTTGCCAAGTAAAAAAAAAAAAACAACAGAAACAGCAACAACATGCGCTGCATGTTGCATATAGAGAAGTTGCAGCCAGTTTTTGCTGTTGTTGTTAGCCAGTTGCAGCTTCTCTTTGGCGCTGCTGCTGCTGCTGCTGCTGCAACTGGAATTAATTAATATTGCACTTTTGAAGTGCGTGCATACAAATTTGTCAGACTTATGGCCAACCAAGTAGACATTGATGCTGGCTGCCACAGCGCAACTTCGTTGCTGTTTCCTATATTTATGCCAAAGGTGTAGGCAATTGGCATAGTTCACATTGCCAGCAGGGAAGGGTATACTTAGTTAGTGTCGTAAGCGGAAGAGTGTCGCACTCTGTGCAAGTCATCATCAACAGTTTATCAGTCGCTCAGACAGTTTATTAGTCAAGCTTTGTTGTGCCTAAGATGGCGCGTTTTTGGATGCCACAATGCCTCTCTATGGCGCTGCAAGTAACTGCTGCTGAAAGGGCCTTTATTCAGAGCCATCATATCAATATGGCTGACAGAGCATTGGCATTTCTTGCAATTAAAAGTTTTTCGCTTTAATTGCGCAAAGCCTTTATGCGCATATATGAGCTAAACATTTTAAGGGTCTAGAATAGAGTTGGCCATGGAACTGTCGTGGAAGGCAATGCAATTTTCAAAATAAAGATACGGGAAACAATTTATAAAAACGCCATAAATGATTGCGTTCTTCCAATGATTGCTATTTTACACATTTCTTTCCGCTTCTTATTAAGTAAATATGTCGTCGGTATTCCCAAAAATCAGTAAAGTTCTTTTAGAAAGACTGAAATGTATTCGCTTATGTATAGAAGCTACAAGTTTAAGAGGTTGTACCAGGCGTTATACTGTATATTAGACTTCCTCAAGCAGTCGATCTGCATGTTGATCTCTGACGCACCAAAGGATCTTCAAAGCAAGTGACAACCCCGACGCGTTTCGCCCTTCTTAAGCTATTTTGACACTTAATTTCCTTAAGTCTCAGCGCCACACACTACAGCTCAGTTCATCATTTCGTGTGATTAGAGTTTAAATTTAGTTTGTGTTAAACTGTGATCAAATAATAACTAAAGTTTACAAATAATTACAAGGCGTTCCAAACGCTCCTTCTTGTATCATAACTCTGTACGTCAAAGTGTTTCAGATATTGCCTTCAATGTTGCCAACAATGTTGCAAAGCAAGACAATGTTGTTAAGGCTGTCAATGTTGCTACAACTCGCCTGATTTGTTTTAGCCTATGAATATATTTCTTTACTCAGAGCGCCTCTAAGTGTGTGTGTTTGAGCTTAATTTATTGTGCGTCAATTTTGAAAAAGAAAAAAAAAATCGTAGGCACACGATGTCAATGCGGTGATTGACGTCAAACTTGACAATCAGCAACACCCAACAGCTTCAACAGCATCATCAACAACAAGAGCAACATCAACAACAACATCGAACGACACACGCTCGAAACACTTGGGGGCCGGTAGCGGTTGCAATGCAGAGTCTGATAAGAGCACTGATGTTTACATATAATGTGGAACGTAGCTGCACACTTATCAGTGGCACGCTGCAAGTTGTAGGTGCTTGCAACAGCAGTCGAAATGGACACCAACAAACACAGCTATTGGGTTTTTGTTTGTGCTTGTAAATTGAAATAAATTGTTGAACATTGATCACAGTCACAATACAATGAGCATACAGTGAACACTAGCAAACTAGAACAGTAGCTTCTGTTAAAAGTAAATCTCTCTGTTTTCTAGAATGTGTTGTTTGCAGCGTGTATGAACATAAAGTAAATACTAGAAAACTAGAACAGTAGCGTTACTCGCCAAAAGTTTCGAGTGGTAACGCATTTCACGTTAAAAGTACAATCACTGTTTCGTACAAATCTCGAAAACGCTAAATGTTTTTCGATTTCGAATATTACTTGCAGTTTTGTATTAATCTCGAAATCTCTAAATTCTATTCGATTTTGAAATTCCAGCAGTTTCTATAATTTTTTGCGGCTTGGTACGAATTTCGGAACAGCTAAATGTTACTCTATTCCGACTTCTCAGCTGTTTTCTGGTATGTGTTACTTGCAGTCTTGTAAGAATCTAAACATCGCTAAAAGTTATTGGATTTCGAATTCTCAGCTGCTTACTAAATGTTTGTATGAAGTCCCTAAATGCTATTCGATTTCGAATTTTCAGCAGTTTTTATAATTTTTTGTGGTTTGCTACGAATTTCGAAAACGCTAAATGTTACTCGACTGCGAATTCTCAGTAGTTTTCTAAAAGACATAACTTTAAGTTTTTCGCTAAAATTTTTTGGTTTATTGTAGAAGTGTTCTACGATATATTACAAAAAAAAAAAACACATAAAGGGGTTTCTTTTCTATTACAATAATTAGCATTTAAAAAATTATTTAAAATGTCGTGTCTTAACCTCAACTCGGATTATTATGACCAGCGTTAATGCAGAAAAATGAAATTCCTGTACAATTTTCCAACGACATAAAAATTTTCATAGAATTTCGTTCAAACAGATAAAATTTTTTTGGTGGTAATTTTTTCGTTATGAATGGAAAGTAGTGTACCTTTAGGACCTATTGTGACCGTAACTTTGGGTCTAGCTAATTATCTGGGTTATTTCTAAACGGGTTGCATGAGCCATCGAGAGTCTAAACCCGCCTAGGAAGTTCATTCTTCTGCTCCCTAACACGTCCCATTCAACGCAGATGTGCTTTAAGGACTCCTCTTCAAGTACACAAAAGCCACTCAAGTATCCTTTTAGTCTCCAATGTGCACTAACTAAAGCAGTCAGTATTCTAAGGTTGTCTTTGGCCATTTACTAAGTTTTCTTGTAGCTATTAGAGTTTTAGGAGCCGTGGAGCTGCTTGACTTAGCTGAGGCCTGGAGAACAAAATTGGTCACCAAAAACTTCTCTAAGTAGGATTTACGGCAACGTTGCTGGCCAGTTCATTTCCGGTATTGTTGTTGAGGTGGCTCTTAGCTAAGACCCTAATTTACGAATCTGCCTTCCAATTTGAAGCTTATTTATGTAAATAAGTACACAACCAATATTATTTCTTTTTTTAGGGTGAACCATTAAACTTTTTTCAAGCGATGTTGAAAGTGTTTCATTGCACTGATTTTTTGAAAAATTCTTGTGTCTGTAGTTCTAACTGGTCAGCTTTTACTGTACTTTTATATTTGTAGCTGTTATTATTGCTGTGTTCAATGACAATCATGATGAATGTAATGATTATTGATTACAAACTCAATGCAATTATACAAAATAAAAGTTCCTCGCTCTATATGTATATACATATATGTTGGCATATAAGTAAGTTTTACCGTTGGCTATCTGATATTACGCTGATAACGGCACATTTTTTATATTAATATCTTAAAGTTCTTTTGTTTTTGTGCAAAGTGTTGTCATAAGTAATGCGAGATGTCAACACATTTTCAATAAACGTTTCTTTTTTTTTCCATAATTTTCAGCTACTTTAAGCTTAGGCTTTTCATAACAGCGCCAATTGAGTGCGACTCTTGTAATTAGATATAAGCGCTACGGTTTATTGCCACATTTCAGATACGAAAACGATTTTGCTGATATTTCTAAGTTACACAAAAAATTCATTCACGTTTTTTGCAAGCTGCACACTTTAGCCTGGCGCCGCTGCACAGTGGTACACAGCTTAGTGAAGTCGCGGTGAAAAGCGCCTGCGCAGCCGTCGGTAAAATGTTAAAGCTTAACGTAAACTTACCTTGAGCAAACATAATCCAAGTTATTCCGAAAACGTAGTTATTGCTTTTACTTTGTTTTATATTTTATGTAATAGCACCTGCGCTGTGTTTTTTTTTTATAGCAATTTTTTTATGTTATTTTTACAGACACTTTTAATAATATTTTTTCTCGCTTTAGTTAAAAAATTTAATTGCTAATATCAAAAATATCACACTTTTCCTTATGCGTTGTTCGCGTGTTTTGGGGCTTAATCTTTTCGACGTTGTCTGAGCAATTTGTTGTGGCTTTTAGTTTAAACAATTAAAATATTGTTACTCTACATATGTGTGTGTGTATGTATATACTAAATGTATATTTTGATGACTTGTAGCTACAAATTGGCAAGCTTAGTATGCATTTGAAATCTTAAAACATTTCATTTAAGCATTATTATTTAAGCTTTTTTTGTGTTTTGTTTTATTTTAAGACACTTGAATTGCGACTCATGCACTTTGCTTTAATTAATTTGCTTTTGCTATATAATTTATATAAATATTTGTATTTTATATTATTTATGTATAAAAAATTTGGCAAGTTTAGTTGAGAGTTATCAAGAGCTAAAATTGTTGTGTTTGTTATATACAGTTATGTGTATATATATATATGTATATATATCTGTTTTGAGTTAATTTGTAGGTACACTTTAGTTGCTTGGTTAGTTTTAGGTTTTGAGTGAGTTTAGTGACTTGTGAAGTAGTAGCTAAAAGTATCCATAAAAAGTAATAAAGTGTGGCGTTTTGTAAAGCGTTTTGCAAGTGTTTCGTTTTTCATCTAAGAACTTGTTAAAATTTTAATATATTATGTTTCTTTTCTTTTGTTATAATAGATTTTAATTATGTTGCATAGTAGCTGTTAACGCGTGTTAACAATTAATTTGTTTATTTTAATTTTGTTGCTGTTGCACGCGCGGTTGACTTAACGAGCTTTGCTTACTAATCACGTAGTTGTTGTTGTTGTTGTTGCAATGGAAACCGCGTTGCACGCACACTCGTAACGTCGACCACTCCGTCAGCGTCAACGTGCGAATAACAAATAACGAAAACGTACGAAAAATTTTCACTGCAACGTAAAGAGATTTTTCCGCACTCGCTGTCGTCGCGTCGTCGCGTCGTCGTCGTCGTCGTCGGCAGCAGCAGCAGCAGCGTTGTCGGCCGCTCGGCTGTTTAACTTCGGCGGTAAACACCACCAACTCTTGCGCACACAAACACGCAGGAGAGCGCGCGCCAAGAAATTGTTATTGTTGTGCTTCTAACTGCAACTACGCACTATTTAAAGTTTAGTTAAAACACAAATTTAAGTTTATTTAAGAACCGAGCAATTTTCAATTTACGTATTTGTATACTTTTGCTCTAGTGTGCGACGGCAAAGACAGCAAGAAACGCGTGCGGCTCTCACGCGTGGAACCTAGCGTCTGTGCGCGGCCTTTCTAAGTAAAAAATCGTAGAATGGGCTGTCGACGCTGCTGCTGCGCAGTCGCAGCTCAGCGGCGCACACCAACGCAGCGCGGCGAGAGTGGCTTGCGTTGGTATTGGTGCGTTTGCTGGCCGTCTCATTCGCCGGATAAAGCAGCCCGAGAGACGAATGGCAGCGTTGAGAGCTCAGCGCTCGTGCGCTGCGCTCGTGTGCTCGCAGCGACCGCGTTTGTAGCACGTGCAAGGCAGGAAAGTTGCTGCCTGCAACTTCTGCTGCATTGCTTTGTTTCTTTGTTGTTGTTGTTGTTGTTGCTGTTGCATGTTGTATGTTGTTTTTGCGCTTTTATCTCTTTGCTGTCAGCTGTCGTCGTCGGCGTCGCGTCGTCGTTGTTGTACCGGTGTTGGCGTATCTGCAACTTTTATTTCTAGTTGCTTTTCCGCTCAATGTTGTAGTTGTTGTTCGTGTTGTGCTGCTTCTTGTACAAGCTGTTGGTGCCCACGCTTTTTGTTGCCGCTGCCGACGTCGTCGTCGCTGCATCGTGGCGTCGGTGTTGCTCAAGTTGTTGTTGCTGTTGTTGTTGGTACTGTTGTTGTCGTTGTTGTTGTTGTTGTTTATTGCTGCGTGGGTTTCTAATTGCTCAAACTTTATACCAATGAGGAGACTTCGTTGCATTTTCGTTGCGATTGCGAGCACCAATTGGCGCCTCCCACTTCGGCTTGAGTTTTTTTCTATTTGTTGTCCATGCATATATACAGATGATTTCTGCTTATCCAGAAAATCGCCAAAAGATTAAGCCTTTATCTGGAAGGCGATTGTTGCTTTTCTGCATCATTTTAATTATAAATAATTTACTCTTTTAGAGTCATTTGCGTAGCGGCAATTGTTTGGAGTTGTTGTATATTATCATCGGATATGTTCGACCCTTCTACTTCACGTTTTACGCCGTGTGCCCCAAACTCTACCCTCAACCCTGCATGGTCTGTGTCCGTGGGAATCTTCGCAGCTCACATTAGCTCACTGCCCCAACAGCGGGTGATGCTGAGAGCAGCTAACCATGGGGCACAATGTAGGTGCTTGGGTAAGGTAGAGACAGCATCTCTACTCCGAAAATAGCAAAAGCAAACACTCTATTGCGTCAAGTACACTTCGATGATCTCTAACAAGCCATCTGGGAGCTCGGAGACTTTTAGTCCGATAAACTTCTTCAAGGACGACCAAGTGAGACACCGAAAAGCATTGGCTGAGGAAAGTGGATCCTTGAAGCAAATAGAGTCTTCTAATACGAAAAGCTCGCAGCCGAGGCGATGTCTGCAGTATTCTACATTGTAGGAACATGACGCCAGGAATCGTACTTGGAACACTTTCCAACATAATGGGAAGCTATCCTCAAAATTTCATCAAAATCTGTCAAGTAGTTTTTGAGGAGAAGAGTCACAACGAATTTGCAGTCATTTTTATATATGTTATATAGATTATTTATCCACAAAGAATGCCATTGCGTATATACGTATCCTGCCCATTCGTGAAAGCAACGAGTAAGGCTTACAATGCGGTATGTACGATCGTACACACACATATGTACTTACGTTTAGTACCCTGCTTTGCAAATGTCATCCCGATGTTCAAAAAGGCATGCAGAGGCAGGCTCTAACCACAAGAGCTCGGACAATTCTGAAGCTCAGTGGTGAACCTCCAGAACTACTGGGTAGAGGCTTAGAAATTAAAATATAGTCCTTAGAGAAATGTTACAATAAATTTTTAACTCATCTCAGAGAATCTTTGTGAAAAATACTCTAAGTACGGGTTTCCAAGCTCTTTCTAAACCGTATGTATTTCCCGCAGCAAGAACACCATACATATCTGCTTTAAAAAAGCTTTCTGCTTCGGTTTTTATCTCTGCAGAGATAAATTTTGCACACAGCAAAAATAGCTCGGGTTCGAACAAAATGCTTTTCCCGAAGCAATTTCTTTTAGGCATTAGCATTCTTTGATCGTACATCTTTATACATTTTCAGTCAAATTTCAGATATATGTAATTAAATTTTTAAAATTATAAGTTATTTAAAAAAAATCAAATTTTATTAAAGAATTCGTTTACCATAATGAGCCAACCAATTAGGTAACTATATTAACGGATTTCCAGATCATTTTGAAATAAGTTCCATTAAACAACTCTGACTGACTTTTGCGTTATTATAGATGCTGACAAAAACCAATTCTTTTGTTATGTCACGTCACGTATCACATTTGGTTGCTAATAACTTAATGCAAAACTCTCGTCGGATCATAACGTTAAACAAAAATCAAAACAGTGAAAAATATATGGAGGTCGTACGACTGTCACGTGCGTAGCTATGGAAAAGTCCATATATAAATTGAAGCATTGTACAGTTTTGTAATAGGTGACATCTTCCTTTTTTAATAATTGAAACTAACAATAAATATAAATATAAATTGTGAAGTGCGATATAAAATAACTTCAACTTCTTAACTTAGCTTCATTCAACGTCAATTATCAAATCGAATACTCTTTTGTATATACACAAAATTTGTATGGTTTTTCAAACACTTTTTATTTTAAAAGTATCACAATGTATTTAAAAACATATACACAGCATTTTTTAGTAGATTTTTAAAATGAAGAAAATACAACGTAAAAATAAACAGTTGGTTGCCAACTCAGGCTTTTCCGCAAGTTTATCAAAACAACCGAAGTTAACTAGGAGAAATTTAAACAACAAAAATTCCTGTGGCGACCCAACTATAGCGACTAGAATGCTCAAATTCAATATGAAAGCCTTTGAAGACATGCACAACACGATATAAGATATATAGCTTGCTAAAATGGAAATTACTAAAGTTATTGGAAAAACAAACTTTTTTAAATTATTTACTCTTTTTATTCCTCTGGCGAACCAACTATAGCGACTAGAGTGGTCAAATTCAGTAGGAAACCCTTTGGAGACATGGCTAACACAAAAACATATCCAAATGGCTGGAAAAGTTGTCTGGATGCTTAAATCGTCGAAAAACATAAAATTAGAGATTTTAGTTTTTTGGCCAATCACAATACTTATTTGCGGAAAAGTAAAACTAAATAAATGCCGGATTTTTTTAAAATCAATATTTCTTATACGTCGAATAAAAATTTTAAATTGTAAGTCACTTTAGCTCTTTACAATTTAATTTGCTCTGAGTTTGAATTAAACCTTTTTTTATTTTGAAGCATTTTCGCTTATTCAAGTAATTTTTCAAAATTTGTAAACATGTTTGTTCGAATAATAAGCATAAGTCTTAACCGCAGTACGGATAACTTTTAGCGGATAAAATTTCGTTGCTCTCTCGCAAGCACATAAACTCTCGCGCTGCCGACACACGCATTCTCACTCATACATCAGCAAATGCTGCGCGCTCTCACAGATACACACACACACACACACAGACAGTTCTTGGCAAATGCCGGCAAACAAACTCCATGTGAACTTGAAATGCCGATGCATGAGCTGAGCACGCTGCCGCTGCCGCTGCCACTGCCGCTGCCGCTGCCTCTGCCGCTGCCTGAGCGTGAGTACGCTGCGCGCAGCAGCTGTTTGTCTTTGTATGTGTGAGCGTTGTGTGTTTACAAAACAAAAAGCGAAAAAAGAGAAACAAAAACAACAAAATCTTACGAACGTTTTGTGAATGAACGAATAGTAAGCACCAATACAAGAGCAGCCAAACACACAGATACACACACACACACACACGCACACACACACACACGCAGAGTCGTGCGCTTGTGTGTGTGTGTGTGTGAATTGTGGGCAGGGAAAATAAACGAAACGTAAAAACGCGTTTACGCGATTCGTACAAAAATTTTGAAAGCAACAACAGCAACAACAACAAGAGCTTGGCTATATGTGTATAGGTGTAGCCAAGCAGCGTGTGTGTGTGTGTGTGTGTGTGTGTGTATCTGTGTGTGTGTGTATCTGTGTGAGCGAGCGTATCTGTGCGACAGCAACAATAAGTTATTGAAATGAGACGCTGAAAAATAACAACAAAACAAAAACCAAAATGGTGTAGGCCAGTCAAGTTTGTTGTTGCTTTATTTTGACGCGAAGGTGGCAACCAATTCGCGGCTTTGGCTAACGAGCTCTACGACGCGACGCTTGTGGGCCGATTGGCATTAATAACAGCAACAGCAACAGCTACAACGGCGACATATAGTATCTTTGGCATGTTTGTCGCCTCTGTCTGACAGGCAGCCAACACAATCTGCTGGCGTTGGCGTTGCCACCAATCGAAACTGATTTGTTGATGAAGTTGTCGTGTGACACTGTTATTGCTGCCTGTTTTATGCAAATAACTAACAGAAAGCATTTGCGTATCTTTAAGTACATTTCAATGTTATATAGCCCACATCAGGCCAGACGGCGTGAAACCAGTACCGCCAAGGTATGCCCAAACATTAACACCCCACGAAAGATCTTTCTTTTGTGCGCACAACAACAAGAACAATAGCAAAAAAAAAAAATAAGCATAATATTGCTTTGCAGCTGTGCTGCCAAAAGCAGAAGAAATTTTTCATAAATTCTACAAGAAATGCCAATGCATTTGAGACTGCGTCATCTTTTGTGGCAAAAATGTTCCCACGGTAAGCTGCAATCACGGCCAGGACCGCGCAGTCATCACCCTCTCCGCTTAGGCATTGTTGTTGGGTTGCTGCTGCTTGAACCGCCACCACCACCACCACCCGAGCTCAACCCACCACCACTGAGCGTGTGTGTGTGTGTGTTTTGAGGCTTCAACGCCCGTGCAAGCAACCATTGAGCGCAGCAGCAGAATCGAGGACCACGTTAATGATGAGGACGACCATCCCGCAGTGCAACCCCCTAACTTTTGGCGGGAAACAGGATAACGCACAGTCAGTAGTAGTCCTTGTTGTCGTCTTAGGGCAGAAAACTTTATCACACAAATGCTATGCAAGATGCTTGAAGTAGTAATAACAAATCGAATACGCTGTGAGGCAACGAAGTGTAGATACTCTGAGAGTATGAGTGAAAAAATACGCCTAGTTCGCTTAGGCGCCTGTTGCACGAAGCGAGATTTGAAAATATCTCTCACAAAATCTTGCACGATTTTAGAATGCGTTCTAATATGAAGCAATTCGCATAGGTTTGCAGGCGAGACAACTTACAGGCAATACTACCACGCCCGTCTCGCTTGAAAATCTCCTTAGTAATCGCCTTAGTAATGAAAATATCAAATACGCTGTGAGTTGAGATACTGAGAACTGAAGTTAAATCCTTAGGGAGCAACTTGATAATGCGAAATGCGTGGCAACCGTGGTCAATTTGGTATATATGTAACTGGAAAAGTATATAAGTCAAGAGCTCGTTTGAAATGTTAACGTGTTGAATTGGATTAATTACTAAGTAATTTGGATCAGAGATATTCCAACCGATATTCCTACGGTAGAAAAGATATGTCTTAATGTGTTACAAAGTGCTTGACGAATCCCCAAAGACTCTACGATTCCAAGTCGTATATAGCGTATAAAAGTAATGAAAAGAAGAAACCCACTAACCCACCCTTGTACAGCTTTACCTGAACCAGGCCAGGTCTTTAACTCCACGCAGCGCTGCGCCTGCTTAGGGCGGCGTGGTGCGTCTTTTCTTCACAATTCAATGATGTTCATTCTTTGGCAGCTCTGACGGCTTTCCTGCAGGCATAACGGCTAACGGTTGCCCAGCACGACACAATTGTCAAAAAACAACGCAGACGAAATTAAGCGAAGAAGCAGCCATAAACTGCGTCACACCAAATCGTGTAAGTCCATTAACCCTCAACGAACGCCTCGGCCAATTTTGCACTTATGCTTCGATATCAATTGAGCCAAAACGCCAACGTTGAGTCAAAGTTATAGACTTTTTGGCCCATTGATTAGCATTTGTCACAGCAGCTACCACAATAAGCATATAGCAACAACATCAAAATGCAATAATCATAAAAGCAAATGGCGGCAACTGCCTTAATCTGGCAAACTTGGTTAACGCCAACTTGCAACTTGCAACTAGCCGCTTTTCACGCAATGCAACAAATCTCGCTGAGGGTCAACTGCAACTGCAACTGCCTCTGCTGCTGCTGAATGTCTAGCTGTGGCAGAGGCCAAAGCTGATGTTGCTGCTGTTGTTGTCGCCTTTTATGCGCCAATTAAAAAACATCTAATTTGCATGCGCATGCGCAGCTTTGCTCACTGAGCAGCCGATTCTCACGGATAAGAAGTCTTCTGTAGCGTGTTTTTTTCTCACTTTTTTTTCTTAAATTTAATGCAGATTCCTGATCTTTATGATTTATCAGAAACAGCTGCATCTGGCGCTTGCTACCATGCATTGTGAACATCTTGCCATAAATTATAATGTAATTTTAATTAAAATTAAGTGGCAAAAAGTCAAGCAAATCGTTTACTTGGAAAGTGTTCCTTTTTACGAGCAATTTAATTTATAAATTGACATTATTATTGAAAATTTGCATTTGCTTTTGTTTTGCCAATCAACTTGAACAGTTTTAAGGGAAATCGATGAAACAAAATTTAAAAACTATAAAATCAAGATCATTTTAACGTTTGACAAAATGTGCACTCAACAGTAAGACGATGCACTAAATAAGCTGAAAAGAACATTTGGAGAAATGGATTCTTGAGATATTGCAAAATGCACGCCTGTTCTCAATTTCATTGCCGAAATGACTGCATCGATAAAGCGACTAATCGAAGTCATATTTGGAACAATTATTTAGATGGTTTAACAATTTTTTGTATTAACGGATGAGGTTTGGAATTATTATTGACTCACTCTGAACATCTATATATATGTACATATACAAAAATAATTCTCATAATATGTTTGTAATGACGTCACACGAAAACGGAGCGTCTGATTGTAGAGTAAGTAAACCTTAACTTTGTTGTCTTCTTCTCTTTTGACAGAACTTTTACAACCCAAGTTCAAGTTAAAGGGCCGTCCATATATTACGTCACCACCATGTCATCAAGCGATCAGGTCTACCTCCCCCATCTCTATGATGACATAATTATAAAAATTTACCAAATTAGAAACAATATCTTATACTTCTGATCAGGAATTCTAACCGTAATCGTAACCGTTATCCAAAACAACCTAATGAATTTTGAAACCGAAACCGTACCGTAACCTAAATACATTTGTTTAGAAAAACCGACAACCGTTAACCGTTGTAATTTTTCCGAAAAACCCGAATTGAAACCTTTATTCCGGTACCGTTTCAGTGTTTTTTTCTTTAAAAGCTTTTATATTTGTTCTTGTTGTGTTTTATTCCATCACTGTGAAGCATTATCATCTAAATAGCCAAGTAGAGCCATCTAATTTCTTATCGGCAAACTTTATAATTTTCGAAGGAGCAAAGATATTTTCAAAATTTAAAATTCATGTAACATAGAATTCCTTAAGCTTCTGCGATACACTGCAATTGCTGTGTGTATGGACCGCATAATAATTGCGCTGAAGGTGTTTCTGCTGTTTCTCGCTCCAACTTTTTTTTTGTACTTCTCTTTCGGTACTGTTTTTGTCAAAGAGCATGAAAGTAATAGAGTGGAATCCTTTGCAGTTTCATTGAATCGACTAGCAGAAGAGCAACCATTCCCAAGACAGTGCTTACATATGCCTAGTTTTTTCTCTTTCTCAATTACCGATATTATTTAAAAATGAATACCGAAGTAAAACCGTTTCCCGGATCAGAATTACCGATACTACCGTAAACGTAACCTTGTCTGAAATAAGTTTCGGTGTAATCTTTGCTTTTGATACATATTTCAAGATGCAATTCAATATAAAGCAAAAAGTTTCAGTTTCAAGAATTTTACAGGACAATTCTTTGTCTTCTTAAAATTGTGTTTCCAGTCAATCATTATTACTCATGTGCATACAGGGCCTAGTAGTCAAGCGGCTCAAGAACAACAAAGCTGGTGGCGCAGACGTCCTGTCAGCAGATTTACTTAAGACTAGCGACCGGGAATTGGCATGCCTGATGCTTGAACCCAGTGTCCTGTGCCCTGTCCTTAGGATTAGTCTTCTTTCCATTGCATATCTTCTTCTTAACTGGCCATAACAAACCGTTATCGGGTTACGGCCTGATGTCAATACATTCTTTCATTGCAATTGTGGTTTAACGTGGCGGGTCCCAAACTTCACGAACAACCCTTTCGAAGCCTGTGGTGGCTTACTGGTCTCGAAAGAACCCAATGTCATTGTTAGTCGCCTCATACGACAAGCTTTGAGCTGCAGAGGTGGTATTCTCTAACCCGCTCACCACACGGGGGGTGTTCTATCGCATATACGGCCCTATATTATTTAACAGACTAAAGCCAATCACGAAAGCGCTGATCGGCCCGTATCAGTGTGGCTTTAGGTCTGGTAAGTCCACTAATGAACTGATATTGACACTACGCCAGAAGCTAGAAAAGGCCCGAGGGTACCAAATAGGCAACTACCATTTCTTTGTGGAATTTAAAGCAGCGTTTGATAGCCCATTGAAGGATAGCATATGTGCCGCACTGTCTTAGCTCGGTATCCCTGCAAAATTTGGGAGACTTTGCAGAACGACACAAAGCAACACTCGCTACTCCACCAATATAGCGAGCCTTTATCCCTCTCTTCGACCTCTTCTACGATGTGATGGAGAGTGTGTTTCGAAAGGCCGAACTACATATGAACAGGAAGAATAAAGTCCTAAGCATATCTCACCTATGGAGATGATAGGGTCAATATTCGTAGCACTAAGCGAGCTGTTACCGGAGACTTTGCGGCTATTGAATGAGAATAAGGATTGGTCTGGTTGTAAATGAGAGTAAGACAAAGTATATGTTTTCTTCGAGTAAAGAGTCGCGGTTGGACTCTCAGATTGATGTTGAAAACTTTACTTTTAACGTTGTCAGGGATTTTGTCTACCTTGGTACCACCGTCCACAACGAACAACGATGTCAGCATGAAAATAAAGCGGAGGATGGTGGAGGATTTTGCGAAGCTTTGGCACTTTGGTTTCAGTAGGCAAAAGAGCATAAGAGATATTTCTCGACAGACAAAACTGACACTCTATAAGACCCTAATCCTTCCTGTTCTGCTGTATGGCGCTAATACATGAGTGGTGTGCATGGGGTGGTTTGAGCCGAAAGTACTCCGTAAGATCTTTTAATCTTTACGCGTTAGAAACGATCATGATTTGATGGAACAAATAACTCTATGGTGACATTGAAATAGTCAAGCGCTCTCTTGTTTCTGTTGTGCGTATGGATGAAGAAGCTACTGCGAGAAAAGTCTTCAATGCTGTTGTTGAAGTAAAAGTTCGTATGTCCAGACCTTTGCTCCGTTGGAAGAACTAGGTAACACGCCCGATGGCTTGAGCATTGATATCCTCTGCCTTTCCTCGGTACTCTCTTGTAAAGCCATTCGCAAATACACTGATGAAACCTTATCAGTGCCGTTTAGGCCAGGTTAGCCACCAATGAACACATTTTGCAAAAAAATATATATGTTTTCTTAGATAGTCCACTCAGGAATACTTTTTGAGTGATTCATTCAAAGTTAATCCCAGAATTGACTGTGTTGTGAGCTGGATTGAACCAAAAAGTGACAGCCTAGCACCTACAAAGTACTGTCGTTGCATTTGCTCACGGTCAAATAAAAACTCTATAATAATGCAACTGCTATTCCATAAATATAATTCGTATGCCTATATCAGCTCACTAATCTGCTTCTGTTTGTTGCCAAGATTAGTCCACAAATTCGGCCGCTTACACAGTCAGCTGTTCATCTTCCCACTGTTTTCAAGCGAAGTTTGTCGCTTAAGTCTTTCGTTTGGCCTGCGCTCAATTACACTATGACTGTCAATACGTAATTTATGTTTATGGCGCACTTAAAGCCAACATTAAGCCAGCTTAATTTTGTTGTACAACATGTATTTAAGTCTTTTATCTAAAAAACACACCCACAAAAATTCACACACAGCTACTAAATGTGCATAGAGCTGGGACTTGGAACCCCTCACTTGGCATAGCATATATATTCATATAAAAATTAAACTATTAAATGCTTTCTACTATATGGCCAACACTCAGGCTGTTGTTGCCCTAAAATATAAATATGGAAAAATAACAGAAAAATAAGCTTAAGCTCATAAACGATTAACATACAAAACACACACGAAGACTACGCCGAATATTCAACCAAAACTGAAGCGTTTCAATATAAACTGTATAATAAAATATAACAATCATGCGATAAAGAGTTGAAAAATAAAAAATCTTTCAAAATATACACAAATTCGTTCGATCAAACCTTCGTTTTGGCCAGTGTCTGTGGACCAAAACCCCAGCTGCCCATTTGGCCATTTGCCCATTCACCTGTAAAAGTGTGGGAAAGCATAAAACGAGACGCAGCCAATATTGTAAAAGCTCAAAATCAATAGAAACGCATAAGTAGCTGTCCGATTGTATCTATATAGGGAAGGCACAACAAAAGCAGCAGCTCGAGAAAACGTTGAAAATTCAAATTAGCTCAAGACTCGTAAATAAAAGATATTATAGCCAATCGAGCAATAAAACCAGTTAATCTCTAAATGTGCCGGCTGTGTTAAGGAACCAACAGTGGCACAAAAGCAGTGACTGCGATCGACATCGGCAACTCCATTAAGGTACCAAACCAATCCCAAAAATCAAAAAATAAAATTGAATGCAGACAGTAGGAACGGTGCCCGGCAGTGGAATACCCTGTACACTTTTTCTTTATAAACACTAAACTATTCCACTTTTATGTCTCTTTTCATAAGATTGATATGCCTTTTAACATTTTCCTATTGGGAAGTTCCAATTGACAAGTTTTCCTATTGGCAAGTTGGCTATTATGGGGGCAAAAATCACTTTTATACTCGTAACTCCAGTATTCTTGGGCCAATGTCGTTGAATTTTGTACATTTATAAATGTCTGTCGCAATTTTCAAATCATTATATGGGAGGGAGGGGGTGTGGCAGTAATCAAGGTAAATCGTTTGCGGGAAAGGATGGGTGCTATTGAAAAAAAGTGATGATAAGAGTCACACGTGTATCCAGTTCTACACATAGTGGAATTTTGGGTAAGATCGAACTTCATTCGATAAACTCCCTCAGCCTTGACAAAATGCGCATCTCTTGGTAAAATTGTTTTGCTCTAACTCTCATATTGTCGGAGAAAGCTGGCCCATCACAGACAGACGGACATGTCTATATCGACTCGACTATTGCTCCTGATCATTTTTGCCCATGGAACTTATGGTCTGCCACGCCTACTTCTGTCTGTTACATACATTGCACAAATCTATAATACCCTTTTACACTTCGTGTACAGGGTATAAAAAATACAAACGAAAAAAGTAAAGAGTATTAAATGCGGTTTTTATGTGCATGCTGCTAGGAATCATTCCAGTTTGGTGAGCGTAATTTGAGTGCTTTTAGATGAACTGACTGACTGAATGACTAACTGACTGATTGCCTGATTGGCACTAACATCTGAGGCGGGTGTTAGTTGGTGTTGTTATAGTTGTTGTGGTTGTTGCAGTCAGCAATGAAATCAATTTTATGTGACTGCCGCTGCTATTGAGTGGCACTTCTAATACAACAACAACAGCCAGCTTGATTCATTCACTTGCTCACATTGGCCCCCATTCATAGGGTGTAGACCACAGACCGGAAGCGCTGCCATTCCCATTGTCGTTGTGGCTTTAACAGCGGCGTGGGGGCCACTGTAAAAAAGAAATCACTTAGACACAGGCATTCCTTATATAAAACATGAAAAAAAGACGATGAAAAATCCCATTACAACAACTCACCAAACGCGCTGCAGCTTAAAGCTTAGCCACAAATGCATTGGGTTATTAAGCCATTTAGGAAATCTTGTCCAAGCGACGTGAGAAAATGCTTTATTCCCCGTATCCGGGCAAAACCTAAATTAAAAAAGGCACGCAGAGCGAGAGAGAGAGAGAGGGACAGAGATCGAGAAAAACGTTTGCGGAAATTAATTATTATGTGCGTTTAGACTTTCAGTGGGGGGGAGCTCACCACAATGGAGCCCACCAACATATGCCAATCAAAACTGTTGCCAGCCAACAACTAATCGCTGCTTATAACTCATACAATACATTTACTTCATTCTAACCACTAACAACGAAATCAATTAGGTAAACACCAGTGGCTAAATCAAGCCAGTATCTTGGCTCTGGAGTTGTATCCACAGTACAGTGTCTCTTTGTATGTCATTAAACTCTGCGCGTTTTTAATGCGAATTTCAAGTTAATGTCAGGGCCACTTTTTTGGGACTAGATTTTCATTAAGACAAACTTTTTGTGAATGAAAAGAAAAAAACACAAAAAACAAGCAGGCAGAAGCTGGAGTTTGCCTAAACCGTCTAGAAGATACACTGCTGCGATGTGTAATCAGAAGAGTATTTTTGCAGGTGCTTGGCACAGATATCCAAAGAAATTCAAAAATTTCTACAAGGATAAATGTATCGAAGATGTGTTTATTAGAACAAACCTAGGAAGGTATTATTTCTCGGCTTAAATCATCGAGTTGAATTGTAACCTCTTAAAATCAACGAGGAAACCGACGACGAAACAGATTCTCACTCCAATAGGTTGCTGGTCATACCAACATTACCGGGAAAGATTGACCCGTACCACAGAATAGATCTGTGTTCCAGGTACCAAACAGTACCATGGCTCCAATAAGTTAAATGCTCCATCCGTCAAAGAGTTCAGCTTGATGTAGAGCACTCCTCCAGGTGCCTCTGCTTTGCGCTCGGCTTCTTCAATCGGTGTTACTAAAGGTAGTTAGTATGCTCTTTACCTGTTTCTCCCAACAGTTTTTAAATTAGCGCTTTTCCACAAAAATTTGAGCGCGATTGTTTGTTCCATGTTTCGTATGAGATTTTCGAATCGATAATTTTTTATTTTTGTAAGTTGGCAGTACTGTTAGTGACATCTGTTCCAAATTTCAAGTCAAAATATTCATTAGTGTTTGAGATACGCCTTGTTTTGTGAGGTACTAAAAGTCAAAGACACGATCACATGGATGAACGCTGAATGAAATTTCCAGCGGATTTGGATTCAGAGGGTTCCTTTTACCATTACCACCCACATGCACGTTAACATCCCCAAAATAAAGCGTTGTGCATGAATGGGTTAAGATCCCCTCATTTGGTTAACCCCCCTAGTTTTAGTCACTTTTTCGGAAAACCTGCCTCCCGGAATTTCACGATCTACCCTCAGTGGTGACGTATTATATCAAACTTTGTTAAAAAAAAGAAAAACAAAAAAGATATTTCGTTTGCTTTTTATATAATTCTGTGAGAAAACGGTTTTTTTTACACATTTTGCCATAACTCGATTGAAGAGTGCTAAGAAATCGATATCGTTAACCTGAGTTTCCGGGTTGAACGTAACTTGCTTAGCTGATTTTCTAACTAACACAAACATATAGTTGACCGAGACAAAGTGATAGACAAAAGTAAACAGTTACAGCAAGGATTCCAAATGTATTTCGAACCGAGCCGAATATAAGCAGATCGACCACAGTCCGAAGGCCTATTTCAGGTCATTTGTGTTTACAAATAAGATTCATAAAAAGTAAAGGTTCTGAGAGAAGTCGCAAACAGAAACCGAAAATGGACATAAAGTATGTTCGTTCTCTTTTATTTACTTTTAGCGATTTGCTTGGATTCCAGAACAGAATTCTTTAATTACACAATGAAACCCTTTTGGCTAAAACATATCTTTCCGATAAGCTTGGCGTCGCTGACTTCGAATCCGGTAATCGTTGTCGATCTTCTAGCATCGTTCTCAAATAATGGCTTTTTCAACTTGAGACCCCGAGAGTTGCGAAGTCAGCAGAACGCGTGTTAGTCGGGAACCTTACCACCGATCGAGCTGAACGTTCGAATCAAAGCAATTGAATATCAGCCTAATGTCTCTCAGACGATTTAACATTTACCTTGACACTGGTGTTCAGGTCGAGGCTAAAATTGGTTGGGGAATCGAGCTACCTCAGGCCTTAAAGGGGTTGTGCGTAGGGTTTGGGACCCACCACGTAAAACCACAATTCCAATGTAAGAATTTATTTACATCAGTCCGTAACCCGATAACGGGTTGTTATGGCCAGTTAAGAAGAAGAATAGACTTGACACACCTTACATACTTTTGCATAGCCCTGATATAACCCTTATTTCATAGTTTAAAGTGTATTAAAACACAGAAACAGAATTGCGGCAGCTGCGTAGTGACAAGCTTCTTTTAGTTAGTTTATATGTCGTCAACGCTGTAGGTAAATCATTTGAAATTTGTCTTCAAGATCTTAAAGATCGAGGCGTGCTCATGATTCAAGCTCTGTTGGCAATTTGTGTATCTGTCCGTCAGTCTGTCTGCCTGTCTGTTGTATGGCGTGTGTGGGGGACCGACACATACATAATTTTTGGAAAGGAAGTGCAAAGTGTTGCGATATAATCTGAAAAGTGATGAGCAAAATAAATTGCCAACAAGCGGATAGTTATGATAGATAGGCGGATAGCAATATATCATGCTTCAGAAGGTTAAATGTGTTTATTTAGGTGTCGAGGTTTTATGCAGATGAATCGCAAATTTTACTTAAGGAAATAAGTCTAAAAATATAAGCCATATATAATGACAAACAAAAGCTCTACCAAAGTTTCTTTAGAAATATAGTACTAAGCGGAAAATTAAGTTATAAGAAGTTATAGAATATGCTTTTTTTCACTATGTAGAATGTTTGGTTCAGCTTATCAAAGAAGACTGAAAAAGGATTCGGAATATGCTGTTATATTCATAGAACAGAAAAACGTATTCTAATAGAACTTAAAACGCACTTACAGCTTTGGTATCAAAATTATAATTTTCAAGGATTATAAAAGCCACTTTTAACCAATGTCTATACTCGAATCTTGAGATAAACAAAAGCAGAACTGTAGAAAATATACTTATTTCGATACTCGACACGAGTTCATATAAAGGAACTCTGATATTTGATCATGATTTAACTACCTTTCCTTATTATCGGCCCGTACTCAGTTTTTTCCAGTCACCCCAAGGTTTTGAGAATTTCGAGAATATCAGTATTTTTGAGGAGGCTCCAGTCAAGCCGCTATATTTACATTCCCAAATGAAGTATCTATAAATACACTAAGCAAAAATTCAATGTGGTACCGATTACTTCGCTATAACGCAGCGTTTTTAGGTAAAACTCGAAAGTTAAATTGCTAGCGGTAATACGTTGCTTTTTAGTAAATTAAAAAATGATTTGCACTACAAATATCATAGATCATATGATAATAATGAAAAATTAACAATGAATAGAACCGCCAGAACCAGCACTCACATATGTACCTGTGAACACTTTAGGCAGGACCGCAGAAAAAAGATAAATTCCGCATTGACCAGATATTCATACTTCGCCAAATCCTGAAAAAGACCAACGAAAAACAAATCAACACCCAATGACGTTGAGCAACGCACGCAGCTCCGTCAAGGAACGTCCCCTAGCCTTTTGATACCGAGCGATGTTTCATACAAGGCGATACCCACTCCTGGAACCTCTTCAACTTTGTGATGGAGAATGTGTTTCGAAAGGTCCTAGTACATCGGAATGGGAAAATATTGAACTAAAAGATTGTCCAGTTACTCGCATACGCATACAATTGGTTGTACTGCCGCAGTCATAATAAAGAACGATATCAGCATGGAGTTGAAACAGAGAATCACTCTTGCCAATAGATCTTACCTTGGTCTCAGTATGCCTTATGGTGCTGAATCATGGGTGATGTCGCAGTGTGATGAAGAAGCCCTTGGCCATTTACTCGTTGACAACGACTATCACATTCGACAGAACAACGAACTCTATGAGCTCTACAATGACATTGACATAGCCATGCGAATTAACATCCAGCGGCTCCGCTGTCTTGGTCATGTTGCAGAAACTCCTGCGAGAATGTGGTTAATGAAGGGATGCGACGAAGGCGCAGACCATGTCTCCGTTGAAAGGACCAGGTTGAGAGCCCACAATTGGTATCACCAATTAAAGGAGGAGCGCGCAAAGGAAAGACGCATGGAGGACTGCTCTACATCGGGTCCTAACTCGGTAACGGGTTGTAATGGCAGGTTAAGAAGGAGAAGTATAGATAAACAAATGAAGCCCGCTCGAATACCTAAAATCTAAGTGCAACTTTTTAAAATCTTCAGCATCAATAAAACTAATTAAATAACAATCCTTCGAAAAATATCACTTTAACCAAAAAGGCTTAAATTACACATATTTAGGAACCTTACCATAAAAAATACTATAAATTCTGCTCGTACTCAATATACGATACCTTTGACTGACCCCTTGGCAGTGATAAAACCTTAGAGAACATCTAAATACAAATTAGTTATGTAGCCTTAGGCAATTGTTGGGCAATTGGACAGGCTGTACCATATAGAACTCCTAATAGGCCACTACATTCCTTTGCTTGAGAACCACTTGAACAAAGGACTTGGATTAGACCAAACAAAGCTCATCAAAAGTGATGCGCAGCTGGCCCAAAAGCTTTGGATATCCATGGCATTTTCAAAGGACCCAGCAACAGCGCAGTAGCTTGGCAACCCATTTGGGTCGCAACTGCGCAGTATCAGGAATATCCACAAATGTAGCTTAATTTTTAATTTCCATGCGCAGCTGCGTTATCTTATTAATATTACCTTTACTGTTAGACTCTTTGTGCGCCGTAGCGAAATGTAGACAGTTGAAAGGAGCAGCCGGTACCTCCTTTTTGGGACCAACAAATGCACAAATGGGGTGGTGCTGGGTTGATATTGCTACCAACGTTGTTGGTGGTGCTGTGATGCGGTGTCGGTGTCGGCGGCGGCAAAACGCTCACACATTCCCAAACAGCAAACCCAACTCAAGATCATCAACTGCGCATTTGAAAGGCGCAAGAAAATGTATCTAAGGAAAAGGGGTGGTAGTGGTGGGTCTATATAGACAAGAAATATTTGCCTGGTGTCAAGGGTGTTATGCCCAAGACAATGATTATTATAAATGGTTAGAGTTGAAACTCGTTTGCCATAAATGGGTTGCCCGGCCAAGTAGCGGACGGAGCGAAGCGGAGCAGCTGTAGAATTGCTGAGCATTTGAGCAACTCAGCCGTGACACATTGATAAATCTGTGCCCAAGATGTTATTTTCTTTTCATTTTATAGCTTACCTATAGAGTAAGCCACAATGAAATTGCAGTGGCGCATAAATTATACAACATCTAGAGGTAGCATGCCACCCGCCGCCTGCGTGCAACATACCAATTCTCTCTCTCTCTCACTCTGTTTCTCTGTGTCGCTGATGATGCGCGGCCAGAGTAGTCGCCTCTGTGTATATTTATGTCATTAAATTTAAGCATTTTCGTTTAGGCCATTGAGCTGGCAACCCTATGATTAACTTTGACTTGGACGCTCTTGGACTTGGCTTGGCTGTTGGGCCAATTGCATGCTGGCTAATAGTTGAGTTGGCCAAAAGAATTTCATATGAAATTATAAACGTTTTAGTTTTATTGTGCGTCCTCTGATGCTGTTGGTGTAAGGCGGCGGCGGCGGCGGCAGTGATAAATGTTTCCTACGCAAAAGGCCGCACCATGGTATTTCACCCGCTGGCCAATGCCAGCAACAACACCAACAATAACAACAAACAAAAATCATACAAATGCAAATTTAATTGTAGTTGCTGGACAGCAGAAGACTTCAGCCAGGCTCTTCACTGGCTCCATGTACAATCACAAGTTGCGTCCACATCAGCCAGGACTGTTGCAAGGCCCAAATGAATGCTTTCAGCATGGCACGCAATTTAAGTGGGCGTGCCCGGGGGCATAGCAAAAAACAACAACATTCAGAAACACAATGA
This sequence comes from Chymomyza caudatula, assembly GCA_035041775.1. Taxonomy (NCBI): domain Eukaryota; kingdom Metazoa; phylum Arthropoda; class Insecta; order Diptera; family Drosophilidae; genus Chymomyza; species Chymomyza caudatula. The sequence goes on from JAWNKW010000146.1 coordinate 5,749,737, forward strand.
AAATGTGCCAATTCGTTTGAATTTCTTTAAATGTTTTTTTCTCTTTTTTTTTTGGTTTACTACTTTCTTTGGCAACATTCGAATGATACATATTTTTGCACACTTGTGAAGAGTATCTTCAGTTTGTCCTAAAATTTGAAACGTCTTGCAGTAACAGTAAGTTTGTATGGCAGTTTTGTAGCATCCAATGAAGGATCTGGATGTTAATAGCAGAATGCTGAAATGCTGTCCTAGTATTTCAGTCATTTCAGCCCACGCACTAGGTTGAGGCTCTTGGAATCCAATGTCAAGTCCATGCTGCTGCATGTCTGTAAAACATGGCAAGTCTCTAGACCCATCTCGAGGATAATATAGGCATGGCTGTAATACATTCTTAAGATCCGACGGCCGCAAATTATATCGAATTAAGAATTGTGTTATATAATGGATCAGAATCTGTTGAATTTCAAGTTTAGGCAGTGGAAGGCTCCCTGGATCGGTCACGCCGTGAGGAGACCAAACGATAACATCGCGAGGCCGTCTTTTTGATTGGATTCCCGAAGGTAGACGGAAAGTTGGTAAGATAAGAAATTAACAGTCTTGACCTAAGACCATGGTTACAGCTGCAGTATCTGGCTGCAGATAGAGGAGATGAAAAAAACTCATCTTCAACCTATGCTCCAGCCGTATACATATTAAGTCCCTGCTCAAGCTCCCATTGGTAAGCTAAGGGTCATTTCAGATGCAGTTTTTGCATAGAAACTGAATGCGTGAATCAGTCAAAATTGACCGTAATCCATTAAAGGTATGTTATGGCCAGTTAAGAATTAAGAAAGCTTGATTGCATAGGCAAATTGGATATTTTCGGCTCAACGACCTCGACAACCTTCGTGTAAAATCGTTCAAGAGAAATTACACAGTAGATAAATTACCGTCTCTCATAGTTAATGCTTTCTGAGAGTTGCGGCTCTTTATTTGAAAGCTAACCAAAGAAAGTTTGACGCATAGAAGGGTATGTAAGCTTCGGCGACCCAAATGCAGCTAGCTCTACCTCTTTTTATTGATATCGCGTTAGCCAACTTTTTAGACAAATTCAAACTTTACAGTTAGCTGTGGCTACTGGTATTTGAGCTAACGATCTGCTGCGCTTTTTTTTTGTGGCAACCCACAACTAACTGTTCTTCCGCTTTTTCAACGTCTAGCCAAAGGGATCACTTTACATGCACGCAATTCCCGCATTGACGACGCGCACATGTTGCACAGTTCCATCAACTATGGTCTCCCGGCGCGTAACTCCTATTAGTGCATAGAAAAAGTGACTATTTAACTCTAATTGCATCACAGCTGCTATGTATTACAGTTTTGACACTTGGCAATGTAACCGCAGCAGATCCTTGCCACAATTTCACTTCCTTTGCACGGAAGCCGCTGCTGTTATTCTGTGCCAACCTTAGAGTCGCATCTTGTCAGCTGTTCCTCAGATTTGTTGTAGTTTTTCCTGCTCTGGAACATGTTTTCTGGACTTAAATGTTTTTATAATTGCAGTGTGCGTGACTGCGCTATGTGTGTGTGAGTGTTGGTATGTGCTCCCGCGTTTCTTTCCTAACTAACAGCTGGCAATAGACCCTGCGCTACTGTCCCACTGTTTCTAGACAAAGCGATTTTGCAATACATAAGAACCTTTGTGCAAGACTTGTGTATACGTTTTTCTACTTTTTGATTGCCAAAGGTCAATAATCTCAGCTTAGAAGACATTTGGCGTGACTTGAGATTTGATGGCGTGTGTTGATTTTAGAGAAGTTGGCGGTATATGTACTTTATGGCACGAGCGTTATGTTGTCTTTATATTTATGGGTAACTTTATCTACATTTTAATCAGATATTAGAGTAGAGTCTTTAAAGTATCCAAATATTTATCTAATCATCATCTTTCCATCATGTCTTGTAAAAGTAGCTTCAGGCGGCTCAAATCGATCTCTGCCATCGAAGCAGGTTTCGTTGAGTGAGTCTGACGATCAATAAATTGACAGGGAATTTTTCGCTGAAGAAGTTCCATGTTTGCCTTTTGCGGGTGCTGACAGTTTTCATGTATAATTCACAAGTTTGAGAAGCTACATATAGATCAGATTTTAGTCTCTAAGAAGACAGCTTAATTTTTCATTGCTTACTAAAAATGGAAGCTCGGGCTTGAAAGAAGAATTCTTCGACTCTCAAACAAAAGACCTACTGGCATCGGTTTACGCAGTTCATGTTTTACGGGGATAATGAAAAAGTCGCACTAAAAGGTAACACTCTGTCTCAATTAATGATTTGAACCTAAGAAGGTGTTTTCATACCTTTCATGCATAGCCAGGCTTTTTTGCCAGAACTTGATGAAACCGGACTTCAATGCCCCCCATACACCCAGCATTCGGTTGGCCAACCGCAATACATTTCTATCGCAAGAAAATCAAAACACCGACTGATTGATGTGTGTATGGGGCCTTAAGCTAGTTGGTGCAATTGCCACTCTTTTTGTCATTGTAGACCTTTAGTCTTGCTGACGAACTCGCAAGAAATAGCGCCGCGAATCCCCGGATGGGACCTAAGCCATTTTGTGGCATTGGAAGGCACTTGATTAAACAGCTACCAAGAGCGGAGGAAAGACTAAGAAGTACTGCAGATTGGATGAACACATCAGGACTCAGACAGGCATAACAGTTCCCAATCTCCTACAAGTCTATTCGGTTCGAGAAAATGGTGCAATTAAGCAAGAATGTCCTCAGAATTGGCCAGCTTACTGGACACTGCAGAATGAATGTACACTTGGGCAAAGAACTGTAACTCAAGAGTCATTGCGACTTGTGCTCACTGAGTGCGACGCAAAAAGAAGAATGAATCTCCTAGGCGGGCATAGACTCTCGCTGCCCAGTTAGAACCATCACGGATAACGAAATATATATCAGAGATAGGATTAGTGGAAGAACTTTAAGCTAGATAGGGAGATCCTAAAAGTGGCGGTGCTCTACTCCCCATTAATAATAATAACAATAATAATAGACCTTTAGTCTTTTAGACATTACGCCATTTACACGCAATGGGAAAATAGATGATCTTACACTTCTTGTCAATAGCGTAAAGGGGTCTGGGGATTCAAACTCCTGGAATGCTTTCTTCCTAAGATTTGCTGCACAACAACAACAGCTTAATTGGATCTTGTATCTATATTGCTTAAGTGTTACGTGTTTAATGTTTTTCCTCAGCGAAAGACACTCTAGGATCAATGAAACTCATGTATCAAAGATAACGAAATAAGATCAAACTGGAAATATGGCAAGCTTTTGAACAGTTTACTGATTGTAAGTAGTTTCAAAGCTTAGAACTAACGAAGTCAAGCTAAGCAACTATTGATCTCAAATAGAATAAATACCTAACTACCTCGCTTTAGTTTCTTAGTTTATGCTTTAGAACTTTGGTGTAACTGCCTTTGAAATATCATTAGTTTCTACTACAAATTCGCTGCATTCTATATCCGTTGTCATGCGGGTGTTTTTAATTCCGCACCAAAGAAAATCGCAGTTCCAATAACAATAATGAGAGGAACAGTAACAATCAGAAGCAGAACCCATGCGCCTAAGAGATCCGCCAAGTAGGTAGCAAAATTAGATGTTATTGTATAAGAAGGAAAATAAACACACCGGGCCGTTGATAATAATGCACAACAACGACAAAGGTAGCTGAAAGAGCGCGCGGAGGAACAGCTGAGCGGCAATGAAGTCGCAGAGATTCAGCTGAAGGAAAACGCTGATATTGCTTCGGCTTCTGTTGGGAAGGGCAAACGCCAGAGATCAGCTTACAGCAGCAAAATGCTGCAGCTACAAATGGAATTTTTGCCTCAGGTGCTAAGAAAGGTGAGGGTGTGTTTTTTTTCATCTTTTTTTTTTTGTCATGCAACAGCAGCGGCAGCACAATTTGTAGCACGTGGCCTATTTGGATAGGAAACGGCAGCAGCAGCAGCAAAGTTGGCGCCTTTTTTGGACAAAGGCTGCCATAAAAAGTCGGAGCGTGATTGCGGGTGCTGCTCAATTATCTAACCATATGAGTGAGCAGCAAGCCAAAGGAGTAAAAGACATGGTTGGGATATCTGATTACAAGGCACGTGATACTTTGTTGCAGCAAATCTCAATTATGGTTATACAACACCTACGAAACCGGATGAAGGAACCTTTCGTTTTTGGAGTTTTTTTAAGCGTGTTGTTGTTATAAGGTTTCCAGCGGAACTGCTTGGCATATTTTGGGTGCTGTCATGCGATAGTTGCACAAATCTGCATAGCAGTTACACTGTTGCAGTTGTACTAACAACACATATGCCACATACTGCAACAAGTTGCAATAAAAACTACAAGCTGACAAGCTCATGCCAAAGACGGTTATAATTGGCCCAAGGCAGCGGCAAATGCAGCACCCCAACGCACCCAAACAACGCCAATTTATCAACGCCAGTTGCCATTTCTGTTGACAACTAACACACTGACGGAATGATGGACGGATGGACGCACGGACGGCTGTACATTTGGACGGTTGGACTGTGGGTACAGCATATATGTATGAATTGTTGCATTGACTGGCTGATGACTTACGCTTTTGCCTGTAGTTGGCATGAAGCGTGTTGATTTCGCACTTTATAGCTTGTTGCATGCAACTTGTAGCGCCAACTATGAAATTATTGTATTTAATAAAAAAAATACCATAGAAATGGTCAGTGCCACTTGCTTGTTTAGGGTGGGGGAAAACGCGCTAATTGTGCACAAAAGCCACGCAACAACAACAAACACTGTAAATTTACAGAATTTATTGCACTTCAATTATGTATATGGCAAGTTGCAAGCCAATTGGCATTAAAATGGCATGGCATAAATCTTCGCAGATCAAGCAACACGAGTTTACACGTTTCTTCTGTCTGGCCAACTGGCCGTCAAATGTCTTTGCAACATGCTCGTAAAGTGTGGCAACACTGGCCAGCTGACCATCTATTTGACACTTACATGATGGACATTTCTATGCCCAAAACAAAATCCAAGCAAAGTCATGCCAAACGCTGGCAACATTGATGTATATATGCCAAAATGTTGCTTAGCTTAGAGTTGAGCGCGTAATAGATTATCATGTAAAGTCGTGTCAAACGCTGGCAACATTGTTGTGTATATGCCAAAATGCTGCTTAGCTTAGAGATGAGTGCGTGATAGATTATCATGCAAAGTCATGCGAAACGCTGGCAACATTGATGTACATATTTATGCCAAAATGTGACTTGGCTTAGAGATGAGGCACATTATCATTTTTGCATTTAATGCAAACCGAGTATTAACCTTGTTTGCCTCTTGTATACATTAATTGAAATGTTGAGCAGCACAAGCAGTGTTGACAATTTATTTAAATTAAAAATTTATGTAAACATAAAACAAAGAATTAGGTGTAAAATCGGGAAATCAAGAAAAAAGATAGAAATTGGTTTTATTTTTTGAGGTCTCATGAGTTGACCGATTTGGTTTTAATAAAAACAACTTTACATAAAAAAGGTCCTTAAGTGAAACGGTTTAAAGATTGATTGCAACTGTGAGCATAAACTACCAATTTTGTATGAAAAAACTAAATGTTGGCAAAAGATTAGAGTAAAACACGAATGCATACAACTTTGTACGAATATCTGCAAGTATCTATAATAATGGAATATTACCTACTACACCTTAAACCTTAAATTACTTATTAAATTATAATATATTTGTGGTGTATGAGATGGCACATCGAGTGAAAATGGCGCATTTCTAGCCATAATTCACATTGGCTAAAATGTATTATTTTTTTTTTTTTGAGAAAAATAATAATATCAATAAATCTTCGTGGTGGCCTCCACGCAACATTTTCCTAACCTTTCAAATTGGTCTTTTATGTTTTGTGTGTAATTTGATATGGGTTGCTTATATATGATTTAAGAACCGATTACCTGTATTATTCACAAAGTTAATATCATTATAGGTAGTTAACTCAAAACATAATTTAATCAGATGGACATGCACAAATCGCTTTGTTGACCATTTCTGTAAAAGGAACGCTTCTTACATGCGTTAGCAAAATCATATCAAAATGAATAAACCCAATTGGTTTTTTTTTTATATTACATTTTTAGCTGTTTTTGGCTTTTTTTCTCAAACAATCTTTGTTTGCTGGTGAAAAGTTGGCAACACGTATTACAAGCGCTGTCTACACTTTCTAGTAACAATGTTGCTAGTCGTATGCCCGTTAGCAACATTTACTATGTTCTTGGCAGCATGTGTATAAGCATTGACAACAAAGTATGGCAACATTTGTAGTTCATTTTTATGCAATGATACATTGAAGGGCTGCAGAAGTAGAATTTGTATCCCTCCTGTCGCTTTTTGTTGAACCCATTGCTGTTGTTTTAACTGCAAATTTCGTTAAGTGTTTGTACACTGCTTTATTTTTGCACATAAATCGTGTGAAATATCGCATTTCGTGTTAACGAGTGTGACATTTGCAATGTCTATGCACACTTACACACACAAACATACTCGCTGTCTTTCCCATAGCTTAGTGACCATTGCGGCTGCGCAAACTACTGCCCCAAGTAACAGAGGAGTAGTATCTCTCAAGCACTGAATTGTTTGTTGTTTAGTGTGTATGTGTTCGATATTTACATATTGACAGGCTTGTGTGATAATGCCGTTGACATTGATAGACCCAGCTATACCTGGTTGCAGTACGGCCCAAGGTTGCACTTTTTTCTACCAGTGCTTGGCAGTATTGCTTACTGGCGGCCAGGCGGCTCATTGTTCTGCCGCAGCTACGCCCACCCAAAGGCCCAGAACAATTGACAGTCAACATGCCGCAGCACAAAAAACAAATCCAAAAGATAGAAAAACTGAAGCTGTGTGCTTAAATCTGATAAAGCTGCGCGCATGCGCATGTTGCACGCCTACAAAATCATGTTGCACGTCAATTGTAGCTGAAAATATGTGCAACGAAAAAAAAGAAAATGCTTTTTTATTGCAAGCGTTATAACTCCACAACTGTATGTACTTTCTGTGTGTGTGTATGGGTGTTTATTTAAATTCTGCAATGATTTTGCAAAATAGCTAGGTTCGGGTTTTTTTTTTCAAGGCCGCCCAGCGGCAACGTGTGTGGCCATAATTTACGTGCCGTGGTCGCATGTTGCTGACAGAAGGCAGCAGACAGTTACAGCAGCCGCAGCAGAAGGCGGCTGCGGCAGCTGCAACAACAACAACGACAACTCACTGCTGGCAAACACCAACGCTCAGTTCGCTGTCTGCTCCAACTCTGCTGGCGACAATATCGAATTGCAGCGCGGAATTGATTCTTAAAAAACGTTGACATTTTACATGTTGCAGCAACATGTTGATGCTGCCGCCTCTGCCGCGTGTGTGTATTTGCTTACATAGCGAGCGCTCAATGTTGCTGCCGCACTTGTGACAAATTGCTACATGTGTGCGCTTTGTGGTTGTGGCATCGCATTACGCGCTACCAAGACATTGCACCCGATGTGTCCATGTCCACGCAATGGCAAACGGAAATTGAAAATTACTTAAAAATTTCGTACCCAAAGCTAAACGCCCACCAAAAACACTAGAAGGAGAGTGTGCAGGTTGCAAGGAGCGCCAGAGCAGCGAGCAGTGTTGTTAGTTAGTTGGGTAATCCTTTTGGCTCTGCCTGTGCTGCCAACTAATAATCGCATAATACACGTTCCAAACTAATGATTAACTTGCATCATTATCGCATAAGATCTGCGCATGCGCAGCGGACACATCAGCGGCAGCAGCAGTAGAGACAGCGAGCCAGCAATTGCAGTGCAACATGTTTTCTTTATATACCCTATAAATTGCACAGTTGTAGTGTATGTTGTGTTTAAGTCTGCTTTAGTAGCGGTCTGACGAAGCATGAGCGAGGGCGCAGCGGTCTGAGTGCTATGGTTGGGTCAACCTACTTTGATGAGTTTGACGTCACTTATCGCACTCACAGAGGCTGTGAAAATGCATTTGTAGAGAAAAAGCTTGTCTATAACTTATGTAGCTTATATATATATATCTGCCATACTTAAACTTAAATCAAGTAGACGAATGTCGTCAGGGTTGGTCACTCGTTTACCATTATAGGACGACAATAATGGGCTGATGAAGGCCGAGGATTCTTCCAATGTTCATTTATAACTTGTAAGAGCTGTGTGCAGCTGATCCGGCTTGTTGATCTCTATAAGGTTTTCTGTTCAACATGAACTTTAGGCAAATTCTGCAGCTTGACTTTCGAAAGAGGCACTGCATCCTTTTTGGCTAATTCGATGATTTTGTAGCTTGGAAGACTATTAACGCTGTGCCGCAATAAAAAGTTGCTTAAATTTCCATAATGTTCTTTGGAAAAAAATTCATGAATAGTACTAAAGCTTCCGTAGAAGTAAAGCAGACGCGCACCTAACCCTAACAGCATGCTACATTTCCACACCATAGTCAAAGAGATATTGGAATCAATTTTCTCATTTACCTATCAACAAGGTAACTAAGTAAGTTTTCAAATTTTCCATGTTCTCACATAGGTGGCGCCAGTGTCATTTACGACATTGCCCTACATAATAAACAAGAAATCTCTTTACGTTTGCTTTCCAGTCCTTGGCTTATTGTCTAAACAAAAGATAAAATACAGCTGTTATACAAATTCTAGTGGATTGCGAAATGATGGCGAAGTTTAGCGATTGAAAGTCGAAGAGTATCCTATAGTTGGACTTTCCTTTCTATACTGTACTTACTCCATATGTTTTTTTTTTGTGGCTCACTGATCGCTGACTGAAAATTAGTTGTTGTTGCTGCTGCTGCTGTATCTTCAGAAGCTGTTTCAACGGCGACGATCAAGTTGGCGCATTCTTAAGCTCAGTTTTATATCAGGACAACAAAAGCATCCTGCACAATGGGTTTACGTTTACGTTTCATTGAGTAAAAGAAGAGAAGCGCACGCGCAGCCCTTTGGACTCAGGCCAATCTCAGGCTCAGGCTCAGTTTGAAGATACAGATTTTGGCTGAAGCTACCGACTGGCCCTCACTTAAAACGCGCAATCTTTCTGGCCTCGGGCAGCGGCATTTTAACTGCAATTTCTTTTTATTTTATGCGCTGCGATTGGGCTTTGTGTTGTGCGCCTGCTGCGTTTAAAAATGCAGTCAACGTCGTCGTTGTCCGCGTCCGCGTCTTCATCGTCGGATCGGGAACCTGCCGCAGTCAAAATGTGCCTTTCGGGCCTAAAAAGGCAGTGGCCGGCCGGTAACAGAAAACGGCAGCAGCCAAAGTTTAAGAAATATCTTTCAGAGTGAAAATTCACTGCATCCTCCCACTTTTTGTTGTTCTTAAGCTTCGGCTATTATGTTGCTCTTATTCTGGTTATTCATGTGGCAGTTGTGGTTCTGGTTGCCTATCATTATATGCGTTTTCATACATTTTTTATGCGGGAGTTGTTGCTGGTGCGATTTTTGATTTATGCTCTACCTTTTGCCCGCCAAATAAGTTGGTCCAAAAACTCTAAAAATAATATCAAAATGCGTGCACACCCACTCTTCCGGCTGTAAATTGAATGTGGGCTGTGCCGCCACAAATGGCAGCCTGTCTGCAACTATAATAACAACAACAACAACACCAACTTCAAAGCTCATCATTGTAAGTGTATGTGTGTGTGTGTGTGTGCAACAACTGCAACATTGGTGCATAATTATGCTTCTAGTTTAAAAACTAAACAACGCATAACTTATAGTCGATAATTTTGTGGCCAAACATACAACAAGCAACAACAACAGCAAACAGAACCAATGTCCGTACTTCAAACGAAGTTTATATGCTCTTGCACATCAACCGAGTACTTATAACACTATGCAACAAATTTGATCTCAATGAAAGGCCTTTGGCTAAGACATACTTTTTTCGGTAAATTTCGCAACTATCGAAATCTCAAATTTTTCAAAATAGCCATAATTCGAAAACGATGCTAGACAATCCAAATCCCAAAAAAAATATGCTTCCCGCCGTGTGGTTAGCGGGTTAGAGAATACCACCTCAGCAGGTCAAAGCTTGTCGTATGAGGCGACTAACAATGACACTGGGTTCTTTCGAGATCAGTAGAGCCACCCCTGGTCTTAAAAGGGTTGTGCGTAGGGTTTGGTGGGGTTGCATACATAGTTCCTAATGCTGCAGCTTCATTTTCCTTAATTTACCATTGGAACCGTTCTCCGACATGCGCCCAAAGTCCATCGGCTCTATGGTGCTCGGAGAGAACGGAAAAGGATTTGGCGATGCCCAGCTTTCAATATGTGCTGAATCGCAAGTTATTCGATATGCTAGCCGCATGCGAACTTTGGTTGCAACAAGATAGTGGTCAAAGTATATATGTAACATACCGGATCGATCACAAAGTGTATAATCTGTTTGCGTGTGGATTGATCAGGAAACAACCCTGTTGCTTTGTGAATATCGCAATGCTGAAAGCTTTTACTACAGACTATCATGTAAAGGCTAAATTCCTCGACTATAGGACCATATGTACGCTCTCTTACAACCTTGCCAGTAAAATAAAAGAATTCAGCCTTCCATCGGATTCTTGCTAGCCTCTCGTTCACTGGTGTGAGCCTGGAGACATGCTGCATAGTCTATTGCCAACAGTAAATCCGCACTCAAATACTTCCGGTAGTAGTATTAGATGTCAAAGTTGGCTAACACGCCGCAGCATTGAACTCGTGAACGCATCTCTTGGATTGCGTTTCTTACGACGGACATTCCAGGAGCATGCCCTCAAATCGTAGTCCTTTGTTCATTTCCGGCGGTCATCAACTTTAGGGTTTTCCTTTGTTGTTGTTGTTGACTTTAACTTGGAGGGGATTTGACACAGTGGGGCTCAACCCTGTTAAGGCCCAGGGATAACTTCGCTGCGCACATAAGCCTAGCATCGTGAGGTGATTAGAGCAGCTTACCATGAGGCATGACATGGAGGTTGTACGAGAGCTTTGTTATGCTACAATCAAGAATTACAAAATTTGAACTCTTGGAACGTCAGACGAGGTCGAGCCGCCGTATACTGTTCTAAAGAAATTAGAGTATCTGTTAGATGTTGAAAGATAATTTAATACAAGAGTAATTAAAAATAACTGAAACTCTTTGCATAGTACAAAGGCATTTTCAGGCATATTCAAAAATGCAAATTCTGATACCCGATTAGAATTCATAGATACACATTGGTTACAAAACTATCTATGAAATGGTTTTTCTTATATGAAAAGATAAATCTCGACAAAATGTACAAGCAATACGAATTGAAGGACATGGAACTGGCAGCTTGAGAGTGTGCCACTTGATGCTACTTGATTTGAGTAATTTTGGAAATTACAAATTTACCAAAAAAAACAAACATAATAGGAAAATGCTTCGCGTATAGGAAAGTATTTTCGCCGCAAACTTGACAACAAACTTGATGCACTCCTGCGGCAAGGTGTAACACCCTAAAGCAAACAAACAACGATGACAACAAATCGTCGAAAGTTACAGTTTAAGTTGTTTCGCCAGTAGCAGTAGCAAATGTTGCAGCGACTGTTGCACGGTGATTGGCAGTCAAGCGCTGCTAAAACAGACGGTCGAGAAAAAGAGAAGATAATCAGAATTCCAGCATTTTCACCTGTTGCCATTTGCTGCCGTTGCAGTTTGACATGTGCCGCACATGCCGTTGCCATTTGTCTGCACTTTAATGACGCGCGGCGTTCGTCTCGGAGTCATGTATCCAACAGATACAAACACACACAGACATACAAACAGAGACGGAGACGGCTAGCTACAGGAAAGCAATCAGGCAAGCATCTTAGCGCGTTGACAATCTATGCGCATAGTTTAGCATTTACTGTTGGAATTATTGAACCACATGCGAAGTATGCTCCCCGACTCTCCAAAAGCGACCCATTTGGCCATTGCTACGAGACTGACATGTTGTAGTAGCCAACACTATCTACTTACGTTTCCTACTAAAATGCGGCTCCTGCTGCTTAGCCCAATATTGGATTGCCACAAACCGCAAATGGTGGTGCCTCAGTGCCATGTTGCGGTATTTAGCGGGCTGCAACTCAAGTGTCCACACAGAACATACAAAACACCATGCAAAATGTCATTACTATGTTAATTTGCTGTGGGTCAATTGAAAATTCATACGCAGCGTGTTCCCGCCAATGCAATGCGCATATTTTAATATGACATTGTTGCTATGGACGACAACAAAACATTTGAAATTGTAACAAATAGGCGGTATATAACATATAGTCGTATCAAAGTGCTGACCTCCCGCACATGGCTTTAAGTAAGTATTTGGCACACAATGGCGTACAATTTATGCAAATGTCCGGCGATAGTGAAAACACCTTGAAGACCCGTACACATGGATACACAGCTAATACGCAGCAATCAAATGCGTAGTTGACCCTTGACTTGACCAAGCAAAGCAAATAAACATTACACAAGCAATCGCACACACGCACACATATATACACACACATACAAAAAGTTACAGTTACAGCACATGGAGGAGCGTCAGTTCTGGGAGAGAAAGACACTTGGCATGCGGTAGAGTGAAATTTGCATAGGAAAAACAACATTTCCGCCAACACACATAACAACGCTTACGTTATGGTAGGGCGAATCAGCAGGAGAGAGGGCGCGGGAGACGGAGACTTGGACAGAATGGCGGAGAGCAGGGAACATGAAGCTTCTGCAATTGCATATATTATTGCGAAATAAATGCGCAAAACAGCGGGAGGCACACACATAGACACCATATTGCATATGCAGATTTAACTAGAAACTGTACTTTAGCTGCAATGGCTCAAGTTAAATGCACTTTTCAATTTTAACTAGACGATGAGAAGTCGAACTTTCAAATTTAAAAGCTTTTACAACAAATCATCTTCGTAGAGAATAATCAATGCGGACAGTTTGCTAAATGCTTTTCAAAAATCGTACTAAATCTTGCTTAGAAATGGAATATTTTCAACAAAAACAGTACTCGAAAGTATACTATATAAGAACTTTGTGTAAAACTGACCTAATCGAAATGACCCACCATCTTTTTGTTGATTATATAGCAGGTTTTGATAGCTCGTTGAGGGATGACGTTGAGCAACACACGCAGCTCAGTCAAGGTAGGAAAGAACTTCTTCAAACCTTTTCATATTAAGCAAAAGTTCAGACAAGGCGATGCTCTCTCCTGCAATCTCTTCAACTTTGTCATGCAATATTGAACTATAAGAGTGCCCAGTTACTTGCATACGCAGATGATTTCAATATTATTGACGTACTAAGCGTTCCGTTACCGGAGCCTTTGCGGTCATTGAAAGAAAATCTGCCTGCAAGACAAAGTATATGTTTTCTTTGAGTAGAGAATGGCCGCTGTTGGATCCCGAGATTGTTTTTGAAAAATGAAAACTATATTTTTGAAATGTTTAAGGAATTTGTTTACCTTGGCACCAACGCCACAATGAGGAACGATATCAGCATGGAGACCAAACTCAGTAGGCAAATGTGTAGTAGAGACTACTCCCACCAGACGAAACTAACACCCTATAATACGTTCATCCTTCCCATTCCGCTTTATGGCACGGAACATGGGAGAAGACGCAGTCTGATGAAAATACAGTTGGAGCGTTTAAGCCAAAAATACTCCGTATGATCTTAGGGCTGCTGGAAGGACCAGATAGAGAGTATCCTAACTACCTTTGGTACCATCAATTGGAGAAATCGTGCGCAAAACAGAGAAATTTCACTTCAAAAATAATCTTAAGTTTGCAAATTCGTTCAAAGGTCAAAACAGAATGATGGAACCCGTTGCAAAAGTCATGGCGACGTTTTTTTTTTTGGAATTCCAAGAGGGTGCTGTTGTTCGATTACCTGCGCCGTGGTATCACGATCACTGCTGCACATTGCAACTTTTGGAAGAAGGCAGGTAACATACTGAACAGGAATTCTCGACTATTTTCCCATTCGTGCGCGCTGTAATCGAAATCTTTGTTGTAATTGAAAGCTTTACTCTGACACGAAGTGCCGAAAACGCGACTCGGCTGTTCGGATGATTCGGCAGCTCTTAAAAGGGAAGTTCTTCTTCGCTCTGTTTGTTCGAGTTGCTTTCCCGAATGCCCTTTTTCACACTATTCAACCATTCTAATTTTGCAAATAATCAAACATTCAATATTTTAATTTTTGCTTTAAATGTCAAATATTTATTGGTCACTTCACTTTTGCTATAAATGTCAAATATTTATTGCTGATATAAAATCTACAAAACTCAATATATAGGAAGTGGTAGTAGGCTTTGAAATTTTTTGGAATTTTTTTTTTCTTTTTTCATAATGGCTAATTATGCACATTGCAGCCCATAACATGCCTTGATCTTCAACGAAGATGTTAAAAAAAATTGCACGCCAATCGGTCGAACCGTTAGCCCGACATTACTTAAACTTAAAATGGGATAAAATCTAGAATTCTATGACTGAAATAGGATTCAATCAATTCAAAAAATCCACACAATCGATACTTGACTGACTTTTAGCAACGCTTAGAATTGGTTCACGAATGTTGTAGAAAGACACTCAGGACTGTTCTGGTTTCCGGAACGTAGGAATGGAATGATTTTGATGTACGGGTTTCCGAACTTTTCGTTATGAAAAGAAAAACGACTTTTAGGCGGAATGAAAAGTAATTAGCAAATTACACCTTAATAAGAAGTTTGTTTATCAGCAAAATATTTTTTAAATAAACCTTTAATGTATTAAGCTACCCATGTTTACCGGAAATGGTATGTTTTGGACATAGGCTTCTTATACCCTGTACAAAGTGTAAAAGGGTATTATAGGTTTGTGCAATGCATGTTACAGGCAGAAGGAGGCATGATAGACCATATGTTCCATGGGAAAAAATGTTCAGGAGCAATAGTCGAGTCGATATAGCAATGCCCGTCTATCTGTCCCTCCGTTTAAACGTCGAGATCTCAGACACCATAAAAGGTAGAGCCACAAAAGTTTACCAAAAGCTGCTGCCCCTTCCCTCGTGAGAGATTTTCGCGGTTTACACCCACAACATAAAAGTTATCCAATTGAAACTTGGCTCAGTTATGCACAGTGTTATTGTGCATGTGCTGTGTATGTTTTTAAAATCGTACAGAAACTTTAAAAGATATAGGTAATAATGTGGCTCTTTTAGGCCCCTCCTCCTAAACACGTCAACAACATTTTACTTTTTACAGCAATGTTAAGGTTAACATTTATGTTAGAGCCACCAAATTTGGTAAGAAGATTCATGTCAAGCTTATAAACCAAATATTGTTGACTTTTTGACGAATTAGCCCCCCTACCCTTCGCAGTCCGGTTACTTTGATAACGCCGATAACCTACAACGCTTCGATATACAAATTTGTACATATTT
This sequence comes from Chymomyza caudatula, assembly GCA_035041775.1. Taxonomy (NCBI): domain Eukaryota; kingdom Metazoa; phylum Arthropoda; class Insecta; order Diptera; family Drosophilidae; genus Chymomyza; species Chymomyza caudatula. Next base: position 5,765,208 of record JAWNKW010000146.1, read on the forward strand.
TCGATTTTCCCGACTGTCAGCATCAAATTTTTTTTTGTTGCATAGCCTAATTAACCTGAAGTATATAGCCAGTATATAGTTTGTCGAAGCCCAATCAGCATGTGCCAAGGACTCTGAGATGGTTATGAGGTAGAAATGTAGGCGTGACAGCAATCTTTCACTTACCAGTGTGAGTTCCAGGCGAACGAAAACTCGGAGGCATTAAGATCATTCAAATACTATTTATAAATTCTTTGAATTAGAAGCATTTTATGACTTCTACTTAAGAGCTTCGAAGCTATTTTAATAGTCTTTTTGAAGCTTCAGCAAACAAAACAAAAAACATTCCGAAAAGAGAGCCTTGAAGCACATGCTTGCTGGGCTACAAAATATGCGCCCAGACCTTGGCCAGCGCTAATTAGTTTCTCTTAGTTCAATTTATCTCCCTCACCCGGTGCCCACGTCCGTATGCGCTATGCTCTAGCCGTACTTAAACGAGTTGGCATTCCGCTTTGGGCCATTGCATAATTTAGGTAGCAAACCGCGCATAAGATTCCTCGACACATCATTTCTCTGCTGGATCTTAAACGCCCACACAAAGCCGCTGCTGCTGCTGCTTCTGCTAGTCTGACACAGCTTTTAGCTGCTTAATTTCTTGGAATGAATCAATGCTCTGGGCCATGGTAATATTTAAAACTGCGGCTTACCTGCCATATCCGCGCTTGATTGCGAAATGCCAGTCGCTTTAAATTGCCTTTTGTGTTAGATTTAAAAAAAGATTTAAATATTTGCATAATTGGCCGGCAAAGTTGGCGCTGAGAATGTTATTATATTTTTATTATTATTTCCAAAAAATTTCAAAACTTTTCGATCTGTGCTCAAAAGTAAAGCAATCGTTTTCAGTAGCATCTGGTGCAGCATTATCCTAAGCCTTGTGATTAGCATCGGAATTTGGAAATGTCTCTAGTGTAGCCATAACGTTGCACGTATATAGTAGAAGATTTTTCTCTGGTGTTTCAAAGCTAATCGAATTCTGCATTTCAACAGCGTTTAAATTGTTTAAAGGGAAGAAACTGTCCTTAGTAGCTTCTGGTGTTTGCAAATTGTTGGGGTTTTCCAATTCTGCCGCAGATAATACAACAGATTATAAAAATGAAGGAAAAATTATCATCTAGGCGCCGACCTTTCTCCTTGCCGCTCGAATCAAGGATGGATCGCGCTTTGAAGTTCCTGCATTGGAAAACATTTCATTCTCTGCGCGAGAGCTTGAGGTGAGTTTGGGCTGAAGTACATATATAGCAACTAATGCTTATTTTTGTTCAGTTTCACAGTTGCATTTGATCCCAACGTAAAACGTAAAGTGGCGCATCCATTGACGTAAGCAAATTACTCTATAACAATGGTCGGCAAAGTGAGCAGAGCCGTCGGCAGAATATCAGTGCAATGGTATTTGTGTGTCAGAAGAGAAAAGTTTTCAATGTGTTGAGAACCACACACGTGGACACGCAACTGCTCTGCTCACATTGCCGATATCTGCTTTATAATTTTCAATCATCTATGTTATAACAAAAAAACAATCTCTAGCGATACGGAAGCCTTCATCAATATGTTAAAATGTGCCTTTGGCACTGGCTGTTTGGCCATGCCCAGAGCCTACTTTAATGCTGGCTGGCTTCTAGGTTCTATTAGCACCATCTGCATCAGCGCCTTTGTGGTATATGCAATGCATATATTGGTAGATATTTACAAATTAAAAGAAGATCTAGTACTTGTAACTAGCACTTGTATCATTACAGATAAATGACATGAACACGCTCTGTAAACGTCATCAATTATCCGGGCTCACCTATAGTGAGGCCATGGAAATAGGTGTTTTGAATGGTCCTACCTGGATACATAAATTTCACCAGCCCGTTGCGTAAGTACTTGTTAATGTTAAAGTTTGGCCATAACAATCCGTTAACGGGTAAAGGCCTGTAACGGATGCAGAGCACTCCTCTAGCTGACTGCACTTCGTGCGCGCCTTCGCCAATCGGTGATATAAGTGAGCATCAGCCGCTGGATTTTATGACTATGAAAATGTCAATGCAGTGGTCATAGCCAAAGATCTTATGGAGAACTTAAACTCCAATAGAATCTGCCTCAGAATGTATCATCGCTCATGATTCAGCGCATAAAACAAAACAGGAAGTATGAGCTATAAGTCGCTTAGTGTTAGAATCTACTACTAATTTGCCCAATGAAACCAAAGCTTCACTATTGGCAAGAGTGACTCTACGCTGGTTCTCTATGCTGATATCGTTGGGACTGTAGTGCCAAGGTAGGCGGAAATCCTTGGCAAACATCAAAATAAAAAAGTTCCGTACTTGCGATCCCTAACGGTCTAGCAAATGCTACATTATTGTGAATATGGTCAAAGCCACACTGACTTATATGCAATATAAATATGACTGATCTCACGGTAGTTGGCGTGTGCCATCGTGTCATTATTCTTCAAGTCAGGGCTGATCTAACCATATTCTGCAAAAGAGCTGGAACTTGCACTCTACAAACTCACTGCGGCCAGTCTTGAACCGCTTTGCGGGCAGCCCATCTACGCCAGCTGCTTTGTTGTTCTTGATCCGGTTGATAGCAACCCAAACTTGGTCGTGGATAGACTTTGATTGGGGATGTAAGTTAAGTACTGAGGCGGCACTTTTCCCCTCATCGCCCGAGAATAAGCAGTGCACCCTGTGCATCCACTATCTGTACAGGAAGACGCGACAGTACTAAGTCCTTGGTACTCGTTGGTACCTCTATTTCAAACTATAAACATAATCGCTTCAATGTTTAAAAGTTCCTGCTTCCCACTGCACAACGGAATACATACATTTTTTCTTTATTCACAGCTATCTGGTGGACATTTTGCTTTGTGTATATCACTTTGGTGTGGATTGTGTTTATGTGGTCTTTATAGCCAAAAATCTCAAACATTTGGGTGATATCTATTTCAGAACTATGGATATGCGCATCTATATAGCAATGCTCACTGTTCCATTACTGATATTATTTCTGATACGAGATATAAAGTATTTGGTGCCATTTACTGCGTTGGCGAATGTTCTGCTTCTTATAAGTGAGTTCTTGCATTTCATTTTAGAAGCACTTCGAAATGGTTACTGCTTACAGGTTTTATTATAATATTTGGCTATTGTGTTGGTAGTCTGCCACCTTTGAAGGAGCGTGCAGCCATTAAACCTTGGAGTCAATATCCCCTTTTCTTCGGCACAGTGCTCTTTGCCATTGAGTCCGTTGGCGTGGTAAGTAATATTATTCTTAATTCTTTCTTCATTTGCAAGACTAATGAATCTCGTCTCTTAGATCATTGCACTACATCAGAATATGCAGTATCCAGATCATTTTTTAGGCACTTTTGGTATATTAAATCGTTCCATGTTCGTTGTTATAGTTATCTATGCAGTATTTGGTTTTCTGGGCTACTGGAGATATGGTGATAAGACATCCGGTTCCATACTGAATAACTTGCCAGAGAAGGACATGTAGGTCTTGACATTAAGCCAAGTTAACTCAAAAATAACAACAATTTTATTTTCATTAGTTTGTCCCAACTGGTTTTGGCTATGTTTGCTTTGGCCATTTTTTTTTCTTACGCTCTGCAGGGCTATGTGATTATTGATATTATTTGGCACAATTATATGGAGCCCCGTTTGGAGAAGAATCCCAGCGCTTTGCTACAGTATTTGTTGCGCATGGCCGTGGTCATTGCTTCAGTGTTATGTGCCATTGGATATCCTGATTTTGTGCTATTACTCTCATTTGTGGGCTCCTTTTGCTTGGCTCAGCTGGGTCTCATCTATCCAGGAGTTATTAATTTATGTGTGCAATACAATGAGGGCTATGGATGTTTATATATGCAACTATGGCGTTCACTTTTGTTCATTGCAATAGGTTTAGCAGGTGGCGTGGCTGGCACCATAGCCTCACTGATTGCCATCAAGGAGCAATATACTCGTACATAATGCCAATTTACTATGTTCTACAACTTGTAAATAAAAAACTAAAAATCTAATTATAGATACATTTTATATGTGAAAAATATCAGCTTACATGCCGTGATGGTAGAAAATCAATGATCTTAAGATGGCGTTAGCATAGCAACTTGCTAAATGGAGAGAAAAAAAAAGAAATTGACAAACTTGTTTTACAATTGTTAAAAGAAAATAGTTATCTTTGTAGACATCTGGCAAATACTTTGAATCTAAGGCTCTCGTTCGGAAATGCTGCACCTTGGCGAACATTGTAGAAAAAAGGACAGATATGGCTATCGTATAATAAGCTTCTGCTAGGAAGAAATAAAACTTTCTAGCAGACATATTTTTAATGAGTTTCAAAATAGTCCCATTTTTACTTAAGCACTTAGGCATAGAGTCACCTGGCGCATTACCCTATCCCTGAAATTGTCTATTTAATAGCAAAGATGGTTCATCAGAAATTATTTACATCGATGTTTGGTACATTGACACAGAAATAAAGAGCAGAACTTGCCACACACTGCTTGGAAGAATGATATCTCTAGCAGGAACCTTCTATGAACTGGAATCATTATGCATTAGCAGAGACAAATAACATATATAACCACCTATCGACAACTATGGAAAATTCATGCCACAAAACAGAAAAAAAGCCTAAAAACCAGCTATAAAAGAACAAGAACGAACAAGAGCTATCGTATTTACCGACGATGATTTTATTTCTTCGATAGGCGGTGCTCATTTTTGCGTTATTCCTGAGCATACCATTGGCTCATCAGCAGTGACCATTGGAATGATTGCATGCAGATTAATCAGAGATCAGCCATGTGGATATCGAATGATGAAATCTGGTATTACAGATTATCATGTTTCGGGCCGCGACGACTTCAATTAGCCTTAGACAATTGTTGAAGGTGGTCTCGTGAAGGCTGAAAGACCGATACGCTCTCTTCCAACTTTGCCATTAAAATCGCGCAGCACGATTTGCAAGTCAAGGTTTCCGTTGAGGCGTGATGTGATGAAGAATTTCGCCTATTGCCACAGCAATAACTAAGAAACTTAGTGCTAAACTTCGAAAAGTTTATATATTTATTACGTATAACATAAAAATTAAGTATGACAGACAGGTAAGCCCAAAATGTATAGTTTTTGATGTAACAGCTAACGATTCTTTTCATAGTCCATACAACCCATATGAGCATCGGTATGTGGAGGCGCCTATATCGTAAGTTTATATTATTATGCCAATTTGGCAATGAATTGTTGATTTCTTAAAATGCCATTATAGAAATGTGGGCACCTTCATCTGTTTACTAAAATGTGTCATTGGCACTGGTATTTTGTCCATGCCCCTGGCCTTCAAGTACTCAGGCTACATCGGGGGCAGCGTATTGACCGTACTTTCGGCTATGTTACTAACCTATGGAATACATCTTTTGGTGCGTATTCGTTAAACTGAGAAAGAAAAACCTGTGTTACATTTCTCTTCATACAGATTCACTGCATGGTGGAGGCAAGTCGACGCATGGGACGGGGCTATACTACGTTTCCGGATGCCATGGAATATGCTTTTACCGTGGGCCCAGCCTGGTGTCGTTATATATCTCGTGCAGCGGGATATTTTGTAGATGCTGTTCTCGGATTTAGTCATTACGGCGTTTGCGTTGTGTATATTGTGTTTGTGGCGGAGAATTTCAGACAATTATTGGAAAAACATTGTAAAGATATTGATCTGCGCCTTTACATTTTGGTGATTGGCGTATTACTCCTACCATTGTTCCTTATACGCGAACTCAAGCATCTGGTGCCGACTAATTTTATAGCTAATGTGCTACTTTACTCGGGCTTTTTTGCTATTTTCTATTATTTGTTTAGAGACCTACCACCACTCTCCGACCGCAATGCGTTCATGAGTCCAGTGCAGTTGCCGCTATTCTTTGGCATCGTGCTATTTGCCGCCACATCAGTGGGCGTTGTAAGTTAAAAGCTGTTTTTGTGCAAAATTCTTAAGAACTGCATGTTCTAATATATAACTTCACCACAGATGTTGGCCATCGAATCGCAAATGGCGCATCCTCATAAATATCTTGGTTTGTTTGGTATACTCAATCTTGCCATGGTTATCATCATTATTACACTTGTCTTCTTTGGATTCGTTGGTTACTGGCGCTTTGGTGAGGATGTTGCCGGCAGCATAACCCTAAATCTTCCACAAACAGGATTGTGAGTGTTTAAAAACTATTACTATATTATATAAACTATGAATATATTTATTTTTAATATAACTCTTACAGCGTTGCTCAATATTCCAAATTTGCGATGGCTCTATCCATATTTCTTACATATCCACTATCCGGATATGTTACCATTGATATCATATTGAACCATTATATCTTGAAAAGTCGTGAAACGAGAAATCCCCATATGATAGAGTATATTTTGCGCATTATATTTGTAGTCCTTTCCACAATCAATGCCGCTGCTTTTCCCAATCTCGGACCGCTTTTAGCGCTTGTCGGTTCATTTACCATATCTATATTAAATCTGATTTTTCCAGCTTGTATACAAATGTGCTTGCTTTACGAGCTGAACTATGGCATAGGCAAATGGAAACTTTGGAAGGATATTTTACTTATTATCATAGGTACAATTATACTGTTTTATGGATCTTACAGTGCGATTTTAGATATAATACGTGAATATGGTGATAAAAAAGATAAGACATAAAACATAAGAAGAGATAAGAAAATATGTATTCTTAACATTTATATAAAATATGAAAATTTACAGTAGTTAGGATTGAATACGCCTCATTGCAAATTTTATATTTGAAAAACTATACGACCTTTAAGAATCATTAAATTCCTATCGGAAAAACTTGAATTGTATCCATAAACATAGATGTTATAGCTTTCTATTGAGAAACTCGCTATAAAGGCTTTAAAAGACAAGGTTGTTGTTTAAAATTTTTTATCTGAAACATCCTATTATAAAAGCAGAACCGACTCGGCTGCGTACATGCCGTGATCGTAATGGCGCTAGCATAGACGCATACTAGATTTCACCAGCTTTTGGGCACTCTAAGAGCACACAGACGAGCAAAAACTAGTAGTCGGACCATTTCTCTCTTTGCTGTTACGTAAATGATGACATCTCTTTATTTCTATCAAATGTGTAGACGGGTAAAACGCTCAAATGTGTAGCCCGTATGACCGCAGCCCAGCTGAAAAATAAAATATATCTTCAGCTATAAATTTATTTAATACCCATCAATTTAAATTTTTCATATATGCCGTGATGTGTTTCATTTTCATATGGATATTGACTCATCTTATTGTACAAGGATATTAATCCTAATTACGATGGGAGATATCGTGTTGGCATTTTATCAACACATCTATTGACGCGATGCAGGGAACAGTAAAAAGCGCGTTTGTCGAGGTTGGATTCAAATCTGCACTCAAAATGTCAAAACCCTGGGACATTCCAAGACACCTGGGATAGATTGAAGCAAACGCTACCTACCAAATACTGAGTAGCTCATGTCGCTGTGTATGAACGGTCAAAGTTGCGGACAATGCGCTGCAAGAAGGGGAGATGTGAGTTGTTCAAGGATATTGTGGGCCTAAAAAGCAACGCCAACCATACTATTTTGGATATGGGCTGCAAGCTATTGGTAACAATTGATGATACATTTCGGAGATGGAGAGACCACTTTTGCACCCTACTAAATATTCTCCCAACAACTAGAAACGTGGCGATCTTAAAAAGGGATTAACAACGGGCCCTCTAATGCTGCTGAAATCAAAACTCCGATCAACCTTCTGACTCTTTCGAAGTGCGGCAGTATATATACTGGCGATAGACTAGGTACTCTGGAAGAGATGATATCCAATGGAGACTGTATGGGAGGCTAAGCTACATGGACTATGTCGATGATATTTGTTCCCTTGCAAGTACCAACAACAGGAAGAATCATCCGTCCAGATCATGCGTTCATCACTGCAAGTGAATGGCGAGATGACTGGTTTTAGGATCAATTGCCACAGGACCGATCAGCACATTAGCGGATTATTCCGAGACAGACAGTTTAAATATAGAGGCAGTTTTGTATCGACAGAATAAGTGAAGCCCGCAGTGCCTTTGAAATGTTATTCTTGGTATGGGATTTCAGTCCAATTTTCTAACACTGAAGGATCTGGATGCAGATCGAGAAAAATGGAAGGAATTTGTCGGCGCCCCATATCCCACCCATAATTGCTATGACTCGCATAAATGGACCGCCTGATATTGGTGGTTAGCATTCATATAGCGCGCACTGTCTAATTGAGAGCTGCAAACAAAGACAACATAAATAACGCATTAGGTGAAAGGTCAATGCGTTTGGATGCCTTGCAAGAACAGCCTTATGATACCTGTACAACACCTACCAACGCCTACTGGCACTGACGACTCAAGCCAGACGTTGTGCAGCAGCAACGACGCGTCGTCGATGCAGCCATTATCGATGACGGCGGTAATTCCCTCATTAGGTGGCAGCATGGCATGCAACCTGCTTGCTGCGCTTGCCTTGTGGCCGGTGTGCCCAGCCTGTTTGTCTGGCCAACAGCAGCTACACTCACTCCTGTACAGGCCCACTTAACGATGCTCCGGAATTTATGCCGATATGGTAATGCATTTGTGCGGCATCCCTGACTTGAGCTACGCTCTCTGCCACTGGCCGCCTCATTATGCCATTGATGGACTGCAGTTGGACATTTGGATTGCGTAATTTATTGTTTGGTCTGTGCCGTTGTGCGCCTGATAAACTGGTGTCAGGCCAGTCAGCTTCAGCTCCTCCATACTCGACATAACCTAAATGGGCGACATCTGTTGTCTTGAACGACGACGACGACGACGACGGCTGGCTGGTCAACTACTATACTGTTAACTGCTTGGCTTTTGCATTTTTTCTAAACGCCTGCATATCACTTTCAGTCAAATCCATTGGGGGCTTTGGGAATTTTCGCTAAAACAAGTTCACTTGCCGCCAGCGGCTACTACAACATGCCGCCCCAATGGGGGATTCGTGTGTTGCATTTATGGCGCAGGCGAACGACTAATTAGCTACGCGAGTTACATGCAAAGCGTGTGCCCAAGATCACTGATCACTGATGGCTTACTGATCTCTCTAACGATGATTTCCTTGAATTGCATGCGTATTATTCTCTAGCACTCTCCTGGTTGCCACACTATCAGCTGCAGGCCGTCAATATGCAACATGTGTCTGCGGCTGGCTACACGTGCGCCTTTTGGCCAACGGTCGCTGGCCAAGTTCAAAAGGTTAAACTGTGACTATGTTACTATTGCTATTGCTTTTGGGTATTACTACTTACTTCTGCGTATGCGGCGATTGTAAGCGTGCAACAAATCATGCAGCACTGCGGCAACATAGCTAGCAACCAATTTGTGTTCCGTTGCTTTGCCGTTTGTATAAATCAATTGGCAAAAGTCTTGGTGCGCTTCGACTCGGCTGAGGATCGATTTGACAACCCGCTGTGCGCCGTCTATTGCCATGGCCAGCGCATCTTATAAATTGTGGGACTCACTGCGTCTGCGTTTGCGTCTGTGGCAACTCTGCTTACAGTGGATGCGCCATTGGCAGCGTTTTGTGGCAGCGGCTGATCACTGACGCATTATGTGTTTGGACTATGATTTTTCACTTGTTTTAGTGTGTGCGATGTGCTTGATTGGTCTATAAATTATAAACTTTATTATGCTCATACCTTGAGCGCAGAGTGTATTGGATAGACCTTCCCATAAACAAACATATTTCCGCCCCCGAGTACGCTTTGATGGATTCAACAACAACCACAACCAACAACAGCAACAACAGCAACAACAACCTGTTATCTGAGCAAATACCGGAGTTTAAATATGAGCGCTGTCAGTTGGCCAATATTTGTTTGTAGAAAAATTCTCAAAATCGTTATGTTGTACTTATATATGTTCGTACACTACCATATATAGAGGCCTTTTTATTTGTGATTGAACTTATTTACTTATTACTGCCTTTCGCTTTCAATGGTAAAATATTTGCACAATTTAAGGGTCAGTTAACGCGGAATGTTTACCTCTCGCCCTGACTATTGACACATACCAAAAACAGGAAATAACTTAATGCTTAAGTATTGCCGAATCTGAGATACTCTATACACTACATGTGTATGGAGGAAGTAAGCAATAACATAGAAATTCACACTCAAATTAACTGTATGACCTGAAATATTTTTCTTTGTTCTCAATTTCAATTCCGATTTGTTAAACTAATTTCACCCTTTACGCTAACAGGTCTGAAACTATTCCAATGAACTGTATTATTAAATCGTAAAATCGACGTCAGATTATACGTCACATTATATTTTTGGAAACAACGTTCATTATTAACAACTTAATATTACATTTCATAACAGATTATGAAAAGATTGCTTGATTAAACTACGCAAACATCGATATCAGCTTGAAGATCAAGCGGAGAATCGCTCTTGCCAATAGATGTTACTTTGTCTCTATAAGAAAGGAAGAATGACTTTGACATAGTCAATTGAAGTAACATGCGGCGGCTCCGCTAGCTCAAGTTCTGTGTATGTATAAAGAAGCTACTGCGGGAAGCGGCTTAAATAGCTGTTGAAGGAAGATCCATGGGATACCTTCAGTAGAAAAAGGAGCGCGTGAAGCAGAGATGCTTGTAGGTGTGTTATGGCCAGTTTTGAATAATAAGGCTATTGGGGAGTAGTGTACTCTCCTAAGTATCTTATTATTTGGGATAGTTCTAATTGGGCTACGTCAGGCATGGAGAGTCTATGCGCGCCTAGGAATTTTATTCTTCCTCTCACCAATGCGTCGCACTCGGCGTGCACATGCAGCGACGACTCCTGCAGCGACTAAATACAATTAAATCGGATGCCGGGACGAACATGCATGTTAACTTCAAAAACCATAATGCTATAGCTTCTTACAGCGTTCAGAAATTTATTCGAAATCGACTAAAACCAAAAAAAAAGTGTAAGTGAGCCAACTGAACTGATTAATGATATAGATTTACTGACATAATAAACTGAACCGGCAGTGCTCATTAAAACCCAAACATTGGTTAGCCACTGACTACCAGCAGTCAAATCTCTTCCAGAAAAGAGAATGTCAAAAATTGAGCGAATGATGGGAGCGCTTTGAACTGCAGCCGCCTGTTGCCAAGTTGTAGGAGCTAAACTCAAAGATGCCGACAAAGCGCAGACAAAAGTCCAAGTCAACAACATGGGGCTATTGCAAGTGCACCAAATTTTGTGGCCCAAGGCGGGCGGCAGGCAACAAGCTGCACATCCAGAGGTATGTCGCCGACATGTTGACTACCAATTGACAATTGTTGTTGGGCTTGGCTGTCGGGATTGGCATACTTGGTTTTGTTTGTCGTTTGTCTGACTGACTGACTGACTGACTTAATGACTAGCTGGCTAGACAGTGGCAGCTATACTAGCGGTACCTTTAATTGCCCCTAATGCGCCCAAAATCTATGACTAGCGACGACTTGAGGCAGCAGCACTGACAATAAGGTAAGATTTTCAAAATTAAGCCGAAAATAGTCAGAATTTTAATGACATGCAGAATGTGGACATCCGTACAACAAAAAGAATCTACTAAAACGAGATTTTCAAAGCTGCAACTGAATCCTGAAGCGGAACTCTTGACTTTTTGACTGGCCATAATAACCCGTTAACGAATCACAACCTGATGATAAGCACTCCTCCAGGCGCCTTTGCTTTGCCTTCTCCGATCTGTTATACCAAATGTAGTCTCTCTCTGTCTGTACCTGGTCCTTCCAACGGAGGCATGGTGTATCCCTTCGCTGCCTCTTTGAGGAACTTTTTCGCAGTAGCTTCATCCATACGCACAACATGACCCAGCCAGTGGAGCTGCTGGACGGTAACTCGCTTAGCCATGTCAATGTCGAGGTAGAGCTCATAGAGATCTATCGGATGCGGTAATCGTTTACCAGCGCGTAAAGGATCAAAGATCTTACTTTCCGCTCAAACACTCCAGGAGCATCAGAAAACAAAACGGGCAGGATGAGCAACTTATAGATTGCTAGTTTCGGCGCAATTTGCTTTTTTTTTTGCCTACTACGACCAAAGCAAAATCTATTGGCAAGAGTGATTCCCCGCTTCTTCTCCATGCTATTATCGTTCTTTTATGTGACGGTAGTGCCAAAGTAGACGAAATCCTTGACAACATCAAAATTATAGGCCACTGCGTCTCCCTACTCCAAGAAAACATATAATTTGTCTTGCTCTCATTTATTATTATTTCAATAGCTGATAAGGCTCCGGATATCGTCTAAACACTTATAGTTCAATATTGTCGATGTAACTCGGCCATTCACAACATATTCTCCATCATAAAGCTGAGGAGGTTGCAGGAGAGGACGTCGCCTTGTTTGAAGCCTCACTCGACATCAAAAGGCTAACTAAGCTCTAGTAGTTACATTTTTGCGCAAAGGTGCTTCTCCAGGAAATCTGATCCCATTCTCACTTTCGGGAAGGGGTAAAGGACATAATTCTGGACTTTGAAAAAAATTTTGTTTTTCATATTTTAGATTTTTTAATTAAATGTCATCTCTTAACAACTTTTTATAAAATCAAACCAATCAAATAAAACTAAATTTTAAAAAAACCGAATCAGGCCACACGATAGCTTTCGCCTAAGGCGTAGCTATCCATAGCTATATATATATTTTGGTTTCAATCCAAAAATTTGTTTTGGTTTTTGCTGAAATGCTATGCTATGTTTTGGTTTCATTGAAACCAAAATTTTTGAAAAAAAGGATATATATATGTATATATATATGAAAACCAAAATTTTCGAAAAAAAGGACCCTGATTTAATATGTAATCTTTATATATAAAAATGAATAAAAGATTCTGTATATGGCCGATGTATGGATAATCGGTTTAGTACAACATAAATTGGCCTGATCCACTTTATTCTTCTTCTCAACTGGGCATAACAATCCGTTATCGGTATACGGCCTGCTGTAAATACATTCTTTCATTGGAATTGTGGTTTTACGTGGTGGGTCTCAAACCCTACGCACAACCCTTTTAAGGCTTACTGGTATCGTAAGAACCCAGTGTCATTGTTAGTCGCTTCATACGCATGTTGTTACAAATTAAAATTTAAAAAAAAAGGTAAAACTACAAAAAATGACATAAAATATCAAATCACACAAATTTCTTGATAATGCGTCAGCCAGATGCTACTCCTTAGATTCTTCACACGTTGGCGAAAAACGTTTTGGTTGACATTGGAGCCAAGATTGAAGATTCGGTTAAAAGAGATTTCTGGATTTCTTCGTTGTTACATTTGAATGGTTGTATTGAACTTCTTTACCAAAGGTCAGCTTATTTGGTATCTGAAACTGATAGAACTTGAAAGATGTGCCGTACAACGGCTGCTACAAACTTGTATAAAAGTAGAACTTGCCATAACTTACTTTTGTTACCGCTTCACAACTCCATTTTGTTTTGTTTTTTCTCAGTGCACTGCCGGCAGCGACGTCGACTGCAGCAGCGACACTCACATTAATATTAATTAAACAAATGTTAATTCAACGCATTAATGCGTAATAAATAATGTCTTGCCGGCAAGCAGTGCCCCAATGCAGCGCCACACTTTGAGCAAAAATTAATGCATAAACGCTACTTATCGCCGCCAACAACAACAACAACAGAAACAACAACAGAAACAGCAACAGAAACAGCAACAGAAACAACAACAACAGAAACAACAAATGCAACATCATTGGCGCTGGTTGGTTACACTTATCTGTGTCAATACAGCGCCATCGTCGGACAAACAAACGCATTGTCAATAGCGTTTATAGTAGTATGTATTCCTACTACAGATCCGTTTCATTGCATCCATCCAGTTGGTTGGCCAATTGGCCAGCTGGACACTCTTGGCCAGTTTGCCAGTTAGCCAAGCAAGCAGCCTGCTGAAACGCGTTGCAATTACATGTTTGTGACAAGAATTTTAAATGAAAATCTGGCTGCGGCGGCGGCGGCGGCTGCCACTGGACAAATGATTCAAACTTTCGCATTACGTGTGGAAAATGTTTAAAACGGTAAGCTGCAATATTTTCGCGAGGCGCCACAGCGGCCAACTTCAACTGCAACACAGTTGCGGTTGTTTGGTGTTTTTCTTTTTTATTTTCATTTACAGCCACCCATTTTTAATTTTCAATTTGATTTTTTTGTGCGCTTTGCATGCGCAAAAAGGCAGCAAACACGCGCCGTTGCAGTTACACGCTGCACGCTGCACGCTGCACGTTGCACGTTGCACGAACTGGGGGCACGCATGAAATTAGAAAGGCATTATGGCAAATCTCAATGATTGAGGTTTATTTATCAGCAATTTGTCAGGAAGTGTTTGGCATTTGCTGCGGCTAAGATTAAAGTGTATCTAGCAGATACTTTCTAATGTAATGCACTGACACACTGAATTAAGCAACACTCATACAAATGTTACGTTTAATGTCTTGCCCCAGGGAGTGTTGCATAGCAAGTTGGGTTGTCTTTGGAGCTAACTAAACTGTCTATATAACTAACTGGGCTGCCTGGGCTATTGGTTAGTACCTTGGCTGTACCCACGCCTAAATCGGCAGAGCCATTTACTGATTTATGGCCAACACACTTGGTTAACCAGCACTACACGCTGTGCAGACGACGCCAACCATCCTGGCCAAGGGCATTAGAATTTCTACATCCAACAACAAAAAATGCAACATAATTCATAGTGTGCCCTTTTTATACACTGTCTATGGTGGCTATAAACTTTGTTATATAAGTTTGAGCAGCCTGTTTCATAAATAAAAAGTTCAGTTTCGTTTGCTTGGTCTTTTTATCTATAAAGAAACCATAGATTGATCCACTATAGAACAGCAAAAAGCTAGCTGTTTTGTAAAGTTTTTCATGTGAAACTTCTATTGGGGATAATGCCACATACATGCCGTGATGCTGGCACATCAAAGAGCTTGAGATGCATGCTAGATGGCGCACGCTAGATGACCCACTTTATGCCAAGTCATGAGTCAACTATACGAAGTTAGGAACTATATGATGTAGTAAGCCCATAAGGACGTTTTGCTTCTAAATGTTTGTCACCTCATGACGTAAGAGTATCTAAACATTCGTTGCGCGCTGTTAACATTTCTTTTTGGTTTCGTTTTTTTTAACCAGTTAACAAATAACATCAACTTATTAAATAAAATTTCAATTCCTAACCAATGCAACAAGGCTGCTCCGAAGAAAAAAAAAAGTAACAGACAGAGCTACCGTGCAGCACACACAGATACATTTACACACACACAGAGACAAGATACTGCTTGAGGCGCATAAACAATAAATCATCACATCGAAGGCCTAAGCAACTGCAAGTTGCAACTGTAAGCACTCAAAGTGTGAAAACGAGATGCAGCTACAGTTAGAAAGAGACCAACTGTAAGTGCAACTAAGTTATGTGGCTTCATTGTGGACAGAATGAACGCTTTTAAGCAGACAATTGCAGCCTGCGGCGCTGCAACTCCTACTGTTGGTAGGAAGACCAAGATGAGGCTGCAACTGGGAACTGTCTGTAGCCAAGACAACATCAACGCCAACACGGCAGCAGGTAGGCGCTCTTCCAAAGAGCCTAGACAAGCAGCTCCCACTGTCCGTCCAGATTTAGACTGCCAAGTGGGCACAACCACCAAGCGGGCGTTGTTATGGCTCTAGCTCTTGTTGTTATGGTTGTTGTTCTTGCGACTGACTTTAGCATTGTTTAGTGGAGTTTCGCTGCTATACATTTTCTTGCAACTCCTTGCAGCCCATAAATCATTAACTGTACCTAGCTGCCTGCAATATGAGTTAATTTTTGGACCAGAGTGTAGAGCCCAAAAGATTTTACTGCGTATTTGTCAACTGCAAATTACAACTTTTTTTCCCACACAAACAACTTGCCTATTGCTACACTGACAGAAAAAGCGGAGTGACTAAAAACCCATTGCTCATTTGCGATATAAGCCTATATATTTATAGCCCGTTTAGCAGTCTTTTATACGCTTGTTTTTTGGACATCAAGTGTGCCGTTAGCACTAAGGGAAGGGATGCCCTCAGGGACTCATGTGCGTACCAAACTGTTCCAGGAGTTCTCAAGGGGACTCGCAATAGAGAATTTGACTGAATTTGACTTTGAATTTTGGACAATAAGCCAAAAAGTTAACAGGTGGGAATTGATTTTCTCTCTACTGCTCTGGATGCCCTTAACTCAATTTGAAATTTATCGAACTAGAATCGCATATACTTGTAATAATAGCCGCAAGCTGAGCAAAAGTGTTCGCTATCCCCCATGCTCAAAGACTGTGTGAAAACTTGAGAATTGGATTCAAGGAAAACGGTCCTACGTGAAACCCTTAGATATCTTTTGCACAATATCGATCATGTTAAACGAGTGTAAGACCAAACACTACAGGATTTCATTATAAATTGTGCGGAAAATTTAAAAATTTCTTAAAAATTCGTTTCATTTCGTAATGTTAATGGGTCAAAGTTCAAAATTGAGAAAAGTTATCTGAAAAATTCAAAATCGGAGAAATCAAA
This sequence comes from Chymomyza caudatula, assembly GCA_035041775.1. Classification (NCBI taxonomy): domain Eukaryota; kingdom Metazoa; phylum Arthropoda; class Insecta; order Diptera; family Drosophilidae; genus Chymomyza; species Chymomyza caudatula. The sequence goes on from JAWNKW010000146.1 coordinate 5,781,886, forward strand.
ATATATTGATCAGTCGGTAACTCATGTATTGTGATTTTGTCAATGATTGAAGTCGAAAGTTCAGTGATTCCGTTGAGTTTATGGAAAACATTCAATGTAAAAAATGTGTCTTATGTTTTCAGTGCATTTGCGAATCAGATAATATTGTTTGATAATTTAAATTCTTAGACATTGTACTTTCAATGTTTGAGAGATATTATGGAGCTGATCAGAAGATCATTGGCTCACGCAGTTACAATTACGAAGATTGGTGATTCGGCCTACAAATCAAACGCAACGAATCTTTTTTAATATGGTTATATTACCATTCTTTGGTTTTCGATACCTAGACTGTTAAAAATGGGTGACATTACGTTGAACGATTTCAAAGAATCGTAATTCTGCGCTTGAAAATTTTCACCAAAGGGATAAAGCCGAAGCGAACATGTGCTCCATTACAAACTGTAAGGTCGGAATCAACGTTCTTTACTTAGTTCAAAAAGATAGAAGTTCGCTTTTAAGCGGAGTAAACAAACTTTTGTCAACGCTTTACACACTTTTTTTCTTCAAGTGTACTTGCTGTTACTGCTGCCGTCGCTGTTGGAAAGACTCGGAGCATGTGGGTGTATGGCAGTGCAGGTACGACACTTGAGCAAATTTATGGCCCGCCTTGGCATTATAAATTTTCTATTAACCTGCCAGACACTGGCCCCGACTGGGCGAGATTTGCATTGAATTGCATTGGATTGCCACAGCTTCAGTTTCGGTTACAGTCGCTGATAGCGCATTATCTATTTAAGGCTTTAATTTTATATTTACCAAAAGTCTACGCAAAATAGCTGCAAGTCGAGGCCTTCTACGGATTGACCACCACCACAACGCCAACGCCGACACTTGACGCGTGCAGCATTTGCATGCAATTGACTTAAAAGGCAGTTCGAGGCTCAAACTGCAGCCTGTATCAGAAGGAACTGCATCTCATTGAGGTGCAGTAGAGTCAATTCTTTGGCTTGCGACAAATTGGTCATAATTTTTAGCAAACTAATCCCAATAAACATGGCCCAAACATTGTTTAAATGACATTAAGCTGCCAACTAGCTGCCGCTGCAGTCAATTGCAATTGCAATTTCAATGTCTGTTGGCCATGTATCTATGTATCGGGCCAATAGCAATGCCAATGCAAATGGCAATAAGTAGCCAACTAATAAAATACATTTATCTGTGCATCGATCAGCGTCAGTGTACAATACTATAGAGGGAACTAGGTATTACTTAGAAGGAGCAGTATCCACATATATTGGCCGGGGAATTAAAGCGCAGCGAATCGATTAGATTTGCCTGCCAGACAGTTAGTTATCTCGCATTCAAATTCAAGTCAAGCATAAATTGCAAATTAGTAGTAGTTAAAATCGAAATTAAGCTGCGACATCTTAGATTTATGTAAAGGGGTGTGTCCATGTGTGTTTATGTTTCGATTCCTTTCTTTTCACTAGAACTAATTAATTGAATTTAGGATTCCTATAATGGTGGTTACATAATTTCATTTGTCTGACAACGCTCCTCTAGGCTGGGTTTCCGTTTCAAATCGAGAATTAACTTGTACAAGTTGCAGATATGGGTACGCATTTGTAATACACAAAGGCCAATGATTTTCCATTTCAAGATCGCTTTGCTGGCTCCACTTGACGAAGCCAAATAAGTCCTCTGATTGGGAGCACTCAGGTGCTCATCGAGAAAGCGAGCCACTCGACTGGGTTTAACTAGAGCAATAACGGTGTGAGGTCAGTGGGCTTCGATTGGCACTCGAAAAGGTAAGCCCTTGTCTGTTGACAAAGACCGAGAAGACATCCAAGATCTCGGGATTCACCCTGGCTAGATAACTGTTTAGGATTTTAGAGAAACCTGAACATAACTGAGCCAAGGTGTACGTCGTGTTTCTGGGAAGCTGCCGCTCCGCAGGTTCCACACTTGGACGATGTTGGTTGTCGAATGACACGCAAATACTTTTAGGATATCTCTCTGTTTTGGGTCGATAGAGACCTCTTTCATGATTACCATGTGGTAAAAAGGAAAAGAGAAGATTTCTAGGCCGAAAGCCTGGACCGACCAAAAAGGATTTTAGGGACGGAAGGTTGCAATAGAGCAGTCATCGGAAACTAGTTTTACCCCCTGAGGTGAGGGAGGCATCTTGGAGATGTAGTAATTGAAAAGAATGGGAGATAGAACTCGCCCTTGTGGGACTCCTTGCTTGCATTTCCTGAACTCTGAAGGTGTCCCACGGAACTCAAGAAAGGACTGCCTTTCGGTCATATATACTGCAAGCCAGCGTTTTACACTCGAAGGGAGTGAGGTTGAAAGGATATATTCGTAAAGCTTACGGTGTCGGTCGGCAAATAGGATTTACCTCAGGTGTGGAAGTTTGCGAAAATCTGTTAGCACGCTCGACTGGTGTTACGCTCGACTGGTGTTACGCTCGCAGTGTACAACGGTGACGCAGCAGATTACATGTTTGTTTTTGTGTGCTGTGTTAGCAGTGAGAGCGACAAGAAGAGCATGCTTATGTTAGGCTTTTATTGTTTTTGTATGCCAAGTTGAAAAGAACTTGCACGTATGTGCTTTACACCTGCCAAGAGTTCCATGAATTCCGAAGCTGAAATTGATGAAGCTGATGATTTTTTGTTGTGTTATTCTTGGAATGCGTCCGTAATATCGCAAATCCATAAAAAATAAATTTAAAAAAAAAAATTTTATGGTAAAAGTTTATATGTAATCAACCAGCTTTAATGTAAAACTCCATGTGTTCTTCTAAATGACATTTTGTTATTATTATATAATATTTATATTTATGTTGTAATTTTTCGGCCACTGTCGATTTTTCATAGATATTCCCGTAGGGGCTGTTTTGAAATGACGTCACCAATAAAAAGCATCATGATTTTTCCGATGATGGGGGTAGGCGGCTCCGAAAACGTGACGGAATAACAAAAATTTGAACGAAAACTGAAAACAATGTTCTTTAAAATGACGGCATTTACGAAAAGCACCATATTTATATTTAAAAAAAAAAAGGAAATTTGTTCTTAATTTTTTTTTTTCAATTTGTATGAATCATTACCCAAGTGAGCCATAATGGATAAATATGTCACGTTCGAATCAAAATCAAATAAAACCGTTGCGTAGCGTGAGTATATTATAAAGTGTTTTTATTGTGAAACATTTTCAAATTAGTCGCATTATAAATATTTACAGGTTCCTTTAACTTATGCGTTTACATAGATGTAGGTACATAAAAACAATTTCCATTTTTGGTCACGTTCGAATCAATTTTTGTTGGTTTCTTCTTGGAAATTATATTACGTCTGCTAGTAACTTGACCACTCATTACAGTGCAACCAAAGTGACACCATAGAATTAGCTGTTTATACTGTTTAAATTGTTATTTACCTTATTTTTTAAGATTTTCTTTTGAAAATCGAAGTCGCTGACAATATCATAATGTAGTTTGTTGCATATCGCAGCAAAGTTCACCAATGGACTAAAAACTTGCACTAGTTTTGAGCAACGATGATTCAATAAATCAGTGACTTTCAGTAACTTTAAGTGCAAGGCTTCTCCTATTTTGAGAGGAGACAACCTCGTGAATTTCAATTTTATAAATTATCGCAAATCTTTGCCCACGGAAAACAGTATATAAGTAAATCTCAATCAACCCATAAGGCTCATAGAACCGCTCAAAGCCCCCAATACATTCGAATACAATGTGCAAATATTGCAAGAAAGAAAGACGTGTGCATGTATCCAAAAGATACATTTGCCATGCATATATTTAACCCACACAAAGCTGATGAGTTTTTGCTCAATCAGTCGTCATTTGATTGCTTTCAAATATTCACACGCTGCTGAACGCGCTGCCCAGCGCTCTTATCGCTTCACTGTGTTTGTTTGTGTGGGCAAGCAGCAAAAGTATCTGCCAGATACAATTTCGACTGCACGAACTTTAAACTCTCGCCCAACTGTTTGGATGTCTATCTGTTGGTTTGTGCGCCTTGCGCGTTGGCAAACAGTAATTTTTCAGTTGTACACACAACTTCATTACGTCATAATGCAAAACGCTTATCGCCGAGTATCTTTTGAGTTATATGAGTGTGTGTGTGTGTGTGTGTGTGTGTGTGTGTGTGTGTGTGTGTGTGTGTGTGTGTGTGCGTGTGTCTGTGTGTGTGTGTTCATGCTCGGACACTGTGCTACATGTTTGCGCTGCCTTTTTTTGCTTCCTATATGCTACATGTGTTATCTGTGGGTGTAATTTTCTCACGGTTCAGTTTTCAGTTGCGCGTTCTGACTTAAATTGCCTTTGCACATTTCCCTTTTTTTTATGGCTTTGTTGCCTTTTTGCCAACACTTTTGTGGGTGATTACACAAAAATATGAGAAGAAAAAAAGGAGGAACTTTAGCACCTGAATAAATATCTTATCAGCGTTTAAATTTTCAGCGTTTTATATCACATATTAATTTGATTTTGTGTTTCGAGCGCCATAAAAATAAAGCGTGGGAAAGCGTGAATTTTTTTGCAAAGTTTTTATAGTTATTGCTATTGCTGTTGTTGTGATTTGTTATCAAGTGTTTGATTGTTTGAGCTTCAGCGCAAATAAACATGAGGCAAATCTTTGCCGATAGTTTGCTGGGAAAAATCAACAAAAGCTCAGGGAATGTGATAATATGTACTGTGGGTGTAGATTGTTCTATTTATATTAAGCTGAGAATGAAACAAGAAGAAGAAACCACAAGATTCACTTTGACTTCAGCACTCGCAGGTTTTGCAATTCCCTTTAAAGAATCAAATCTCAACCACTTAATATAAAAGCTTACTATCTAAAGCCCCGATCAGAAAAGTAACAATTGTTTTTCATTATATCCCCTATACGGTAAGGCTTAAAGACCGAACAGCACGATCTAGTAAGTTAGAATCAGATTAGGCCAATGCTATTTCAGTATAACAATAATGGTCCAAAGTAAGCAAAAATTAAAAAAAAAAAAAAAAAATTTATAATCTTATTTTTTTCGGCAAATTCAGTTTCTGTTATTCAAAATAGTCTCCTTTTGAGTTAATACAACAATCGAGAGGCACTTCGAAGGAGGGATGTCAGTCGACGTCTTTTGGATGGCCTCAATGTCCTAGGCTAGTGTAGTCTACCGAACAGAAAATAATCACACGGTGCCATATCAGTGAAGTCCTTTTTTGGTTTATAAATCAGTTATTACTGTGACAAAAAAGCTTGTGTTCCAATGCTCCCAGCCTAATACTCAATCAAAATGCGATTAAACGATGTGCCGAAGTTATTTAATCCCATTTCCATGTGTCTTAGAGTAGATTTCGGCCGACCGACTCCCGACGTTCTTTGAAATGCGTGAACCACTCACTTTGCTGAAGCTAAACAATTATTACCATAAACTATTTAAAATAATTCAAGAGTTTCGAATGCCCGGGACTGGTTACCCATGCACCACTTGTGGCGCTTACGTAAGTCGTCGTCGTGAAAACACGAATTCGACAAATGAAATAAGCAGCATAGTACTCTCTGGTGTCGCCATCACTACAGAAACATCCTATACGATATTCTCAGAAGCACTCCAAGTCCATTGAGGTCTTCACATTTACACACATTGGGCACTCACAGAGCACGTGCAGCCGATCTTCAAGTTCAGCGCCGCACATGCATGCAGGAGAGTTGCTCAGGCTGATCCATGACCTGCCAGCAGGAATCCAGCGCGGAGCCTAAAACCAAAATCTCACCGTCATTAGACGACGCTTGCGTCCGGGATAAAGCGGTGTGCTACTCGTCCGGTGATCGGCTCCGTCGTTCCATCTGTGTTGCACAACAACTCTTCGTCCAGCAACGCCATCATCAACATCCAACCGAGACCTGTCAAGTCATGAGCATGTAACCATGAACCTTTCTCCAGCGGGACTACGCTGGGGAAGTCCAGTTTGTACTTGCATGGCAACAGTGGATACAATGCGGCTAAGCAAGGCGAAGAACGCTAAGTTCATAAAGAAATCTGTGGAATCGCAAGCCTACAATCAAAACAAACTGCCGTAGCCTGCGAGTTCACTATCGAGACATGAAGATGGAAGCGCCTTTTTAAACGTAAAAAACATGTAAGAGGTTCTTCCAACTGCAACTTTCCTGCAACTTCTTCAACTTTGTAATGCAAATGCGAAATGCCGAAATATATCGAAAGGGGACAATATTGAGCTATAAGTGTGTCCAGCTGCTCGCCTACGCAGATGATATCGATACCATTGGTCGTACTAGGCGATCAGTCACCGTGGTGGCAAGAGAAGGTTGGACTCCCAGATTGATGTTGAAAACTATACTTTTGATGTTGTCAAGGAATTCGTCAGCTTCGGCACCACCATGGAGACCAAGCAGAAAATCACTTCTGCCAATAGATGTAACTTGGGTACTCAGTAGGCAAATGAGTTGTAGAGACCCATTACGCGTTGGCAATGACTACCACCTTCGATGGACCGACAAACTCTACGGTCTCTTTGACGACATTGACATAGTCAATCCGCTGGCTTAGTCCTGTTATGCGTATGGATGAAAAAGCTTATGCGAGAAAGGTGATCCTTTTAAGGGAAGGGGAAAGGGCAGGCAGTGCCTCCCTAGGAAGGAACAGGTAGAGTGCCCACTAACTACCTTTGGTATATCCAGACATCTCTACATCAGGCTGTAATCCGGTAAAAGGTTGACATGGCCAACAGAAAAGAATAATATTTTTTAATCGGTTCTCTTTAAACACTTCCACAGCCTGCCTTTCCTTTCTTTATAGACTTCCTGCAATTGTGTGAATTCACATTAAAGTGTGCAATGGATATATAATACGATAATTAAAAAACTCTTGACCCATTTAGTTTAGATACGCATTTATGTATCTATATTCATACACTTCGCCCGATTTTAGTCTATAAAAAGAAAGACACCATTAAAAAAAAACGTATGCTCATATTTTTATGACCAGGTTACATTCTAATCCTAAAGCGCACAATCAGTGACTATAAATGCACCGCATAACTATTTAGTTTCAATATTTTTGAATAAAAAAATAAATTGACTTGCTCATAGTAATAGAAACTATAAAATATTTGAAATTTATGATTATGATGGTGTTTACTTTACATGTGTATGTTGTACAAATATTATTAAAATATTTATTTCGTTCGATTCTTTTTTTTTTTATTAATAAGTTTAAGTGTTCTTCTTATCGCGTGTTTGTTCATATTGATTATTATTTTGCCTTAAAGCTCGTCTAAATAGTACATAAAAATTTAATATTGTCCTTTCACTTTTAATAGAAAAAACACACGAAAGGTGAAATGCATTACAGGTAACTTACCTAACTAAAACGCAACGTATCCATATGACAACCTCGAATATTAAAGAGTTGCTAGCTTGGTGTCCGCTCTTGTACAAAAACAGGACCACAGATGGGGCCGCAATACCTATGGAGTTTTGGATCATAGTAACACTACGATATCTTTTATCCTTCAACTTGACATCCACAGCATTTTAATTTTCCAGAACTCGAGCAAAGACTCGCCTTGTCCATTTCAATATTTATTTGCAAATAAACACTGAAATTTCGAACATACACATAGAATCGCACGCACCGTTTCCATTCCGTTCCGCATCATCATTATATATTTATAAATGTGTTTTCGATCATCGTAACACAACAACATTGGCCTTAGAATACTAAAGTAATGGGTATAAAAGTAATTTTTGCCCGCCATAATAATCAAGTAAGTAGGAATGTCGAACATGTGAAAATAGACATAAAAGTAGATACTTCCGTTCCAAAAATGTGGAATGCCCCTTACGTCTATTGTCCGGAATGGCTGCAATGGGCTACTAAAATGCAGCCCTTTCATTGAAATTTGAATAGGGGCTGTTCATAAATGATATCACCACTCTGGGGAGAAGGGTTTCATCGAATTGTGACGATTTGTGCCTATGAGGGAGATATGGTGCTCCGGATAAATGACATCACAATATGATAGTGAAAAGCTGTATTTGAGTTTAGATATTTGTGTTTTTGCTTTAACGATTTGTAGGCGGTTAGAGGTAATCTAATTGTTACGACTTGCGACTAGGTGAGAGCGGGGGGGTTCAAGCTTTAAAAAATCATGGTGACGTCATTTATAAACAGCCCTTTCTGACTTTTTATCTTTTCTGAACCAATTTATTTAAATACCCAAAAGTATGCTACATTTATTGTTGCTAAAAATTTGCATACTTTTAGGCAATCATTGAGAGCACAAAGGTGAAGACACGTATAAACAGTTGTACTTAGCGTTGAATGTACTGCAAATATTGCATCCTATTAGAGTTACAATATTAATTAAGTAATAGAATTTAAGTTTTACAGACCGTGCCATAGGTCACACGATTAGGCACTTATTGCTGCAGACGATTAAGAATAATGTACCTATACACTGGACTATAGCCTTCAGTTTTAGCAGGCTGATTGCCATTAATGATAAATAGCACTTCTCAAAAGTTAAGAAAACAACTTATTTACAATTTTATCCACCCGATTCGCTATTCACCAAAGCATGAGCTTAACATTGGTCAACATTTTGTTGAAATTTTGTTGCAGGTTATCGGCGTTATTATGGTAACTGGACTGCGGAGGGTGGGGGGTTCATTCTGCAAAATGTCAACATTGTTTAGTTTAAAAGCTTAACATGAGCTTTCGTACCAAATTTGGTGGCTCTAACATAAATGTTAACCTTAACATTGCAATAAAAGGGAATTTCGGAGGGGCCTAAAATTACATTATTGCTTATATCTTTTAAAGTTTTTAATAATTTTTCCACAACATATGCACATTAACAGTATACATGACTGTATATCATTGATCAATCATTTTTGCTCATGGAACATATAGTCTGCCACGCCTCCTTCTGCCTTTTACATACATTACACATATCCATTTTACACTTTGTGTACAGGGTATAAAGAGGATGTGTCTAAAACATACCATTTCCGGTTAATTCGGAGTCGCTGGTTTCGAATCCCGAGAGCGTTTTGGAATTGCTAGCAAAGTTTCGAACTATGGCTATTTAAAAAAAATCGAGATTTGTACTTGTGCCGTCATATAAATGATATCATATTTATTATGATTGGCATTCAAGTTCATACGGTTTCCTCACATATTCTTTACATCGAAGATGTTTTTATTTTTATATCAGTTCTTTTATAGTGGCTTTGCCTTTAATATTTGTAATAAAAACCCATTTCTACATCACTTAAGCCAATATTTCTTCCTGACCAACAGTCAAAAGCTTAAACTATTAAACAATAAATAACACAGAAAGGAGCTTTAATTTGTACATTTTTAAAAGGCCATAATTATTTGAAAGTACATATGTCCAATGTACTTAATTTTAGTCTTATTGGATTTGTAGTAGCCTAGATTCCATATCTGCTTTCATCGGAGCGCAAAGTCTTCCCGGTAGCCCGCTAGAGCCAAGGAACATTTCCATTTAAAGCGCTATATCTTGCAAGCCAACAGCTAAATCAAAAAACCGTCTATGAAAAGGTTAACCAACGCTTTAATACCTTGACAACGGTATATGGCTTGACCGGATCAGACGCACTAGTCAAAAGCTCAAAACTTCCTGTAATTTATAGCTAGTGAGCTACAGCACTTCGTCGGAGTCTCTTGCTTTCTTAACAGCACGAACTACCGTTCGTCATGATAATCTCCGTCCGTTAACATAGCTCTTCCAAAACTTTAAAAAAATATTATTTTATATACACATGTATATAATAAAATTTTGCTTTAATTTGTTCAACAAATAGTACAAAATTATTTTGTTAGTTTTATTAATTTTTTTTCCTGAATTTTATTTTTATTTGCACTTTTACAATGAAAATATGCAAGAGGTCTTTTCGTGATTAAATTAAAACAGGGCACATAAAATACAAAAAAATCAATGATTTAAAGAAAAACAAAATATTAAAATTATATGTATGTAATTGCATACTTTTTGTTGTTTTTTCTACGTTGTTTATATATGTCTCTTTATATATGTATATATAAGTATGTAACTAATGAAGTTCAATTAGGAACTAACTATGAATACTATAACTAAGATTTGCAGCGATTTTGTCAGAAATCGAGGCAAATCAAATGTTTTTTTTTTGTTTTTTCAAAAATCACTACGTTACAAAATCACGTCTAAAAGAAGAATTCACTAAATGTATAAGAAATAAAAAGTTTGTTAGCTGCGGCCACAATTTTGGCCGCAAAAACTAAATGAAATACTCTGTTTAGGTAACTACAACGCTTGGCTGCCTGATGAAGTTGATGACACTAAATTCTCTTCTGCTCCGCGTCGAAGAAAACGCAAACTCAGAAATGAATACAACTGATTGATAGAGAGAGTGAGAAGGAGAGGGAGAGAGAGAGGGAGTTGGGGAGGAAGGTAATAAGTAAGTATACAAAACGAGCATAAGACTAACGAAAAGCATGTTAAAAACGAAATAAACATCTTACAAAACTTTGGTTAGCCCTAAAATTAGTTAAAAACTTAACTTAGACATTCGCTCTGCTAAGAAGAATTTCTTTAAGACTAATTTCCTTTAAATTAAATTAGCATAATTTGTATGACCCTCCCAAAGTTCAATGCTCATGATGATCACCCACATGACCGCCACTAAACTCCTCATGGAATTCGAGTATGCTGATATAGGTGCCTGTGAAAAAGCCAATGACGCCAAAGAGTATGAGGCCAATATTCTTCCACAGTCTCCACTTGCCGCGTCCATAGCCCGGATCCTCATGGTAAACAGCCAGCTCAATAATGGCAGGCACAATCATGCCCAAGGTGCTCAAGCAAACAGCACCAATGAGCGAAATGAAGGGTCCCAAGTTAGGCAGCGCCACGGCTATGGCACCACAGATTAACTGTGAAATAGTGCAATTTAGTGAAGGACTTGTTTCAGTATCCATTTTAAGCCGTAACTTACCACTAACACAACACGCAGACCGTATTCACTGGCATTTTGACGTTCCGGCGAAATCTTGTGCACAATGCCCTTCCATATGATGCTGACGGGCACATAGAACTGCAGCGTAAAGGTAAAGAATATGGCAATAGCAATCATCAGCTTTACAGATTGAGCCAATCTGTAGGAAACATTGTGTCAATTAGAGCATTTCTTAATAGATGAGAAAACAGCACTTTGTCACTTACTTCTCCTCCACTGGCAAGTTCAGCGTAATGCTGCCCTTAGTTTCTGGTCCATATTTCAGATAGCCAAAGAAGCCAACCAATGTGTAGAGAGCAATGACCACGCCCATGCCCAAATTTAGCACCGAAGGGCAGCCAATAAAGTGTGTGGGGTTCTTCATGTCATTCTCCAGGGACATAACTACACCGATGCCTTCCAGAGCAAAGATGACCGTGCCGAAGAAGAGTGGCCATTGTACAACAGGTGCAACTCCAGTGCGCTCAGTGGGCGCTGGCATGTCCGTAAACACATAGATAAAGGTTATGATAATGCCCACAAACATCAGTATATTGGCAATCATAGAGAAGGGCGTCAGAAACTTTAGGTTGCGCACCATGCACATTAGGATCAAAGGACCCGTAACAATAACAATCCAAAGGCGAACGCTGAGCTCATTATCCATGTAAAAGTCGACCACTTGTTTGACATTGGTTGCCACAAATACCAGATAGATACAACAGCAACCGAGCAAATCAATAACCAGAAAACCATTGACCGTAAAGCGTATAAACCGAGACCAGCGATTCAGTGAGGGCGGACCATCCAAGAACGCTTGCTCGGCCACATCGGCAAAACCCATCATGGGTATCTTTCTGCGCCGGCATAGAATGTGCGCACACTTGACCAAAACGTGTACACAATAGGTGCAGAGTGCACCCACGGCAAAGGTGGCAGCCAGACCGAACCATAAACCGGCATTCATGAATGCCATAGGCATGGCCAATATACCGGAGCCCAGTGAACCTTTTAGCAGATGCACCAAGGTTTCCATATCACTGTGAGGAAGAGAAGATGCGAAATGTTTAATTAATGGCTAGGTTTCTAAAGTTGTTTAAGCAAAGTCTTAGAGATCAGTTAAAGGCAAGATGGTCCATATGGAATAACTTATATGCCTAAATCGTAAAGGAACGTTAAGGTACGTATGGTTGGTTTAATTTTGTCCAAGGATTTTATAACTTCTTGTTATATGGACAGAAAGTATTTCATATGTTACAAGGTTTTGCCGTTTTGCTCCCTGCTCCCTGGACACGTTAAAAGCTGTTATTTGGATATTTCTCTTTATCATCTTTTATTTTCGACGTAGTTTTTTTTTATCTTTTTCTGTTTTATTGAGTTTTTAACGATTCATTTACGAGAATCGAGGAGGATTACTTTATGTAATAGAGAAAAATTGTTTATAAGGTAGCGCTTCACTGTTTGTTGGGCACCAGTTAAAGGGTATTATAGATTTGGGCAATGTATGCAACAGACAGAAGAGGAGTGGTAGCCCATATGATCCAAGGGCAAAAATGCTCAGGAGCAATAGTCGGGTCGATATAGACATGTCCGTCCGAAACTTGGCACAGTTATGCGCACTATTAATGTGCATGTGTAGTGTAAAAATTATTCATATCATTTAGAAACTTAAGAAGATATAGCTAATAATGTGCCAATTTAAGGCCTCTCTTCCTATGAACTGGAGCAGAATTTCTTTTTTTACAGAAATGTTAAAGTTAACATTTATGTTACCCAAATGTAGTACGTTAGGTTTATAAACCAAACAATGTTGACCTTTTTCCGTAACATCCCCCCTACCCCCGTAGTACAGTTATCATTATTACGCCCAATTCTTTTTTTCTATTTTTCTTAAAAAGAAGTATTTCCTAATCCAGAATATTACCTATTTGGAGTCAACATTTTTTAAAGTTCTTTTGTCACCCGGAATTTTTTGGGCTTAAGATTCTCTTTATTTGAAATCATTGGATAAGTCCGTTTTTCAAAAAAGTTAGTAGAGAGCTGCACAAGCATATAAAAAATGTTGATCTTACTTTGTAATTATTATACCATGCGAGCGTCCTCATTCCGCGCTCAGATAGAAATATGCTTATAGAGCCCTCTAGTATATAGTGTAATTAAAAATATAAGCTTTTAAAAGCTTCTAAAGGCAAGAAATCTGCATACCTATAATTTTTTGTTTAAAGAACTTTCTTTTGTCCACTATTTATGGTTCTTGAAACAAAATCATTTAAGGGGTGTTCATAAATGACGTCAACACTCACTGGATGGAGATCTACATATTGTGAGGATTTGAGACGATTAGGGACGTCAATATTAAAAAGTCAAAAACTGCAATTAAATACAGGCTTCTAACACCAACTAGGGTGGGCCTGGGTTCTGGCAGCACAGGATGAAGCTCCCTGATCCCTGTGTGTACCAAGTTGACACAAAACCTTTCACCTCAATGTCGCTACAATTTCCTTAAAAATTGTATATTTACTAGTTGGAAAAGCTTATATAACAGTGCAAATACCTGTCGCAAGAATTTTTGTGAAAATTCAAATAAAATTGTGTAAAAATTTAAGAAATACGATTGTAGGAAGTAGACTTGCAAATCACTCATCATAAAATACAAATTTAAAAAGAAGACAATTCAAGCATAAAAATGCAGGCATCATAATTAAGGAAATACTATATAAAAATGGCACACATCTACTATTACACAAAGTTATACTCATAATAATAGACAACTATTTACTTTATACTAAATATCACGTATACGTATTACCAAATAAGCTAAAATAGCTGCCAAAATTTGAGTATAATCTAATTTTCTGCATCAAAATATTTACAAAAAAAATACAATAAATTTCAAAGCACTCTTCCTCATTTGTCGTCAATTGGATCGTGTTTGGCGCCCCTGTGCAAAATTGTTCATAATTTGTAAATATCGTTTAATACACTTGAAAAAAAAAAGCAACAACAGAAATCCTGTAAAAGTTCTAATTGATATAATTGAAAGGCTTTTAGCAAAGCTGCTTTTGGCAAAATCTTTTAAAAAATTGCCAAAATCGCTGACCATGAGTTGAAATTGAACTAATTGAAATATTTTGTATAAATTCGAGACTAATCAACGCCAATTTATGCCAATTTTACACAAGTTAAACAAATTTTTATCTTTGAATTTAAATACAAATCTCGTGCAGTGCAGCCACGCCCTCATTACGCCCCACTATCCCGCTGTAGCTATTGTATAAATAGACAAGTGTTACACATAAATGAATAGCAAACGAATCGTAAAGAAAAAACAACCTTTTATTTATATGTGTATCTGTTTTGCTTTTGATTTTATTTGCAAAAATTTACTTTATTTTTAGTTTGGAAACATTTTCGACTAAGTCCAAGGACAATGCAAAAATAAAATAAAAATAAAATAGAATCTAATTGCATTTCCGTTAAACTTGTTGAAATTCGTTGAAACGCAAATCAAATTCAAAGTCTAGGCAAAAGTTCAATGACGCGAACGGCACTTCGTTAGTTAGTCATTGATTTATCTCAGTGTATGTTTGTGTGTGTGTTGTTTTGTACAGATATCAGCTATTTACATAATATAGGCTAATGATCGCAGGTATAGCTTAATTAGTTTTTTTGCTGATTGCTGTAAAACATATAGAAACAGCAGTTGGTAGAATCGAATGTTGGGTGTCGTGGGTTTATCGAAAATTTGCTTTCAAATCAAGCCAAATAGCGCGACCAAAATAATGCATTGAGAAAGCTAAACGGTATCCTTGTTTGTAGCGGAGAATAAGCTCACCATAAGACTTTCTTAAAAAGGAATCTAAAATTAGACTGTAGAAAATTATAGAAAATCATTCCAAAGAGAAATGCAAATGCTATTTTAATAGTTCCGTCACGCGCCGCAGTCCCAAATTTCCTACTGGGCTGTTTTGTAAGTCACATTCGAGTAACTGTACTACTAAGCATGTGTTTGTCTCGCTCACACTCGCAAAATTTGCGCTTAGGCAGTGTCTGCAGCAGCAGCTAATGCAATCCACTACTTGGCCGCCTTCAGGTTGTGAGAAGCATTGTGCGCGGTCAAGGCCGCATAGTGTGAGGCGCAGGCAAATCACAAGTGTTTTAACAAATTGTCAAACTAATGAGGACCGTACCACAAGTGAAAGCCCGTGTTTTATGTTGTAGGAAGGGTTCACATATGTGGACCACCTGGCGCCGCAGACAAGACACAGATCAAAAACAGGTTTTCGATTCAACAGAAAAATTTCAGATCAATTTGTCAAATCTCCGTACATATATTTAAAATGAACCCAAAATACGGCATGTGGCCGATGTTATGACAAAGCGTTGATCTACAAAAAATTACCCAATATCTTAAAGCCTACTATTTTCTCCCACAGAGTCAGGCAACGCCTACTTATAGGAACGGGGAAGGGAAACGGAAGGGGTACGTGAAGAGGAATATAATCTATCTAGATAGATAGAGGGAAAAGTAATTCGAGTTGTTTTATCTTAAAGCTTTGAGAATGAGGATAAGGTATAGAAATAAGAAGAGGATGAAGATGAAGAAGTAGGAAATCCGGAAGAGGAATATGATCCACCTCTAGAGCAGCAGGCTGGCTGATCCCTTTAGTGTTTCTATAAACCTTGCACCTAAAGTTTGATTAAATTTCAATACCCTACAAAGAAGAAATAATATCTACCAAATTCAAGTGCACGACAGTATTTTTTACCTTCTACTACGAAAATGTTTATACCATCAAATTCGATATCAGTTACAAACTGCCGCAAATCTCTACAAGAGAATGCTCAACAAACTGATATGGATTCCAGACAACTGGGACAATGAAGGCCACGGGCATAAGGCATTTTAGCTACTCTTCCATTAGTGGGGAGTAGTGCACTAAGGACCTTTTGTGCTGCCTACCTAGGTTATAGCTTCCCCAGTAGTTATATTTCTGATATGTATGAGATGGTTCTAATAGGGTTACACCAGGCATCGAGAGTTAATACCCGCATAGGAGGTTTATACCTCTTCTTGAAAGTCGCACTCGGCGAGTTACCGCGACGTCTCCTCCTCGTGATCACAAAAGCTACAGGTGTTAGAGCTGATGATGCCCGGCTTACTTAAGTATCCCTTCAGTCTACAGTGTCCAGTAAGTAGGCCAGTTTGTATTCTCTAGGAAACTCCTTTAAAACAGGGATCGGCTGTGGCAGCAGAGACTTTGTCAAGGGCAACAGAAAATATGTTCGTGTACATGCACCTACTTAGTCAGAGAACAAATCCCTAATAGACCAAGGTAGCTTTAAAAAAACGTCATGTGCTCCCATAGCCCGCACGGCCTCGAACTTTTGACATATGCTTACACAGACCTGGCCGAAGTGGTGTCCGAAGGATAACTTGACAGCTTGTAAAGTTTAACAGCTCCCTGTAGGCGAAGGCAATCACATTCCGCATAACATCTCAAAGCTGTCTGTGATTAGCATCAAACGGATTGCAGATTTCATCTCTGCATCTGGTTGATACCCCCTCTAACCGAAGGAGCATATTTCGGATTCTATTGTAGCGCATCGAACCGATTTACAACTTAAGTGCGATAGGTAAATGAATTTAAGAAAACTACAGTATTTTCGATTATGCAGTCTTTTGTTTACCATCTGTTTTACAACTACTCATTTCGACGTTTGAACACCTGTTCGGTCAATGCCACGCTGCCAAATTATTACCGGCAGTATATCTTTAAGATTGAACTAATATTTTCTTATTTCTTATACCTATAAAGCGCCAAACTGATATATAATTCCTCTTTACGTTTTTATATGATTTGTGGCAAAAACCTGTACCTCATTGGAAAGAATCATTTTGGATTTTCAAGATGCTTATTGTCACTTCAATAGATTTACTTCTAAAGTGCTATACACTTTTCTAACCAGATTGATTTTCAAATAACAAATTTTGACTACTTACGATGTGGGATGCTCCACTTTGCGGTGCTCGAAGGGATTATAGTTGACATCCTCGGAATCGTCGCCACCTTTTTTACGTGTTATCACTAATGGCAGCGTTGAGCCAGCTGCCTGCTGTACTGGTACATCTGCCATGTCCGAGCGTATGAATCTATCCGAAGAATACATTTCAAACATAGTTGTAGATGATTCGTTATCGATATTCTTGTACATGATTGCAACAATATATATTAAAATTTCGTATTATCAACGACCGTTTATTGTTTTATACAAGAAAAAGATACAATTTCTTCTCATTAAAAGATTATTTGTAATTGTTAGGTTAGCATTAGAGCGCGCTATAGATGCGTTGGGATTAGCATAGAACACTAAAATGAAAAACACGTACTTTGGTTGACTTTTGTTCGCGTTATTCCTGGCGTTATGCTTCTCGTTATCATAGCCCGTCACAACAGTCGGGATTTTCTGCAAAGAGAATACAAGAGAGTGTTGAGTAGTTGAGCGTAAAAGAAAAATTCTGTAGCGATCGCCAATTGAGATCAGCACACAAAATAAACAAACAGATAAATAAGAGCAGTGCAACACACGGCATTTGCCAAGAAAAGTGCATTTATCGGAAAATGCGCTTTTCTATCAATTTCGTTTTTCTTTTGGTGTCTTCGTTTACCAAGATACTTAAACATATATATGTGCAGTACTTTTCCTTTTCTGGATCTTTATTGATTAGACGCATTTTAGCCCAAAGCTATGGACGCCGCATTTAACCTTGGCATGATGTGGGCACTATGCCAAATAGTGGCTAAAAATACACCTTTTACAACAAATATGGCTTGTAGAGTATTTTTTTAACATACTTCATATGTCGAAATATGCATATGTAATGGGCGTACATTGGACACCCTCAAAGTGCAATCTTCAGAAAATTGTCTATTGGCACTTCTAAATGCTAAGACCGATTTGCGTCCCGTCACGCTTCTATGGTGTGAGGCGCTCACATTGTTTAAAGCTAGTCACTTGCATATGTATATAATTGTAAAACAGCTGAACACAAATTTAGTTCGATTTAACAAGAGATGTACTTTCTTTGCAGGTTGGCACACCAATTTTGATGTAAAACATCTATTAGAGTGGGGTTACAAAAAGGGATACCGTGACGAAAAAGTTTTCTAATAGTCTATCGCACATAGAAGAATACAAACCACTCATTTAGTAGAAGGTTTATGTATGATTTTTGAGTTAATAATTTGAATTGTTGAATTGCTTCATGTTGTGTACAAATTTGAAACAAATATCTCGTATACTCTCCGAGTGAAGCAAATTCAAAACTTTAAACGCGTTTTCTGCAAAATCTAATTTTTTGAGTTATGACAGTCTTCTAGTAAATAAACGGTGAATCTCATTTTCACTACCTTGAAAGATTTTTTGTCCTATTTCCGATGAGAATAGATTTAACTTAACCGATTGCAGCGCCATCTATGATCTATCTATTGCAGTTCATCAACACATCTTTAATCTCCCCTCACACTAAAGTTCTGTTGTGAATGATTTAAGTTAACAGCCGATTGCAGCGCCATCTAGGATCCATATATTGCAGTTATAGACACACGTTTCATCTACCCCCACACTAAAGTTCGTATAATTAAAACATTATAAGCAAATGTTAAACGTGTTAGTTTGTCGAAAGAAATTGCTTATATCTAGTTTCGTTAAAAAAAACTAGAAACTTTTACTAAACTAAAACTGCTCAACAAAACCTTCGAATCGGTAAAAAAAAAACGAATATTTCGTGAATTCCTAAGACCTTAAAGAGGACGAAGGCTCACCGAAGCCGATATCTCTTACCATTCTGTATCCGCGAGACTTATTAAGAAGATGGCCGCCATTTCTTAAAGTGTGGTCCAAAGAGTTATTTACTCTAAAGTCTCTTATGTAGAAGTAAAAAGACAATAAGAGTTATTGCAATATCATGAAACCAACCAAAACAAAAAAGTCTGGTCTATCGCAACTACATGCATGAATCTTGATGTTTTCCAAAGGCAGATTGAGCCTTGGAACTTATCAGAAGAATCGTCGAATCAAGCCGATGCCCGGCCTCTTCAATTCCAAGAGCACAATCCTAAAGGAATTTGTTTTACAAGACTCTGAATTCTGAGATGAGCATTCATCGTGTTCAACAGGAGTTTAGGAAATTTGGCATTTAGTTTTTGTTGCATGCGCCGTCGCACAAGCCATAATTGAACGTGAGTTTTAAGCCGACAATTTGCCAACTCCAAGGACTGAAGGAGAGCACTTACCGCCCAGAAGGCTTTGACCAACATGCTAAAGGCTACTCTGGCATACCACCAAACACATCTAATAGACAATCTGTTCAAATTTTACAGCAAAATCGTGCATTGCGAAGCCTTACTGTATTTCATGAGATTTCTGCGTTACCTACACACATACACACACACACACATGCAGATATAAACATAGCGTTGGTAGAAATTGTGTAAAGAATAGCGCACAAAACAAAATGCAAGACACTTTTGGCACAACTTTGCGTATACGCAATAATCAAGTTCAATAGAATTGCATGCGGAAATTGCTTAGCGTAGTATGAGTAAAATTTCTATACAATTTAAATCACCTGCTGATCCAAGCTAACGCCACTTAATGATGTGGTCATCACAGCTAAACCACTTGAGGGTGCAGGCGGTGGACCACCACGTTTAAGTGACATTTTCAGCTGCTGTCGACTCAAAGCCGCGTTTGCCAGACGCGTTTCCCTATGACGTCGAAGTACCTCTGAGGCACCAAAGTTGCTTAATTCTGTGGGATGTGTTGCAGCCGATGAGGCCTGACTGCCGTTGCTTTTGCGCGGCGGCAAAGGCGGCTTTCCAGCGGCAATTTCTGTGGCGTTCAGCTTGAATGTAATGCGTGCTACGTTTATGGATACTGATCAGAGGCGACATACGCATCGCCTGCAACAGGATACGCTCCGGATCCAGTATGACACTCACGCACACTCCCTGAAAGCGACAACAAATGCGACCGTTGACTTAGGACCGTGCGCGCACTGCCAACCAATGCCAGCGAATGTCGTCCACTCAATTGAGCTTTTGTGGTTAAAATGGAAACACGTCGGCACACAGCCCGAGCGTGGCAATGAAATAAATAGCCAAAAATGCAACTACTAGTAGCTAATACTTTTTTTTTGCACAGATTTGCTTAGCGTAGTTGTTGAGCGAAACGCTACAAATAACTAAAAAGTTTCTATCTCGGTTTTTGTACCCGTGCTCGCTGTGTTCAACCCATTTCGTCTACATACATATGTTGTAATGACTTTTTTTGTGCAAAATCAAAAACAAAATGTCAAAACAAATGCCAGCATGTGGGGGCGAGCACATGCATCTTGTACGGTCAACTAAGTGAAAAGCTGGCAGCGCTCGTGATCTAAGCGTATAACAATGCCTGGTGCTGAAATCTAAGCTTCAAATAAGCTTAATCTGTGTGTGGGGTGTGCCTAAGCAGCGCCGCAGCGTCACTTATTGTATGGCGCGAAAATGCCGACTACTATTGTTTCCTATATATAAAACACCGTGTGTATTTATACAGCTATTTAGCCGCGCTCACACGTGCAGTGCATTTGTTGTTGTAGAGCAATAATAAAAATCAGTGCCACACCGAACAACTACGACAACGCAAACCAAAATAATAAGGAAGCTGTAAATTTGAGAAAAAAAAACAACAAGTGTATGCAAATATTTAAGAGCGTACTAGTGTGGATTTTGACAGTTTTTTTTTTGGTGCAAATTGCAAACAATTTAGTGCAAACATTCGTTTGTACTTGAGTTTATTAGAAAATTGAGCGCCACAAATTGTCTAAATCTAGCATAAACCGTGCATAAAAATTATTCATTTAAATAAATCAAACGAATGTCAGTTGGTTGTAACGAAATTGCTTTAAAATAAGCACAAATATGCGCTATTATTTATTTCGTTTGAGCAACATTGCGTATGCGTGTTGTTTAGGCAGCAGTGGCGCCATCTATGCAGGCAAACGTGACAGCTAGAGTGCTGCTATTGTGGGACTATGTTACTTAACAGTGGTAAACTGTTACCTCAGAGAGCGGTAACATTTTTGTTTACATTTGAAGTGCCACTTACAGAATGTTGGGCAACATAAAAGCAATAAATAATGGGTGGGAAAAAGTGAATGTAGAAGTAGTGCTAGGCGGACTCTTCTTTCAATTCCGGTTGGTTTTGAATTTTTATCAATAAACAATAATAGGTTGTTTATGTAGAGTGTTATGCTGTTTAACGCGTAGATCAAATGGAAAATGAAGTATGCCGCAGAATATAATGGAAAGTGAAATGAGCATCGAAAGGCAATTATCAGCCCAATTGTTGCTCTACATTCCTGATCCATCCAACACATCCATTTATGCCATGAACCTCCGCCTGGAACACACTAAAGTGATACGCAAGTCTATAACTTTGCCTTAATTGAGTTGTTCTGAATAGACGCCACCACCAATCTGATCATTTAGCTTTGACCCGACAGTGAAGAATGAGATGGCACCAGTTGGTCCTGGTAACCCAGAAGACACAACAAGGATGTTAAAAGGTGTACTGGAAAACTTCCGTGTGTCGAAATCATTCTACGTTATGATTGAGGATTGACCAAAGCTAGATTTTGTTCAGCAATTTGAGTCTCTCAAGCGTTTCGCTGTCAGGCATTTTCCTCTCCTGCGAGGTTCAGGGGTAAAATGTTTAAAATAGGTTTAAATCAAGGTCCGAATGAAATTTTCCAGCGCTGTCTAATTAAACTAAGACAAAGCTGTCTAGAAATTTCTGGCATATGCCTGAATGTACAGGTTTTTTGCTGTTCCCATAGAGTTTAAATTATTCTCCTTAATTCCCATATCGTTTTAGCAAATAAATATACATGGAACAACAAATCTGCGCACATCAAGTTATTTCCAAATTCTTCAATTGATAGCCGCATTTCATGCTTAATTGAAGCGCCACATAAGTTCATTGTAGTGCCCGCTAAAAGTCGAATTTCACGCTTCGAGGCACGACAGTTATGGCTATATTTGTTTGAATGCATATATCTGTATGATATGTATAAAAGTATATAATACAAGTATGAAAAACGAAGTTTGCACGTGAAGTTTAGAACGCACGAATTTGTTGCTATTTAGATGATGTTTAATAGAAATTTGTGACAATTCTAAAAATAGTTTGACAGCACTTAAAAAGCCATTGCACCGTTAGGTCGCGTGTCAAGTTCAATGGAATAGATTCTATTTGAAAGCTAGCTATATGCATTTTATACATTTTAGCACAGAAACAAACTAAACCAATTTATATACTATATAATATGATCAAATGCATTTTTGCATTTGGAATTTGCTCACTTATTATGAATTCACTCAAAAAGAAAATGTGCGGAGCGCGAAATAGATGAGCGAAAATAGAGAAACAAAACAAAATAGATAACAAAAATCAAGTCACAGTTTGAGAGTCACTGGTTAGAGACTGGTTCAGCAACACGTGTCACACAGCGTTGCATCATTTTGAAGTTTAAAATGGCGGCAAGTTCAGTTACACCATAAAAGTGTGTGCAAATGATATGTTAACAAAAAAAATGTGGCTAACGGAACTTGATCGGAAAATTGAAAACCGAATGGAATGTGCATGGTTTGGCAGTTTCGTATGGAGCAAACGTGGACTTTAATTTCTACTGCCACTTGAAGAAAGAGTGGCAGAAGTTATCGAGTCTTCATCTTTCATACACCAAAGTTTCTTCATCAAACTAACACTTATCAACTTTTAAAGTGACCTTTCTAAGAAGATCTATTCTACTGTAACAAAATAGAGAATGATACTTAATAGCATCAAATTTCAGTGTATATTGTTATTAAATTAAAAGAGCAGCAGACAGAATGAAGATAATAAACGCAATCGCCACAATGAGGAAACCGTTGTCATAGGCAACGTTGGACATACATAAAATGGGAACGATCTTGTAAATGCCGATGAATATGTCGACTATGGCGTAGGGGCAGCAAACGCAAAGGCGGTACAGTACGTGGTGGTGGTGCTTGTGGTGGCGACTTTGGCGGTCCCTAATAGCATTGGTGATGGAAAAAAATGTGGACGCGGTAATCCATGGGCCAATTGCGATGCGTTAGACTTCGGGGCAGCAACAATGGTGGGGCAGGCAACAATGATCTAGGCAATGGCATGGGCAGTGCAATGCCAACAAATTTTAGGACTGAGGTTGACAATAGCGCGGATTTAATGAAAACATTTTTGGCAATAAGATCGGTACAAATGGAAATACAAATGCATCGAGCACAGTCACATTATCCCCACAACAGTAAACAAGTCACGGGATCTTGCTGGAGCTAGCAAAAAGCTGCGGTAACTGTTTCATGTCAATAATCTTATTATAGCCACTTTGGTGACCTCAAGTAAACACAAACGGTTCGATATCCATCTGTAGAACGTCTTATATGACATGAAATGTGGAAAAAGTTCACATAAGGTGCTTCCAGTCGCCTTGCAGGTAGATACTTTTCCACACATTTCGTGGCATGTACGAAAAATGTGGAAAAAGATGATACATACAATCGAGGCGCTGCCGGCGATCGCCACACAAACTTCAATTAAGAGCATAAAAGTGATAGAGAAAAATGGGTTAAAAAACAAATTAGATGAACAAGTAAAGTGCATCTCTCTTAAGTCTCTACACAATAAAAATCATGAATATTTTGAAAGCTTCCTTATATGTTTTATTAAAGCAACTCAGGGAGCCTTTGAGAGAATCTATCAGAACATATACATTTACAAGGTATATGTTTTCTTTGAGTAGCGAGTCGTCGCGGTTGGAATCTCAGTTTGATACTGAAAAGAAAACTTTTGATATTGTCAAGGATTCAGTCCAACTTGGCACCACCGTCACAATGAAGAGCAATGTCATCATGGAGATCAAGCGGAGAAGCACTCTTGCCAATAGATTTTACTTTAGTCGCAGTAGGCAAATGAGTAGTAGAGACCAATCTACTACTACCAACAAAACTAACACTCTATAAGAAGCTCATACTTACAGTGTTGCTTTATGGCAGATCTAGGTGTTCATATAGCAACACTCGAGTCAGAGCTCTGAAACATACATTGCACAAAATATAATAAGCTAAAAGATTTCACAAAAATAGACAAATAAACAAACTAATGTTTATTATTAAAACGCCATTCATTAGAAATCAATCAAAGTATTAGCTTTATTGGTAGTAGCAAAATGCACTTCAAAGTTAAGATAACCAAAGTGTTAAAATCCGATAAGAGAAGTGTTTCATGACTTGTCATAATTGTCAATAATTACACAAATTTTGCAAATGATCTCCAAACTTATAATTACGTTTCTCTTATTGTGACTTCTCTAGTCATAACAACTAACTTAACAGTGCACTTAAGATGAGTTATAGACAATATGACGAAATCGAAAAACCAATAACTACCAAGCGAATGACTAACTCATGAATAAATGCTACATTTTAACAGGTACGACAAATATACTATATTTGTTTGTATGATTTTTTCTAATTAAGACTATTGTCAAACTGAAATTCCGCTCGATTCGCTTTTGCACTTCCAATACGAAAGCGAAACTCAACAAAAAAAAAAAAAAATGGGAAAAAAACGTGCATGCCATTACACTTACATAAGCAACAACCGTTTTTGCTCATTTTGTCATGGAAAATTTTACAACAACGACAACACCTGAACCAAAATGCAATGCTAAATATAACTGTAAGAGCATCACGTGTCCGGCAGTTGGCTTATTTCAAATAAAGTTATTATACCATACAAAAAAAAAACACTACAAAACTGAACAGCAGTTCAAGGGCTTGAAAACAGACTTTTTTCATAGCTTATTAGCAAATTCCTCACGACCCACACATGTGCATTGTCACACCTTTCGGAGGCGCCACACTCTTCATAGAGAAATTGTGTGGCTGACACTGATTGGAGCTAGACTTGGTGATAAGATAGCGCATTCACAGGAACCAACAAAGTTACATCGATATTGTATAGATGTTGTGCTGAGCTGATATTTGAGTACGCTATAAATGAATAATCTGAGACATCTTGTGCTAATTTTTCGAAGTCACATGACTATTTTGAACTTCTGGGAATGTCTGCTTTTGCCAGGAAAAAGTAATCCCGTTTAATGTGCATTGAACTGACTATATCGAAATTGAGACAAATGTCGTGACAGACACGCTTTATTGGTGTAGTGTGCACAATTGCAGTCACATACAATGCATGCATATTGTTTTACCTGTTATTGGACTCAAGTGCACACACGAGTCGAATAGTGTGTGTGTGTGTGTGTGTGAAAATTGCAGCTGACGTAACATTAACTAACTGTACAGCATAGTACTAGTTCTTTCTTTTTAGGGTTTTACTCTGAGGCAGAGTAAAAGATCCGGGCAAGCATAGAATATCAACCCGTTGGGTTCACTTTCACTTTCAAAGTCTCTAGATCCTAAGCGTAAACGTTCCCCAGCCCTTTTCGTTGAGGCTACTCAAAATGTAAGCTATGATCAAGTAGCTACAAAGATTTGAGGCCTTGAAATATACACAATATATCTACTTTAAATTATTACAAAGAAATGCGGATTTGGGCTGCTATTGAAGCTATCTCTTTTAAAGACTCTAAATCCCCAGCCCAAAAGTTTCCCAACCCCTTCCTGTTGATCTGCTTACAATATAAGCTAAGAGCAAGTAGCTACAAAGATTTGAGGCCTTTAAACATACACAGTATATGACTCTAAAGTAGCCGCTTTACTTTTCTACTTTAAAGTTGTACAAAGAAATTCGGATTTGGGCTGTTATTGAAGCTATCGCTTGCAAAAACTCTAGTTCCTAACAGTAAAAAGTTCGCCAACCCCTTCTCGTTGAGTCTGCTTACAATGTAAGCTAAGAGAAAGTAGCTACAAAGATTTGAGACCTTGAAACATACAGAATATATGGTTTAGAGGAGCCGCTTCACAATTGCAGGCCTGCTCCCGTTCCTGTAAGATTTAATAAGCGATCCCCAGTCGGGTTGTTCATGGCTCACAATAGATTTGGTCTGTATTTGGCCAAATAGATCTCATTGACAAGCCAATTGGCGCGGATGACTTCATGCCTTCTTACGGAAGTCGGCAAGATTGTCCCATTTATCAGGATAGTCTACCTGTCGTATCATTTTCCTAACTGGCATACACACAGCAATCGGTTTCCCTACATTTCTCTTGCAACAAAAACAATATGTTTGGATTTTTCACCGCGGGTTGGACAACCGATTGCTGTGTGTATGGCAGGTATTAGGGATGTGTGCACTTTCTTCGATGAGCCGTCTCACCCATTATAAATCTAATCTATTTTCTATATCACTATTTGCATTTAGTAGTATTTAGCAGAACATTAAAAATGTGATCAAATTTGACTCCTTTTGGTATTAAAGCAGCTTTTGTCGTAATCTAGACGAACGAACAAACTCTCTTTTGAGGGGGCAGAAACATAATTTTATGCAAATTCCGTGAATTGACGCTGAGCGGCAAATTACCGAAATTCATACGGATTTGAAGCTATGCGGGCGTTTTGTTTAAAGTACGCAAAACGCTTCGAACACAGCTCTAAAGTAAGATTTTTATTATTTGGCCTTTGTAATCTTCTTATTGTTTTCGAAGTTTAGTAAACCCAGATATCAATATGGATCAAAGAAAAAAGTTTCACATTTTTAAATATTTCTAATAATCCCATATCCGAAAATGGTTTTACAAGCGCTGTACAGTACTAAAATCTAAAAATCGGATCTGCTTGTAAAATAATGATCATTATACAATTAAGTCCAAATGTTTTTGAAAAAAATGGATGCTGCTCGTCCTACGGTTCGAGTCGTATTGCCCGGTTTAAAAGGATGTTTATTGATGACAAACATAAATTTTTCATTACTTATGCATTATATACTAAAGAATAGCTATTTTTAGGAAACGTTTTAAAACTTGAAAATCAATCAAAGTAAAGTCACAGCTTTAAGAACATAACACAAATTTTAAAGTTGATGTAACTAAAATAAACAGTAAAAGTGCTATTAATCATTTGTGCTATTCAAAAACTATGAACACCTTAAAAAATTTTGCTTAAAGTTAATCGGATCAGAATAAGCATAGTGTAAACTCTACTATGGTTATCATTTATAGAATTTCTGGTTAAGGGAGCTTATTCTGTGAACGGAATGCTAACACCTGAAAAATGTATGTATCATGATATCGTTGAAATAGCGTGATTTGAGAATTGTTGTAGTTTCGTCTTACATTTGAGAGGACAAGCAGCAGCCTGACTGCATGGCTTAAAGTGTCTAAGAATCACTTCCGAAACAAGAAATAAAAACTTGCCACAAACTAATTGTCATTATCTACAAGTACCTGCTACCAGTACTATATAAAAGTGGCCAACTTATAATCAAATCAAAGCATGTGAATTTGTCAAATTGGACACGCTGCAAACGCAGCAGAAACTGCTCCATACAGACATGCACATAAGTATACATACACATGCGATATATCACATGTGGTAAGTGGAGTATGTATTGTATATCTGGGTAATGGAAAATTACCAAGCACTGTTCAAATTCAGCCACAAACTGCAAGGCAGCAAAAATGAAACAGAACGCGGCGTCGACGTCGCTTTGCGAGCTGCGCCTGTGCAGTAGCAAGATACAAAACGCAAAGAACGTAGTTTTTAAGAAGTTTTTCGCGTTGAATTTTTTATGTTCAGTTAAAAAACCATAACAATTGGGAACCCTGAATTCTGCTGATGCAGCAGTTAGAAAGAGCAAGTCGATGAGCGAGAAGGCAAGAGCGTATATAGGCGGCTATAGGCGGCTATTTGTATGCTCTAACAATTGAGTTAGAAACAAAGCAAACATAGAAGTGCACATGACAAATGCCGAGTGGAATTTTCCATGCACAAAAACAATTGGTCGGTGTCGCCTTTGTTGTTGTTGTTGTTGGCAACTCTAGGTCTAGGAGTCGCAGTTTATGACCTAAGGCGAGGGTGGAAACAAAGTGTACCTCATAACAACAACTGCAGTAGCGCTAGAAAAGAAAACACCCCCGAAAATATGCTTTAATTTTGGTTTTCCCAACAAAAAGGTTGGCAACTTTGTTATTAGCTCAAAAAACGAACACAAATGACAGCTATTATTTATGTCTAAGCAATAAACGTTAAACTGTCATTAAATGAATTTAATAGCTTCGCGAACCGCAAACTTATGGCAATCAGTGTATGCAAAACTTTTGACGACGGCTTTTAGTTATAATTTAAAAAAAAAAAAAAAAATCGACTTTTGTTTTTTACTTACAGTGTACTCAGTGGGCGCCAAAGGCGTGCGTGAGTCGCTCTTGTGAAAACTCATTTTGGCTGAGTTGCCGTTAATCCTTTAGGTTATGCTGTTATCCTTAAGCAACTTGTACACGCACAACGGTAAATGATGAAACGGAAAACTCGTAGACGCGCTTGGTCGCGTTTTCCAGCAATTTCCCAACACTTGTTACAAAATAGAATTTTATATATGCAATTTAATACGCAATTTCAAGACTTTGCAATTGCAATTTTATAAACAACAAAATTATTGGGTGTAAAATGCAAATATTACTAATGCAAACGCAATGAAACTTGCAACTTGGCCGCGCCGTATGCTTAAGATTCGCAGAAGAATCAAGAACTTTATTAATTCCTTTGTTACAGCGTCTTAACGACCAAACAAAACTCAAATCTCAATTCAAAGCCGCAGTTCTGTTACGACAACCGCACGGTTTGACAAACAGAACAAGAATGCCAACCTTTGCATTAAAACAAACGAGTAAAACCCCCGGGAAAGCGAAGCAGCGAAATGCGTCGCAGCGCGCTATATGAGTGATGTGTGTGTGTGTCTGTGTGTGTGTGTGTGTGTGTGTGTGTGCGTGTGTGTGTGTGTGCGTGTCTGGGTTTGTATGAAAACGAGAGCGCATTTTCAGTTAGTTTTGATGCGAAATTGCACGGCATACCGTCAAATAATCACTTTTGACACAGCTTAGTTCCGGTTTAGATAGCGCTAACCATATCTAAAAGGAAACCTGCTTGACCTAGGCCGCTACTCCAATTTTGGCTAGTTGCAGTTTTCTCTCTCGCACTCTCTCTTCTCCGCTCTAACACGTCATACATTCTCGCTTGCACAAAAACGGAACCGTTGCAGTTCCGTTGAAATTATTTGCTTTCATATACGCATAAATCAAACATTCTGGAAATTCGTACTATGAGTTATACATAATAGCATTTACTGCGATAAGCAATAGCTAAAAGCCGCCAAGAACTCTCCAATTTGCATGATAAATTCACAAATTAATTAGATATCGTTGTAGATGTAGATAAGAGCCCACACATGCATTTAGCTAAAAGGCACTCCAATTCATCATTATACTCTAACAGCGGGTATACCCACTTTTTGATGAATACATCCAATCGATACGTTGAGCGCAATCGATCATATAACTTCCGTTACCAAGTGCGGGAAATAAAGTATAGCTGTTATCAATCAAGTAAAGAAACAGCATTCTTGATTCGAACTACTATATCTACTACTACTAATATACTACTTTTGGAGCACAGTAAAGGAGTCATTGTAGTAACTTTAGAAATATACACAGAAAGAAATTCATTTACCCCAACGGTAAATGCAGTTATGCATACTTATATGCATACCATTTTTAATAGTATTTTCTCTTCACTCCTTTAAGCATGATAATACATGATGACAGTCATTGCAAGGTATATTTAACCAGGTACTCTCATGTTATAAACTCGCCTCTGTTCAGTAGACTATTTTCAGTTTTCAGTTGCGAACTTCAATGTCTATCTATAGCACAGTAATTCTTCAGACTGTCAAAAAATTAAGTAGACTTGAGGAAGCGAAGTGAAAGTACCTTGTTATGTTTACCTTAAATCATTCCACAATATCTCTCCCACAACAACAATGAACTTAAAAGAGAATCAAAGAGATTAAAATAAAGCCTATTAACGTTAAATTTTTCATTTTTCTTAGTTCAGCTTCTAATGTCACGTTTCCAAAAAACATAATTTTTTACCATTTCGTTGAAGTGAAATGAGAGTATCTAGTTAAGTATACCTTAAATCATTCCACAAAATCGCTCTCATAACAATAATGAACTTACAAGAGAAGCAAAGAGATCTAAATAAAGCCTATTACCGTTAATGTAATAAATGTCACATTCGCGAGAAACATCATTTGTTACCATTTTGTTATTGATAGCAGAAGCAAGTGTATCAAAATTTTTCTTATTTTATAGATATAATTAAATAACAAGTGCTTGGAGCTATTTGAAGTTGGTCACGTGCGCAATCTTAAGTATAAAACAATTTGACGATGCTTTAAATAACTGAAATAGTTTCATTTTTGCAAGAATAAGTAAAGCTTTATTTTTTTTTATTGCAGATATGCCAAATTTTTGCACACAGCAGGCTTTCATCTCATGTCAGAGTTGCTCATGTGAACTTAACTGTAAAAATCTTATGCCCTTCAAAGCTCTATTCGGTCGCGATAATAAATCTGATGTTCAGAGGTCGGCAGCGGCAGCAGTGACGTTGGCAGAATTTGGGTGGCTGCAATTGAGCCGTAAGCGACCGAGCAGAATGAAGAGTGTTTACATTCATTAACTACGAAGAGTTTCAAATAATTAGCGAATATGAAAACTACGAAGCCAATTCAATATTTTATATAAGATTATTATTATTCTAAAGGTATCGATTTCATTTTTATTCATACATGTTTAAGTTTAAGTTGAAAAACTCAGTTGCAAATTAAAACCCAATTTTTGTTCTCAACCACCTTATCAAATGTTTTTAGATCTTAAAAACTAATAATAACGCCAACTAAGATGAACATTTTAACGTTAACCACAATCTTTGAGTATGTTGTCCAGGAAAAAAAATCCCGAACTCTGAGACTCTCAATCTATAAATCTATCACTGTTATTATAATTGGAGACCTTATATGCAAGGATCATTCATTAGAATTTGTATATATTTGTAAATCATGACTATAATCAATAGCTCGTTTACACTTCTAAATTCAATTTAGATAAGATGAACTGCTTTGAGATCTGTCACGAATATCTGGTAAGTATAACTAATCCGTATAGAGTATTGAAAAGTCAGTTAGATTGAAGCTTTAGGTTATTTTTTGCATGGCATTTGTCAGGCTCAACTTAATAGAGGAAACTCATGAAAACTTATTGGTTAATAGTGTTGCCGAAATTATTCAGTTTAATATTTGTATTTAACTAGTCATTTTGAAAAGTTATTTTTAGACTGAAAAACCAAGTATTGCTCGATTTAAATTGATTCTTATTAGTTTTGATTAGCTAAGGGTCAACCAATAGGCAGAACTCTCTTCAAGAGCATGTAAATTTCGGCGCTGTTAAGTTAGAAAGCATTTGAATAGATTTTATCACTCAACTGCGCAAAACTCTCAACTAAATACGTCACAGTGCTGGCAATGAACTTCTCATATTTGGTATAGACAGTCGCGTGTCGTCAGCTTAATTAGTTGCCAATTGAAACGTGTATGCGACGAATTGCTTACAATTGATTGCCAAAAATATATAACAAGGCCTAACCAGACCAAAATTTTCGACGATGGTTTACCAGTATGTTGATAAATTTAAATCAATTTATTTATGTTAAACGTATGTGTATGTTTTCTTATGAGTAATTTGAAACGTGTGCCAACTGCGCATTGCACTTCGTAAAATACACAAACACCAGTTCAAAGCGGTAGCGCTATTTACTTTTTTCTGGAGAACACTCGAAGGCACAAAAAAAACGATTTGTAGTTGAGCGAAATCGATTAAATTTG
This sequence comes from Chymomyza caudatula, assembly GCA_035041775.1. Lineage (NCBI taxonomy): Eukaryota > Metazoa > Arthropoda > Insecta > Diptera > Drosophilidae > Chymomyza > Chymomyza caudatula. The sequence goes on from JAWNKW010000146.1 coordinate 5,813,866, forward strand.
GCCTCGTTTACTTAAGCGAATATAATCATTCATATAGATCAAGAAGCAATGGATTAAATTGATGGGACATTGATTTATATGTAAATCGTAAGGCCTTGTTTTTAATTGTCGAATTTGATTGCCGGTTGCCGGCATTTTTCTATAAACAAACTGCTGCATACTTCTGGGCTGCGTTTGCAGCAGAGCGCTGGCGCCATCTAGCGTGGATTGTGTTTGCTTAACAGAGTTGCAATGTTTAAAAACGCTTCAGCGATAACAGCATTTTCTGTCTGCACGTTGCTGCACCTGTTAATATGTGCTGGCGCCATCTTGCGTTACTTTCGCTTGCTTAACACAGTTGAAATGTTAACAAAAGAACATTTTAGCTTACTGCACAGTTTAAATGTTAACAGAATAATGTTTAATTTGCTTTAGCAATAACAGCATTTTATGCCCACAATTTGATGCACTTTTAATGTGCGCTGGCGCCCTCTATCGTTGCATGCTGCACACAGTTACAATGTTGAGTTAAGAACATATTTCATACGCCACCGAAAACAGCATTCTCATAACTATTTCTGACATATGCAAATGAATGCCTTTATTTGTCTGACCTTTGCGCAAATTTCAAGCCGTTTGCAACAAATTGAGCTAAGTTTAGATAATTGTAATATTCACAAGCAAAATGCTATAAAAACTTAAAATCAAGTCATACTTGAATGCTAATTTACTGAGATTTAAACAGTTGAATTTCTGTCAAACTTAAATTACTTAAGCGTTGTATTTAGTTCAACTTAAATTTTTACACAAATAAATTGCACATTTAAAAGAAGAAATTTAAATATAGCCGGACTTGTTTTGATTGCAAAACAAATTAAAAACACGCGCAAGCAAAAGAAATGCAAGTAATACCAAAACGCAAAAGAAATTTGCATATCACAATGCTTTTAAATGATGTATGTGTATATAAGATAATCAAAACTGATCAGTTAATAACCGAAAACCGCTTTGAAACAGCATCTTCAATATAAAAAATCAGCAACGCAAGGTGTTCTTCATACTCGATACGCCCTCCAATTTGGTATGCAAAACATGCAAACTGAGGTAAACTCGATTTGATTACTATACATCCCTGAATTAATGAGCTTTAGATACAATTCCAAAACGTCATTTGACTGATGACGTTGCGCAAAAACCCGTACACTTTATAGAAATCTATATTCATTGAAGCATAGCCAAGTTGAATGACTTTGAGTTCCGTTTAATCATTGAACACAACAGGACAGTTTTAATTGGCGCACACACACAGTTTTAATTTCACTTCTCAAGCACATATGTTTTGTGTTTTAGCATATCCTTGACAACACCTCAACTTAGCTCACCTCTAAACGCTTTTTAGGAGTATTTTATGTATATCCTTAAGCACCGTAACACGCACAACCAACGCGCTTAGTTTAACAACCAAAACTAATTTGTCACAAAGACCTTCGCTTAGCAAGTAACTTCGCAAATTTTCATACTCCTTGGCATTTACCGATAAAGAATTCATATATCTAATATATCTAATATGCATATCCGCTTTGGCAGAGGCACGCCAGGTACAAAGTACATGGTAACTTCCATGACTCGTCTATGTATACATGCTATACGTGTGTATCTTTTAACTTAGATTAATTAAACTTTATCTAAGCATTAGGCATTCTTCTATGCATGTATTGCCTTAGATAAGGCCCAGATCAGAGAAACCGTGCAGAAAGGCGGCATATATGTTATAAGACAAAGGAAAATGCCACTTGTTCTTTTAATTAAAAATTTATGTATTCCTATCTAAATGAGGATTTTATATAGTCATTGATTAACGTCTTTGGTATTATCTGTTTATTATTTTAAATGCATGCGATTTCTATAAATATGATGGAAACTTTTTTTTGGCACTGAACGTTATTTCAACCGTGAATCACCATTCTGACTTATCAAATGCATTTAAAAGCTCTTACACGTGCAGAACTTAATTAATATACAAAAAAATAAAAATGTTATAAATCAGGAAACTAAATTTGTATACCTTTCGTAACAGGCCCTGATATGAATCTGGTGGACCTTCCAGCTATGCCGTGCTACTCAGTCAGTAAATATTGTTATAGAGCCAAAATCTTTTGAGTCACATATAATTTCGAAACCTTTAAAGCCGCACAATATTTCAGCGGAATGCAGAATTTGATAAGCCTTGATGGCTTGGTGATTCTTGAAAAGCACTATAGACCAAAGAATCATTTCTACGAAAGAAGTTGGTGGGGTTTGCTACCCATACGAAATTGGGACTAAGTAGATGAAAGTCGGCCGTGTGAAAGTTCACGGCAAAGAAGAAGCTGTTTTGTAATAACATCAAACATCTTTTAAAACCCAAGAAACTCGATATTTACACCGTTTTTTGTGACATTTGGCCTTGAATATCTTAAGACGCTCACAGGAGATTTATTTCGGAATATAAGACTCTTAATTGACTAGACTATATACGTTTTATAAACATACGCAAACTCATGAATATTAAGTTCCTAGTTTGAAGTAAGATTTGTTGACAAGTCTAAGGCTGCAGTAAGTACGATTCTAAATGGATGGATATACCTTTGTGAGCCCTGGAAGTGATTCATTAAAGCATTTAGCCGATTGATTTTCAATTGAAAACCGTAGAACCGTCTAGAGACTTCTGGCAGACCTCTCAATATATCGCCTTCGCTATAGCCGCAAACCCTATTGTACACCACTTATACACATCCAAAACCAACTTACAAATCTACATAAAAACAACTATAAGAAGAGAAGAGACTTTCATTGGCTCATTTTACAAGGTCCAATAGCAGCACACCAATAGGAATACGGGCTATAAGAGAAAACATCGGCGTCTGGGGACAAAATAATACGGGACCTCCTGATATCCCTTTGGCTTAGTTCATTGTTTGTTTCATTGATGTCATTGTCATTGTCCAAGCTTCTATGGTGGGACACCTTGATAACTTCGTGTTCAAAAGGAAAAGTCCGTCGTTAGGGTCTGCGTTTAAGGTAGTAAATTCAACAAAAGAATGTACCGAACATAAGGAAACGCGTACTTTTTCATTTAACATACAAAAAAACACGTTTTGAGAAATAATTTAAGTAAGTAATTAAGTAATTTAAGTAATTTATTTTAAAATTTCTCTTTTTTTATTAATTTATTCAATTTAATGCATTATATTAATTGACTTAGCCAGTTCAATGAATTTGGGATAATTTGTGCAAAGTTCATATTGAATTTCTCAAAAGTACCAAAAAAATTGTCAAAATGTGAAGGAAATTTTCTCCGAACGATCTCTCAAGCATCCCTCGAGTAAGAATCCACTTGTTAGAAATGTTCCCAGCCATTTCAAGCATTGACAGCCATTTTTAAGCTCTATTGTGAAATATATTCACATATCATATTTTTAAACTAGGGGGCTCTGCCTCCTGCTCGCTCCGCTTGCCAACCCCTGTGGCCCACTCTTGGTAGATTATATTCATTTTTCTTTACATCTTCCTTTTCCAATTCCCTTTCCGACCCCCTTCCGGTTCCCCTTCTTCTTCTCCATAACCTTACTAAGATTACCTGCGGCTATTGGTACGGCCTTTTGAACTCATTGTTAATTGGTTCCTACCATTCTTCTATTTTCTTCATTAGCAGCGCGAATGCCGTCCAAGTGCTATACATAAATTGGTGCAACCAAAAAGGACGATTTGTGCCAGATTTTGTAAAATTATACCCGCCTCCCACTGAAAGTTGCACGCCAATTGCTAGCCGAAAATACCTAGAAAGCAAAAACAACAATGACAACAATCGATTATTGTTGTTTTTGTTTTCAAGGCATTTTTGCCTAGCAATTGTCGTACAACTTCCAGTAGGAGACGGCTATTACGCTAATGATGACTTCACCAATTATGAATCTTTTTATATAAAGATGAAGATAAAGGCAAAGACCATAATCCAGTTGTAGCGAGGCAAACTAACTTAATAGTACAGCCACGCGCCAGCAGTTCCAAATTTTCTCTTGGTCTCTTCTGTAAATCACATTTCAGTCACTGTTCTAGCTAAGATTGTATTTGTTTCGCTTACACTCACACTGACTGCGCTTATGCAGTGGCCGCCTTCGATCAATGTCTGAGATGCGAGATTAAGCGCGTTCAAGGCCGCATAGTGTGAGGCGCAGGCAAACCACAAATAAGTGACGTACCGAAAAGCAGCTGAAAGGCCATGTATTGTTTGGACGGCATGCACGACATAAGGAGACCGCAGGTTGCCGCGGCTAAGACACTACTCAACACCTGTGTTATTACAAATGTTTAAGATTTGCTGGGAATGTCATTCGAAGGGATCAAGGAACTGATATGTCGAACACATGTTAAATTACCCACATTCTTACGTTAAATCAGGGATCGGCACCGGCAGGAAAGTTGTTGGTAGAACTTAGGTCACTGCAAAAGTATGTGTACGAACATTCTTCTTAATTGACCTTTACAACTCCTCTGCTGCCGGTGCCGACCCCTACTTTAACTAAAACATAACCATAGATCATTCAGTATATTGATTCGTGCTGTTGTATACAGTAAAATGGCGGAGCTTTCGGGGGTGAGTTGAACACTTTTTCCCAAGTTTCATCAACCAAGTTCCCGCCGTTAATCTTCTTACAATTTAATGTCATGTTTAACATTTATAACCATATTTAGGTTCTTGGTCAGCGCAAAGTTTCATGACTTACCTTTACAATTATTACACTATGCAACAAATTTGACCTCGATGAAAGGCCTATGACTAAAATATACCTTTTCCGGTCATTTTTGGGTGGTTAATTTTGAATCCGGAAACCATTATGGATTTTCACCGTTTCACCGTTTTCGAACTATCGCTATTTCAATAAATTCGATATTTCTAAAGTTGCGCGGTCAGCAAATCGTAATATATTGGGAACCTTACTACCGATCGAAATGAATTGGTACTTAAAGGTAATTTAATATCAAATCAATGTCTTTCAGACGGTTTTGGTCTAACTTTATTCGATTGCAAGTTGCAGGGCAATGAACTCATAATGTTTTATCCCTTCATTTACCTTCAGCTAGAGTCACACTTCATCTCGTTCGGTAGTAAGGTTCCCAAGATATATAAGATTTGCTGACTTTGCAACTTTCGAAAACTCGAATTTATTGAAATAGCGATAATCCGAAAACGATGCTAGAAAATCCAAAATGGTTTCCGTATTCAAAATCAGCGACCTAAAATTGGACGGAAAATGAAAGTTTTAAACATAGACTTTTTTTGTTGCATAGTGTTATTGGATATCAACTCTCTACTCATTTAATTGTTCTGTAAAACGATTAAGTAATAAGGAAATCTAGCTAACATCAGTTAAGACCGGACACTATATTGTGCTATATAACAACAATGTATAGCACGAGAGTAAATACACTATTTATGGTTTCGACACACCTTTAAACACGATTTGCCAGCTATTAAGAATGTATGTGGTATAAATATTGCATTTGAGAGATACATGAATCACAGAATTTCCAGAGTACTTCTTGAGCTTAACCTTCACAGATACTATACAATGTATGTATGGGGAAGCGGTTTCTACCAATTTGTATGGAGTGACTGCAAAATAACTGACTAATTGCAGCGTTAGACACGATGAAACTAGTAAACTAGCTAGATTTGTGGGGTTAATATAAACAAAGTTAGTGCATAGACACTGATAAAGCCAAAATGTCGTTAGTTTTTTTTACTGCTATATTACTACTATATACTACAATACTCCCATTTAATTGTAGTCTGTAATTTACAATCACAGAGTGGCAGTTATAGTTATGACAGACATACAAATTACGCAAAATGTGTAATCATTGTTTGTATCTAAAAGATACTCAGTATCGTAGTGCGCGACTCAACGGGGCAGACAGCGGCTTTCATCTAATCTCAGTAACTGACTCGTGTGAACTTTGACGCCTGGCGTGCAATTAGCCAATTTATTGAGTCAGATTAGGATTTGCTACGATTTCGTGAATGAGGAACTAATTTTTGGAGCCATAACCTTGATATGGGAAAGGGGGTCGCTACAGCCCAAACCAATTGCACTTTTACATATATTATCTGTTTGGCAAACTTTAATTTCAACTACCGCGATAACTCGAAATAAACATATATGCACTTTGTGACATTTAATCAGCCGTTGAGTGGCTTTGATGCGATAAGTTCGAGTACTCGATTTCAGCTACATTTCACTTTCATTTGATGAAAATTGAAATCACTTTTTAATCAATTACTTACAGCGCCATTCTCAGTCGTAGCCCCCGCACTACCGCTGATCATCGTAACCGTCATTTTCCACTTTAATTAAACAAAATTTTGCTTTATTATTATCTCAGCTCGACGGAACGTTGCCTTCTCCGTATGTCTTTATAGTACGCTTAACTTGCACAGAATAAAATCACAACTCTTACAAAACATTCAATTTAAAACAAAGTTAACAACTTATAACGCCAAATGACTCAAATTTCCACTCAAAACAATCAACCTACTCAAAAGCAAAACGCACTCGAGTGAGTTTTTTGAGACGAGTGACTTGGCAATTCTGATCTTAACCTGGGCCAAATGCTTTGGCAATGGCCACGACGGGTTTACATTAACATTGAATTACGGCACATGTCTATATCAATTTGTAATGCTTATTTAGATCTTGATTTTGTTTTTTTGCTTATAAAAAAAATTTACTTTTTTTGCATTGGCTCTCATTGCAAACATAGTTTTGGGGCGGCAAACAACAAAACGTGCGAAACGACTCAAAAAACGCAACAGTTTTTTTTAGTATCAATGATAAACCAGAGAAAATTTTTCAAGTAGGCGGTTGGCACAGTGCGAGTGAGCTTACGGGTTATTTTATGCTTTACTGTTATCAGTTAAAAACAAAATTACGCTCAGATTAGCTGGAGTCTCTTTTTTCTGAAGAAGCAATCTTTATAGCGTCCATGGATTATCAAAGTGATTTACACAGTAGTTGCAGAAGCTGAAAGAAAGTTCAAATTTCACGTGTTTTAGATAAACTTACAAAAAGTGGGTCGCGCTGCTTTTGTAGAGCATGGGGATGCAGCATCTTGGGCATCTAAAATACCTCTCTAGCTTATGACCTTCCCCTTCGTCACATCCCTTCCATGCCGCACTGAAGACTTTTCTGGCAGTAGCGAAATCCTCAACCACATAAAAGTATAGTTTTCAACATTAATCTGAGAGTCCAACCGCAGCGTCTCTTTACTCGAAGAAAACATATACAATGTCTTGCTCTGGCAGATTTCCCGTTAAAAGGCGGAAAGGCTCCGTCAACTACACGCCGAATACGACCAACAATCTTTAACAATCGAACTCAGAGTCGATTTGTGAATATCTGGTTAATAGGCGCAACACTGATAAGGTTGCCTTCAGTTCTTTCGCGAATGGCTTGAGCTTAATACCACCAAGGTAGTTAGCGCACACCGCGGGGCCACCCTTCTTGAAGACAGGATTCCATTCATCGGTAGGGAAATGGCGGGGGTATTAGGGATGATAGAAAAAACCCGGCCGCAAATTCTAATTTGCAAAGCGCTGGAAATTGAAAAAGTCATTAAAATTGATTTCAGCTTTATGATAAGGTATTAAACTTCGTACTATATTTTGAAGACACATAATGTGAATATGAATTTCGAGGAAAAGGGTGAGGGTGAGGTGAAGGGTCTTATATGTAAAAGTTTCAAGTCTGTAGATACATTTTTATAGTTTTCGTCAGTCTTTGTGCACATCATGAAACCTTAGATGCCAGTAATTTATACTATCTTATCTCGATACACATTAAGCATTCCTTTCTACTAAGGCATCTTGAGCCTTATCAAAGTTCGTCTTATAAGATTTTTATTTGCGATGACTAGGATGTGTCTGCTAGATAGACGTAAGTGACTAATTGTTGAATTTAAATAGGTTAATTTTTAGTTTATAGTAATTTCTACTACAGTTTGTATGATGTGCAGTAACCCCTTAAAATTATATTTTACCGGAATTGATATTTTGTGTGTCCTATTCATGTGTATATTGTACATATGTTTAAGAAGTAGTCATCATCAATCTAAGGATTTGGAGTATCATACGTGTAAAAGCTGAACAGCAAAGGATCCAAACCACTTCCCTGCGGAGCACCTTGGAATCAGAAAAAGCATTTTCATTTTTTAAATTTAGGTAGTAATCCGTCATGCCAAACTCCACCAATGACGCGCCTTCAGAATATTTAGTGGCCACAATATTAGTAGCCAAAGAGACCAAATGGATGTTCGAGCAAAAATTCCGATGTCATCAAACAAAAAATAATGTTTGCCAAACTTTGCTAAGTCATCTCAGAATGCTTATCTATCTTCTATAAATTTAAAGATTTCATGCAGACAGTCGGAACGGTGCCCGACAGTGGAATGCCCTGCACCCTTTTTTTTATAAACACAAAATACGGTAAAGTGGAACCGTAAGTATCCACTTTTATGTCTCTTTTCATAAGATCGATATATACCTGTAAACATTCTTCTATTGGGAAGTTCCAATTGACAAGTGTTTCTATTGGGAAGTTGGTTATTATGGGGCAAAAATTATTTTTATGTTCATAACTCCAGTCTTTTGTTGAATTTTAAAACATAAATCAAAAAACAGAGGGTGATTAAGAGGCAGAGGGAAAGGGAAGGTAGAGCAGAGAGCGGAGGCCCCTGGTAGGCTGATAAGATTCTTGGTCAAGTTCCGTTTTACCAGGAGAAGGAGAAAAAGAAGAAGAAACAGAAGAAGGAGAGATGCGGCAGAGGGAGAGGAATAAAATCTACCTTGCGAGTGGCATGGGGGGGGAACCCCCTAGTACACCTATAAAATTCAGAAAAATGTTCCGGTTTACCAGTTTTTAAACTCGTAAACACAAACATCCAAGTACAAGAGAAATATACATATACAAAAAAAATTCCTAGGCTTTATCCTGAAAGCTTTAGGCGTGCAAGTACAGGCAATTAGAAGATTACAAACATCCAAGTAGAAGAGAAATAGATAAACAAATGATAGCATTAAAAAAATAAAAAATAAATTCCTAGGCTTTATCCTGAAACTCTTAGCTGTACTTGCCATTGAAACAGCGTAAATGGAGCAATGGGAATTCCAGGAGGACCGATCGGTAATATCACGAGTCTCCAACAAATCAGAAGATGAAACTATCTTAAAAGGCTTAAAACATTGTCCTTTATCAGAAGAGGGTGCTATTGCTTGATCCGCATTTGAAGAGAGTGAAGAATCCTTCCATTTCGAAGCACGCATTAAGAAGGAAGCGTGAATGGTGCGCGTCTCAAAGTGTGCTAATTTTGCGGAAAAGTTTTTTGTTATAAACTTCCGTTAATTCCTTTAAAATGCCAGTTTCTTGTGCTGAAAACGGTGAAGAAGCATTTTGCGTAATATTTACGAAAAGCCAAAGAAACATCGATTATAGCAAAAATGCAAAAACATCGTTCTTTATTCTTGAGGCATACGTTGAAAACTTATATACTTTTTTACCTACAAGTGTTTTTTTTGCGTTCCACTATAACTGTAGAGCACTTAATTTCCACTTCCTTCGCAAGTTAACGTAATATCCAACAAATGAATAAATAAGCGTCACCTAATTCCAAAAAATGAAGAACACACTTGCATTTGGTATGCAAATGCGATTTTTTTCCAACACGTTTTTTCTTTTATTTATACAGATTTATATTAAATATAATATATAAAATAGCTTAGTGCTCTCCAAAAAATAAAAAGCAGAGACCGCTATAAATTGACAATAACAAAGTAATCTTTCAATTAAGTTGGACATACGTACACACACACACACACACATATGTGAATTTACCGTAAGTACTTGGGTGTTTCCATAGCAACAAAATGATTTCAATAGCACAATAATATAAACAAACTTTTATACACGAGCTTAGTACAAAATGGTGTTTATTTTTTGGCTAGAATTATAAAATAACTGTGAGCACGTGTTTTTCTAAAAGTAAAGTTCAAAATTTGGGCTATACTTAATCATATTTAACTGTATTACTGATCAATTTTGAATTAAATAACAATACTCCACACTAGTTCGTATTTTAGCACTCTGATGAGTGATTATGTTTAAACAACCTTCCCTTAACATCGCTCCTACTCAGTTTTTTTCTGTCACGCAAAGGTTTTGAGAATTTACTGAATGTCTTAAAATGATACAGAACTCTTGGAGACCCATTTAAAGGTTGGAATTCACTACATCAAGAAATAAAAATGTGTACCAATTTTTGCAAAGATTTTATTTGGTGCAATCGCCTATTAAATGTATTCATTGAGTCGACTTGCTTTTCTCTTTGCTCTTTCTCAATTTTGCCTACGAGTGAGTAGGTCTAACAGAGACAGCAACACAAGCAGTTATACACGTACGCTGTGCTCAAAATGGTTGCTTATCCACAAAAAGTTTTGAGTTTTTTAACGGTCCATGATTCTACTCTATTACTTTTAGGCTTGTTGAAAATAAAAAGTAAGACATGTATGAACTAAAAATTGTATCGATAGAAAAAATATCGGTTAGGTTAGTTAGGTTAGGTTCATTGTTTGCATTTCCGCTGAAGCCATTATAGCTTCTTAATTTTTCATCCGATTACTTCAAACATGGCTTATTTTTTCTTTACAAATGGATTCACTGATTCGAGAAAAGTCTTATTTTAAAATATTTTGGCAACAGGTCAACGTGCACCTAAATTTTGACCTTTTTGACTACCTCTAAGGACCGAGCGCTTAAAGGGAACTGTCGCCAAAAACTCATAGGATAACTCATAACTCGAAAAAAAGTATATAAAAGAATGGATGTGGCATTCATTAGCTTCAAAAAAAAAAAATTAAGTTGATACTTCATTTGACCTTCACAAAAATGCCTATATTCGCGAACTTCTCAGAACCTAAGTGTGACCGGCAAAAGTACGAAGTACGAAGCGATGTTGCGAGAAGGTAGCTTGAATCACTAAGCAGAGTTCAATCATATTCAAAAAGTTAGACTTTTGTAGATTAGTGTAATTGGTCTAGGTCAAAAATTCTGCAAGTTAAGATTTCCTGTTTGGATCACGTAAATGCCACTAGTAGGCCCCGGTGTAATGGTGACACGTGTTGCATGTAATGCCAGAACTATTTTACCACAAAAACTGTACAAGTTCAGGGCAAAAACAATTTCAATTACGAGCACTTAACGCCTGCCTATGTATGTGTGCGTTCCGAAGTTGTTTATATTTTTGTCACACAATTCACTGCCATATAAACAGACCTATATTTGCCATATAATCCAAGCTATTTACACCATTACAACAAAGTATAGTTAGTAATTGCTTAAGTAAGTGATTTGGTTTGTTATTTTTTATTTTGTTTATTTGGATATTGTCGCCATAGGTAAATTTCGCATGTTCTTAATTTGGCGACATGATTTCCATATTTTTGTGTTGTCGCGAACTACTCTGGAAATTTGCCACTTCCGTAGTTCAGTAAGTACAAAAAAGTGATAAATTACTCTTTTTTCCTGATCCGTAGTTTAATTCCTTTAAATAAAAAACGTTTTATGTATGATATGATTAACGTGTGAATAGCCAAATTAGACACAACTAATCATTTTATTAGCTAAAAGCTTTTGAATGAGTCTCTAAAATATTGGTAATGTCATATAAATTATATTTAATTTGTCGAACAAATAAGAAATTATGTGAATATAACTGAATTACTTACTCAATATAGAATCAAAAATTTAAAATCAAATAATAATTGAAAAGAAAAAAGATATTTACGGCGACGATATGGCTACTTTGCGGTTTCTACTTAAGTAAATCGGTTCTAGTGAAACCCCGAACTCGGGGTTCGTTTCGATTCATAGTGGCGAGGAGCCTCTACGCGGCGGGTTCCAAGCCCTACCCTATTCCTGTCTGGAGAGTTGTTCAAGACTGCAATGAATTGGTAGTGTGCATCAGTTCTCTCGTAGAATATGGCTAGATAAGAGGATGCCCAACCATAGGAACCTTGGTGTTGTCTGGCCTGTCCGCAAGAAGGGTGACTCCACGCTATTCGTCAATAACCGTGGTATCAGTCTTCTTTCTATGGCATATAAGGACCTATCGAGCATATTGTGTGAAAGACTAAAGCCATTTTCGAAAAAACTGATCGGAACTTATCAGTGTGGTTTAAGACTACCATTGGCCAGATATTCACACAACGCAAAATGATGAAAAAGACCCACGAATATCAAATCGATACCTACCATATCATTGTCGATTATAAAGCAGCATTGCGGGATCGCGTATGTGCCGCACTGTGTGAGTTCGGTGTCATTGTAAAAATAGCCGCTTAAGCTCGGGTAACCGCTCGCTTAGTACGGACGATGATATCGATGGACACCCTTTCTTTCGCAACATATGCTCCATCACAAGGTCAAAGAGGTCACAGGAGAGGGCATCGCCATTTCTGAAGCCTTGCTGGATCAAAAGACTGGCAGAAGCTCTTTCCTACCTTGACTGAGCTCCGTGTATTGCTCAATGTGATTCTGTATAGTCGTACCAACTTTGCAGGAATTCCAAACTCAGACAGTGTGGCACATACGCAATCCCTCAACAGGCTATCAAGCTGCTTTATAATCGACAAATAGATGGTAGATGGCGATTTGGTGTTCGTGGGTCTTTCCCAGGATTGACCAGACCTAAAGCAGAATGCTTTACTCAAATTTGTAAAGATAACATCAGTCGGCAACCGGTTAGAAATTTATTTTTATATATAGTACGTAAACTCTAGAAGATTTATCAAAGTAGAACGGCCTTGCTGACAAGATAACAGATTTAGAAAGGCGCTGCACATTAGCAGTAATAATTTTCGCAAGCAATTTGGGTTTGAGATGTCAGATTTATTGCCTGTAAACCAATATTATCGTCACACGTTATAAAAAAATTTAACCATCTGATGATACTAAAAACTATATAGATATTGTTAGACACCCAATTATCCATGCACAGTATTTTTTCTGTAACTTTTTAGTGCTTTAATAGCTTAATAGTTTTTAATAATTTTTTTTTAAGTAACAAATTAAGCAATTATAATGATTCATAGCACAGCATTTAAGAATTCAAATTGTGTTTAAACTCTACAACAACAATCTTTCTTATAGTACTGACAATTAAGAATGACAACAAATCAACAACCAACTACGTCACAGATCACAGTCATCAAGCATATGCACGGTCTTCATAATTGAACTACAATAAATATATCAAAAAACTTAACTAAACAAATTTTATAATCCATTATATGATATTTCTACAGCAACAACAATCATAATCAAATAATCAAATTAGCAACAATTAAATTTTCAAGGCACTTAACACCCTGTGTTTCACATTCGTTTGGCAGCCCCCATTAGAGCCTCCGTCCCCCAAAACAATGTCAACATTTGGATTCGGCAATTGCGCACATGCAGCGATGCTTGAAGACACGTTAATAAAATGGCCAAAATGGACCATAACAACAACAACAACATCAGGTAACACAAGGTGGAAAAGAAATGCGTAAGTATATTGGACCCAAGTGATCAACCGGTCAAATGATTAAGTGAGCTTTCAGTATTCAACTGTGCAAATACATAATTTATGAGTCTTGACTCTTAAAACGCGCACTGACGTCACTGAAGCCAACAAGCCAAGCAAAACAGCAACATCGAAGGTAGCAGTTTGGGCCGGTTTCGCTTAGACAAGCGAGCTTCTACAGGCCAGACTTGGCCAAGAGTGACTAACTTATTGATGCCGCCAGACTCTTTCATAAATGTAATACGCAGCGTATGCGTAATGCATGCAATTTGTATAGACTGCTGAATAGTGAAAAAAAAAGAATTTGCAAAACTTATTGTTTATAAAAAGTTTAGCTTCTTGTTTTTTGCACGAATGAATGAAAAACCGGTTCAGTTGGTTTGCTGCTAAACTCACTAGTACTTGTGTGTACACTGCCATAAAAATGCGGTTACACTAAGTCAACGAAAGCAAAGTTTGCGCTTCGAGGCAGAAGCTCATTAGGCGGTAAATGCTCAAATAAATGTGAAATTTTATAACTTAAACTTTGCCACATTCAAAAGAATTTCAAACAACACTTTTTCATAATCATTTATATGAAAATCGCTTGTTAGCAGTTATTGCTTAAATGAAGCTGTCAAAATAGCTGTAAATAAAATATTTTACATATATCCGATAATCGCTTATATGCAACAACTGCCCACGTTGTAGCTATTGTATATAGCTTTTTTCAAAATTTTTGCATATATCCGACTATCGGTTATATGAAATTATCGCTTGTATGCAATAATTATGTTATGGCATATAAGCGAGATCTACTGTAGTTCCAAAATAACTCTTTTGTTGCTTAATTTGTTTTTAGTTTTCTTTTAACGAAAAAGCTTATTTCAAATAATTTGCATATATCCGATTATTTCATATAAGCGACTGGCCACTGCAATTGATTCAAGCTTATTTAAAATATTTTGCATACATCCGATTGTCGCTTATATGAAATTATCGCTTATATGCAATAATTCTACTATATTTTCGTGATCGCATATAAGCGAAATCTACTGTAGTTCCAAAATAGCTCTTTTGTTCAATATATTTTATTTAATTTTCTTTATTTTTGACATCGTTTTTCTCTATGAACATACTTTTCTCCCAGTGTACAATGCACACAAGTTTATTGTATTTGCTGTGTACCTTAAATTGGGAAAGTTCGTAATACGCTCAATATAAGCTTTGTTCATTTTTGTGCGTACTTACAAAAACAAGTCAAAATGTAAAAGTAACAACAACAATACGGCTTCTCACAAGAATACACCTACTCTACGTCCGCTTTCAAAAATGTTAATTGCTCATTATAAAACCACAAACAAAAAACTTGAAAATTTTAGGCCAAAAAAACTTGCATATTCTTTAAATACTCTTTCTGTGGTTATTACCACTTTGTTAGTGTAAAACAGGTTAAAGGGTTATACTTTAATGAAGCTACCACATATTATATCATGAAAGAATTTTGATGCAAACTGTCGGGACGGTGGAATACCCTGTACCCATTTTTTCCATGAAAATCAAATTTCATCCAAATTTTTGTATCGATGCGTTGAAGGGTATGTGCGTAATAACGGTAACAGTTCTACGGGGGAGGGGGGATGATTAGGAAAAAGATCAACATTGTTGCCTAACGTATCACATTTGGTTAACATAGATGTTAACTTTAACATTTCTGTAAAAAGTGAAATTCTGTTGCAGTTCATTGGAGAGGGGGCCTAAAATTGGCACATTATTAGCTACATCTTCTAAAGTTCTCACCCGATATGAATCATTTTTATACTACACATGCACAGTAATAGTGTGCATAACTGTGCAAATTCAATTGGGTAGCTTTTATGGTGTGGGTTTAAACCGCGAAAATCTGTCACGGGGGAAGGGGGTGAGATATCAACATAATTCAACAAACTTGCATTGAATAGGTATAATGCGCATCTTTTGGTAATTTTTGCTCTAGCTCTTATAGTTTCCGAGAACGGTGCGACAACACGGAAAGACAGACGGAGGGACGGACAGACGATAATGTCTATATCGACTAGACTATTGCTCCTGACCATTTTTGCCCATGGAACATATGGTCTGCCACGCCTCCTTCTGCCTGTTACATACATTGCACAAATCTATAATACCCTTTTACACTTTGTGCACAGGGTATAAAGAGCGCACTACATTGTATACGGTCTTCTATGGCAGATGAATTATGATGTTTAAAGCATCTAAGGGGAGGCTCTTATAGACTTCTTTTCTGTTTCGTTAATTTTTCTATAACGCTTATAATCGAGAATGATTCTTAAATGCTGCGCTTGGTACATCAAATTCTGGCACGTCAAAGTTAAGAATTTTGAG
The DNA here is from genome assembly GCA_035041775.1 of Chymomyza caudatula. Taxonomy (NCBI): domain Eukaryota; kingdom Metazoa; phylum Arthropoda; class Insecta; order Diptera; family Drosophilidae; genus Chymomyza; species Chymomyza caudatula. The sequence goes on from JAWNKW010000146.1 coordinate 5,829,865, forward strand.
TCTTGTAGATATCACCAACGAGTTCTCAGTCAAACCTCTACCGTGTTCCGAGGCAGCTATATTACGATCGATTTTAATATCCTGCTTCCCTTATAAGTGTACAGCTTCTAAGCATCTGTGTTATTGCCCGAGTAATTGCGATTGATGGTGTCACTATAGTATAGAAAGAGTATGGCTCGAGAAATAGAAGGACAGCGCGGAGAACCATCAAATTAAACGACTTACTGTCAACAAGTCAATTTTGGCGATGAAAAAGAATTTCATTGAGGCGATGAAACAAACAGCGGAGCAGTGCGGATTAGTTTCATCATGTGAGCTATTTAAAGTTGCTAAAGGAAAGCGAATTTGAGTTGAAGTTTGCTAAACAACTTTTGTCAAATTGCATTTATGTACTATAGTTAGCGAACTGATCTTCATTGACCTTGAGCTGACTCAAACCGCCTACTACTACGGATTGAGTAATCTTTAATGGAAAGCAGATAAAACAAAACCATATTTCGGATATAATTTTTTTATGCAAGAAGAATGCGGTATTTCTTTATAAGGCTGTGAAATCCTAAAAATTTTAAAATGACTTTTACCTAAACACTGAAAAACTATGTTTATTGGATTCCATTGGGAAAGGGGGAATTTTTTTTACCATTTCTTAAAAACCATGATAGAAAAACAAAATGTCTGCCGGAATCCCTTTCAGCGATTGAACCCAGCAATAGTTACATTTTAACCAAAGACATTAAAGTGTAGTCTACTTTGTTACCTAGTATAATCTTTGTGATTATTTACTACACTTTGTTTTATAGATATCCTCGACAAAATTTTTAGATTATATAAATCACTTTTTTTAAGTCAGAATTGAATGAGTTCTAAAAGGCTAAAGGGGCAACTAAAGTGTTTACATTGTTGAAGTACGATATAACGATATATACGCTGAACTTCGTGCTTATTTATCGGGCTTCGGATAATGTGCTGATTAAAATGCGACTAGTGGCAGACAAAACACAGTGCAACACAGCTTATCAGCATCGTATCAAAACAAACCAATTGAGTTAAGTGCAATGCGTAAATGGTGACCACACAAACAGATCACCGAGCGACAATATCATGTACTTCGGACACGGTCAGTTATGGTATTGTAGACAACAGTGAATGACTGATTAGTAGCCAACACCTTAAACTAACTACGAGTACTTAATAGCTGCATAGTGGCTATATTTAGCTCAATTGTTAAACATATGGCACTGTTTACAGCAGGGATCGGCAGCGGCAGCACCCAGCGCACCAAACGCTCGCATATGATATTGCATACGAGTGAAATGCGAGACGTAAGCCGACAAAACGGTCGCATTTAGAAGATTTTGGCAGCAAAAGCTATCGTTTATGTGTGTCGCAAGAAGTATCGTTAGCAAGCCTTTGGCGATATCTCTTTCGACCAGTTAGAAATATCAGAAAAATCTCGCAAATCACCTAATTGATTATGTTTGATTACATGGGGAGATTGGGATTAAAGGTAGTGATTACGACATCATTTAAACTTGTTTTCATATTTTCTAGAAAAATATGAAGATTAAGGCGAACGCGATATTCCAGTCGTTTCTAATATTAGGATTTAATATATGGCCATCAAGGTGTGAAGCAACCGACTCCTCTCTGCGCGTTCGAGGCCTTTTCAAAACAGCTCAACTTTTACTCTGCCGGATCACATTAGCGTGTTCCCCATCAGTTGCGTAGAAACTTTTTGTTATTGGACCAAAGTTTTGTTTTTAATTTCTTAAAAATTCAATGTGCACCCCCTCAAAATGGCAAAACTGTGGAAACGGTGGAACACCTCCACAGTTAATGTCTGCCTTCATGTAGGAGAAGGCGCAAACATCTTGGTAGTTACTTTAAGGACAGCATCTCGGAGTTGTCTGTAATTAGTCCCAAACCGATTGCTGTAGATAGGCCTCGCCCTGTCCATGTTTTCTTTGAACGAAATAGGATTTTTAGATCCTAATGTATCACAAATTAGTCGACATTCCAAACTGCTTGCTGACTAAAACTAACATCGAAAATCGATAAAATGAGAAAATAAAATATCTCAAAATACTTGCAAAAGAACTGCGTACTGGATTTTGGACTCCAATGAATAATTTTATTAAAGGTGACCACGAGATTCTATTGATTTCTAATATTAAGGATTGACTGGAAACACCATTGGACCACCACGTTCTAGGTTGTCAGGCAAAGAATCAGCAGTTGGTGCAAAGCTGCCTTCTCTCATCAGCAGTTTGGCATGTACCTTAAATTGTAGTCGTGACACGAACATGCACGATGAGAAGTGAGAAGGAATAAAAAGATTATACGAACCTTGCTTGTCATTTATATTTCGTTTGTCAAAAGAAATGTATACCCAATTTCAAAGTTATTGATTAAAAAATGAACAGAAAAATATATGTTATGTATACGAATGTATCAACATATAATATTGTTATTATATAAGTAGCTACATTTTGCAATTGTAAGGTTGCATCTCTTTTTATATTTATATATATAGTATAAGAAATTTACATTTTAGTACTAACACAACAAAACCTTTGCACTAAGTCCAAATTAATGAAGGTACAAAAGTACAAACGGAACTATGTTGTTGTGAGTATTGTGAAATTAAAATTAAGTTAAAAATATAGCAAACTTGTTGATTAAAAGAAATATTGTATTAATTAACATTAAGTTTTTATTTGCCTTCATAAAGCACTACTTCAGATGGCGTGATTTTGTATATGAAAGGGGAAGCGGAACCCGAACGATTCACGAAGATGAAGCTGCAACAACAAATGGTGAGAAATAACCTTTAGGGAACCTTTAGGCGGCCATGCCAACGCGCAGAAACCGAAGAAAGCACTACTTACACGTTCCAAAATCCTGTGGAAAGAAGTACAAAATTCATGCAGCCAAGATCTGCGGTGCGCTTTTGTTTTTTCGTTTCGTTAATATATCATTTTTAAACTATATGAATCTTTAAATAATTTCGCTTTAACTGCAACCTTGAAGTTTTGATAGCGTTTCAAAGTCAGATGTTCAGTTAGGTGAATGTTGTAACAAAATTGGTAGGAACTTTTTGCTAACTTTGTGGTCTATCAGATATCACACGCTTGGATAATAAGTTATTGTAAATAATGGATATTGAAGGCCAGGGTATGTAGAATGTATAAGCTGAAAAATATAATGTTAGGTTAGGTTAAGTTAGGTTAAAACGGCTGCCAGGTTTCTACCTGGCACACTTTGCCGGAAATGCGGCCCATTGTGAAACCGTAGGATCTTGTTCCTTTCTCCTTACACCCTAGGAATAAATATTTCAAAAAGACGAACATTGAGATGCTGATATAAAATCAGATATTTTTTTGGGGCTAATTTTAGAAAGCTCTGACAAGCTGCTGAGGATGTAGCTTCCCAGGTACCTGTATCATCTATTACAAAGGGCAGGGCAGAAGCAAAAGAAGTGAAGTTTCGAGATGGTCGAGCGGTCGGTCAGCCTTGAGAAAATGCGCATCTTTTGCTAAAATTTGTTTGCTCTAACTCTTATAGTGTCGACAATTGTTCCTGATCATTTTTGCCCATGGAGCATTTGGTCTGCCACGCCTACTACTGCCTGTTACGTATATTGCACCCATCTTAAATGCCCTTTTACACTTTGTGTACAGGGTATAATTAATAAACCCTAATAGGGTTTGAAATAATCTCAAATGCTTAGCTTTTTTTCTTTTCAGCAAAAAAGTTTTGTGATTGGCCAAAAAACAAAAAAAAAAACTCTGACAACTTTTCAGGCAATTTAGCGATGTTTTTGCGTTGGGCATGTCTTCAAAGGGTTTCCTTTTGAATTTAAGAACTTTAGTCGCTATAGTTGGGTCGCCAGAGCAATAATAAGAGTAAATATTTATCAAAAATTTTTGTTTTCAATAACTTTAATAATTTCCACTTTACCAAACTAAATACTTTCTATCATGTCATCAAAGGGTTTATTTTGTTGTTTAAATTTCTCCAAGCTAATTTCGGTTGTTTTGATAAACGTGCGAAAAAATTTGAGTTGGTTACCAACTGTTTATTTTAAATATTTCGTTGGTGACATCAAAAATTACTAGACTTCAAAATGAAAATACGTGTACGCAATAGTATCTTATATGGGCGGCAAGGGTAGGCGTGGCCGAAATCAACCAACATGTTGTACAAATGTTATCATACAAACCAAATTTCAGCTCTTTAATAACATTATTAAACTTTAGGGCAAACAATTAGCGATTGTCCCCAATGTGCACTGGTCGTATTTTAATCGCTGCAAAGCTCGTATGCGAGTGTTTTGCGAGCAAACAGTGTAACACTCGCTTTTGCGAGCATTTTGCGAGACTTTCGTTTGCAGACTAGTGTTTGCGTGTCAGCAGCGAAAAGTTGTCTCAACCAAAGGGCCAGTGCAGCTGTTGCCGACCCCTGGCTTACACACACACACACACGCACACTTTAAATACTATATTTATATCTTTTATGTGGCTTTTCACGTATTCAATTTAGTGAGCATTAATGTGCGATTTTATTTCACTTCTTTTTCACGTTCTCTGAGCATCATTTCATTTTATTTTCTACATTACGTACAAAATTATTTAGTTTTATTTTATCCCCTGCGATTTATGCTGCTGTGTGTGTGCGTGAGCGCGCGTGTGAGTGTGTGTGTGTGTGTGTGTGTGTGTGTGTGTGCGCTTTGCTTAAAACTGGTGATCCACGTTAGGTTTGATTTAGTCGTTAACGCGCGGCCAACACGATCACATCGCACACGAAACGTTGAAATCGAGACAAAGTAATATAAGAAATATAACCAAGGTATATAGGCTATAAAGATATCCAAAAGCCGTGTGCGCTGATCCCAGTTGAACCGAGCTGAGATCTTAACTAAATCGTGTCGTGTCGTTTAATGAATTTCCACTGCATACATGCTTACAGGCTTATAAGGCCATTTAATTAAAAAATAATTTTGTGCTAAACACGTTAAAAGTTTGTAATTACTAGTAACGGCTTTGAAGTTGGGCTTCATAATCAAATTGCCATTATAACGCTAATTAAAAAATTTGAGCTTTGTTTTTGTTGGAACACGATTGACAACGGCCAGCAAAATTTGAAAAAACTTGCAGTTTTAACTACTTGCAAAAAATATTTTCAAAAAGTTTATAAACTTTTATTGGTGCTAAATATTTCCGTTGTTTACTTCGAATCGGAATCACCGGTAAGTCATATGTAAATGTTTTGAACATAACAAATTAAAAGGGCGTAAATATATGTGCATATGCATTAAGGAATATTATATATATACTATATATGCATATATATATAGATATCGCAGAACGGAAGTGTGAGCACAGTTTGCGAATTAGTCAGAGAGCGCTTTGATCTCGGTCTCTGAGTTTGTGCACATTTTGATTTAATTAATTAAAACTATTTTCGAGCAGCATCACACAGACAGTTAGACAATCGGACAGACAGCCAAACTCATACATATAAATCTCTATTTTGTAAATTTAAATAAATTACATTTAAAATTAGCAGCGACATGTTGCAAGCTTGACGTAAATTATTGATCAAGTGCACAGAAATAGCTTAACGAAAGTTTACCTACTATTTTGTAGAAATGTCAAAATTGTTTATATGTTTACAATTTGAAGCGTTCATACGTATAACATATTGAGGTAGTAAAAGGAACAATGATTCGACAAACATTCACTAAAGATTTTTGTGTATAACTTACGTTTTTCAATGGGATTTCCGCCCAGTGAGTTCGATTTCGTTCGAAATGTCTTTATGAATAAGGGTTTGAAACCAAATCGGTCTAAGGAGTAAGATGAAAAAAATAGAACTTCTTGAAATGCAGAATTTTCAAGTTCTAAGTTACGCGAAATAAGTAAATGCTACAAACCGTTTTTGTTGTTGTTGAATATCCTATTATGTATTTTTTCAATTCCTTCTTCTTCTTAATACGTTGTTAGTTTCCGATGTTTGACATTAAATCCAACTTGACTTTCCATTTCAGAGCGAGAGATAATTAAATGGGTCAGATAATTTTTGTTTGGTGATATGCGTCTTGTAGGGTTTTCAGTGAATGTAAACCATTTGTGAATATCACGAAGACTAAGTTTTCATCGATGAATGGCTACAAAGCAAAAATATTATACATTAACGTTGCAGGAAAGTCCCGAAATACTTAACAATCTCACATCTACAGAGCTTGCTCGTATCATGAAATGAGGATCTCCATAAGAGCGATTATCTTTAAGCTTAATGGGAATAAAATTACAATAGTTTTGTTTTTAAAGTGCCTCAATAATGATGAAAAATCATGACGTCGAGAAAGTAAACAAGTAGCGATCAATGAAAATAAAAACACATGTCCAATTTGCCATAACTTTGAACTGAATATATGAACAAGGCGTATGCAGAATTATTTTCATATGGGGAAAAAAGATTTTGTCCGAGATTCTTTGAGCTTTGCAGAAATTTTGAAGTTTTGAAACGATGAAAAATATAAAATTTGTATGGCCCATACGGCTACTATATTATAATCACGAATTTAGGACCTCAAAAAGGTGCAAGTGTAAAAGGATTTTCATGTAGGTTCCCTTATTGTTGGGTCTCGTTTGGGTTTTACGGAAACTTTTTTGTGAAATCGGAATCGAAATTCGAAACAGCAATGACTATGTTCCTAAGTCGACCCTTTTTGGATTGAGATGATTTCCGGTTTTCACTGTTTCACTTCATAATCGCGTTTAAAGTTTTTAATCTAGATGGCTTGTACCCGTAGTTGGTGCTCTACTAGAAGGTGTAACTTTTGCTCTAGAGATCAGATCTCAGAATTTTATGAACTTTTGAAAAGATATACTTTCTACAAATTCTTTCTGTTTTTTCGAGCAAAACAAGTGTATATAATCCACTGTTCGACACAACCTATAAATTTGTCTTAAATTTGATTTGAAACAATGTTACAAACCGGATTAATGCCGAAACACCTCGTATCTCGATGTCCGGCTGTTTCTGAGAGTTCAATGACACTACAAAAGCAATAAGTTTCTGAAGCAGTAAACTTTGTTTATAAATTGCTATGGCAGGTACCCTCAAATATGGGTCAATTCACAATTTGCTAACAACATTTTCTGACAAACATAAATCGCTTCAATTTGTTTGCATTAACAGCATGGCCAAAACGTTTTAGTCTTACTTTATATAAAAGTCTGTGAATGCTGATTGATCTCAGTCATAGAATGATGAATAGTATCTTTGGGGAGTTTTAAGAAAACAGATAATCTCTCACAAGTGCTGTTGCTGCTTTCGATGTTTTGAGCCACTTTCAATGATGCGTTGCAAAGGTTTGAGAGAGGTTTAGAGTTCTTAACATTCTTTAGTTTAAGTCAGCGATGGGCAGCATAAAAGTTGTTTGAGTTATATCACATTTCCAAATGTTCGCTGGTGACACATAAATTCTGTTGCAGCGACTTAAACGGCAACCAACGTGTCTGCTGCCGAGCCCTGCTTTAAATATAGTTTGTCATACATTTATAAGACGTTTTTGTCTTAGAGTTTTCAAAAGTGTAACAAAAAGTTTGTTGTCTTTATCTTCTGTGCAACTGTTTAAAAATTCACTTCAAGCTTCAAGTAATCATTAGTTTCAACCTTTAAGCAGCACTTTAAGACAAATTACAAAGATTAGTAATCTTAGATTACAGAGAATTACAGACATAATTTCCGTTTAATTTTGCTATTGGTAATAAAGGTTGTAAAAAACTACGAGCTTAACGTTGCTTCTAACGAATCATGTAAAACAATATAAGTGTACATAATATTACGTACTCTGCGTGCGAATACATATACAATACGCAATATTACTCATACGCCAAATGAGGTCAAACATTTAATGCAATCCACCTACAAGTTGCATCTTGTATAAGTGCTCCAAGGGTCAATAAAAGTATAAACAATATACATAAGACTTAATCAAATCATAAAACGCATTTTAAAGAAAGAACCAACTTACCATATTACTCATACGACTAAGTGGTCAAGCTTGCAGCCATTACTCAACTTCTTAAAATACGATGAAGAGCTACGTATACTCTTTGCAGGCCTTTTCCTTGCATACATTTCACTATTCCTCTCAGTTTTAGCATATTCAAATCGCCAGCTGCTTCAGCCATACAATCTTATAGTTTTATATTTTATAAAACTATCGTCAATATAAACTTTATATTTATGTATTTTATTTAATTATATGCATTATTCGTTTGGCAACTTCTTGCAAATATAAATGTTTTCATAGCATTATTTTCTTGCCAAACTACAAAACTAATGGAAAAACGTTAAAAACAACAAAAAACTGATTGACGCTGAATCATTCGAAATTACCATCTGTTTAGCGTCTAACAAACTTGCATTGCGGAAAGGCGCTGAGCTCATGACATTTGACACACCCAATTTAATGGCATATTGCTGGAAGCGTCGCTTCCCACCGGAGAACTACCTAACCATAAGCTAGACAAGAGCTGCACTTTGTTTCATGGCAAATGATTGCAATGGTGCAAGGCGAGCATTGATCAAATTTAGCGTTTCAAATGTCAATATAATTTGATTAAAACTTCCACGGCAAATGGCAAATAGAGCAATCGAACAGCGAACAGTAGCTAAATGGTAATTCAAGTTGTCATATCGTATATTGTATAATTGTATAAGAAAATATTTCAAGTTTTGCAAACTATGCAAAATGCAGCTAAACACTGGACTACATAGTTGAAAAACAAAAGTTGAAAGTTCAGTTTTTGCGTGCTGGTGAGCGAGTTTTAAGCTTATTGTATTGCGTTTTAGCCTAGTATGGAGATAGGCGAAATTTTTCGCGACGGAATCTGCAATTAAAAGGGGGAAAATCACATGGAAATTGAATTTGTTGTCAGTAAAAAGAGCGGGATTATATTACGTCCATCCATAGACTGTTTATTTTTTATGTTTCATATGCATTCTACAGCCTCAACAGCTTAATGAGCGCTATTTTCTGCTACCGTTCCGAAGTTTTTAGTCCTGGTTATATTTTCGCTCTATTATTAATGATTTTCAAGTAGCAGATGTATTGCTCGTTCAATTCCCAAACACAACTCATAGTATAATAAGTGGCAGCTCTCGAAATAAACTTTTTTAACATAGTTACTGGGATCAGTTTTTTTGTTTTTTCTTTAAAATGAGTCACTTTAATTTAAATTAAACTAAACTTTATGGGCGTTTTGTGCTCATTTTTAACTTTCAATGAAATATTTGGAAACTCTTTGAATACATTTCGAAAGCCGAGGAAAACTATGTTCATCTCAACTGCCAAGAAATGCAAAAATAAAACTTTTATATTGTAAAATTGACTTTACAATAAGTTGAATATATATCGGGATTGAATCGTTTTCCAAGGGATCAAAATACGTTTGCAGAATCATACTGACCAACAGCGTTTTTAGTTCATAGTGAAGATTTCAACGTACTTGAAAATAGTTAATTCTCATCTAATTAGAAAAAAAAAACTAGGTATACTACTATCCACAATGTATTTATTTTCTCGATCAGCTTGACGAGTTAAATCGATTAGGGTGTTCGCGAAAGGCTGCTTATGAACTTATATTTAACTTCCTCCCTGAATTCCTCGCATTCCTCACTCTTCCGCAATCGTTAAAGCTAAATGTTGTATGAATGTGAATTTCGGGTTAATTATGTTTTTTAGAAATATTCAGAAATATTAAGAAAAGAAAGATCTAAGAAATAAAAAACTTTAAAGTTTTAATTGCATATTTAGACATTGAGTCGGCAAACCATCTGTATAAGAAGAAGATAAGGTCGCTTAGAAAATTTAAATATAAAATTGTTCACTAAAGAAACGCTTATAATAAAAACGAAATTCTATGATCAAAATGCAAAAATATTACATCAATTAAAGTTGGTCACTTAACGTTGGTTTTTTAACAAAAAGTGAATATTTGGAATAGTCAGTCCGTCAGTCTTCCAGATATATCTTTCAATTGAATTTCAACCCAGAAGCAAGGGAAAGACTATGATCAGCAGATTTTTGCAAAGATTGCATCTAGAAGTTAAAGCAAAACTGTGGAGATTTCTAGCATACGTTTTCGTCTGTTAAACTACGCAATAATCATTTCGAATACTTTTACTATTGCTTGCATGTAAGCACAATTAAAGTTTTTAAGAACTGAAATTAATAATTCAAATGCATTTAAACACAAAAAATTTAGAAACAAAAACAACATTTGGAGGTAGCGCAAGGTGAACCACTTAAAGCAAACATTCTTTTTGTTGCTGTAGCCAAACTGAACCAGTTGGCGCAACTTTAGACGAGTCTTCGACTAGTTATTTATTGACACATTGACTTATTGAAACAAGTAAAAACTGCCAATACATCAAGCACAATTGATTTTTAATTCATAAAACGCTGTTTAGCTGCTGAACTAAGGCCGGCCACCTTGGCGCATTGAACTCGACGGCGACGGCGACGGCGACGCGACGCGTTGCCAGACGTCAAACAAAAGACGCACAAAAAAGTCGCGTGCTGCGCTGCTGCTGCGGCTGCGCGGTTTTTCACGTGCGAGAAACGCACGCGTCAACGTCAGCGATTTGGCCGCGATTTCGCTTTTTTTGTATGCGATTTGAAGCTCGACAAATGTTTGACATATTTGTGTATTTGTCTTTGTTTAATTGCATACGAAAATACGCAAAAGGCTGAAATTTTTCTAATTTTAATCAATAAATCATTTTGTATACTTTTGCCCTTGGGTTGTATTTATAGTCTTTCTTTTTTTGGCAAAGAAAAACAAAACAATAGATTAATCTGCATTTTCGGTTTTAACCGGTTAAAGACGTAGCTTACGACTCATTAATATTAAAAACTATGGCTGTTTTTATTTCTTGCATTTATTATTTTAAGCCAAATCAATTCAAACGTATTCCTTCCACATTGTATTTGATAGTAAACGAGATTGTGACGTTAGCAAATTGGTATTGATTGTAGGCGTGCACAAACTTGTTGGCATTAACTTTAAGAGTGCTAAGACATAAACTTTTATATGCGATAAGATTATGTACCCAAGTTGCCAAAATGCCATAAAAGCGCAGATCTCACACTCAATCCTTTAGCGTGGCTTATAAACAAAGAGGCTTACCAAAAAATCCCCTCAAAAATTTCAAGTGCTTGGGTTTTTACCCAGTTCAAGTACGCATAAAACATTTCTTGAAGGTTTTATTGACATTTTTTTTTTTCTTCACCTGGTAAAAAGCTTGATTAGTTATTCATACTGCATTCATTTTGTATGCCAGCTGTTAAAGTATTGTATTAATTGTTTCATAATGCAAAGCGTTACAATGCCATTTCATACAATTCCCAAAAGTCACTTAAGTCACTTATTAAAAAAAAAATGTTTAGAATTTTCCCAAGCAACAGCTTAAACTTAATGACTTCCGCATAACTTGCACTTCAGCATTTGTCTTGATCCAACAAATCACTACAACAGATCAAAGTTGATGTACTTGAAATTATGTATGCATAAGACAGACTTTGAATAAATAGGTGAGAAATCGTTGCATGAATAAACTACAATCGAGAAAACTGACTAATGGAACATTTACAATGCGAAGATCTGATAATTATTGTCTATAAGTTTTCCCATATGAAGGACACTCTTTGCAGTGCTCTATTGTCAGATGTGAAACATCGAAATTTATGATTATTTCAAGAAATTGTGTGGTTTTAAATAAGTTTTTTACTAAGTAGTCTACACATTTGTGCCACAATTTCTCTCATTTTATTTTAAAAACACCCGCACTTTGAAATATTTCTTATCGTTGAACTATAGCTTAGTGTCATAGTAGCATGCGTCTAGGCTAGTGGCATCTTATGCTCATTGATGTGCTAGCGTCACGGCATACATGAATGTTTGACATCATAAATAAGAGGCAAATGTTTCGCTTGCTACAATTTACTTTTTAAATTTGCTTCTTAAAAAGCTCGCATTTCTGAGCAAAAGCGAGAGGTCGTGCCTCCTAGCCCTTTATAAGAAAAAAGCGAAAGCGTTACACTACTATTAATACTTATATCAGTTTTCCATAAGATAAAATAAGAGAACGGAAACTTATTTTTGTTGTTTTTGCGCTAGCATATGCGCACTCTTGATGGCGCAACATTATGCCAAGTTGGAGAGAATTCACAGCTCAATGTTTCACATCTACCAAGTGGCCGTGACGAAAAAAGTTTTTTTTTATAGAATACATCTATTGGTGAGCTGTAGAAGTAAGACCTAGTCATATGTCGTCACGAAAATATGTATTGCATGTTGAGACGCTTGGTATTAGGCTGGAACGGTTTAAGAAGAATGGTAGATGGCGGTAGCATTTGCTTATACTTATGTAAGCTGTGTTAGCAGTGTTCGCAAAAGAGCTATTTGTGTTAGCAGCGAGAGCGAAAAGAAGGGCATGCACGCTTTTTTTAGATTGTTGTAGATAGATGCTTATGGAAGGTTGTTGTCGTTGTTTTCGCATGATGGAGCTAAGATAGGCGCTAGATGGCGCCGTATTATGGCAAGTTGGAGAGAACTCAGACTCACTGAATGATTCAAATCTGACTTTTTCAACATTAGTGCAAAAAGGAAACACAATTTGTGGAAACTTTTAACTAGCCCCCTTAAATAGTTTACATGCTTTTATATTAGTAGCAATCAAGAGCGTCAAAGACGGCTTTACGAAGTCGATTTACAGACACCACTGTATATTACGCAAATATTTAAAATGTTGCAGTTTTACAAAATAAAAACACCAAAGATGTAAAAATTTGACTAGTTTTTCACTCAAGAAAAACACGACTGGAACGGTTTGTCAGACGCTCTGATATAGTATATGCGAAAACTGACGTAAGGGTATGCTTTATACTGATGGCAACAAAACTCACAAATTATACATTAAAAATAAATAATAATAATAATTGTACTTAGCTAACATCCCATTCATTTGCATATATGATGATTCACAACACATATAAAGTAATTTGATCAAGTTTTTCAGCCCAAGCCGATCACTTAAAATAATAGCTTGTCAAAACATGAGTTATATATGCATTAAAGACTTAAATCTGTTTACATAAATACGTTTTTCCAAACAGATCTTTAGATTTGTGTAAAATTCCGTTGATTGCCCCAACAGATTATCTTAACTAGATCTAAACTACATATTATGTTACCTAATGATAGCAATAAAATGTCAAGTTTTGCATGTTATATGTACATCTAGACTACATGTAGTCGTATTTTCCAATTAAGATATAGATAATTGGGGTCTTGCAAAAAACACAATTCAAGCGTATCACGCATAAAGGGGTAACAGCTAATAAAAGCTAAATGAAAATCACAACAAAGTCCAAAAACTGTGACAATAAAATTGGCTGCAATTACAAAATTTTATCACGTTTATTTAATTTTTGTTTTATTTTTTATATGTTGATGACGCTGACAGCAAGTCAACGCCGACAAACTGTGCGATACAATTTACATCTACTAGATACATTTAGTTGGGCAACGTTTGTATGTGGGCCAGTTGCATTGAACTTGACATTGTCAGCGATTGTATCTTTCACTCTTCCACTCTCTGCGATGATTTCAATTTAAAAATATGTCAGCAGTGCAATTTTAAGCAACTATTTTCAGCACGAAAAGATTGCTTAGCTGCATAAAGCTTCCTATATGTAGAAAGATACTGTATCTATACATAAGTGAACGCACTTGTTGCGGCAAACGGTACTATATCAAGAGTGCCAACAATTAAATAATGGCACACTAAATGTGCAGACAATGGCCGTTCACACACACTGATCCACACACAGATACACACACACACACACACACAATTACACCTATGTTGGCTTGCTTTTTTGGGGTAGCAACGTGCGAGGGTAATTTTCTCTTTTGATTCAATGGATTTCCCCGGCACTACGCGCTCTGTGGGCGGCAGCTATTTAAATTAACCATGTGCCAGTGTCGTCCATTGACGTTTGCATACTCTGCTTCTAACTTGTTACACTATTAAATGCATTTTGTTGCTTCATTTGTATACTCTACAGCCATGAGCAAAAATGGTCATACCAATGCGGCCTTTGTTAGCGAACATGTTGACAATAAGAAGCCAGCTAATAACAAGTATAAGCTGGAGCATGCTGAGCAGGGCATTAACAAGGCCGCCATAATTGCCAAGGATCCGGACTATAATCCCTACGAGCATCGCGAAGTGGAACATCCCACCACGTAAGTCACTGGCTTATAAAAAAACTTAAAAACTTTTCTATACTCATTTGAACTTTTTGCAGCAACTATGAAACACTTTTCCATCTGCTAAAAGGCTCTCTGGGCACGGGCATTTTGGCCATGCCCAATGCCTTCAGAAATGCTGGCTATGTCAACGGCTCCATTGGCACCATTGTCATTGGTTTCATATGCACTTATTGCATACATCAGTTGGTCAAGGCCGAGTTTGAGCTTTGTCGTCGTAAAAAGGTAAGTGACTTAAATATAAACCTCCAAAGAGTTATCAAGCAATCAAAATAAAACTTTTACTGGTTTTGGTTCCGGTTCGGCATATGCCGAAACGCAAACGACGCGTCGTTAAATTCCGGCTCAAAAAACACGAAATGCTAAACACGACGAAAATAAAAGCATACTAAAGAAGCGAAATCTGTCATTAATAGTATTAAGAACGGTTTACCGTTTTTGTTATTGAAATTTATTTCATATCGAATTAGTTTCCCATTAATCGTTTAACGTTTGCAGTACTGGTTTCCGATTGATCTCCTGTTTTTAATCGCATTTTATTGTTATAGTATTTGAAATGTAGTCTCTCCTCATAGAAAATATATAGTATTTTAATTAAAGTTATCAAGAAAAAATCATCGGTAAAACAGATCTTAATAAGCTAATGGTCGCTAAAGAGTTGACTTTATATACAATGATACTCAGAACATAAACTAACGACTTTTTAGATAACGATTAATCGAACAGTTTATTTCCAAATCTGCTAGATTGACTTTTTGTTTTATCTGCTGAATAGCATTTATCTGGAGTTTCTAAAATCCGCGTTTTCTTGATGAAAAACTTCTAATGGCGCTCCTAGAGCACATCAAAAATCTTGAGATGGAACTAACATTGATGCATGTTAGATGGCGCTATAGGAGCACTTTATAGCGCAAGGAAATACACACGCTAGATGGCGCCACCTTATGCGAAATCATGATACAAGAGATCATGTAATGCAAAGATGCGTTTTTCGTGTTTCGCTATAAAAAATGAGGGCAGCTACATACATAAATGGCATTGTAGTTTAATTTTTATATTACTAGTGTAGAACAATAAAAACTAAACTGGCTAAAAAAAAACAGTTTTTTTTAAAACTATAAATTCATTTAATAAGTATAGTCTGTATAGTACGAAGACGTACCGTGGCGGCAAGTGACTTTAGTGATACTGTTCCAGAATTCAAAATCGCCAAATTCGAATTTCTGAGACAAAATAGAGGAAGTATATGTTACAAGTTTTTTAGAATAGCACAGACAGTTTGGATTAATATCGATGACTTAGAATTAGGATAAATTACAGAAAGGAAATTGGAATTATATCAGATTTGACGGCTTACACGAAGTCCGCATTTACTCACTATATAATGTTGTTGTCATAAAAACGATCAAAAAACAGTCTAGTTTTTACAAGCCGTTTGGTTTTTTTGGCTTAAAACTTTTTTACCCCGTTTTCTATCACGGAGTTCGGTTGCCTTAAGTTAGCATTCCGTGTCTGATTTCCTAACCCTTGCTAACGATATCGTACTTTACAGATACCCAGCATGAACTATCCAGCTGTTGCCGAACACGCGATGAGTGAGGGTCCAAAGTTCTTTAGCAGTTGTGCGCCCTATATAGGCACTGTGGTAAACACCTTTTTGCTAATCTATCAGCTGGGCACTTGCTGTGTCTACGTTGTGTTCGTGGCCTCCAACATAAAATCCATTGTGGATGCCGTCTATGAGACCAACGTGGATGTGCGCCTGTGCATGATCATCATACTCTTGCCGCTGATACTCATCAATTGGGTGCGCAATCTTAAGTATCTTGCGCCTTTCTCAACGCTGGCCAATGCTATTACAATGGTATCCTTTGCCATTATTTGCTATTATATATTCCGCGAGCCTATAACCACAGATGGCAAGGAGGCTTTTGGCCGACCTCAGGATTTTCCACTCTTCTTTGGCACAGTATTGTTTGCCTTGGAAGCTATAGGTGTCATTCTGCCATTGGAAAATGAGATGAAGACGCCCAAGAAATTTGGAGGCAGCTGTGGCGTGCTTAACGTGTCCATGATACTGATTGTATTCCTATATGTTGGCATGGGTCTATTTGGCTATTTGAACTATGGCCACGAAGTGCTGGGCTCCATAACGCTGAACCTGCCTCCTCATGACCTGTAAGTACACTAATAGCAATTTTTGATATCCTGCTTGATATAGTTTTTGACTCTTTGCAGTTTGGCTCAATGTGTTAAAGGCATGTTAGCCTTTGCCATCTATATAACACATGGTTTGGCCTGTTATGTCGCCATTGACATAACCTGGAACGATTACGTTGGCAAAAGATTGGGCGAACAGCGCAACAAGCTCTTCTGGGAGTATGCAGTGCGTACAGGTCTTGTCCTGGCTACTTGTAAGTACCAAAGTATATTAGTTTTTAGAACAAAGCTTAATTGTATCCTTGTTATTTATAGTCTTGCTTGCCGTGGCCATTCCCAATCTGGAGCTGTTTATATCGCTTTTTGGCGCGCTCTGCTTGTCCGCGCTGGGACTGGCCTTCCCTGCACTCATTCAAATCTGCACACATTGGTATAGTACCCAGGGCTTAGCCAAGGTCTGGCTGCTTTTAAGTAAGTTGTATATGTAGAAAAGTTTAGGGAAAAGACACAATACTTACATTACACTTTTTTCTACACACTTCTAGGCAACTTTGTGTTGATTATTGTCGGAATTCTGGGTCTTGTTATTGGCACGTACACTTCACTAAAGGAAATTGTCATCACGTTTACGGAATAGTTTGTTATTTCAATTGAATTTTTTGTTGGTTATACATATATATATATTACCACCACGCATTCCAATAATTAGTTATGTTATTTCTACGAGCAAAAGTATTATGAACTTTTAAAATAAAATGAAAAGCTAGCAAAATCCGTAAACATTCTCAGCACGTATGTATGTATGACAAATGGGCCAAAAAAGAGATATTTGTATAAAGCACTAATATAATCTAATTTATGTAAAAGTTGAATATTTTGTATAAATCTATCAGATTTGTGATATTTTTAAACAATGTGCCCAAAAATCTTTATATGTATCAACATAATTTAGTTTTAAGGCATATCGTTATAAGCATATATAAATACATTTTGCCATATTATGAACAAAATAATTTTATAAAGTTTTCATGTAGTCCTTTAAAGCTTGACATAGACGCCCAACACCGTCCACCAATTTGTCTTTGGCGTGAAAAGCTATAGATAAGCGAAAATATTGTTCACCCTTATCGGTCTCTAAGGCGAACCGTGTACCAGGTATAAAGAAAATATGCTCGTGTTCCAAACTGTACTTGAGAAACTTTGAAGCATGGATATTATTGGGCAAACGTATCCAAATAAAATATCCTCCCTTTGGAGCAATCATGCTGCAACCGTCTGGTAATTTTTCCTTTAGGATTGTAATTGTGGCCAACATACGTTCCTTATAGGCTTCGTAACAGCGTGCGATATGCATTTGGACCAGCTCCAGCTCAAAAAGGCTGCTCAGAATGCCGGATGTGTAATTGTTGAAGCAACCACCGCTTTGAATAATGCCGCTGCGATCTAGTAAGGGTTTAAGTCGTGGCGGCACCTCTAACCAACCCAAACGCACGCCAGGACCAACAATTTTCGAGAAGCTGCCATTTGATATGACATTCCCATTGAAGTCTTTATCTGTGCGTACATCGTAGCTTAACAAGCGTGAATGTGTTGGAATCTCTTCGTCTTCATATTTCAATACGTTATAGACATCATCGCTTAAAACCAGGAAGTTATACTTCCTTGCCAATTGTACAATGCCACGGCATACCGCTATAATAAGACAAAAAAGGTTGGTTTCATCGAAAATTATTTGATTCAGTTTATTTAGCTCTCTTTGATACTGAATATTTTGGAAATTCAGTCACGGGCTCTAATATCTATAAGCTATTCGCATAAGCTAACTTTACAAGCTAGTTAAGGACGCTTGTAAATGATTACCTTTATTTTCATAATAGAGACTTACCTGGTGAAAAGAGAATGCCCGTAGGATTGTGGTAGGTGGGTATGGTATAATAAATACCCCAGAACTCTTTGGCTTCACTTTTAAAGCAGCCTGCGCTTACTTTAGCTTCGAGATCTTTCAGATCAACGCCATCGTCATTTAGTTTTACTGAAAACACAAAAGCTGTAGTAAAATCTTTAACAAATGTATTTGCTATTAACCTGCCACAATAGTCAGACTGGTGAATTGTTTCATGCACTCCAAGGCTATCATATAGGTATATTCATCAACAAAAATGTAGCCCTTAAAGTCAAGGAGCGTAGACAAAATAAAATGCAAGCCCTGAGTAGCGCCTGTTGTAATTATCAAATCTTCACTATAAATAGAAACCACATTCAGCAGCATTTAAGATATATAATGTGCATAAGTATAAATAAAACAAATGAATTAGGTGACGTAAGCAGAAATAGAAAATTAACAAACCACAAAACACACATACCCACCCATTCATTGCGGTGTCATACTTAATGCTGAAATATTTTGCAATCTGATGCCTCACATCGTATGCTCCACTTGTTGGTCCATATTGAAAGAGCAGCGAGCGGTTCGCCTCCTTTTCATATTGCTTGAAAGTCATAGAATGGTCATTTAGCTTTCAAATCCAAAATATATTTTGAAACTTACCAAACGATGCGCTGTAGCCTGTTGAAAGATGTCACAACATGGCTCTAGAAGATCCGTGCCCGGTGCGCCCACGCCAAGATTCAGTACAGTCGTTTCATACACATTCAAGTCGCCGCCATCAAAAAGATGTTTCAGCTTAAGTTCCTTATTTTTTTCCAAGGACATTATAAAAATCTAAGTCGTTTTATCACTTAAGCACTGCAATTAGCACTAAGAAAGAAGCTAAACAAACAAACATTTCAGTTATCATTTTAAGCATTCACAGGCGATGATAAACAAACCATTTAACATTCACTGTGCCACGCCGGTAACAGCTGTTTGTTGCATTTGCATATCTTATGTATACATTTGTGATACATTTTATCGCTAAGCAATTTCTCAATTAAAAAATTTGATTATGGACAAGGAACAGCAGCCAACAACAAGCGGTTTGCAAAACCAAGCACATAATCCAATGCTTGACTCGCCACTGCGTGGTCCCACATTATCCACGAGCACATCTAGTTTTGAAGCAATGGATGCACACGATCCCAATCTCAGCAAATTGGCCACGAATATGTTCCGAAAAACGGAGGAATATATTACCCAGGAACTGAATGCACCACTCGAGGACTATAAGTTACTGGAGGAGATGAATAAAGCCACCATTGGCAAGTACTCGGATATGCGTCAAATAGCTGAGAACCTTAGTGTATCGACCAATGAACTAAGCCTAAAGTTTCAGCAATTGGTGCCACTTATGCAGCAAATTGATGAGATATCTGATACAGTGGACAAATTGGAAGCAGCGGCATACAAATTGGATGCTTATAGCATAGCTCTAGAGAACCGCGTCAAGTGCGTGTTGCAGCGTAAGTCATCTGCGACAACAAATGCTGTACAATAAATAACATTAAGTCCATTTAGCTTGTAATCATAAAAAACAATTTAGAGTATATTTATTACAGTAGATATAGAATACATCAATTACCCAAGCAGTAGTTTAAATAAAATTGCTATTATATTCAGAAATATCAGCGGTACTGTAACAAAATAAAGTTATTATTATACAATACAAAAATAACCTAAATAATGTTTATGCTTACTCTTGGCTACTGTACGTATGGAGCGTATGAGATTGATTATTTGATCTTTGGCCGTTGGTGCGCCAAAGTCTTGCTGTCCAGCCTGTCTTCCCCATCCAACTAAGAGAATTGAATTAGGCATAACATAGACCGGGTATTATGTCAAAAACTTACACTTAGCCAGAAACCGCTCCTCGTGCAATATACACACTGCATTAAGGCAAAGCAATGAAGCCTCAATCAGCGTCCAGAGCGTAAACATTTTTTTAATTAATTAAAAATAAAGCAAAACCTAAATTGTTGACGTCAGTTGTGCGAAGCAATGCTGTGCCAGTGTTGTTGTCATTCAATGCGCCACGTAAACACAGCTGTTGCGCATACAAAACCAACATTCACAAGAGCACGCAATTAATAACTGTTAGCGCTAGAAACTTTTATTTAATTTTGTGTTCGAATTGCATATTGAAATTTTAGATATTAGGACGTAAATGAATCACAAAGAAAGCTCCATTGCGTGGCACAGGTAGTTGGGATAGAAAATCACCCTTATCGTAAGCACTATTAAAAAGTTCGTTCACATGATTTTCTTTATCCTGAAGTTTTGGGATCCTGCAGACGGTATTTGATCCTAACGTAGCACTTATATTTGACAAACGCCCTGGAGGTGGTGGTTTGTTAAACGGCTCAAAGGTGAACACATTTTCATCAAGACAATTAATTATCACCCTTAAAATATCATTACGAGCTCTTAACTCGCGGGATATTTTTTCCGCACCTCGTAACTTAGTGATCCACTCAGTGGCCATTGACCTTTCCCGATATTGCATGGCACACATTGATTGTTCCACCTTCGAAATACCACACTCAAATTCGGTTTGAAGACTTTTTAAATCTTGGCCAGAAACCCTCCCGTCTAAACTGCTCCTCCTAGTACTTTCGACGACGGGTTGCTCTCTGAATACATTTGCAAGTGATGAAAACGTATATTTACATCAAAATTACTATTTACCTTTTTGCAAGCAAATCTGATGCGTACATTTTTCTCAGAAAATTCCTAAAGCAATATGGTGTTGCGTACATATTGATTATGTCGAAATCTTGCAACTGACAAGCTATGAATGTAAAAGTTGAAAGTTGAGTTATGCGTTAAAGCGATTTTGTCAAAAATATTTGCGATAGCTTGCCAGTTCCAACTACCAAGTGTGTTACGTTGCTCAACACTGCTCACTTGTTCTGACTGGCAATTTTGAAAGAAGTGGAAAATTAATTTTGTTTACTTTTTTTACAAGGCACACTTACATACTTTCTGAAAAAAAGGAATTGAATTAGGTGCTTAAAAATGGCATCGTTAAAACAATTAATTGTTATGCTACTTTCTGTGGCAACATTCGGTTACACATTTTATGTTGTTGGGAAGTTAATGCTTTTCCTATCGACACCGCGTTCCGTTTCAAAAGCACACACCTGGATCTTTAATCTACTAGACAATCAATCACGCCTTGAAACCGCATATGGTCCAATCGTGTTCGACACACTCTACCTTATTGGCTTTATTTTCCAGCACAGCTTCGCTGCCTCCGATTTGGTAAAGGCGGTATTGCGTAAATTGAGCTTGTCTGCAGCGCAGCGTACTATTTATAGCCTGACGTCATCGATGTGTTTACATGTGAGTAAATCACAAACAACTGCACATACTCATTGCGTAGCTATATTTATATATTATGTATTATTTCATAGTATTTACTGCAAAACTGGCTGCCCGCTCAATCGATTGTGCTTTGGCAAATCAATGTGGATGAGAGCCCGGCACTTTGGTGGGTATTTGTCATAACACATGCGATTTGTTGGCTAGTTATCTATGGCGGCAGCATTATAATGGATCTCCCAGAATTACTGGGCATCAAGCAGGCATACTATGACCTTAAGCAATACTCGCATCCTATACTCTACAAATCTTTGGAGCTGCGCAACCTTTACTCACACGTACGGCATCCTTCATTTGTGGGTCTATCAGTAATTCTGTTTGCCACCAATGTAATGAGCTTGGATCGACTTTTGCTTGCTGTACTGCTCACAACATATATGTACGTGGCTTGGTCCACTGATCAGAAGGACGTAATCTACCAAAAGCAGCAGCTGCAGCGTAAGCGTCACGAATTGAAATCTCAATAAACGACAACTCACAACCCACACCATGGGTTTTCCAAATAGCTTGCGGCTAAATTTTACTACACTTCTCATTAAGTGCAAATTTAAGCACACGATGCTATTTTCAAAAATGGGGTTTATAGATTTAAAATGCTTATAACATGCATATTTTTATATTAATACAATAAATAATTAAGTTATTTGTCCACCGAATTATCAAATAATTCTTGACAGCAATACTTAAATTGTTAACTCATTTGAACCGCCGAAGGATCGAATGGTTGTCCCTTGAACGGTGAGTCATCGGCATCCCAAGCCATGCGCAAACGTTCTAGAATTTTGGATTGCTCTGTGTCTGCACGGGGCGCTGTACATTGTTGTTTTTGCTGATCTGCAGCAGTTTGCTGCACACAAAGCTTTTCTATTTCCATTTGTGTATTCTCCGGATACTCGTCTAAATACCGTTCGCAGTCTAGTTTCTTCACATCTATTTCGTCATCCGACTTAAATAGGCGGTCCCAAAAAAGGTCTTTGGTTTTATCTATAATTAATGCACAAAAATAAATGAAGCAGCTTTGGAATTTGTTCAGCAATTGCTGCGCATTATTGTTATTGCTGACCCATTCCTCCAAAAATCATACTCTACATAAACTTACCACAACTAATGAGCAGCGTGTTCCGATCTATAGTCCAAACAGCATCGTTGTGTCGTATACGCTGGCAAAGCACGCCTTCTAAAATCACTTGATCTGGCTTTATCTTACTGTTTATTTTAAGTCGCTCAGCTTCAATTTGAACGCACAGTTGCTTAGCACTTGTAAGACCAGGTGGTAGGTAAACATGTATTTCTAAATCCTTCAGAGTTTGTGACCAGCAGTGCTTCTCAAATAATGCGCCATTTTTATAGTCACTAGGTGCAAACAGAAAACCAGTTTGTTGCGTAGTTTTACTGGGAATTATTGGCTTTTCGTCGGATCTTATTTGGTTGGTCTGGTGTTCTTTAGTCTCCAAAGTAATCTCTTCTACAGCAGGTGGTACAAAATCATCACTATCATTTACAGAGTTAAACGTGCTCTTAGTATTTATAAAAGAGTCTGGATCGTAGCGCTGCATAGCGCTAAATACTAATTGCTCTCGCATGCCTTTTGGAAAACCTACTTTGTCAGATACATCCTGCTTGGTATGATAAAAATCGGAGCTACAAGTAAACAAAAAGTTTAGTTTTAGAACACCTAAGACAGTTTTAGGCTTACTTGCGTCGCAAGAAACCGAATATGGCGTCTAAGAATTCGGTTATACTCTTGCGATCCACCAATATTTCCATTAGCATTGCATCGTTGCGTTGAAAGTCCATTATAAGTGATTATCAAATAATTTTGCAAATTTAACTGAATCTCTAAACTAAATTATTTGTTAGTGATGCCCTTGCCAGTGTTGCATAAAAACACCATTCTAATGCTGGACAAATTGTGGTTAATTGCAAAAAGACAAGAAGAAGCATCAATTTTGTAAGCGGTCGGTTACATTATTTGAAAAGCTTTTGAATTCTGTGATGTTCTAAAATTGTATTTATTTATATTGCCAAATTCGCTATTGTTTAAAATACTAATCACAGAAATAAAGTCCCAAAAAACAATAAACTCTTAAATAATAAAAGATTTGCAGAATCGCTTTAAACCTTAGATTGTTTTATAATAGCAGCTACATATTTATAACTATTTGTCCCAGGGCAATATCCCTAGCGCACAAGACGACCAATCAACATTACGATCTGCAATGAAGAAATATTAGAAAATATGTCACAATTGCAGTATATAAATTCACTTACCTGTCTCAATCGTCCAAATTCCAAATTCGGTTCCCTCCGATTTTTTACAGTTTATCTTTCTACCGTCATCAAATGTAGAAAGAAGTTGTTCCATACGATCTAAGCAGAAACTTCGCTCTGATTCCTCGTTAGTTTGCATTTCCACAGAATCATCGTCATCTATTAGATTGCAAATACTCGCTAAGTATTCGAGCTGACTCTTAGTAAAGGCAGGGTCAGCCAGGGGCAGCAGACTAAAAGAAACTAATTAACATATTCATATTTTTAGACAACTCCAAATTCACTCTTACCCTTTTAATATGGACACAGAATATCTGTTTAAGGGGTCGAATCGTTGTTGAATGAATTCACGTTCAAATACCCATGTTCGTGGTCTCTTTGGACTATCGCCAAAAACAAGCGTGCGTGACAGGTCCACGCCAGAGTATACGAGTAGAGTTCGCATAGTTTTTGACAGCACTTTTGTGTTAAGTGACGAAAAGTCCGTTGTTTTGAATTTTGAGTTCTGGAAATTACACATTAATATAATAGGTGGTAAATTCGGTTAAATGAGTTGCTCACTAAGTCCAATTCTTCCTTATACATGCGTTTCATTTTGCCCAGCATTGTAAAGGTTTCGATTAACTTTAAAGCCCAGTAACTTGCGCCTTTGCGCTTTGTTTCATCAATTTTGGTATTTTCAATCAATTGAATGAGCGCAATAAAGATATTGTCAATGAACCCTTGCACTGCCAGCATTTGGAAAAGCCCTTGTGTTGCCTCAATTATAAGCTCTTCATCATGTCCGTGCTTATCGCCAGCAACAAAAAAGTAATTCATTTTAAGCAAGCTGGTTACATAAATATCGAGTAAATCCTTCATTGACGAGCCCATACGTCTGACAGAGGCGCTCAGATCATCGACAACTGCATCAAGTATTTCACGTATTGTCGTTAATTTCTTTGCGGAGAAATATTGTCGAATTTTGTTGAAGTCTGTACTGGATTTTAATTTGTTGACTGTCTTTAGCTTTTGTGCACCTTGCAAATGACACTCCAATGCTAGATCGTATATTTCAAAGAGTCTTGTCACTTCTTCGTCGAATTTAGTTTTATCCTTGGGCCGCAACTTATCAGCATCCAAGTTAGACATTGTGCCACCATGTGGCACCCAATAATAGTTACGCAGCCACTCCAAGCAATACTCAGATGTATTACGCAGTACCTCGGCAGGTGGCAGTTCCTGTCCGTGTGCACACAAATGCCGCAGATCCACAATAAAGGATTGCAGGCCCAGCTTCCGAGCTGTTTCATACATTGTCGACATATTATAGCCCTGCATTATGGACGACATGAAGTTGAAAAAGCGTGTAAAGGCACTAGCATATGTGGTTTGAATGTTGGTGCTGCCCTGTTTGTCCTCCAACTGGGCTTTGACCAGAACGCCGGTGGCAAGCACAGCAGCGGGACAGAGATTACCTCGTCGCAGACTCCAAACACGCATACGGCTGAGCGCTTGCCGACGATTTGAAGGAGTTGCCGATTTGGAAAATAACCAATTGTACACTTCATTAAACTCTGAGCTGCAAGTACATTATGTTTAGAATAAAAGTATAATAAATATTTAAATATTAACTAACGTGTCGCGCCATGGGGTCACTACTGTCCGATGTTTAACAGCCGCTACCGATTCTTTTGCATCAGTTAAAGCCGGCTGTTGGTTTGAAGGCTTGTCAGACTTTTTTGGCTTAGGTTTTGTCTTTCCATTTATGTGAATTTTGGAGCTACATTAAAAGAATTGATTATTTATACATGGCTTGCAAGTAAACAAACGCACGTGTTCCTTGTTGCTGCATCCGCAGACGTTTTTTTATGTTTAATATGTGCTGGCGCTTCTTTGCCATTGTTGGCAATTGTGCGAAGATTTTTTGCATTTTTAGAACTTTTGTTCTTTACTGCAGTTTTGTCTTTTTTCGGTGCTCGCATTGTGAAATGTAAAATATTGGAATTTTAAAGCAACCTCAGTGTCAAGTGCTGTAAAGAAGATGTTGCCAAATCCAGTGTTGTAAAACTTTTATCATTCGGAGAATGATACCTTTGCAAGAACAAGCATTAATATAAGCAAAAGAGAAAGAACTGCACAAGAATTTTGCAGTTATTCAATTATTAGTTAATACTTATCATTTGCTGAACAAATTAATTTGTTAAAGTACATAGTGTGCACGCTGTTAATGTGCGTTTAGTCAAAACGCTTTATTACCCACGCCAACCTGCACTTCCAACTACTACTGCACATAGGGCGCCCTTGCCAAGAACAACAACTATTTCACCAACTGAAAAGTTAATCGCACGGAAAACTTCTAAAGTGAAGCACAATCCAAACACATGCATATCGGCTACAACAACAACGCAAACACGGACACTCTTAATCCCGAATACATTGATGGACCCAAGCTAATTATTGGCTCGTTCTCAATGTTTGTGATATTTTCCTATATCAAGCTGCTTTACATACTCGTGGCAATCTATCTGGCGCTGCATACTCACGTCTACTAAGCTGGAAATGTATCACTTTGTCTCAGAACAAACACCGGAATTACGGCTCTCTGAAAATGTGCTCGTTACCAGTCATATCACACAATATCTAAAGAGTTTCCAGCTCGATGCGGTGCGATTTCTTTATGAACAACTGTCCAAACAAGAGTTCTGCATACTCAATGACGAAAGTGGCCTCGGCAAATGTGCAGCTGTGGTGGCTCTTTTGGGTGCACTGGGTGCGAATAAGAAGACGCTTATTGTTATGCAGAATGATGACCAATTGTTGGTCGGCTGGCAATTTCATTTTGGCATATTAACCGAGTTGCCCGTTTGTGTTATACAAAATACTAATGGTAGGTAAATACATATAGTAGTTAAAGCAAGCTAATCTTATTATTGAAATCGTTGTAGACAGCACAACCTCAGCGCATAGCGTGTACTTAGCCAAATGGAGCGTACTGCGCAGCATTGGCGATCTCAGTAAGCTTAAATTTGATTATGTTATTGTCGATCACCGCGGCTTTACATTAAATAATAATTTTTGCACTTCCATGCTGATAAAACAGTTCGAACGCAAAGTTAATCTTGTGATCTCTAGCGTAGACATTACGGTGAGTAAATAAGTAACTAACAAAGTATTTATAATATTCCCGCAGTCTAAAAAAGGCGACTGGGGAAAAAACATTTATGTATAATAAAATCTTAATCATTTCTAATTATCTTGATGTTCTATTAGTCTGATGTTAAATTGCTGTATAACGTGTTACGCATGGGCGGACGTCTTGAAAGCCAATACAAGAGCTTAAGAAGCTTTGAGCACAAATTTTATTTGCCCGATGCCAAGGAAGTATTCAATAAAAAGGTTGATCTAGAGGAGTACTACAAGCAGCGTGGTATACTTGGGGATTATATCAAGTATGTGTAAAACTATAGCTGTAGCACCTTTTAATAATTAATTTTTTCTATTATATATCAGAGAATTCCGTTTGCGCCGCTATTGCCATCAATTTGAACAATGCTTGCCCCTGGTAACGCCGGAACAATATAAGTCTAATCTGTCACTCTGGCTGACTTCCAACAATAACAGCAATAGCACACTTAGCAGCATTACAATTGAATCCTCCACCGATGCACGCTCCACAGCTGGCACTGATGAGATTATGGAATGCTTGATGAGCATTAAAATAGAGCGTGAGCTGGCGCAGAAGCGAGACGAGCCAGAGAAACTTTCAGAACACAGTGAAGAAGTTATCGCTATGTCACCGTTAATTTTCGAAATGTCCGATTCGGAAGTAGAAGAGGAGGCTTGTGAGCTACAACCAGCTGAAGAAACTTCTACTGCAGGTAATGGAAATCCCCAGGTAGTGCTGCTCTCTAGTGACGATTGTGAGATTGTCACACCCCCTGCGACACCTCAGCCAACAACACAATCAAAAACTGTTACAAAAAGACAACACTTAAGCGAGTCTCCTATTGTGACGCGCAGAACACTTTCCGCTGGTAGCTTAACGGTGAAAAATCGTAAAATAAGACCAATCAAAGCTGCGCTTGAGCAAAATGAACAATATTTAGTATGCAGCTCGAGTAACACGCCTTTGCGCACGACCCGTTCAGCAGAAAACACGCCAATAAGCAGCAAGACACCTAATGTTAGTGTTAAACTAACCAGACTAGAACAAGGAATGCAAAAAAAGTTAGAACCACAAACGCCGCAACCTACTAGCCTACTGAAAAGTAGCGATTTTAAGCAAAATACATCAGAGCGTACACCCAAACGGTTATTACGGGAGCTAAACATTATGCCTAAAGGTGTGCATAATCGGGAAACACGCAGTATGCAAAGATTAACGCGCTCTGCTGATACGAAAATGCGCACTAAATATATGACCACAAATCTGGCGCTGGATATAGATAAGACGACACCTAGAAGGAAACCAAAGTTGGAGGCAAACATAACACCGAAAACTAGTAAAATAACGCCCGCGAAGGGCCTTCCCAAAATGAAAGAAATTTCGCAGACAAAGGCAAGCTTAAAGTCAGCTGAATCACCTATAACCAGCAACACCATAAAACAGCAAGAAGAAAATAAACCAGAACCAGCAAAAAACTTAGCCAAGGTAAAACAAATGGCAAAACCTAATCATAAAGATGTAACACCCAAAAGAGGCCGTTCGAAGATGGAATCTGTTTCTCAGGTAAAGCTGGGTTTGGACTCTACTGAATCACCTAGATGCAGCAAAGTCACCAAGCAGCATGGAGTCTCTCCAGCAAGCCCAAACTTAAGGTCGGTCGAATCACCTACTACGAGTAAAGCCGCAACACAGCAAAAGAAAGCAAAACCAGAGCCAGCTAGAAGCCCAGCCAAGGCAAAGCAGATGACAAAGCCTAATCATAAAGATGTAACACCCAAGAGAAGCCGTTCGAAGATGGAAGCTGTTTCTCAGGTAAAACTGGGTTTGAACTCTACTGAATCACCTACATGCAGCAAAGTCAACAAGCAGCAAAAGAAAGACAAACCAGAGCTAGCTAAAACCACATCCAAGGCAAAGCAGAAGTCAAAGTCTCAGCAAAAATCCCAATCCAGACCAACACAAGTTCCACCTACACCACAACTGCTGAGCTCTGGTTCCACCAACTCTGAATATGCCTATATACAATGTGGCCAAAAATTTCCCGAAAATCTTACACAAATGGATGCTATAGAAGCGCCTCCATTTCGCATACCCCTAACGCCTCACTCTACGCCCATGTTGTTAAGCTCGACGTTGAATCTACTAAGCGATTCCGAGGTCGCCTTTGTGCCCATGGCTAATCAGCGAGATGTGGTGGTCATATCCAGCTCGCATGACGAGAGCTCGGAGCAGTCCTGCTCCACTCAAAGTCGGCGCACCAGAGCTCTAAAGCGAAAACGTACAAACACACAAACTGCCAAGACGCACAACACTTCTAACAGCAAGGAACAGCCCAGCACGTCCAGCTTTGGTGTGCTGCTGGCACAGCAACGTGAGCGTTACAAATCACCGGATATTTTCAGCAATTGCTCGGATATATCACAGCTGCCGCCTACGCAGCCAGCTGCAAGCGCTTTTGAAGGATTCAAAATCTTTGGTTCGGAGGTTAAGCATATGCAGCAGCAGCATGCTAAAACACAACAGGCCAGCAACGTGTCTAAAAAAAAAAAACAGCGCTCATGTCTGGATATTTTAGAACAAATGTTTGAGCCGCGCCACAACCCAGCCACCAACAATGTCTTGCCCACTTATCCACCCAGCTTGCCGCCCATAGAAAAACCACAACAACAAGTTCTCCCACAACGTCGTCGTACTTTACTGGAAGATGACATATTTGAAATAACCAATAACGGAGAATTTGGCAGCCGCTTGCGCTTAAACTCCACGGGAGACGTTTCGCCTGTGCAACAGCAGCAACAACAACAGCTTCGAGGTACTCAGAATAAAATTACCAGTTATTTTGTTGGTTCGGGCTCTAATGCTACCCAAGACCATGAAGAGGAACTGCTGCCAGCCAGCACTCGTAGCACAGCTGCGCTTACGCTGCGTAAATCTCCCAAAGGCATTAAGTCCACACAGTCCACCAAGCTGACACGCTGGTTTGGCACTGCTGCTACCTCGGCAATACCAAGCTCTGGTGAATCTGTAAGCGCGCCTAGCACACCTGTTATGCACACAACAAGTGCCGCCTACCAGGCAGCTCGTAGTGCGCGGAGCAGTGGTCCAACGAAACGCAAAAGGCTGGAACTATATAAATAGGAACCCTCGAGAGGAAAGACTACGCAGCGAGTCACGTGTAAAATATGCCAAACCAGAGTGGGGGAAGTCAATTAGCCATAGAAAGCGCAGTTTTTGCTAGCTGAGTGTTCAAATGAAATACGGCTCGTTTAACCTGCGAAGCATTGTCCGGTAAATCAAAAGCAATTCATAATAGTTTCATAAGAATAAAAGACAACGATTTAATCTGTTTGATGTAACAAATTTTCAAAAATTTGTATCATTCATAAGCTACTTAGACTGTTTCTAAGATAGTGTAAATACTGTTTAGATAAGGCGAAACTTCTTCGTCGCTTGATATATTCAAGAGTTTTTAATACATTTTCAAACTGTGTGCATTTATATGGTATCGTGTTCACACGTTTGTTTACCCTAACATCTATAAGAACTGCTTCACATGTGAAGCTTATTGAATTGTTGCAATATCCCGCGAGATTTCTTTTATAATTATATAATATTGTCTATAATATAAGCTTCCAAGATTATACCATCCAGCTTAAGACAAAACGAGCCAGTTCCCATCTAGCTACACAGCCAAACAAAAAAAAAACAAAAATTTGTGTACAAAAAATTTCGGGGTTTTAATCGACATACAAGATTTATATATACACATATATATGTTGTGAGAGCATGATGCAACATAATCAATAATGAAATTTTAGCAAAATTAGTTAAGTTTTAAAGTGAAACAATATGAAATTGTTGTTGGAAAGTTAAATTGTTTTTTTAAACCACAATTGGAAATAAACTGAAATGAAATTATTCATATAAATAAGAGTGGCTTTCTTTGCTAGGCATTTTGCTAAATATCTGCGACAGATTGTGCATGACGGCGCGCCGTTGAAATTCTAGTTCGCGTCGACAGGCGCTGCTCAGAAATGGCGGACATTGATATTGGATCTTCTCAGTGGCGTACGTATCGCCACCAATGGCACTAAAATGGAATTTGCTCATGGAATCCACTGCGAATAAAAATGGATATGGTTTTTGTATCAAGTAACATGAGACACAATTTGTGTCACAAATAACTTACAGCAGTAGAACCCATTGAAAAAACACGTCTCGTGGGTGGATTCAATAGTAAAGAGCTCGGGCTTAACATCCGACATGGTTTTGGTCACCACATAATCGGCCGTGGCTGTATTAAGCCAATGCGGCCAATGCGATAGCCTCTCTGTGTATTCCACTGTATAAAGCCACTCACGTGCGTTTCCATGATCCGCAAGTATCTTAAAATTTAAACTAGCAAGTATGGCCACATTAATATAAATTTGTATGTACTTCTGGTTGCTTTCTATTTACATGGTTGGATTCAGCAAACGCATCTTATTAAAATCGGCAACATATTCCCAAACCCTTCTCGGGTTTGTGTTGCTGATAATGCCTTCTATTTGATAATTTTGATATCCACTAGAAAACACAAAGACGTAAAGCAGAATGGCCACGCTGAGCAACAGCGAGAACTTCTTGATATTCCAGCGGCGCATGTTTTGTATGACGGATGTGTTGTGTGTATGTATCCCAAAAACTTACTATTTAGAATTTCAAATAAACAAACGAATCGGCGCACAGGCAAACGAATCTTTAACAGCCGCTGCAGCAAACGACCTTTCCAGACAGCATCAACCACTAGACTGAGGCAGTAAACTGTGCTATGTATAAGAAGCATATGAGCAGTAATCTTCTTTTAAAAATTATATGGGTAGTGCCTCTATTTGGAAAAATGTTCCGATAAAAACCAAAAGGCAGTAAGACGGGGTCGCATATCCCGACTTTGAATTGCACTTTATTTGCTTTGTTAACTACATACCTGAATGAGATGCAAAGCAGGGATCGGCAGCGGCAGCAGAGACGTTGGCAGAGTTTCAGCCGCTGCAGTAGTATTGCTACGTCAGCAGAGTGAACTTAAAAAAAATCGGTGGTTGTTTTGAGATACTCTTGGCATGAGCTTTTCGATGAAAGGCGGTGTTCTAAAACATATTCACCCACACTGGTCCCTTATGTAAAGCGATATAGACCCATGAAACAAAGAATACTTAGGTAAGTGATCCGCACATCTTCATCAAAAGTGTTATTTCATACTTATTTTTCTCAAATTTAGGAATATAATAGGGAAATCAACTCTATGACAGGTTTTGACTTAAATAGTCATATTTTATGAAAATAACTAAAATATTTGTAATTTCTATGTAGGAATGATGTTCAAAAGTGTCAAGTGTCAGCCTGAAATAGTGCATGAATAAGAGCCTGTCCTAGAGTCTAGAATCTGGAAAGTACTAAAAAATTACCGTATTTACAATTTTAAGCTCCACCGTATGTTCTTCTAATGGTTGCATGCAATAGCACCAAAGCAAAGTACCCTTCATTTTTGAAATGTAGGGTATAAAAATGATCGGAGAATCGTAATTGAAAGCACTCACGTTATCGAATTCACTCATTAACTTTTGAGTAAGAAAATTGTATGCAAATTAATAATATATAAAAAAAGGAGAAAATATAATTATTCATTCTCTTGAATAGCCAGAATAAACTCAAATTTAACTTAAAAATCATACTCGAAACCGACAGTGTTCCAATAATGTAGACCATCAGTGTATTCTATTTAGTTGGTTTATCTCGGAACAACCAACCATGACCACTCTCTCTGTAAAATATCTAACAGCTGCTAGCTAACGCTTGAACGCTAAAAGTTGAGAGCTCTGGGACACATTAAGAGAATCGCTTCAAAAAAAATTGTGCGAATTTATTAACTATTATATATACCATATGTGTATTAAAACCTATTTTAATTTGGTTGTTGAGGTCACATACACTTTTGACTCTATAAATTCCCGCTATCGGTAATAATACTATCGGATTCCATTCAACCTTAAGTGGTAGTTTAAATTTGGAAAACTCCTCCATCCGAATTATGGCATAGTTAAGCACGCTATTAAGGTAATTAACATTTTCGGAAACCTCCTTCTATAAACAACAACAAAAGCACACTTTTCGAAGACGTCTCCATAGAGTCAGAATTACAAAATGTAGACTCATGTGTGCCTAATAAACATAAAAATGTTGATAGTTTCTCTAAAACGCCTCTCCCAATCCATTTGCCTTGATTAGCCACATGACACTAAAACATATTTCCTTTTTTATGGAAAATTGTCTATCCTGTCCTGACTAGATCATATCTTTAAAACTATTAAGCGACAATTTCGTTCAAAACCTTTTTACAAAAAATAATGCTAAAGATTCAGGTATACGAGTATCAGCCGGTAGGGCAAGATTAATGCTATTTTAAAAATGACAACAAAAAAACAGTTTTCATCAGCTCACAATATTTGTGGTTCTGTTCTGAGAAGAAAAAGTTTTCCTGGTTATAAGAAATACTAATACTAATTGAGACTCCAAGCTGGTTTCTCATGTTGAATCAAGGGATTGCTGGAATCGTTACTCACCTTTGGTTAGAACAGCTCTGTATTATTCCAATATGATTTTCAAATTTAATCAAAAAAGTATATATTATATAGCTGTCATAAACCGTTTGGAGAGTACATAAAGTTCGTCGCCCCACAATAAATTCGCTCTTTATTTCTCTGCTGCTATTTTCAAAGAGCGTAGAGACTCGCTGATTAGTTTGTTATGTTTTTGCGGGGCACAATTCATTCATTTCATAAACAACACTCGACGGTGTTGGTCGTTGATAGCGCTCGAATTGAGGAATTAGCTAGAACTTCAACAGGTTGGGCTGGTTGTAAGAAATTTTTATTTATTTTTCTTGCTTATCAAGTGGATTGCTAAGTAAGTTGTAATTAAATATAAGTGTTTTTGTTGGCCCCCCAGCAATTTATAGGTTAGGTTAGCTATTTGGTCTCCTCAGCTGTGATTTTTGGAGCTTATTCAATGCGTTTGCTATTGAGGAACTCGAATTGGCTGCTCTCCAGCGGCGGTGCAGCTTTGCGCCAAGTGACTTTAACTGGTTCCAGATCAGCTAGTCGAAATAATTTGGCGAGAGCAACAAAAACCACACAGACAAATGAACAATTGGAAAGCAACAATAATGGCAATGTTTTGGGCAGCACAACAAAGGTAAAAATTAACATTAATTTGTTTGATTGTTAACGATATTTTAAACATATATATAGGCACAAATTGAGCCCTCGTCACTCTTGCATGACTTAAAAATTGGCAAGTCAGCGCAGCCGAACACGAATCAGCACCCGCCTCTTACTGATAGCTTTGGACGACATCATAGCTATCTGAGAATTTCGCTAACCGAGCGCTGTAATCTGCGTTGTAAGTTCTACGCTATCCCAATTTGTTCAATATTATCGCAAACTCAATGATAAGCGATAGTGGAAAAATGCTTGAATTTTGTGATGAAATTCACGAGCATCTGATTTATTTCAGGTGAATACTGCATGCCGGCAGAGGGCGTGACTCTGCAGCCGAAATCACAACTGCTCAGCACGGAGGAAGTGCTCTATTTGGCGCGCATTTTTGTGGAGCAGGGCGTGCGTAAAATACGCTTGACAGGCGGAGAACCCACAGTGCGTCGTGACATAGTAGACATAGTAGCGCGTATAAAAGACTTACCCAAGCTGGAACATGTGGGTATTACCACCAATGGCCTGGTGTTAACCCGCCTCTTGCTGCCACTGCAGAAAGCCGGGCTGGACTCTCTTAACATTAGTCTGGACACACTACGAAAAGAGCGTTTTGAGAAGATCACACGCCGCAAGGGCTGGGAGCGTGTTATAGCTGGTATAGATCTGGCCATACAATTGGGCTACAAGCCCAAGGTAAATTGCGTGCTCATGCGAAATTTTAATGAGGATGAGATCTGTGATTTTGTGGAGTTTACGCGTGATAGAGCGGTAGATGTGCGTTTTATTGAATACATGCCCTTTACAGGCAACAAATGGGAGACAAAGCGCTTAGTATCTTTCCAGGAAACGCTGCAAATAATACGGCAGCGTTGGCCAGAGTTTGAAGCACTGCCCAATGGAGCAAATGACACATCTAAAGCTTATGCCGTGCCTGGTTTTAAGGGTCAAATGGGCTTTATAACATCCATGACCGAGCATTTCTGTGGCACTTGCAATCGTCTCAGACTTACAGCCGATGGCAACATTAAGGTGTGTTTGTTTGGCAACAAGGAGTTTTCACTACGTGATGCTATAAGAGGTAACTGCACGGAAGCAGATTTGATAGCCTTAATAGCTACAGCCGTACAGCGCAAGAAGCAAAGACATGCAGGTAAGTAGCTTTACAAATTTGTAGCCAAAATTGTATTAATGGGCGCCATTTCCCTATGCCAGGCATGCTGAATTTGTCGCAAATGGAAAATCGCCCAATGATACTCATAGGCGGATAGCAGCAGACAAACATTCCAACTGTTTTTTTTTAGGTGAACAACATCAATTGCATCATTCTCATATACATCTGCTCAACACAAACGCCCCGCGCCAGCAGTTGCGCTACTGCAGCAGTCTTACCCATGTGAATGCACAGGGACGTGCTCAAATGGTGGACGTTGCTGAGAAGGCCCAGACCACAAGAATTGCGTGCGCAGAGGCCACTGTTGTGGTAGGAGCACATCTTACCAAACTAATAGCAGCCAATGAGCTGGTCAAGGGAGATGTACTCAGCGTGGCCCAATTGGCCGGCATACTAGGTGCCAAGAGGACTTCCGAACTCATACCGCTCTGCCACAATATAGCGCTGTCATCCATCAAAGTAGAGGCTACTTTACTTGAAGCAACAAAAAGTGTGCACTTGCGAGCGCATGTGCGCTGCTGTGGACAGACTGGCGTTGAAATGGAGGCTCTCACGGCTGTAACTGTAGCAGCGCTGACTGTCTATGACATGTGCAAGGCCGTTTCCCATGATATTTGCATTACAAATGTTCGGCTATTAAGCAAATCAGGTGGCAAGCGGGACTACAGGCGAGAGGGCATCATTCATTAATAAATTGTACACGTTGTTTTATAAATTGTTACAAAAGAGGCTGGCGTTTTCATTTGTATATAGCTTTTAATTGCAAACTGTCGGACCGATTTGGCATTCTTCTTCTTAGTCGGCGGCGTGATGAGAGCATGAATAAGTGAGTGTGTGCTTGTGATTTGCGTCTTATAGCTAAAATTACATATAACATATGTGTTCTTTTGTTGCAAATAATTAATGCAAGAAAATATTACACAGACACAATGAATACGCTTCGTTCGATTGTTTTGGTTAGCACGATTTGGTTGCATTACTCCTTAGGACACCAGAACGTTAACATTCTCGGACTTGCTCGAGTTGGGGCTCTCTGTTTCCGCAGACTTGGCAGCCTCGCCGCCAATGTGTTCTCCCCGTATTCTGATATTATTCTCCTCCTTGAATTTGTTGAGTTCCTGCCCTTTTTTGCTTAAATCTTCGGTGACTAGTGTAATAGTTTTTTCAATAAAGTTCTTGTTCTCCTCTAACTGTGGCAGAAACTCTTTAACAGTGCGTTCACAAAGCACGCCACCAATTAGACGAAAGCACTTGCGGTCCGGATCCGTGGTTTTCAACGTTTCTATCACAGTTCTGGTTGCAAAATTATAAATTGACATAGAAGTAGCGTTAGATTCATGTTTGTTGTTTGAGGTTATGTGGCCGAGGCCCCTGACTCACTTGTGCTCGCGCAGATCCATTTCCAATGAGTTTAGGCTGTTGGCCAAGTTTCTTTGTTCATTTCGTAGCTGTTGAAAATGGGCTACAATCTTTTCTTGGCTTTTAGCCGCTTGAGGAGACTCTGCACTCATTTTTATTGGTAAAATTTTAAACAGATGCGCTGTTTAGTGCAATTCTTGTCGCTTTTAAACAGTGTGACCGTGAAATACAATCAACAAACTGCCATATAACTGGATTACCAAAAAAAT
Source organism: Chymomyza caudatula (assembly GCA_035041775.1). Lineage (NCBI taxonomy): Eukaryota > Metazoa > Arthropoda > Insecta > Diptera > Drosophilidae > Chymomyza > Chymomyza caudatula. The sequence goes on from JAWNKW010000146.1 coordinate 5,867,164, forward strand.
ACCAATTATAGTCATTTCGCATATCGCTGATATACTAGAAGACTGTCATAACTCAAAAAATGCGATCTAGCAGAAAACGCATGTAAAGTTATTAATTTGCTCCCGCCTAGTAAAAAAGAATGACATTTTCCCTTCTTACCCGAGTACAAGAGTTATTAATATGGGATATTTATATTTATATAAATAATTAATAATCCTGTGCCATTATATGTTTTGAGTCTTTTATATATTTAACAAATACACATCATTACAGCATATAGAAAAAAAATGTAATTCATATGTTTTATTGGTTCACAACAGGGTAAACTCCGAAACTTATGATAGCTCTGATGAAAATAAATAATGGGATCCCTAGTTATCACTTAAGTGCGAACGTCGCTGAGGAAGGTTGTGTGTACGCGTGTTTTTTTGGCATTAATGCGAATTTAGGGTTGAGTTTTTCTATCTACCAATAGATGCAATTGTAAGAAATTCAAACTTGAGTGTATAAATGTTAGTGTGTTATAGTGCGGCACAATAAATAAGCATCGATGGACATGGCAATGCTTTTTTATAGCTACGGGGATGTATTGCTTTTCTCTGACGCTGTCGACATTTAGAGAACCGACATCGTCACAGTGATCAAACCTTGTTAAGTGTACCCTGATTCACAACTTGCAAATTGGAGACACTTGTTTTTTTTACATCTACCCAACACTGTCTTTTTACTTCACATTTCCTGGAAGCAGCTCATACGCTACGTTTCAACAATTCATTATTAATTTTAAAGTCAACCAGTACGGGTCGTTTGAGAATTTGAGATAATAATAGAGCGTTTACCTATATTTATAAAGTATAAAAAAAGAAAGGAAATGGACGCCGCAAAGGATTTACTGATTCTGCAGCCTGCAGACGTATTAATATTCGATGGACCATACAACCAACCAATACTGAAAAAATTAAACTTGGTGAACACCAACGATTTTTGCGTTGCTTACAAGATAAAAAATACATACCCACGCTTGTGTTCTGTGCGCCCCCATTTTGGCGTAATTCAGCCGAATCAAACTTTGATTGTTGATATATACCTGAAGCCCAATTTGCGACCAGATTTTATCCAAAAATATCACAAGTTTTTGGTTGAAGCAGCCGTTCTTGGCGATCCAAATGTCAATTTGTCAAATTTCTGGAAGATGTTAAAGCCTGAACAAATCTGGAATGCCAAACTTCGCTGTGAAATGAATCAGGCTGACAAAGCTGAAATAGATGACGTTAATCGTCAAGCTGGCGGAACCTCTGACAACGAGCCTCGGCTTGGCCATGCCTATACCGACGGGGAGAAAATGTTAAAAAAAAGGAAGGTTCTTGAGGAGGAGAGCATCTATTTAAAAGATGAGCTTAAGAGTCTGCAACCGGTATGTATCGTTTTAACCAAATTTGAGATAATAATAGAGCGTTTACCTATATTTATAAAGTATAAAAAAAGAAAGGAAATGGACGCCGCAAAGGATTTACTGATTCTGCAGCCTGCAGACGTATTAATATTCGATGGACCATACAACCAACCAATACTGAAAAAATTACACTTGGTGAACACCAACGATTTTTGCGTTGCTTACAAGATAAAAAATACATACCCACGCTTGTGTTCTGTGCGCCCCCATTTTGGCGTAATTCAGCCGAAACAAACTTTGATTGTTGATATATACCTGAAGCCCAATTTGCGACCAGATTTTATCCAAAAACATCACAAGTATTTGGTTCAAGCAGCCGTTCTTGGCGATCCAAACGTCAATTTGTCAAATTTCTGGAATATGTTAAAGCCTGAACAAATCTGGAATGCCAAACTTCGCTGTGAAATGAATCAGGCTGACAAAGCTGAAATAGATGACGTTAATCGTCAAGCTGGCGGAACCTCTGACAACGAGCCTCGGCTTGGCCATGCCTGCACCGACGACGTGGAGAAAATGTTAAAAAAAAGGAAGGTTCTTGAGGAGGAGAGCATCTATTTAAAAGATGAGCTTAAGAGTCTGCAACCGGTATGTATCCTTTTAACCAAATTTGAGATAATAATAGAGCGTTTACCTATATTTATAAAGTATAAAAAAAGAAAGGAAATGGACGCCGCAAAGGATTTACTGATTCTGCAGCCTGCAGACATATTAATATTCGATTTACCATACAACCAACCAATACTGAAAAAATTACACTTGGTGAACACCAACGATTTTTGCGTTGCTTACAAGATAAAAAGTACATCACCACGCTTCTGTTCTGTGCGCCCCCATTTTGGCGTAATTCAGCCGAATCAAACTTTGATTATTGATATATACCTGAAGCCCAATTTGCGACCTGATTTTATCCAAAAATATCACAAGTTTTTGGTTGAAGCAGCCGTTCTTGGGGATCCAAACGTCAATTTGTCAAATTTCTGGAATATGTTAAAGCCTGAACAAATCTGGAATGCCAAATTTCGCTGTGTAATGAATCAGGCTGACAAAGCTGAAAAGGATGACGTTTTATGATCTAGCAGAAAACGCGTGTAAAGCAACTTAATTGCTCCCGCCTAGTAAAAATTAATGACATATTCCCTTTTTACCCGAGTACAAGAGTTATTAACATGGGATATTTGTAATTATATAAATAATTAATAATCCTGTGTCAGTATATGTTTTAAGTCTTTTATATATTTTACAAATACACATCAGTCCAGCATATAAAATAAAAAATTATAATTAATTTGTTTTATTGGTTCATAACAGGGTAAACTCGGAAATTTATGATAGATCTGACGAAAATAGGGAAAAGGGATCCCTAGTTTTCACTTTACTGCGAACGTCGCTGAGGAAGATATTTTTTGGCATTAACTCGATTTTAAGGTTAAGTATTTGTATCTACAAATATATACAATTGTAAGAGATGTTAACTTTAATGTATGATTGTTTATGTTATTGTGCGGCACAATAAATAAACGTCAATGGACATGGCAATGCTTTTTTATAGCTACGGCGATGTATTGCTTTTCTCTGCCGCTGTCGACATTTAGAGAACCGACATCGGCACAGTGATCAAACCTTGTTAAGTGTACCCTGATTCACAACTTGCAAATTGGTGACACTTGTTTTTTTTTTACATCTACCCAACACTGCCTTTTTACTTCACATTTCCTGGAAGCAGCTCATACGCTACGTTTCAACAATTCATTATTAATTTTAAAGTCAACCAGTACGGGTCGTTTTAACCAAATTTGAGACAATAATAGAGCGTTTACTTATATTTCTAAAGTAGAAAAATATAAAGAAAATGGACGCCGGAAAGGATTTACTGCTTCTGCAGCCTGCAGACGTATTAATATTCGATGGACCATACAACCAACAAATACTGAAAAATTTACACATGGTGAACACCAATGATTTTTGCGTTGCTTACAAGCTAAAAACTACATCACCGCGCCTGTTCTATGTACGCCCCAACTTTGGCATAATTCAGCCGAATCAAACTTTGATTATTGATATATACATGCAGCCCAATTTGCGACCAGATTTTATCCAAAAACATCACAAGTTTTTGGTTCAAGCAGCCGTTCTTGGCGATCCAAACGTCAATTTCTCAAATTTCTGGAAGATGTTAAAGCCTGAACAAATCTGGAATGCCAAACTTCGCTGTGAAATGAATCAGGCTGACAAATATGAAATGGATGACGTTTTTCGTCAAGCTGGCGGAACCTCTGACAACGAGCCTCGGCTTGGCCATTCCTACGACGACTTGGAGAAAATGTTAAAGAAAATTAAGGTTCTTGAGGAGGAGCGCATCTATTTAAAAAATGAGCTTAAGAGTCTGCAAAAATCGAATTCCGTGTTGACTGAAGCTAATATGGGTGGCGAAATGAAGCAAGTGCACGTTCAAAAATACTTTTATATGACAGCTACCATGCTGACTGCAGCAGCCGCCATAATCGGCGCCCTTGTCGGAAAGTACTATATGTAATGTTACAGAACCCACAAAATAAAATGTAATCTTTTTGCTAAAATACAATCAACAAAATCTATGTTAAATAAAAAATTTATCCCGTACGTCAATATACGTTAAAAATTTTATTATTCAAGTCTATTTTTATAGGGATGCCAGACATTTGCAGTTGCTCAGCGCTTTCCAGCGTTGCCAATTTGTTCGTTGCATAGCAACGGCAACTCTGTTGGCAGACGGCTTGGTTATTGTTTGTAAACGTAAATGCATCATTTAATTGCATATAATTAATTTATTAATTATGTTGATGTAATGAGTGAAACTGACACAGACGACACAGATTTATTGCTGCTAATACCGCCGAACTACTACAGCGAAACTGCAGAGCGGCTATTCGTTCAGGCTAAAATGAGTGCTTCTGCTGCAGCCGCGGCAGATGCACTTGCCATGCCTCCGCCGTCATCAGAAATAGCATCCACGACAGCTGCCTATCAGTTTCTGCCACACGGAAAAAAAACTGAGCTTCATCAAATCAATGCAAGATTACAAAATTTGGAAGCCCAAGAGGATTATCGATTTGAGGCGCCTTCAGACATTTCCAGTATCTCTGCAAACACAGTGCGCACTGCAATGGGCAGCAACAAAGTGCGAGATTCACAGTGTCTGGTGCACTCCACACCAAAAACTGGCTCAGTTATAAACGATTATCATGGGCGACACAGCTTAGGCAGCAAGCCATTACACAGAGAGGATAATATTTTATTGGAAATCGACAATTACCTTGACGAGCCTAATCCCTACAGCAAGCATGCCTGGCAACAGCATCACAGCGACGACTATGTGCGCGAACGTGAGGGCTCTGCTGCATTTCCTAGCGTGGCCATACACGAAACACAAGCAAGTTCATTGCCCAGCTCACTCAACGCACAGCTGCGTTCGGCCACCATAGAAGCTACTAGAACTGCTGCTGACAATAAGCTTATTAGCCTAAGTGAGCTCTGGGGCAACAGCAATATTGCAGGCACAGTTTTGTACAATAACGTAGCGTCGCCGCTGCGGAACACAACTCAGTTAAAGGAGGAGCAGTTGCGACGGCAGCATTTAGAGAAAACAGTACACGCATTACAGTTACAGCTGCTAGAATGCCAACAACGCATATCGGTGGCTGTTGAAGTAGATCGTAGCAAAGATGCAGCCTTAGTCAATGCCGAACAGTCTTCAAAAAGTCTAAATTATGAGGTACAGCACTTACGTGATGCATTGCATCGCCTGGAAACAGAACGCACAGACTATAATGGCAAAATAGAAGCGCTACAACATGAATTAGCTCAAGCAGTAGGACTGGCCACCAAATTTGAAGAACGCAATGAAAAGCTGGAAGCAGAATTGGAAAAGCACAGGCAGCGCGTTAGCGAAACCGAAAAGCAGTTAGACGAGCGCGAATTACAACTTCAGGGCAGTAAGCGAGCAGAGGAACTAACACATGCAGAGCTCAATAAGCTGAGAGATAAGTTTGCTAAAGTAGACTATCAACAAGAGAAGGTAAGAAGGTTCTTTTAGATTAGACCATTGTAACAGCAATTTCAACATTTTAGCTAAAAAAACACATAGAAGAACTGGAAAAGGAAAAGACAACACTACAGCATCAAAAGGAAATGCTGCAGGAGTATCATCAAAAGCAAAAAGCTCGCGCAGATGCTTTAGAAACCCAACGCAAATCAATGCAAGAATCGCTGGCGAATCTAACAGACATTGAGGTTAGCTTAATCTAGTGAGGTGTTCTTGAAATATAAAGCCAACTCAATAGAGGAGAAAGATAGCTTTGTTAAAACAGATTTATGACTATTTATAAATTTTTTTCTCTTCAGACAAATCTGAAAAAGAAACTGGAAGTGCAACAAAAAACGTTGAAATCGCACTATCAGCAACAGCTAGAAAACGTTGTTTCACAAAAGCTACAGGAGTTTCAAAATCACCTGGACCAAAACGAGGAACACTTTAAATCAGAGGCACGTGAACGCGAGCGTTTGATAGCAGAGCGCGCAGTTAAACAGCTGGAAATGATTAATGAGAAGAACAATTTAGAATTAAATCTAATACAAGAGAAGCATTATGAGGAGGTGGAACTCTATCGCCTGCAGCTGGCCAATGCAACGAAAACGATTGACGAACTTGAGTTTAAGCTAAGCTCCTATAAGAATAAACGGTAATGTAGCAACATAACTTTATTGTAACCATATAACTCAGAACTATTTTATCTTTATAGCGCTGACATTGCAGAAAAGCTGCATGGCGTAATGGAAGCGCAATGGCAGCAAGCCTTAAAAATTCTAACATCGCCTAATCCGAGTTCACAGCAACAAAGCAGCGATACTGATTGCGAATCTATTTCGCCAGATCAGAACAATGCGCGTAACTATGCCGAAACGCCCAAGACCAGTAAAAGTCAGCGCAGCAATAATACCGAAAAGAATAATCTGGATGTGGTGGGAAAAAAAGATCCTCCATCGCCCATGGATAAGCTACAGGCATACATTGAGCTGCTGTTAAGTAAATCGCCCAGCGATTTCGATAAGTTGGATGAAATACTAGCCCTAAGCGCAAAACAAGACAGCAAATCGGAAAAACCAAACAAACGAGCTGTTGCAAGTGGACATGGCAAACCTCCCTGGAAATCCTGATTGAAAGACAAATTCAACATAAGAATACAAAATACAATAGATTATAAGTTGCATACGACGCTATCGCAGTTTAATGGACACTGTTTAGTAATTATTTTACTTAAAATTGATAGAAGTAAAAACTTTATAGTTTTTCAAAAATTATTTTTTGTATTTTATTAACAATAGAAGGCAGCAAAGGCTTTGAAGCATAAATCAAAGGAGCTTTAAATGATGCAAAAATCTTTTGGTACAAAATGTTAATTACACCACTATGGATTATAGCTAATGTCTTATATATGTATGTAGTGTATTCAATTTGATTCAGTAGCGGACAGTTTAGTGTATCTGTAATGATATGCTAAAGTCGAGTACATGCTTATCTATATATGATGTGTATTTTGTTCATTTGTATACAATTTGAGGAAATTTGGGAGCATTGCCGTACAGCCCCTCGGATTCCCAGACCTGTATATGCGATTCACGTGTGAGTACTACCAAGTGTTGATGTGTAGAGTAAGTGATGCTGCAGGATAAACAAAAAATTTGAATAAAACTCTGGTCAATAAAATTTTGGTTACAAAACTGACCTTCTTATAGGCGCAATAGCTGTAGTTATCTCGCTGACAAAACTTAAATTCCAACTAGACCAGAAACGTACAAAGCCGCCCTCCACCGCGGTTGCAATAACATTTACGCCTACTCCTTCTTTTATATAGGAATAGCACACGGCTAGCATTCGATCCTCATGCACCAGATGTTGCACATAGCGCGCATTGACCGAGTGCAGACGCAGTATGGATTTCCCATTCGGGTTGATGTTCACATTGACAAAGTCATCCAGGTTTTCCTCGGTTACCTCGAAGCATTCATCGGCAGACTGCACCCCACTAAGTGCATTCAGCTTTGGAGCTGCCTGTCGCTCTGATTCTGTGGCGTCCGGGCTAGCCAACGTTTTGGTTTGCTGGGGCAGCGTGTGAATGGTGACAATATCTCCCAGTGTCGGACTAATGGCTATGTGTGTAATAGGCGACTGATGTATCTCGGCGGGTCTCGCAATTGTGCGCACATAGCTCCAGCTGTAAATAAATTTTGTATTTAGAAGTTAAGCAGTAAAAAAAGACAAATATTCAAAAGAGGCTATAACATGTGTTAACCAAACCAGTACAAAACCGTTGTGAATAGTACTTCACATTACATAACCATTTGACAGAGTCCTTAAAAATATTTAA